>BSBK01006771.1:4500000-5123276 GCA_027943335.1 Chamaecyparis obtusa | reverse complement strand
GATAAAGAGGAGTGTAATTAAATAAATATGAATTTATTTAGTGAATTTATTTAATTAAACATTTAGAATAAGGCTAATTATTAAATAAATAATTATATCTATTTAATTGGGTAGGATAAGGGAAATTATATAGGATAATTTTAGGTGTCTACATCTTGCCCCTCTTTTGATGTAGCATCACGAAGTGATGTTAGATCAAAGAAGATTAAAGACTAGTAGCATGATGCCCTAGTCACAGAAGGATGAGGAAGGATGATGAGGAATGATTGGTATGCCCCCTCGAGAGGACATGTGGGTTTGGAGAACACGGGTGTGCTCTCGAAAAGCATAGGTGATGCAGGAGCATCCTAGGATTCTTGGCAATCTTGTATCAACTGAAAATATGTTTGTCTTTGAAGTTAGATTGTTGGTTATGATCTTGGTGTAATGGAGTTCTTGCTTGATTTGGGAGACTGATTGCTCAACCTAGTGCTTACCGACCTGCTCGGTCTCTATAGGTTGCTTGGTAACTGAGGGCGTTGGTGTTCTCTAGCATTCGGTGTTTGCGGTGATGCTCGGTCATCAAAGGAGTCTCGGTATTGCTGGCACTCGGTGATGTCTTTGTTGCTCGGTCAATGTTGGTGCTCGGTTATGCCTTACGGAGCTCAGTTGTTATGTGCGTGGTAATTCCTAACGCTCGATAAATTGGCTTACTGACGGGTGTTCTTGTGGATCTGGGGGCCGACATAGTTGATTTAATTATTTGTAAGGCTCGAGGGCCGACCTTTGTCTTAGCATTTAATATTTGTTTGTAATGGAAGCCGACTGGCTTAGAGAAATAATTGTTTGATCCGGTCGACCTGTGGCTTGGATTTAGTATTTAAGGAGATGTGGGTAGATGTTTAGGAGGAGGAGTGGTGGTGGATCAGAGGGTTGATCTGGTAGCAAGTAATTGCGAGGTGACTGATGAAAGTTAGTAGCATGTGAGCTTAGGGCTAGAAGATTGCTTGGAAGTTGAGAGTACACAGCTTAGATCTTTCCTGGGGTCCTACTAGTATTCTGTCAAGGTAGATCTAGGCTAGCTAGAATTGGTGAAGTCATGAATAGATTGGATCCTGTGAGATCTAGAATAACTATTATTTTCTTTGTAATTGGCTGAAACTGGGAAGGCCTTATAGCCTGGCACATTATGTGTAATTGATGTTTTTTTTTATACAAATTCCTGTTTCATATCAGATCTATTGTCTGGTATTATTTTCCACTACATATAATATTGGCTGCAGGGTTTGGTCATCCTTCACTAGATTTACCGACCTTGACTATATCAATAGGAGTATGGAAAGATGGGGAAAAGGTTATGGATGACAGAGGAAGAATAGATAAAGTCATGGTGCAATGGTGTGAGCAACCTAAGTTTGATATTGTACTTAATACTATGCACCATGGTATGGGGAACCAAGATGACAATGTGTCTAGTATGTGATTAAAAAAGGTCAAATGCAACCATATACCTATGACACTAGGATATGGAAGATCATGATGTCCATTGTGACAATAGGATGCAAAGACAATGATAAATGCAAAAAATAATAATACAGACAAGAAACAAGTAAGCATGCACAACAAAACTGAATGCAAACCAACAGTTTGCCCCTAGTCAAGCTGAAAACCAATGGATGGGATTATTTAATGATGATTGATTGAGGATGGAAAAGTTAATGATAAGAACAATGCACATCCAAAAGATTTGGGGAAGGATACCATCCCATGATGATGATTTGATTGAAAGAGTTCAATAGATTATTAGTTGAGTCGGGTCAAGATGATGGGTTGATTAAGGATTGATGTACAAGAATCTTACAAGATTGGATTGATTGGATTAGTATTGATTGCACTTGAGGGAATAGTTTGGCATTTTCTTTTGGTTTTATGTATCTTTTGTATTTATTGATGAGTGGATTGGAGAGTGAAGGGAAAGTTGATTTGGATTGGAGTGGAAGATTTGGATACGATAATAGGAGTATAAATGAATTGGATTGAAGAGGATAGGAAGGAGGGAAATTGAGATGATTAAAAGATACATTAATTAGAAAGGATTGGATTGGAGGATACATGAATTAGATAGAAGAATCTCAGGAAGAAGGGAAATTGAGAGGATAAGATGAGAGTACGAGGAATTTGAGTGAATGGATGAAAAGAAGGGAAAATTGATTAGATTAGAAGATAGATAAATTTGATTTAGTGGAATTAGAAGATAAAGGAATGTGATTGACGAATATAGGAAGAAGGGAAATGAAAGAATTGGATAGAGAGATTGACATTTAAAGATGGATAAGGACTAGAAGGGGAATAAATGGAGTAGATTAGAAAGAGAGTGGAGGGATGGACAAAGATGAGAAGATAAAGTGGATTGAATAGAAGAGACGTGAAGGAAAGATGATTTGGATTGGATTGGAAGACTTGGATAAGATAATAGGAGTGGAAATGAATTGGATTGAAGAGGACTAGGAGAACGGAAATTGATTAAATTCGAAGATAGATGAATTTGCTTTAGTGGAATGAGAACGTAAAAAGAACTTGGAGAGGAAGAATTAGACGATACAGGAAGTGGATGAACTATAAGAAAGACGACAATGGAATGAGACATGAGAGGGAAAGGACAAATGGATGTTATGGGGGGAAGTTGGAAGCATGATAGCTAAATGTTGACCTCTAACTTAGCCATACACTTCAACATAGTCATTGTTCACCAGATACACACAAGAATGAATGTGGGATCATTCATTCTGCATGCTTGGATAATTCAACCTGTTGCCTCCTATCTAGGTAGGATTAGGGATTTCTCTTAGAATCAAGATTCCAACAACCATAGACTAACACTAGAATGGAGGATTTAACTAGAAAGTAAAATGCAATTATGCTAAGATGAGAATGCAAGCTTAATCTAGAAATGAAAAATGAGCATTAATCTAAAAACATTGAAAGAAAATTAGATTAAGATGAATTGCATTGTTTAATCTAAAAATGATATATTATTCTAAAATGCAAAGTGATGATAGCTTGAATGCAAACAAGTTGAGATTAGATTGCGACAGCACTTTGTTACTCAAAAGTTGCATTCTCTTGAATGATAAATTAGAGTTCTTTTATAGAATCTCAGGTTCAATTGATGGTTCAAATTGAATGAGACAAACAGTGGAGAATGAAGGAGAGTTCAGTTTAGAATAGCAAGTTTCCTGCAGAGAGAGTCAACTGTTTGCCTTTTGAGTGTGTGGAGAGGTTAACTAATTTGTTGCACTTTTGAATTTCCAGTTAACTCAAAGTTTCCTTTTCTGAACTGAAGAGAGGATTTTTGGAGAGAATATTTGATTAAATAAATGCAATATTGCCTCATAAATAGATTTTCTCAATTATTTGAATAATTAAATTCAATTATTGAAATGAGGATATTTATTTAAAAACCAAATAATATTTAATTCCTTTTTTATGTATTTTAGCTAAAGAGGGTGAATTTAATTTAATTAAAGTGTTAGGACTTTGTAATTAAATTAGTCAATCATAGGGTTTATTTAGCCATTACATTTGATATTTAGGAATTAAATATGATATGTGATTAATGCAGATTTAAGGTTTTCTGCATTTGACACTAAGTCATGTAGAGTAAATTTGGAATTAGAATTGCCTAGTACAATAGGACTTTGATGATTTAGAAATTTGATAGAATGAGACTAAATGCAACAAAATTGGTTAGGATAGCAAGATGCCAATTTTGGGGGTATTATATTTTGCCCCTCTTTGAATTGATGTGCGAGAAATGCATTGATTCAAAGAATAGTCTGATGTGATAATT
Source organism: Chamaecyparis obtusa (assembly GCA_027943335.1). Lineage (NCBI taxonomy): Eukaryota > Viridiplantae > Streptophyta > Pinopsida > Cupressales > Cupressaceae > Chamaecyparis > Chamaecyparis obtusa. The sequence goes on along the minus strand of BSBK01006771.1, from coordinate 5,119,447 downwards.
GATGAGAGTTTCAGGATTATCTCTAGAATGAAGCTTAACCCTCAAAAGTTGAGGTTATATTTCTAAGACACCGATCAGATTGAGTTGTAGAACCATCTCCAGAATGAAGCTTAATTCTTTGAAGTCTAGGTTAGATTGCGAAGACATCGGTCAGATTACCACTTTTTGTAAGAATGTCCCCAAAATGAGGCTCAATATTTAGGAGTCAGGGTTAGATTGCCCCGATACCTATTGATTAAATGATAATTGATGCAGATTTTTAGGACTATCTCCAGAATGAAGCTTAGTCCTCCAAGACCTAGGTTAGATTGTCCAGATATCGGTTAAAAAGAGCTTTTGAGAGCTATCTCCAGAATGAAGCTTGACTTTCAGGGATTGAGGTTAGATTCCCCCAATACCTAATAGAAATTTTGAGAACCATCTCTAGAACGAAGCTTGATTCCTAGGGATCTAAGTTAGATTGCTAAGATACCTAGAGATTGTTTGAGAGCCATCTCCAGAATGAAGCTTAATTCCCAAGGATCTGAGTTAGGTTGCTCAGATACCTAAAGAGATTTTGAGAAACATCTCCAAAATGAAGCTTGACTCCCAGGGATCCAAGGTAGATTACTCAAATACCTAGCAGTATGATGACAAGGTGCAAGGCACAAAGATGCCGCTAGTGATTCCAGATCATGGGACATTTGATTTTGACCATGAGGTATGAAAAAATGAACATGCCTCAAGTGATGAGATGACCCTAGCAATGAGGACTTTTGATTTAGATCAAATCAGACTGATTCGAGAATTGATTAGATGAGGTTCAATGATGCAATCATCTTGCCCCCTCGGGAGCAAAATTAAAAGATGACACGTCATAAAGGTGATTGACAACAATAGGTTGTAGAGAGAGATAAAATCAGAGGTCTAGAAGAACTCAGAATAGATTACGAAAGAATCAAGAAGATTCAAAAGCGATCTGTAGTGATTTAGAGGTCTGGTTGACCAAGTTTGACCATGGTTGACCAAAGTTGACTTTTGATGAAAAAATTAAAGATGTTGAGAAAATGATGATGAGATGTGATTCTGTGAAGAATACAACATCAAAAGGTTGACTACACAAGCATCTGATCACATCGATCCCATAATTTTGAGCTATATAGAAGTGTCAGATTTCAATTTTGATCTCAAAAATTTGTGCAGTCATGATGAAGTTGGGACGTGAAATAAGAATCCTTAGCATATAGATCTAGGAGAATACATTGAAGTGAGCATCAAACACTATCGCTATGCAAGTCTAGAATGAAAATGTAAGCCTACGCTAGATGCAATTCCTAGGACTTGGTTGCTGGACCCATTAGATAGTTATCATCACAGAGCTATTAGTATTGGATAGTCATAGGATGTCATACAACACTCACTGACATGGCGATCATGAGAACATGAATATGACAGTATTCTTAGGTTTTTCAAAATGAGGGGTAAGCATTAAGGCAAAAGAAGCCAGAATGACATGAACACCTATTCCTTTTGATTTAGAAAGTTAACATAAACATCGAAGCACAATTGCTAGGATGACCTAAATGTTGTTTGTATATAAACACACCATACACATGATAGTTCCTTCTTTTTCTAAGTGATTGAGGAGCATACTAAGAATTCTCATAGTGACCTGTACGTTCACTTTATGAGATGAGCATAGAGATTTCACTTGTAGTAGAAAGAAGTCACTTAAACAGACAAGGAGAAGAAACAACCTCACCAAAGTTTCCATATAAAAGGAGTCAAGGTACACATGGCCATCTAACATGAGATAGAGGCTCTCAAAGTGGACACCCATTTTGTATGGATCCATTGGATCATTGGAACTAAACCAGCAAATAGAAAGAAAAGAAAAGGTCATGTCCCCGGTCTTCGCATCTCTTGGTCAAGATAAATGTCTTGGAGTTTCTCGAGATGGAATGACAAAGTGAAAAGACAAGAACACAAAAGAAAAGCTCAACAAATCTCAGAGAGTTACAAATTTAGTTTCAGTTTCAGTAGATTGATGTCAGATCAGAATTATACGTTGTATGCAAAAAGAGTCTCAATAGGACGATGATAGTAAACAGATGCAGTGAGAACCACTAGTGACTGACATGAGAGAGAGTCTCAAGGAGAGATCGTAGTGCTAACTAAGTACTAGCAGGTAGACATAGTGAGAATCACTGGTGATTGTTACAAGGAAGATCCTTAATGAGAGAGATCTTAGTGATAGCTAAGCATCAGTAGGCAGACATAGTGAGAACCACTAGTGACTGACGTAAGGGAGATTCTCAAGGAGAGAAATATTAATGTGGACTAAGCATAAGTAGGTAGATGCAGTGAGAACCACTGGTGACTGATGTATGAGAGATCCTCAAGGAGAGGGATCTTAGTGTGAACTAAGCATCAGTAGGCAGACGTAATGAGAACCACTTGTCACTAATGTGAGGAAGGTCCTCTGAAAAGATAAGACAGTGCCTCATAGACCAAGAAGGTTTCCCCTAAGTATGACTAGTTTCAATCCATGTAGAGTTGAGCATAATCTCAAAGGTAACTGAGAGTAAGTGCATGAGCCAGCAAACTAAAGTAGGAAAAAGAAGGAAAGCAATTGTACAAAGCCAAGCAGTGCTGCAATAGGTCTAGCATTATAGAACAAGAGGTGCCTATTTACTAGGTTTTCACCTTCTTAGCAAAAATTTATTGCTTTTGCTACCATGACGTCTGTTTACCAGGTTTTCACCAGAACAATAGATATTTTTCAGGACATTTTGCAATTTTTAGGATTTTTTTCAGAATTGAGTATGTACATGAAGCATTCTAAAGATGTCTTAGTTGTAGAATCATTTCAAATGCAAAGCGTTGATTGGATCTTTGAGATGTTCTCCTTCAGTAGTAGAGAGTTGATAGGTGCTAGACCCAACATTGCAATAACAATATACGAACCAAGCCAATTTGGTTCAAACTTTCCCTTTTGGATCCATTGTTGCTGATTCTTAGGGTTTTCTCTTAGGATGAGATCACCCACTTGGAAGTCCCTTGGTTTAACTTTCTTGTTGTAACTCTTGGACATACTCTTCTGATATGCTCGGAGATGATTGAACGCCACTTTTTGATGTTCATCTAGTAGTTCTAGCTCTTGTAGCTGAGATATTATGTTGTCATAATCAGTGATGAGGCCCTTTAGAGAGACTTGCAGAGTAGGAATCTCAACCTTGATTGGTAGTAGTAGTAGTCAACTTGATAAATTTTAGGAGCAGAACAAGATGTTGTAGTAGTCACTAGTAAATTTTATCTTGTTTTTCGATGAGGTTTAGTGGATGTTTAGACACCAATTGGTCAACCAAACAACCATAATAGTTGTTAAAGTTTTTTAGTTGATGATACGATACATAAAACCTACATCAAAATTTCAACATCTAGAGTGGTTGAATAATTGATGGCCACACTGTCAAAATAATCGCTTCAACCTGGAAGAATTATCGGCTATACCATTTATCTCTACGACCAATGTTGGTCAAATGAGTCATCGACTGTATACCATTCTCATTGAAATAACAATCAAGTGTTGTCAAAATTGTGACGAGACATCGTCAGAATAATCGTCAACTATATAGCACTCTCTTCGATATGTCTATTCTTTTTCTATTGAAAAAGCGACAGAAAATTTATTTATTTTTTTTAAAAATATATTATCAAATTAAGCACAACAATATTATGTCGCTATTGTTTACAAATAGTCACTTTTCTGCTTGTGAAGACACAGTCTAGTGTTTATATTACTAGCAATTGCACCCCAATAAGGTGTAATGGTTACGCCGATAGGAAGATATACCTACATAATATATTAAGGGCAAGGAGGTTTCTTTTAAATAAAACCACATTTTCTATTTTATTTCACACAAACATGTTCTTTCTTGAGGTCATTAACCTTTCAATAAAGCTTTCCACTTCTAAAGATTTTCCTGAGTCTGAACAAAAGAAAGAATAAGCCTCACAATATTTTAATGACATTCATATATAGGAGATGACTAAGCAATCTACAACCATGCCTTTATTTTCAACAACATTACTCACTCTCAATCATCCATTTAATTAGTGATGGTTTTTGCTCCATAAAAAAATTCAAACTAATTTTAAATTAGTGGCAAAAACATCTGTTGAATACATTTGTTGGAGGACCTTGTATTCATGAGAAAATGTTGGCAAGCGATCCTTCTTAGCTGCTGTTCTTTTATAAGGTTTGTCTCAATCCCAATAGGTTATAGTTTCATTTTCTAGATGCATAAGTCAGAGGGGGCTTACAATAATAAATCATGTAATGAGGGGGCTTAGAACACTAGTATATGCAAATTTCATTATTTAATAATAAAAATCTATTAAAATGTTTGTAGTTGCCTCATTTAACTTGAGGTTTGTCTTGTATTATTTTGGTCATTATGGCCCTCCTCCACTCTTGAAATTTATTCCTTATCTATGGTCTTTGGATCCCGTAGTGTCAACTTGGAATTGGAGTAGAAGTTTCTCTCCATTGTTTGGGTATACAACTCAATTATGTTGTCTCCAAAAAATGTGACCATGATGCCTACATTTATGTTTCTCAGCTATTGTGATATCTACATTATGTTTCTCAGTTGTCATTTTTATGTGCATATTTTTTTTGTGTTTGGGAAGACATCTTTCTAGCCTAGGCCTGGATCCTTCAGAAAATAGCTTCATAATAATGAAGTAGATGACAGATGACCAATTAGCTTCCCAAGAATTATCTCATAAGTGCACTATGCTTAATCCAATTCCTATGCCCTTTGTGCATACCCAAAGGATATATTTGAAACAACAAGGGTAAGGCTAACCTTACCCTTGTTTCAAATATATCCTTTGGGTACACATAGAGGGCACAAGAATTGGGGTACACATAATTCATTAATGATAATTTTCTTGGGAAGCTAATTGTGTTAGGAATGAATGTTGAATATATCCTATGGGGGAGTATTAGCAACCATTCTATAGTAGTTGTTGTTGCATTCATGACTGTGATTGTCATTGATGTCAACACAGTGATCTTCTGAAGATTAGTAGAGAAGTAGACAATGTTTGAGTTAGCACACTTGGAATACTGAAGATGAAGCTATGTGACGTTAAGGAATTACTCTATAGTGTGTTATATGATCATGTTTAAGATCATAGACAATAATTCATTTATTCATGGAAGTCATGAGGAAATCAGTGGAAGCAATATTTAGGCAGTGTTCCTGAGTAGCAGTTTGTGGAAATTGGATGATATCTCATAATCAGGATTGAATCTAGTTATGCGTAGTTAGAGAAAAGTTTAAGACATGTTGATAGTGACATGGATGATAGTGCAAGATCCAAGGTTGCACAAGTGAATAATTATATTGATTAGAAGCTGACAGTTTTATGTAATTTTGATGTAATGTGTGGAAACTTTTATTTTGTAACTTGTATGCTGACTCCTTTGTAATTTATTGAGTGTGGTATATAGGAAGGAATGTTTTCCTTGTTGTAATGTGCAAATTTGAATGTGAAAGTGAATGAAGGAATTGTGAAAGAGAATTTGTGGAAGAGGATATGCGAAGTACTGAGATCTGGTATTGAGATCTAATCAAGTAATTGATGCGGTTTGGCACAGTTAGAGAAGAAGTATTGAATTGTTGAGATCAGTAATCTTATGGTACTATTTTGTTGATTAATATAAAGGTCATTTGGACAATGGGTTCAATGATCTTACCCTAAAGCTGTTTGGGCAGTGGGTCCTTCTGTCTTCCATAACTCCTAACAGAGTTAGAATTTTTTAGCATAAATCCAAAGTCTCCTTACAAGGACTCATATGTACTTAATGTATTTCATAAGACTCCTAACATAGTCCATCCTTTCACAAGGAATATTCATATTAGTGCATCTTTTATGGGCATCATTCCCGCTGGGGTTTACTCTTTGATCAAGTGGTTCCCTAGTCAACATATCTTGTGTCATTGTGTTATTGTGCATGCATATCTTTATATGGTTGTTGATTACATTGCTTACATGGTTAAAATCTATTGAAGTTGATAAATGTTGTAGAAATATGATAAATGATTCACTCCCCCTCTCAATTATCTTGGCAGATTTTAATTTCTAACAATTGGTATCAGAGCGGTAGGTGCTTGAAGGAAAAGTTTAATAGCTTAACGAGATCCATGGTGAATTTTAGGAAAGAAAGCCCTAAGTTTGATGGAGTAAATTTTGATAGCTGGAAAGAGAAGATGAAGACATATCTACTTTGTTTAGTACTAGGTTATTGTTTGATTACAAAGAATCAGAATACTATCTTTGATGAGGATAACATTGATGCATGTACTAATGAGGAAAGATATATGTTCATGTGTAACATACTTTCTAGAGAAGCGCTCTTGTTAGCCCTTCCAAAAAATGAGTACAGTCAGGTAAAATATTTGAAAATATCTTATAAAATTTGGTTAGCTTTACACTCTACTTTTGAAGGTGATGAACATACAAAGAAAGTCAAATTACATAATTGGATATGTGCATTCAAAGATATAAGAATGATGGAAGATGAATCTGTTAGAAGCTATATTGGTAGAATGTCAGAGATTGTTGCAGATATAAAATCTTGTGGTGGAATCAAGATAGAGAATGAAGTGATATGGAAAATTCTGAGGACATTGACTCCTGCATTAAGCAAACAACTCAGATGATTTCAAACAAGTTATTCCTTGTACTACGAACTTTACAAGAGAGACTCTTCTTGGAAGATTGGAAGTAGAAGAGATGAATTTGAGGCTATCATGAGACTTACCTAGAATGGAGACAACATTCAATGCTCTTAGTGTTCACCCTACTTTGTCAAGAAGCATAAGTGTGAGCGGAGATTATGCTAGCAGCAACAGATCTAGAAATGAAGAAGACAGGAAGATTGAAGAAGGCATTGCTTTACTTGTGAAAAGAGAACCAGATGGTAAAAAAAAATTTAAATCTTGGACTTGTCAAGAATATGGTCATTTTGCATCTAAGTGTCCTAAGAGAGTTAAGAAGTATAGGAAGAACTTTAATCCTAGAAGATCTAAATAATGTTACTATGCAAATGATGAATAACTAGAAGCTAGTTTGGAGAAATCTTTGAGTGAAAGTGATACTGAGAATAATGATGATATAGGATTTGTAGAAATTAAAGAAGAAAATCTTGAAATAGAAATTAAGGAAGAAAAGGCTTTAGTTTCTCAAGTAGAGAAGAAAGCTAATTAGATTATAGACAGTGGTTGTTCACATCATATGACTAGAGACATGAATAAATTCATATAGTTTAACAATTATGATGGAGGAGTTGTTAGAGTTGGAAACAATGCACCTTGTTTGATTAAAAGTATTGGATCTATTAATCTTGATGGAAAGACAAATACTGATGGTGTTTAATTTGTGGATGGTTTGAAACATAATCTTTTGAGTGTTGGACAATTAGTTGATTAGGGATATCAAGTTTGGTTTACTGAGAAAACTTGTGTAATAAAAGATAAAGATGAAAATTTGATTGGTACTGGATCTAGAACCATAGGTAATGTATTTTAGTTGAATCCTACTGAGATGACATGTTTGATTACTAAGATAGATGATAGTTGGTTATGGCACATAAAATTTTGTCATATAAAATTGATAACAGTGTGAAAGTGATTACTACACTTGCAGTGAGAGATTTGTCTAAAATTATGAAACCTACTAACATGATTTGCAAAGAATGTGTGATGGCTAAATAGAAGAGAAGCTCATTTCCCAGAAAGAAGTTTACAACAGTAGAGAAGTTGGAGATTGTTCATACAGATTTAAGCGGTCCTACAAGTACTAGAGGATTCTATGGAGAAAGGTACTTTATGATTCTTGTTGATGATTTTACAAGAATGATGTGGATTGCATTTCTCAAAAAAAAATCTAAAGCATTTGATAAGTTCAAGTTCATTAAGAATAAAGTTGAGAATGAATTTGGAATGAAGATTAAATGTTTGAGCTCAAATAGAGGTGGAGAGTTTACTTCAAAAGAATTTAACATTTTTTGCGAAGTGAATGGTATTAAGAGACAATTTTTAGCCCCTAGAACACCTGAACAAAATGGTATTGCAGAAAGAAGAAATAGATCAGTGACTGAAGCAGAAAGAGCTATGTTATTTGAGAATGACTTAGCAAAGATATTCTAGAGAGAAGCAATGAACACACTAGTGTATACTATGAATAGAGTACAAATCAGGGCAGACATAGAAAAGACACCCTAAAAACTATGGTTTGGACATGCAGCATTAGTTAAGTATTTTAGAATTTTTGGAAGAAAATGTTATATTAAAAGAGATAATGACTTATTGAAGAGATTTAGAATGGAGAACTATAAAGGAGTTGGAACACCTATGGTAACTAGACATAAGTTATCTAGCACATATGAGACTCCTGTAGTGGAATAGAAGAAGTACAGATCTATGATTGGAGGATTGCAGTATTTGACTCATAGAAGACCTGATATAGCATATTCAGTTGGAATTATATTAAGATCTCAAGCTAAACCTAGAGAATCACATTATGCAACAATAAAGAGGATACTAAGGTACTTAAGAGGCACAATTGAGTATGGATTGTGGTATGAAAAATCTGATGATTTTACCCTATGTGCATATACATATGCTAATTGGGGAGGTAGTGTTGATGATAAAAAGAGCACATGTGGTGGAGCATTTTTCCTTGGAGGAAGATTATTTTCTTGGCTAAGAAAGAAGAAGAATTATATTTCACAGAGCACAACATAAGAAAAGTATGTAGCAATAGAAAACAATTGTAATCAGATAATTTGGATGAAGCAAATTTTGAAGGATATTGGACTAAAATTTGTTGAGCCTATTGTTATACATTGTGATAACACTAGCACAATTGGTATGTCTAAGAACCCTGTATTACATTCTAAGACAAAGCATATTGAGATAAAGTATCATGTAGTGAGAGAGAAATAAGTTAGACTTGAGTACATAAGCACAAAGGAACAAATTACAGACATTTTTACAAAACCTTTGCCTAAGGATACATTTGAGTATCTGAGAGGTATGCTTGGGGTTATGCCCCAGCCTACTTTTGAGAAGTGATGCATATTTTTGCATCCATCTAGTGGTATATGAGCTCTATCTTTCTTCTAGACTGGATGTCGGCACTTCCTCTATGGGGGAGTATGTGTACCTGAGCTGAGTCATGAGGACTCTAGTGAATGTATTTTTTGAATATTGTCTTTTGACATTGAAGTTATTGTTGACATAGTGATGAAAAATCTATCATTGATGTCAATGGGGGAGAAATATACATGAAAAACCATCTGTTGGAGAGAACCGCATGGGAAATTAAAGCAAGATTTGATTGATGAAGAGGACTTGAAAATATTTTTTAGAGTAACAGTGTTGCAGTATTGGATTAATGGAACTTGGATTTTTTTCATCTATGTTGCCATCAATGCCAATGGGGGAGATTGTTAGGAATGAATGCTGGATATATCTTATGGGGGAGTATTAGTAGCTATTCTATAGTAGTTGTTGTTGAATTCATGACTATGATTGTCATTGATGTCAACACAATGATCTTCTGAAGATTAGCAAAGAAGCAAATATTGTTTGAGTTAGCGCACTTGGAATACTGAAGATGAAGCTATGTGAAGTTAAGAAATTACTCTATAGTGTGTTATAAGATCATGTTTAAGAGCACAGATAGTAATTCATTTATTCATGGAAGTTATGATGAAATCAGTGGAAGCAGTATTCAGGTAGTGTTCCTAAGTAGCAGTTTGTGGAAATCAGATGATATATCCTAATTGGGATTGAATCTGGTTAAGCACAGCTAGAGAGAAGTTAAAGACATGTTGATAGTGATGTGGATGACAGTGCAAGATCTAAGGTCACATGAGTGAAGAATTATATTGATTGGAAGTTGACTATTTTGTGTAATTTTGATGTAACATGTGGAAACTTTTATTTTGTAATTTGTATGCCGACTCATTTGTAATTTCTTGAGTGTGGTATATAGGAAGGAATGTTTTTCTTGTTGTAATGTGTGAATTGGAATGTGAAAGTGAATGAATGAATTGTGAAAGAAAATTTGTGGAAGAAGATATGTGAAGTATTTAGATTTGGTATTGAGATCTGATGAAGCAGTTGATGCAGTTTGGCATAGTCAGAGAAGGAGTATTAAATTTTTGAGATTAGTAATCTTATGGTATTATTCTATTGAGAAATACAAAGGTCATTTGGATGGTGGGTTCAATGATCTTACCCTGAATCTATTTGGGTAGTGGGTCCTTCTGTCTTGCATAACTCCTAACAGAGTTATAATCTTTTAGCAGAGATTCAAAGTCTCCATACAGGGACTCATATGTACTAAATGTATTTCATAAGACTCCTAGCAGAGTCCATCCTTTCACAAGGAATATTTATATTAGTGCATCTTTTGTGGGCATCATTCCCACTAGGGTTTACTCTTTGATCAAGAGGTTCCCTAGTCAACATATCTTGTGTAATTGTGTTATTGTGCACGTATATCCTTATATGGTTGTTGATTACTGTAGACTATGATTTTGAACCTGTTATTGGTTTTGAAAGGTTGAAACATTCAAACATTAGACTAATCTAGCATTTATCAGTTCAAAACATAAACAAATATAAAACCAAGTCACCTCAAGATTGTTGCTAAAAACAAGTGCTATAGAGAAAATGTTTGATTTGCTTCAATTAGAGGGATGTGGGTGTGCTCTCAAATGCATGGAGAGGGATTTATGGTGATGCATAAATGATGAGAAAAGCTTGAAATATGAACTAAGATCAATCCATTAAGCTATTCTAAGATGTGTTAGAAAACATGAAAAAATGAAGAAATCTAACAATTAAGATGTATGCTAAGATGATCTAGCTAAAAATGCTCATGATAACAATGCATAAATAATAAAAACTAAGCTAATAATTTTCTCTTGGAAGGAGGAGTATTTATAGGATTTGGGAAGGAGGAATGAGTGGCCAGGATCAAAATCCTTAAGAGAGGCCAAGATTATTCAAAGGGGAGCACATGGATTGTGCTAGTTCAGGGCCACCTCCTTGTGACAAGTGTCACAAGGGCATTAGGTTGAAAGATGGGAGGGATGTGCACAATTTGGGAAATGTGCCTAAGGTCAAAGGGTGTAAGAAAGGGGTGAGGGGCTTCCTAAATGCATCATAATTGCATGTAAGAGGGATAAGGAGGCTTTAAATGCATTTAATGCATGTAAGAGAAGTTTTTAGAAATTTGTTGACTTTGGGTTAATCTTAGGAGTTGGCTAACCTTGTTTAGGGAATGTGATAAGGTTAGTGGGGGGATTAGGATTAGGATTAGGGGGACAAGGATAAAGACTTTCTAGAAGAGTCTAGAACTTCCTTAGGATAAATATGGATTTTAGGAAATAGATAAAGATTTATTTATTTTCATGGTTTTAGGTTTGAGGATATTTTATTAAAATAAATTTAATAAAAGAGGAGGATTAATATTTAATCTTAATTAAATATTTTGAGTTGGGATTAGGGTTAGGAAATGATGGGATTAGCCTTTAATTGAAATTAAAGAAGGATTAGAAGATTTTGGAAGAGGTTAGTGGTTTTAAGGAAATTGGCCAAGTTTTGGGCAAAAAATAAATAAATTATTTATTTTAGGATTTTTGGTCAATTTATTAATTAAATAATTAATAAATAAGGAAATAATGTTTAAATAAGATTTAAACATTTTTGGGAGGGATTTCTTAATTAAATATTTTTAATTAAGATAAATGGATTTAATGACATAAAAATTAATTAATTAATTAATAAATGATGATGTCATCAGGGATTTTTCAGAAAATAAAAATACTTTATTTTCTAAAGGATTTTTAGGTGTCTACATTTTGCCCCTCTTTTATGCGATGCCACAAGTGGTGTGGCATCAAGGATAAGAAAATAAGATGCCCAAAGCTAGAATTTGGAGGAATAAGGGGTTGTGCCCCCTTGAGAAAATAACGTAAGGAGTAAACATTGTGAAATTTTCTTGAAAGGAAATAGAGAAGGAAGGACCTAGGAAGAAGGGGAGATAAATAACCAATCTTCCAAGAGCAAAGATGAGTGAATGCAAGATGAGATGGAATGCAAAATCCAGGATGCAGCTACATGAGAGATGCAAGATGCAAGATTAATCTATATGATGTAGGATGGGGGATTTAGGGAGCTCCATGCTTTGGATCTTTTAGAGAGCACAACCTAGTTTGATATAGCAACGATAGAGACCTACCAAGGTTACGAAAGAACACAAGGCCTTGTCACCAGCGTTGCATAGGACTGACGCTAAAAAGACACATAGGGTTACCCCAGCATCACACATGAAACTTGAAGGAGGCATGGTGGAAACGATGCTAAAGAAACCACAAACACACGACTGACTCATAGGCAGAAGCCAAAGATCAAAGACCTTGCCCCAAATTATCCTCATTCGTAGCGCACCATGATATAAAGGATCGTGGTGACTTTGAGTAGAGAACAACAAGAAGTCGTAAAAGATTAACAAGACCTAAAGGACAAAATCCAAGGTCAAAATGAAAACTCCAAAAGACAACCTTTGCCAAGGAGAGAGATTTGATTTGATTGATGGCAGGAAGATAGGTCTGAACGTGTGGAAGGATACATCGACACAGACCTAGTGTGATTGGTGGAAGATTGGGTCAGGTAGGAGGAAAGATACATCCTCAAGGACCTGTTGATTGATGGAAGATTTTGTTATTTCACTGGAAAATGATGAGGTTCAAAGATAGTTACGATGATCAAGGATAGTTGACAATTGATATTGCTAAAGTACAAGGCTAGGTAGGACAAAGTGTTTTGATCAAATGATGCTGATGCGAGACTGACAAGGATATGTACAATAAGACAATGACAAGGGATGATTGACACAAAGGATGGGACCTAAAGACACATATGTACAAATGAGATGAGGTGGAGACACGACTGACGCTATGGTACAAGACTTAGGATTAGGATGTACAAAGAACCCAAGGATGAAGCTGAAACTCCAAAGATATGCAAGACAATGCCCCAATTGGGTTGGAAGGCCAAGATGGACTAGTGATGGATGATGTGTCCTAAAATGACATGGATTTGGGAAGGACATATCCCAATGATGATGATTGGATTGAGATCAAGGTTTTCTACAAGACTAAGGATGTGATTTGATCGGTTGGCTTGATCTTGGATGTTGGATAGCTAGAGGATATGGAGAGGATTGGAAGATTGCTAGAAGACTGCTAGGAATGTTTGGATAGGGATGAATGGCATTGGATTGCAATGAGGTTAGCTTCTAGCTAGATACCAATGACAAGGGAAGATACTAGGTGATGGAAAGATGGAGGAAATGCTTAGGATGAGGATGATGGAACTGTTAGGAGATTTGGATGGAGGAAGATTTGGATTTGGATGGAAGAATGCTTGAGGATTGAAAGATGGAATGCTAGAGGAACTGCTGAGGGATCTGGATAGAGGAATGCTTGGGGAGATTGGATGGAAGAATGCTTGAGGATTGAAAGATGGAATGTTGGAGGAACCACTGAGGGATCTGGATAGAGGAATGCTTAGAGAGATTGGATGGTGGATTTTCTTAAGGATTTGGGAGATGGAAGATTTTGGATAAAAGATAGTGTCCAAGGAATATGTTACCAAGGAATAAGATGCCCCTACTTAGGATAGTTCATTTATTTAGAGGCAGTAGGATGGGGTACAATTGGATAGAAGATATGCCGACAAGAGGATGAGGAAGGTAGATGGAAGCTAGGATGAATGGATTGGATAGAGGATATGTAGCTGAAAAGTGTGATGGATGCCAAGAAGGTGCCCAAAAGCATGTATACCTGGTAGTCTTTATTTTTTCATCAAGATCCAAAGGAGAGAGAAGGAGGTGAGAGACAAATGGGATGGAGGAGATGTTGGATAAGAGGTGATAGAAGGGAATGGCCCCCAACTATAAAAATGAATTGGGGTGACCTATGCATGATGCCTATTTGCCAGGTTTTCACCATGGTACTTGTCCAAGGTGATTGAATTACCCACTTGTCAGTTACTATTGACTGACAAGGCACATGATAGTGAGGAAACTGAGTCTGACAATGAGAAAGACTCCATACTAGTTTCTCCCACTCCAACTCCAAAGAAGAAGTAGTTTCTAGTGTAGACAAGTGCACGAACAAGGTTAGCAACCAGAGCTTCACCACCTTAGAAAAAGGGAGCTGAGAAAATAATAAAACCTAAGGAAGCTACACCAACCAAAACTTATGCAAAAAGAGGACCCAAGGTTGTAGCTGAGGCACCGAGGAAGAGGAGAAGGTTGATTAGAGGAAGAGAAGACCTTGAGGATGAGGAAGAAGACAATAATCAGTTCATTGTTATGAGTAATAAGAACATATCAGTTGATGACATTGCTATGAACATAATTGAGAATGAAGATCTTATAGATTCAGAACTCATTCGGTTTGACAACATGTCTACCGAGGACTAGAACAAAATTGAGGAGGCTATCATCCAAATGATGATACACTTCAAATGAGTTCCATTATAATTTGAACTATCACTGCCCAAGGCATTAGAAGAAAGAATAAATTAGAAGTGGTCCTATACCTTGGACACCAAGAATAAAATGAGGGAAAAATCCCTAGTACAGGCAGTACCACATTTAAATCTTGATGAAATTGATGAACATATGACCAATTACTATAAGAGATTCAAAGTAAAAGGCCGGGCTATGCATATTTTAGATGAAAATATGGCAGATGTTGATGAGACTGGTCATCTCATGTGGACTTCAATTTTTAAAGCCAAAGAGCAAGCTGAGAAAAATGCATTTCAAAATTTGTCTAAGAAGAGACAAAATTCAAAAGGTAAAGGCATTTACATTGATGATAATGTAGCAGAGAAGACAAAAGAATCTAGTGTATCATTTACTGAGGTGATTGATATGACTCTTGAAAAAGAAGGTATAAGAATTTCATAGGACTCACTGGATCTAGTAGAGATCCAAGTTAAGGAGCAAAATGATGATCATGTACTCATTGAGGACATCACAAACGGTGATCCTGGTGACAGAGATGAAGATGAGGATGTGAACATTGCACCAGATAATACATAGGATGAAGGTCAAGTTACTGAGTGTGCATTCACATCATTATTAGGAAAACTTCATGTTCTTGTTGAAGAAGTTAAAATCTTATCACAGGAACAACCCGATGACTTAGACCCTAAGCAACCACAAGATACTATAGGGGAACAAAGCACTGAAACACCTACTGAAGAAAATAAGCCTAGAGAAAAAGAGGCACCAGAGGTAGAAACAAAGGATCAAGAGAATCCTAATGTAACCAAGGCCACTCCACTAGAAACTACATCAAAGGCTCAGACATAGTCAACCAACACCAAGGTTGTCAAGGAGTAGCAAAAGGTAGATACAGTGTCAACCGGGTAGGTCACACCAAGTTCTGAGGTAAAAGACATTGTTTTGATTACAAAGAGCTCACCTCAAGAACCAAATAAGAAGAAGAAAAAGAAAGGAAAAGGGCCGATCACATTAGATGAATTCATAGTTATACCATATTTTGACCTGGGCACCCTAAGCCCTGAGGAACTAAGAAAATATGGGGAGTTATGTACAAGGCAGACAACACAAGAGAAATTAAAACAAGAGAAAAAAAGCAAGGAAATAATAGAAAATGTAAGAGACATCTTACAATAGGTTGTACCAAAGGTACATATAGATGAGGATACTCTGATTATGGAACAACTTGCTACACTTGCTAAAGGAATGAATGCCCTACATGTTGAAGCAAACAAGAGAATAGAAGAAATGGCAGAATCAAAGGTACAGGATAAACTTGCAAAAATGATCAACTAAGAAGTGGCAATTAACAAGGTTAAGTTATCTAAGGTAATAATTGAAACTCAGGTTATTAATAAATTAATATGTCAAAGCATGTTCCAGCTATGCACTGTGGAAACCTTCACTGCTAAGATCAATGAAAAGATTAAACAACTTGAAAATGAAATCAAAGATATTGCACAAGAAACTATAACTAAGCCACAAAATTTTGCAAAGCATATATTAAGAGTTCAAGAACTCAGGCTGTTGATAGAAGATATCAGGAAACAAGAAGAAAGAACTAGTGATCAGGTCGTTGAATTACAAATTGAGCTCCTACCCTACTTGAAATTTTTTGAGAAACACATTGTCAAAGCAGAGACACTTGTTGCAACACCAGAAATTTCTATGCTGGAAAACATCTTTGACATGCATGCACAAGTCATTGTTGAGCACATTTCTCTCACCAACTTAAAAGAGGAATGGGAAAACCTCTCAAAGTCATTGAAGAAAACCCATCAACACATTTTTGATAAGCTGCAAGTATACATTTTTGCATTTGGCATTATTATCAAAAAGGGGGATAACAATGTATATGCCAACTATGTAAATAGAAGTTAAGTATACTACACATTACCGGAGCATGCACCGATGGGGAGTATATAGAATTTTTTTTGATAAGTATATATGTATGTTGTGGAGATATATAATTTTTGAGACATAAGGTCTATATACATTAAGGTTTTGATACTAATGGCAAAGGGGAAGATTGTTATCTCTACTTGAGCATTAAAGGTTGTCATTAGTATTAAAGACATGGGTTGGTTACCTATGCTACTCTAGTTAGTAACTACAAACACTACAAGCCATTCGGTTAAGTCTTCACATCGAGTACCAGGGAAGTTCTACCGAGCATCAGTGTACACTGATACCAAGTGGTAGTAAACACTGAGCAGACTAGACAGTGAGTGCCAGTGTAATCACTGTGTAATATATACAATGTTTACCAAGGAAGATAGAAAATGACATAGTAATTAGGAATGACACATCTATCTATGCAGATGGTTACAATAGAATCACAAGATGTTTTACCAAGACCAAGGATCATTTATTCTAAGATTCCATCACTAATTGTGATGATGATCTTTTGTATTTGCTAGATCTAGGTTATTTTTGTACACTGTTTATCTTAGGGTTTTCTCTAAGATATTGTAACCTAAATTTTGTTAAGCAAAAAAAATAGTATTCTATATAAATGTAATTTGATATTATTTTCATATGTGTGAGAGAGAAGCTTGACAAGGAAGTTAAGAACAAGCAGAGAAGTTCTTGAAGCATTAGCCAACTTCATGAATATTAGTTATTAGGTAGAGCAGAATAGTATTCAGAGTTATTCAAATTGAATAGAATCAGACAAAGGCTACCAAGCAGTTTAGAGGATAGATCTTCATAGAAAATGGTGATATTTAATCAGTACTTCATAGATTTGTATCAGACAAGTTGAGTTGTCATTAGCAGATATTTACCTATTATTTTCTAACCATTGTATCAGAGTTTTGGTAAAATCTCTTAACAAAGTAGACCTAATAGTCTTTTTGTAAATCTCTTAACTGAGTGCACACTCAAGTAGTGCTACTAAAATCCTATCACTGGGTAGATCTAATCAATCTAATATGTTACTGCTAACAGGGCAAGATCATCAAAAGTGATCACCACTTGTAGCCCTAACAGGAAAACCTTTTCTATCTGTAGTAGTAAAGAATTTGTGGGTGTCATCCCCACCACAGTTTTTATCTTCTAACAAGGGTTTCTGCATTACCAAAATACTTGTGTTATGTGTTGATTATCTTGTTGATTTCATGCTATTTATCTTTGATAGTTTAATGAATGAATGATGCGTGCAATGGATACAAGTTATATTTGAAGGTTACTACTATTTTCTATTTGAAGTTAGAAAGGTTTATGAGTTAAAAGTTTTTGTGGGCACTGATTCACCCCTCCCCTCTCAGTACCCTATCTCTCCAATCTAACAATCATCAAACATGGTCTTTCTTGAATGGAATGACTCATTGGTGGAAGAAGGATGATTTGTTTGCAACTTGCAAATACAAATCGTCACTAAACAACCATTTTCTCAACTCTAATTTTCTCAACGCAAAGGGACATTTATCATACCAAATAAACTCAATTATTTTTATATGGAATGCACCAAGGAGTACCATCAAAAATATTAACCATTTACAATAATGAAAAGTAAACCTAAATCAAATAGCTCATTTTTTTATCAGCATGTGTAGTCTTTGTGTATATGAAAAATGAAAGAAATATCAAGTTGAAATAAAATAGTGAACATAATAGTATTCCACATAGACTGAATGAAATATACCATCAAAAGAAGGTGACAAAATCCTGTCATGAAGCACAGACATAGGAAATAAAAAAGGGACAAAAGACAAGAAATAAGAAAAATCATTATGACTATAGAAAAATCATTTAGACTATAATAAAAAAAAGAAACACTCTTTGTCAACAATTTTCAAAATCATTAGGACTATAGAAAAATAATTACGAATTTAAGACTATACAAAATCAAATTTTAGAAATGGACAGTTCTGATGCTTTGCCATTACAGCAATTGAACATTCATCATTTGGTATTGTGTATTCCATTTAAGTATGCCAACAATGTTCAAAATCCTATCACAAAGCACAAACATAGGAAATAAAAAAGGGACAAAAGACAAGAAATAAGAAAAATCATTAGAACTATAAAAAAAAAAAATTCTAGAAATGGACGGTTCTGATATTTCTTTGCCATTACAACAATTGAGCATTCATCATTTGGTACTTCTTGGTGTATTCCATTTAAGTTTTTCAGTTGTCATGTTTATGTGCATGTTCTTTATGTGTTTGGCTTCTCTCCCTCGCAAGGGATACACTGATAGGTAATTGATTTGAAAGTATAATGATTTGACAGTTAGAAGGTTGGTATAGTTAGAAGATTTTGGAGTACACTATCCTGTAGGTACAGTTGAAACAATAGTGTATTGATTTGAAAGTTTAGAATGTGATCTTTACTTGGTGGTAACGTAGGAACATTTCTAGGGATTAGTTTTACTTGTTTATGCAAGAAATTTGTTTTTTTTGTTCTTTGTGATACCAAAGGAGTAACTAGTATTATGTAGACAGTGACTGACTAGATTGTTCCTAAAAACAAATTACAAAATTGAACCAATGGCATGTTAATTCATGAAAACAAATTACAAAACTGAACCAATGACATGTTTAAAACAAAGAAATAGAATGATAATAATATGCTGAAAATTATATTTTGTTTAATATATGCCAAAGGACCAGTCCCAACAATTCTTAAACATATTTTATCTGATGTGATGAATTCTTAATAAAGGTCTAATTATGTAGACTGCTAGAATGAAGGAATATTTGACCTAGCCAAATATTCCTTGTACCACACAAAAAACTATGAATAACTATGTCTACTCCAACCTTAATTGTTTAATAATTCATCATATCAGATAACGCATGTTTAAGAATTGTTGGGAGTTCTATTAGACCTTTGTTGTAAACATGCCATTGGTTCAGTTTTGTAAATTTGTTTTTTGTGTTAAATGCATTTAAATGGAACATTAAGAATAGTAATAATATTCTTAATCTATTAGTAATTTGTAGATTAAATCTATTAGTAAGTTGAAGTCTTTGGTTTAAATCGTGCTAGACAATCAAAACAATGGTAGCAGAGTTATAAAGAGCACTTTTTTGGATGATAGCATCTCTTTTTAGGGTATTACTAATTTCTAACTGTGTTGTTATAATTGTTATTTTTCTTGAATTGAGCTTTATTAACAAAGAAAAGTATATAAACCAATATTATTTTTATTTGTCAAATTGAACACTTAAATCTAATACTATTGGCAGGAAAATACTAGACATCACCATATACATAACAAAATATAAAACTTAATAGAAATAAAAATAAACAAAATGGTTACAAAGATGAGAATATGTCATTAGAATAATGGGAGATAATAAAAATATTAAGTCTAATGAATTTCCAAGACAAAATAGAAATCATGTTAATGAAACAACAATTAATCTTCTCTACTAACAATCCTTATGTGTGCCACAAAACTGGACCTAGATAAAAAGAAGTATGGAATGTAGGACACAGATCCATCATCCAATAATGAATGAAACATGACAATAGAAGTCACTTGGCCAAACAATAAAATGAGGCACCTTCAACATGGTTAAATTCTCGAGTCTCTATTGTCAAACAAAATAAAGCATGATCATATATAATGTAATGTTGTCAGCCCATAAGACGATTTCTCAAACAGAGATTTTGCAACTAACACATATATTCCATTTTACATCGATCAAAGATAAATACACCACAAACATAAACAAAGGGCCCCATGGATTAGAAACAAAAAATAGTGGCAAGATGGACAACACACATTGATGAAATACACAACCCAAATAGAATAAATAAATATTAATTGAGCACATTTTGTTTACAAGAAAATAAGAATTTCAAAAACACAAAAAATAATTTTTGTATTAAGTATAGTTTAAAAAAGAAAAGAATATAAACCAATATTATTTTTATTTGTCAAATTGAACACTTAAATCTAATACTATTGGTAGGAAAATACTGGACATCACCGACTATAATGTTTCTGAGCAACAAAGATTTTTGTCTTAAGGTTTGTGGAAAATTTAGGGAAACTGGTTCTTAATTTATGACAAAATTAAAATAAACTACATTGGGATAGACAATACCTAATGTCTGTGTAAATTTCTTTTATACTTGGAGATGCAAATTTCAAATGACCTTGACTAGGCTGGTCCATTCCTGTAATTAAATTGACAAAAAAACATCTTCTTAGGGAAATTGTATAAATAAATTAAAAAAAGATCCAAGTGAGTTCTTTTTTTCTAGATGGGTTTTGAAACATTGATCTCTTCTTGTTGGACATGCCCAAAGCTATTTATAAGCTCCCTCCATATGAGGCACCTTGTGGCAATGTTGAATGAATGTGGACTGATGGAAAGGTTTTCAATGCCAAGTTTTGTTCATTTTGAGGGAGGGTTTCAAAATTTGTCATATGAAGTTACTATTGTTCTCGTTTCTGTGGAAATAGAATTAAGGACATCTTTAGATTTGTTTTTTTTTTTAAGGAACTCCAACTCCTTGCTTGTGGGTTTGTCAGTATTTTGAAAAACTATCCCGAGTTCAGTATGGTTTTACTATATATACAATATTAAAAATCTATAGAAATTTCTAGGGTTCAGTGGTAAATATAATTGATAATTCGATCTCATATCATATATTTGAAAATTTAATACAATTGATGGTGATAATTGAAGATCACCATTGCTACCTTATGACCAAATAATAGTTATAAAATCAAAATATTATTAGGGTTTCTAATATGTCTATGTTTTTGAACAATCTATCTAGGTCTTCTTGTTTGTTGGTAATTAGTTGATTAATGTATAGTGTTTAATAAAAAAATATATTTGATTCATGGAATCTTCTATTGGTTTGCAAGTATGTGCTATCTTGTGTTTAATGCTTTGTGGGTTAAGTTTGGAACAACTTTAAAGATGTGTAATCATGGCTCGTACCTGCTGCATTGTTGGAGGCAATGATAGGATTTGATCTTGGATCACACACTTAAAAATTTCCTTGTTACCATAATATCACTATTTGTTGGACATGATTATGGTGTCTATGTCTGGTGAATAAACTATTTTATTTCATATTAAATTTTCTACTATAGTAGGGACATTGTTAAGCACCTAAAGTTGTATAATTTAATATGGGACTTTAGTTTATGTTGGAACTTATAGTTTACTAAAAAATAGTGAGATATGTTCATTTAATAGGTTCAGAATTCAGATCTCTAATCGTTTATCTTTAACTTTCTCTTTTTAACACCAAATGACTTTTTTAACTTTCTCTTTTTGCTTTGATAGCTTCTTCTAGTAAAATTAAAAGCTAGTTATTGCTTCAATTTTGCATTTAAGAAACAAATTTAAAAGGTTAAGTAGTTATCATGATAGTAGAATAGTAGAATGGTTTTAGTGTTTTAAACAATATTTCACCATTCATTGTACTCAACATGTACCGTTGTTCATCCATTTTTATGATAATCTAGATGTTATAGGCTACAATCACTCCTTTCATTGTTATGTATTGCCAAACTAAGACACCGTCTCAAGAGAAGATCATCCTTATCCTATGTTGCCTATGGTTTTGACCATGTGGCTAGTTAAAAAATTTCAAATATTACAATTACCCTTAATTTTATGCTTCTAAACTGATAAGCATTCAAACCACAAGTTTTCTCCTTTTTTTAGTAGTAGATTCTAGGCTCCTTTAATGATTGAGTTTCAAAAGGTCATGAAATAGTGAAAGGCCTCTTTTCAAGTATTTTATTACCTTTTTATTACTCATTGTTAGACCCCATGTAAATTGGAAAAATGGTTGATGTCATATCATAGAAACTGAAAATAAAATATCATTAATATGTATTAAAGGGAACTAATGTCAAATATCTAATGGAAGCAAGGATATAGAATGCTATCAAGAACCAATATAGTCACAAAGCATGTGATATTAGATGGTGAAAATGAGGCAATGATAAGCAATAATAGAAAAAAGGACAATGATGTCTAATATTTTCATAGAAGTGGCACTATGAAAGGCTTAAAACAATGATGTGCATCAAAATACAGTAAGATCAAAGATGCAAAATAGTAAACTAGTGATGAAGAGAAGATAAAAGAGAGATCTTAGTGTTATTATGGAGATCAAAATGCTATTATTGTATGACATAGATAGACACAATTTGAGAAGAAGAGGATAGTACATCTCTATCATGAAGATTTGGTGACAGAAAAAGAAATGCGGTGAGAAGACAATATACAATGAATATTTGAATTGGAATAATAGTGAGATGGAATGTGAAGAAGTAAAAAAGAACAGGAAACAAAAGACCAAAATAGTAATATCAAAGATGCATGTCAAAGAAGATACCTTAAAGAGATTTGAAATTTTAAAAATAGTGATTACCATACCCAATGAAGATCAAGAATGTATTGATGACATCAAGAATATGAGAAACTATGTAGTGAAAAATGAGATAAAGATGATTAAAACAATGAACATAAAGAATGTTAGTTTTCTCTTAAAGAAAATTAGATTTTTGTAAAGATTAATGAGCCTTAAAGAGGAAACATCAATCGAATAACAATGGAAGTAATGTCAAGGGCATAAATATCAACTTTTAGTATTATCATCTTGATCCCAGTAGATCTTTAACTAATATACTTTGGTGACAAATTTGAGTCAACCCTCAAGAGAGATGATCAAATGAATATTCTTCTAGGGACATTAACAAGATCAATTTTTGGTGAATATGTAGGGGCTGGAAATTATGTTGCATTAATTGCCAACTTTGATGTAGATTCCAATCCAATAGTCATATTTAATAATAAACATAATAGCATAACTCTTTGATTTGTTAGTACTCCCCAAGACTGTAAGAGTGTGGTGTTCAATATTGCAAAGGTTAGGGTAGAAATATCTTAAATGAATATGATAATGTTGGAAAACTTGTTTGAGAATCCTATAAAGAAAATGCCACCTCATATGAAGATGCCTCCATCACTGATATGATTTTTCTAGAGAAGAAAAATACTGTAAGGGAAAATACTAATTATTTGTGGTACATCACAAGATTGGGAGTTGGTGATGATGAGCTACTTATTATAAAGGAAGCATATCAAATATTTCATATAATCATCAGGATGTGCATTTCATTTACAAGAGTGGAAGTTGGTGATGATCAACTATTCATTAGAAATGGAAGGATATCAAATTTATTTTTTTACAATCAAGAGGATGTGCATTTCATCTATAGTTAGAATGTTGGCTGGATGATGTATTCTTTAAATGAAAATGATAGTATCAGGCTTGACCATATGAATTCTATCAAAGATTTTAAAAACATTGAAATCTTATGAAAATCAAAGAAGATGAAAGGATCAGAGGAGGTGAAATACCATGGAGTCTTGTAATTGCACACATTAGATGTTTCTATGATCTTGATTGCCAATAATGATAGGAAATTTCAATAGTAGAAGGATGAATCTTGTATATGTTTGACATATCCAACAAGAGATGAGAAATCCTCTAGGAAATCTATTGTATTATAATCCAGCTGAGAATCTATTAGTTACTACATGGATTTGTTAATTTTCTATTACTAGAAGTCGATACTCCTAGACCTCTTGGAAGTAGAGTTGGTTTGAGAAACTTAGAAAATGAAATCATTAATAGTTTGGTGTTTTCTATTATTATCTATCAACCATCTTCTAGTTTACCTTTAACATCTTCATTCATCAATTGTGGTTTTCTTCTAAACTCAAGTTCTCTAGAGGTAAGAGTGGGTAGTAAAAACACAAATATAATAGAGATATTTTCTGCTAGTATGACTTAGTATTCACAAAGGCTTCTTGTAGTTAGCATTGTTTCTCCTCTTCTAAAATGTGAAGTTAGTATAGTTGGTAAATAGGCTACAATCACTCCTTTCATTGTTATGTATTGCCAAACTGAGACACTGTCTCTGTTTCCTTCATTAGATGAGTGTTTGGAAGAAAAGTGCTCATTTGAATGGAGGAATTAGGAAAAATGAACAATGAAGTGACTGGGATTGGGTTGTGTGAGGAGGGTACAGTGGGTATATTAGAGTGTATCACCATTGGAGGGATTTGAAATAATGAACAATTCAGCGAGGAGTTATGGGGACACAACTACATTGAATGAATGAATGTGTTAATTTTTTCGATGAACTTGATTCTATTGGAGGTGCAAAATAATTGTTGAACATATATCATTTTGGTATCAATTTGGTACTCACTCTACAATGAGCACTCCCATGCAATTTCACTAATTCAATCTCCACATTGCTTATTTAGACCTACAATGATAATTATGTTGTGATCTCTATAGAATGCTGACTATTGGAGTACCTGGGTTGTCCATCTGCCAATGATTAGTGCACATTTCAAAGTAGACTATAAGGGTGAGGTTGCCACCAAATATCTTGAAATGAACAGCTCACAAAGCTCACTAGTAGGAATAAAAATTGAATCCAAAACTTCAATGCCTCAATTGGTCCCCACAATTGCCTAAATTGGCAGACCAACAACCACGACTTTTGTCAGCACCCTACCAGCCTATGCCAAAATGGGAGTGTTAGAACAAGGTATGGGCATCCATCCAAGCATAATGGAAGGCATATTTTCATTGGATATTACAATGGCCCACAAATTCTCTTATAGAAATTACACAAGGCACATAAACTATTTTATGGAATGCCTCAAAGAGATGCTATCTCATGGAATACGATAATTGTAGGATATACACAAAATGGGTATGCCAAATATGGAAGCATAAATAGGGAATGTAAAACCAAATGTATGCCAAATATATGAAATGCAAAGCACAAAGGAGGGAGGGGAAACAAAGGCTTGCCCATGAAAACCCACAGTCACTGCTAGAGCTAAGAAAATAAAACCCAAATGTATGCAAAAAGGGCATCACCATTTTTCATCAATTTCAGTGAGCTCCCCTACTATTCTAAAGTGGTCTCGCTCTCAACTCTCTTTAGGTGGGGCTCAGCCTCTAACTACCTACTTCACCACACTCGACTCTTATCCTTAATTTCGCTGCATCTTTTGCATTTATAGTTGGCACTTAAGTGAACATGACTACCCCTACCAGATAACTATATTGGGGGGTCCACCACCCAACCCCACAGAGGCTATTCACCACCAAACATAGATGGCTTGGATAGAGCCATGTAGTTCTAGGAATTCAACTATAGTAGGGTATGCAAATGTATGTAAATGTATGCAATCAGGAGGTGTAAAACCCAAATGTATGCAAATGTACGCAATCAGGAGGTGTAAAAATAGTCTCAAAGCATAAATCAAACAGTAAATAAGTCTCGAAGAAAATGATAATGTTGATTGGGTATCTAGTAAATTAAATAGTTGAGAGAAAGAATGAAAAACCTCCAAAAACCCTAGGTTAAGGTTTCTAAGCTCAATCTCCTTGACTCGTTTCAGCCGCTCAATCTCCTTCACGCGCACGCTTCCCTTCTAATTCATCGGCTGGGAATAATGAAATTCTTTTTTAAAAAATATTTATGCCCGTGTTTGTCAAAATTTTGACCACCATGGGATTTGTCAATATTTTAACAAACAGGAGCATAAATTAAGAAAAATAAAGTTTTCCTTCTATAATCCGACAAAGAAAAACCTTTTTATTTTTTGGTCAAAAATTTTGGTAGAAAAACTAGGTCAAATGTACTAGTGAGTGATAATGGGACCCTGTCAATAGTGTCCAACCATCGGGAGATCCATAGTCAAGGAAAGATCACTTAGGGAATACCCAAAAATATCCTTGTGGATGCATCTTAAGTCTTTGTCAGATTTCCCACACTCTAAATGCTTAGGGAGAGTATGTTCTAGATTTCTCTTAGTCATGTCATTAGAAATGAGGAGATACCGATATGCACATTAGGGACAAGCAAGATAGAATGAAGAGTATATAAATTATGAGAGGAAAGGATGGTGAAATGGAGGGGGTGTGAGAATTTGGAAGCTTGAATAGAAACTTTTTGATATCCAAGTCTTTTAGCTTCGGAATCCACATAGATTTTGACTTTATCTTTTTCTTTTGAGATGCTTTTGATATGCTTTTGATTGGAATTCTTGAAAAATGGATTTCGAGATCCATTTTTTCTTTGATTTTATTTTCTCTTTGAAGACCTTTTTATTCTTTTGAACATTTCCTTCCTTTATTTTTAGTCACATGTCGATTAGATGGGACATGGTGATCTTGATATATAAGTGGATTTTGATTTTTTTTTTATGTTACAAATCCAAGTTACTTCCAAAGACTCATGAATGAATTAGATAGATCATGAAAGTTATCTTTCATAAAATTTTGTTAATTGTGAGTCATAATAGAAGAGTCAGATAAGTTTAGAGGAATATTATGTGAGCCTAACCGAGATGGTTGATTCTGAGAGCTAGGTCTCTCTTTAGGTGGAAAGAGTGCACAAATAGGAACCATTTCAATTCTGGATCTAATAATGTTCCATGAAGCCATAATAGGATGGGGTCTTATGTACCCATGATTTGCAGGAGCATTTGAAGTGTAGCTTGAAGTAGATGGCCTAGGAGCCATAGGGATGATTTCCACAAAAGGGTGGAAAGAATCATCATCAATTTATTGGTCTTGAGAATTTGAACTTTCTCCTCTTTCAAAGCTAGTAGGAGGAGCATATCGATGTATAACATCAACTTGTATTGTAATAGTAGCATCATTTAAGGAATCTTGCTCATTTTACTTTGAGTCTATTTTGATGTTGCAATAATGCCTGATGTAGTCAGATAGAGACATTGTAGGAGGTATATTTTCTTCATCACTATCATCTATTATAGGAGCGACATTCTTAGTAGCAGGAGCTTATTCAGTAGAAGAAGTAGTGGAGTAGTCTATAATAGGCATGCCCAAGGCATATACAAGATGTGGGAGATATCAACTAATGGCCCCTAATCAAGATCAGTAGTATGAGCAGTAGTTTGGATGGAACTTCCCTGGGTAAGACTGGGGTCTACCACCTTGCTAGCGGGTAAGTGTGTAGTGTGTATAGTCATGATCAAAGGGATTTTGGAATGCACACCTGATGTAAGGTCGAATGCTAGGAGAGGGAGATTGAGATGACCCTTTTCCAAACATAGTAGATGAGGAGGAATGTGAAGATCGTTTAAAAAACTCAGACTGTGTGATAGGTTGGGAATGACCTCTTCCTCGGTTGTGAGGTCTACCTCTTTCTCATCTAGAAATGTGTAAGGAGAATACATTGCTACTTCGAGTTGCAATAGTCATAGACAAAGATTGTGAAGCGAGAAAGAACTAGGACTTACACTTGGAACTCTATCTCTAAAAGGAAGCAAAGAGTGATAAAGGTGAAATATACTTGGCATGAGTCATCGAGAGTAAGGCTAGAATAGCTAAGAGATGACTATCATGTTGCAAGGTATGATAACACAGTAGATCAAGTAGACAATAGAGAGACAAGGTGAATTCAAGTGATCATCACATAGTTCTCAGCCTAAGACATCCAATTTTAGACTATGTACAAGCAAGAAGACATGTAGGTAGACCCTAAATAGGAACCAGATTAGGCAGAAAGTTAACAAACAGATAGGAAATAGCTCATTATTTTGACAAACTGGGGTCAGTTTCATGCGAGAAAGTGTAGTCTCATGTGAAGATATGTCAGGCTTGTGTGAAGAAGTGCTAGATCAGACTAAAAATGGCAGAGGTCTCTAATAGAGTTGTGAAAATTCACACGAGGATGTGAAATCCCATGCGAGAAAGTGCATAGGAAGAAAAAGTTCGCATTAGAAAGTGCACAGAACTAGGCAAAAAAATATAGAATCAGACAGTTTGGATCAATTTTTGAGACAGTATCAGGTTTTGAGACACAATGTGGGCTATTCTTTGATAGAATGTCCAATTTATAGACTTATTTAAGATAGTTTTAGATCAACAAATCTAAGTTTTAAGGTTTTAAATCAATCATTAACAAGCACAAAGTTTTGGACTTTCAAGCAGTAGTGAAGCAATCAGTGGTTGAAAATAGTCCTACCGAGGACAAAGAAACTCAGAAGAATCATGGGAGTCTTGAAATTTTTTAATCATGTTGGATAGTTTAAGACTCAAAACAAACACTTAGTTATCCCTATAAAGAAAATGGTAGAGAAGACAAAAATCATGCCTCACAACTTATGTGCATGCATTCACCTCACACAATCATGTCACCCCCTAGAGAGCCACCCATGTTTTTAGTGTTTACAAGGACTCAGTAATATATGTTCAAAGGTTACCCTTGAAGTAGGTGCCAATGTCATATGCCACCTTCAAATGTCTAGGTGCATACCTATGATGAGAATCTACGGGAAAGATTCTTCCCTCTTCCTATGCAAAGATTATGTCTCCTTTCAGAGGTGAACCAGGTAGGAAACTAACTAAGAGAGTGTTTAATAGGATTTCATTCAAATTAATCTTTGATGCCCTTGGAAGAAAGGCTAGGTCCTCTTAGCCACATCGACACCTGAAAGTGTACACCCTTGCAAGAAGGGCTAGGAGTGGCATTGCTCAGTACAACAGACAATGCTTTCTCAAAATGTTTGACATCATGGATCAAGAGAAAGAAATTAACATGGATTTGGAGTCTTTCTCTCAATAAAGAACCTTTATTATAGTGGGGTGGAATCACCAGAAAAAGGTGTGTACCCACTTGGGTTATTCCCAGAGGTTCAACTTCTGACAGGCCTGCTAAAGGTGACTCGAACTTGGTTCAGATTCAAGGATTTGAGTTTTTGGTTCTCTCAAAGAGAGAAGAGCATAATCATCTATGTCTTCACCTTACCCAAACACACCAAACATTTTTATCACCGAGCTAACTCCTCTTTCAATAGATTCAAGAGCTTCTGGGTTTTTGGTTGTCTCAAAGAGAGAAGCACATAATCCCCTCACTAGTGAATATATCAATTGATTTGTTACCTTTCCTTGCTTCCCCAGGTATCTATCATGCTAGTAGTATCTGGGTCTTAGATTCATCCATGGGCATCACTTCCATGTAATGAAGAGCCTATTACCCTATTCTGCTATCAAGACCCTTATGAAATTTTAACAAGGTCCTATTTAAACTATGTAAAGAAAGCATGAAAAAGATAGAATATTTTGTGGGTTTGAAGTTATTTGACAAGAGTCTTTGACAAGCATCCTACAAGTAAATTAGTCAGAAAGTGTGCATAGTCATATTTTAGGAGTCTTCGATAAAAGTCCTATAGCCCACTATTAAGTTGTTTCAAAAAATAGAATTAGAAAAAAATCATAGCAAGACATGGAACACCATTAATCAAAAATAGTAAGAAGAAAGTTTAGAACTGTAAAACTTTGTCTTTGATGTCAAGTTTTACGTGAGCAAATGCCAGGCTCCGTGTGAGAAAATGCCTTTATCGTGCGAGAAAGTGCTAATACCAACACAACTTTGCATGATACAACAAGCAAATTCATGTGAGAATCACTATTAGAGACATACGAACATAAAACAAAATTTGACAAAAAATGAAAAGAAGATGAGGCCAGAAATTGATTATTCTACCCCATGGTGGGCGCCAAAAATGCGATAGCTAAATGTTGACCTCTAACTTAGCCATACACTTCAACATAGTCATTGTTCACTAGATGCACACAAGAATGAACATGGGATCATTCATCCTTCATGCCTAGATGATCTGACCTATTTCCTCCTATCTAGGTAGGGTTCGGGATTTCTCTTAGAATTGAGAGTCCAACAACCATGGACTAACACTAGAATGGAGGATTTAATTAGAAAGTAAAATGAAATTATGATAAGATGAGAATGCAAGATTAATCTAGAAATGAAATATGAGCATTAATCTAAGAGCATTGAAACAAAAATAGATTAAGATGAATTGCATTGTTTAATCTAAAAATAATATATTATTCTAAAATGCAAAGTGATGATAGCTTGAATGCAAACAAGTTGAGATTAGATTGCGACAACACTTAATTACTCAAAAGTTGCATTCTCTTGAATGATAAATGAGAGTTCTTTTATAGAATCCTGGGTGTTAGGAATGAATTCTAAATATATCCTATGGGGGAGTATTAGCAGCCATTCTTTAGCAGTTTTTGTTTCATTCATGACTGTGATTATCATTGATGTCAACACAATGATCTTCTGAAGATTAGTAGAGAAGTAGACAATGTTTGAGTTAGCACACTTGGAATACTAAAGATGAAGCTATATGAAGTTAAGGACCTACTCTATAGTGTGCTATAAGATTATGTTTAAGAGTGCAAACAATAATTCATTTATTCATGGAAGTTATGAGGAAATCAGTGGAAGCAGTATTTAGGCAGTGTTCCTGAGTAGCGGTTTGTGGAAATTGGATTGTATCTCCTAATCAAGATTGAATCTAGTTATTCATACTTAAAGAGAAGTTAAATACATTTTTATAGTGATGTTTATGATAGCATAAGATCCGAGGTTGCACGAGTGAATAATTATATTGATTGGAAACTAATAGTTTTGTGTAATTTTGATGTAATGTGTGGCAACTTTTATTTTGTAATTTGTATGTTGAATCATTTGTAATTTCTTGAGTGTGGTATATAGGAAGGAATGTTTTCCTTTTTTTAATGTGTGAATTGGAATGTGAAAGTGAATGAAGGAATTGTGAAAGTGAATTTGTGGAAGAGGATATGCGAAGTACTAAGATCTAGTATTGAGATCTAATGAAGTAGTTGATGCGGTTTGGCATAGTCAGAGAAGGAGTATTGAATTGTTGAGATAAATAATCTTATGGTATTATTCTATTGAGTAATAAAAAGGTCATTTTTTTTAGGAATGGGAACATTGAGAGGGGGGGGGGGTGAATCAATGCTCACTATATTTTAACTTTTCACTTTAATCTCTATGCTAAACTAATTGCTTAAGTACTGAATTAAAAATTCATATAAACATGAAACATGAAATCAACAAATGACACCAATATGATTATGGGGAAACCAAAATAGGTAAAAACCCTAGTGGGAATTGACACCCACTAATATCCTATACTAATGTTTTGTGATCCTTGTTAGAAGATCCTTTACCCTGTTAGGAGTAGCTTTACAATGCTTTCAGTATAGTAGACCTGGTCAAGGGTCAGACCTTGTTAGGAGTCTTTTAAAATGATCCCTATTAGGGGAGTGGACTCACTTTCCTAGAGATCACTACTCCAATGATGAAGGCTACAACCTTTTGATATCAGATACACACTATATGTGTCGGGTGAACTATCACTGAGACACTGGTTGTCAGATCAGTTCCTTTGATGTGCTGATGCTTTGACCTCTAGAAAATATCTAATACATCTTATGCACTCTTTTCATACCTCTGCTCTTCTTCTCACAACTCTCTTTCCACTTCCATACCGAATACAATGGGCGCACCTTATATTTATGCCCTTATAAAAACTAAACAACTAGGTCAGCCCTTAGACCTATTACAAATAATGTTTCCAAATGAATTGGCTTAAGCATGCTTACATAAAAATAAATAAACATGTCAGAAACCTAAATACAATGGGTGCATAGCCTCTACAACTTTATATTACAATTTCATACCAAAATGATAACTGTTAGCTCTATGCTCTGTTCTCTGTTGGTGCATACTGGTTGTGCAACTTCAACTGACCGTATCTTTTACATCTATCCATATCTGCTTATGCACTCATACAATAAGCATAATTATAGTCTAACAAACTTAACTCTTAGGGTACATACCATAATTCATCTATACACATGTGTGCCGATGCTCTAAGCTGTAGGAACTCTGTACACTGTCCAATCTACAACACTTAACTGAATTCTAATATTTATACTAAGTGCGCTGACTCCAAACTACTATATGACTTTGTTTCCATAATGAAAACACTATATCTAGTCATATAATTGAGTATATACAACTTTCCAACAATCTCCCCCTTTTTCATTGATGGAAACAAAGGAATATATCCAAGTCTCTAACTGTCCTTAACACAAAAATCTTTTTGTCTTCCATACATTTTTGCATGAACTTATATCTCCCTATACATATATATACTCCATATTCTATACAAATCCCTCTTTGAAATTAATGGAAAAGGTTTTACAAAACTTTGTATCTGTACATACTTACTAAGGAAAAACATCTGGATAGGCTACCTTGATGTTCTGGATCTCCTTCTTCCAAAAGGTTACCAGAGAGTTAACTATATGGAGATGGGTGCATAATGCATATTGAAGCTTCTCCATCTTCTCCAAGTCATTGATGGGGCCATGATCATAAGTTACTATGGTGACATCAATCTTCTTTATGTTTTGATTAAGGATGTCTAAAGAGGGCGCAAGAGCATTCCTCAATTGAGTCTATCTAGACATTGTCTTCTCCATTTCTTTCTCTACCTTCTCAATTATGTCCAACTGACCTTGATATACATTGTTACACATGTTCACATTAGTAGATGTATCTAGCACTAAATTCTTCACCTTCTCAATCATAGCTTCTGCATCTTTGATCTTCTTAAGATGGGCATCAGTGAGCTTATCCTGATCCATGAATTCTACAATGACTTTCCTTCCTTGATTAGCAAATTCTTTCAAGGATGCCTGACTAGACTTAAGTAAACTTAAGTCAAGTGCAAAGTTGCTTTTTAGTTCACTGAGTCTTCTTTTTAAGTATTTTCCTTCTGCTATTATGGCCATAGATTCCTCTAGGCTAGAAAAATTGACTTTGAATTATGAGATGACTGTGCTCACATCATCAACCAAATGTATCTTTAGCACTTTCTTATCCTCTGGTAGAAAACTGTTCAAAATATTCATTGATTCTACCAGGAGAGGATTCCTCATGACTTGCTTCTCCTTTGCCTTCTCCATAGCCAAGATGTTGAACTTAATTAGGTCTTCTTCTCTCCAGGAATCCAAACTACTTGTGTCTGGTGTCAAACTTGACAAAAATGCAGAGGAAGGAGTGATGGGAGTGCTTTCCATCACTTCTTGTTTCACTGAGACCAGTTCAACACTAGATTCCTCTTTTCTTTCTTTTCCTTCGTCTCCTTCTTTCTTCTCTTCTTTTTCATTAGATATATCTTCTATGAGTACTTCTTCTTGCTGAGTGGGAGGTGCACTGCTGCATAGGATTTTATCTTCCTTAGTACTAACAAATGCTTCCTCAAACTTATCTAAATTTATATCAGTGGCTGCCATGGCTATCTCTACATTATCTATGATAATAGTCTTGTCTTTGTGTGATTCTATCATGGACACAAATTGGTTTGCCTCTATTTGAGTTCCATTTGTGGGCATCAAAACCTAAGGACCTGTCATTGGTACATTAGTGGGATCTACCACTTTATCTTCCTTATTGGGTGCATGAGTGATGGGTGTAGTAGGTGGTCTTATGTGTTGTTCTAATAAAACCTTTTCCAAGGCCTTCTCAGTTTCCTTTGTAATCGACTCATAGTCTTTGTTCATAATGTGAAGATTTCTCATGTTTGTCCTTAAATGCGGCTTCACCAAATTCAATATCAGTGCCTCTTCTTCTTTAGAGCATACTAACAGAGTATCTTGTAATTCTTTTTCTCTGATCCTTAGATCCTCTTCATTTTCTTGTTTCTTCAAGGACTCCATGATTTCCCATACCTTATCTGGAATTGCTATTTTCATTTCAAGAACTATTTTCTTGAACTTGATCATATGTTTGACAATCATACCATGTATTTCTGATTTGTCAATCATGCTGTATGTATCATAAAACTTCCCTATTTGGTCAATTCTACCCTCATTAATAATTCTTGTGTTCAAAACTTTAAGGCCAAGCCTAAATCCTACCTTAGGAGGTGCTTGAGTGTTTTTTCTACTCCTTGTAGCATGCAAGGATGGATGACTGGTGCTAGTTTCTTTCTTCCTCTTAGCTATAGACTTATACTCTAGTGGACTAATAGGATCACTGGTTTGTTTGGGCTTAGAAGGAGTGTCTTCTTCTTTATCCTTCTGATTGTCATCTTTTTCAACTTTCATTTTCTCCATCTTAGGATCTTCTTGTTCTACTTTTTGTGCTGTGCTCTTCAATTCTAGGGAAATTCTTTCATCCCTTGCTTTATCAAGATCTTCTTGAGATCCTCAACATCTCAGAAGTGACCTTTGTAACCTTTTGTTTTGTTGTAGCACTGTTTAGCTTAGTATCAACTTCTTTGGTCTTTTCTTCATAGGTTCCCCACCTAGGTTCATTATCATCTTTAGGGGCTGATAGTAGTACCTATGCATAGGATTGAAGAACTTGTTCCTCTACCTCATAGCCAGGTGGATGAATCCACTTTTTTCTTGGTTCCACAACTTCCATGAAAGTAGTATCAATCTCCACCATAAAGAATATTGAGTCCTTATACTTCTCTACAATATTCTTAGGAATCCTATACCTCATCTGCATCTTGGCTCTAAAGGTCTTCAATTCTAATGTGATATAGTCTCTTAGTGTGTTTTATGTGGATGCCTTGTTGGATATCTGAGGCATGGTAGGAATGGACTTGTCTAGATAAAAGTTTGATACTCTTCCAACTATATGAATGTACATATAGATGATTAGGGACCCAAACCTAAATATCTTTGTCTTGTCATGTTTGATAGCCTTGATGTTATCTATCAATTATGCATGCAAGATCTCACACAAGTTGAACTCTCCATATCCTTTACAATTCGGATGGCTACTAGAATAGTGTCCATAGATACACTATTCACCCTACTGGTGTGATGAAATTTGTAACCAAGTATCATTGACATCAATTTGATGTCTGCTTGCTCAATTGGCTCAATAGTCATGCCACACTTATCACTCCTTGACTTACACAGTTGTTCCACCATTTTCCTAACATCCTTACCCATAGGAAGGATGATGCCTATCCTAGAAAGGCCTGTCATCTCATGAATTATATCACTTGTGATTCTTACTAGTACATCTCCAATCCAAAATAGATCATCATGGATTTTTCTTAATAACATCTTTATCCATTCAGTCTCATAGAACTCATATGTCGTAGCATACTCAATAATAGGGTGATCATTCCATTTGGTGTATTCATCCATGAAAGTTTTATCCAATTTTAGCATTGTATCCATGTCTTCCCTTAACCTATCTAATCCAATAGGTTCCTTCTTACAGTAGATTTAGGCCCTTATGTCTTTGACATACATGACACCCATAGGCATGTAGGAGAAAGCTCCCTCTAAATCATCTAGGTTTGATTTAAATGGGTGCCTCTTGAAAACATATCTTTTCTTCTCAATGACATCATAAACAATGGGAGTGGCCATGACTTACTTGTTAATCACTTTCCAACTAAACTTAGAGATAATATGATGGCTTCTAAATTAGCACAATGAGCTAGGGTTTCTGTAATCGATCAAATGCACTGTAAACACTGATAGTTTGATCTCCAAATCTTCACAAAAACTTCCAAGGCTCAATCTTCTCTTCAATTGCTATGAATTCAAATGCAATGAGTGAACAAAAAATCTTCTATGTACTTAAAGTGAGAAATTCACCATTAATGTAGATCGCATAAACCAGGCTTTCACTTCAAAAATTTCAAACTCAAGCTCTGCTAACAATCAGCATGTTCTCTCTTGCGCAAATGTTCCAATACACTCCAAAAGCTTAAGTCCAAAGGTGCATACTCTGATGATGAATATACTAGCCACACAGGGGTCTAGAGCTAAATTAGCTCCCCCTATGACCCTGAGAGTCATTCATGTAGATGTAGAGCGTGCATCCACTGGGGATGCATCCAATACATTCTCATCAGACCTGTACTTCATTACTTCTGATGAAATCAAGCTCACATCCTCTGAGGCTTTTATAAAATTAACTTCTCCTTCAAGATTCAATACTGGTTCTTCGGCCATTTTAGGGCTTTCCTGACCTTGTGTCCTTGATTTACAGAACCTTGCTATATGTCCATCCTTGTTACAAGAGTGACAAATGACTAGAGGTCTTATATTGCTTGGCACATTAGCATGAGTCATCATTTTACATGTTCTAGCTGAGTGACCATTATAGTTACATATCTAACATGTAACATTCTGAGGACTTCTTATAATTGTCTGATTTTGATTCCTTTGATCATGAAGAATTATTTTCTTCTTACAAGTCTTACAATTCATAAGTTTATGACCAAATATATTGCATGTAAAATAGTAACCATTAAAGGGTCTTACCTCTATACAGTTTCTTGCAATGTGACCATGCTTGTTACAGGCAAAATAAGTGCATTCTCCAAGCTTGTGCTCATTCTTAGGAGGTTCACCATTTTCTTTGGTTTGATCTTTAGTCTTCTTAGTATTAGTAGAGTCCTTTTTGTGTAATCTTTCTTCCTCACATGTTGTCAATATGGTTTTGTGCTTCATTGTATCCAATATAGCTAGTGTCTCCTTTGGCTCTTCTTGCATACAATTGAGATTCTATCAAATCATAACTGGTGTACAATTTGTCAATGTGATCCTTTGCTTCTTTCAATTTTGTTTCCAAACTTTCTTTGGTGTTTCTCAGTTCCAATATATCCAGGTTGGCTAGTCTTAGTTCTTCATTGAGTTGAAGATTCTCTTTAACCTGTTCATTGTAAGCTTCCTGATTGTTAATTAGTTTGTCATCAAATTCTTCAAGCTATTCTTTTAAAGATGCATTTTCTTCATTCAGCTTCTTGAGCATTATTCCCAAATCACTAGTGAAACATTCTTTTAGATCCCTTCTTAGCTTTTTGATAACTAATTGTGCATCACTGACTTTTTCCTTTAGTTCTTCAATTTCTATTTCTGAATTGTCTAGGTCTTCAAGAGTAGCTTCAATATTTTTCTTTAGATGTTTCATTTCTACTTTGTCCATGATCTCTTCAAGTGGTTAAAATTCTTTTCTAAGAATTAGAGCTCTGATACCAATTGTTAGGAATGGGAACACTGAGAGGGGGGGGGGGTGGGGGGTGAATCAGTGTTCACTGTATTTTAACTTTTCACTTTAATCTCTATGCTGAACTTAATTGCTTAAGTACTGAATTAAACATTCATATAAACATGAAACATGAAATCAAAACATGACACCAATATGATTACAGGGAAACCCAAATAGGTAAAAACCCTGGTGGAAATTGACACCCTTTAATTTTTTGTACTAATGTTTTGTGATCCTTGTTAGAAGATCCTTTACCATGTTAGGAGTAGCTTTACAATACTTTAAGTATAGTAGATTTGGCCAAGGGTCAGACCCTATTAGGAGTCTTTTACAATGATCCCTGTTAGGGGAGTGGACTCACTATCCTAGAGCTCACTGCTCAAATGATGAAGGCTACAACCTTTTGATATCATATACACACTATATCTGCCGGGTGAATTATCACTGAGACATTGCTTGTCAGATCAGTTCATTTGATGCACTGATGCTTTGACCTCTAGAAAATCTCTAATACATCTTATGCACTCTTTTCATACCTCTTCTATTCTTTTCACAACTCTCTTTCCACTTCCATACCAAATACAATGGGTGCACCTTATATTTATGTGCCTATACAAAATAAACAACTAGGTCGGCCCTTAGACCTATTACAAATAATTCTTCCAAATGAATTGGCTTAAGCATGCTTACATACAAATAAATAAACATGTTGGCAACCTAAATATAATGGGCGCATAGCCTCTACAACTTTATATTACAATCGCATACCAAAATGATAACTGTTGGCTCTATGCTCTGTTCTTTGCTGGTGCATACTAGCTGTGCAACTTCAACTACCTGTATCTTTTACATCCACACATATATACTTATGTGCTCATAGAATAAGCATAATTATAGTCTAAAAAAATTAACTCTTAGGGTGCATACCATAATTCATCTGTACACATGTGTGTTGATGCTCTGAGCTACAGGAAGTCTGTACACTATCCAGTCTACAACACTTAATTGAATTCTGATCTTTATACTAAGTGCACTGACTCCAAACTTCTATATGGATTTGTTTCCATAATGAAAACACTATATCTAGTCATATACTTTAGTATAGACAAATTTCCATCAATTTGGATAGTGGGTTCAATGATCTTACCCTAAAGTTGTTTGGGCAGTGGGTCCTTCTATCTTCCATAACTCCTAACAGAGTTAGAATCTTTTAGCAGAGATTCAAAGTCTCCTTACATGGACTCATATGTATTAAATGTATTTCATAAGACTCCTAAAAAAGTCCATCCTTTCACAAGGAATATTCATATTAGTGCATCTTTTGTGGGCATCATTCCCACCAGGGTTTACTCTTTGATCAAGATATTCCCTAGTCAACATATCTTGTGTCATTGTGTTATTGTGCATGTATATCTTTATATGGTTGTTGATTACATTTATTACATGGTTAACATTTCTTGGTGGACTTTACTTTGTAACAATTGGTATCAGAGTGACAAGTCCTTGAAGGAAAATTTTAACAGCTTAAGGAGATCCATGGTGAATTTTAGGAAAGAAAGCCCTAAGTTTGATGGAGTAAATTTTAACAGCTAGAAAGAAAAGATGAAGACACATCTACTTTGTTTAGGACCAGGTTATTGGTTGATTACAAAGAATCAGAAGACTATCATTGATGAGGATAACATTGAAGCATGTACTAATCAGGAAAGAGATCTGTTCATGTGTAACATACTTTCTAGGGAAGAACTCTTGTAAGCCCTTCCAGAAAATGAGTACAGTCAAGTAAAATATTTGAAAACATCTTATGAATTTTGGTTAGCTTTACACTTTACTTTTGAAGGTGATGAACATTCAAAGAAATTCATATTACATAATTAGATATGTGCATTTGAAGATATAAGAATGATAGAAGATGAATCTGTTAGAAGCTTTATTGGTAGAATGTCAGATATTGTTGTAGGTATAAAATCTTGTGGTGGAATCAAGATAGAGAATGAAGTGATATGTAAAATTCTAATGACATTGACTCTTGCATTTAAGTAGATAACTCAGATGATTGAACAAGTTATTCCTTGTACTACAAAATTTACAAGAGAGACTCTTCTTGGAAGATTGGAAGTAGCAGAGTTTAATTTAAGGCTATCAGGAGACTTACCTAGAATGGAGACAACATTCAGTGCTCTTAGTGTCACCATACTTTGTCAAGAAGCATAAGTGTGAGCAGAGATTATGCTAGTAGTCGCAGATGTAGAAATGAAGAAGACATGAAGATTGAAGGAGGCATTGATTTTTTTTGTGAAAAGAGAACCAGACAGTAAGAAATTTTTTTAATTTGGACTTGTTAAGAATATGGTCATTTTGCATCTAAGTGTCCTAAGACAGTTAAGAAGTATAGGAAGAACTTTAATCCTAGAAGATCTAAAGAATGTTACTATGCAAATGATGAAGAACTAGAAGCTAGTTTGGAGAAATCTTTGAGTGAAAGTGATACTGAGAATAATGATGATATAGGATTTGTAACAATTAAAGAAGAAAATCCTAAAACATAAATTAGGGAAGAAAAGGCTTTAGTTTCTCAAGTAGAAAAGAAAGATGATTGGATTATAGACAGTGATAAATTTGCCGATGAAATGAAGACTAAATTTGAAATAAGTATGATTGGAGAGATGTACTTTTTAGGATTATAGATAACACAGAATAGTGATGGTATTTTTGTAAGTCAGACAAACTACTGGAATGAATTATTAAAGAGATTTGGAATGGAGAACTATAAACTAGTTGGAACACCTATGGTAACTGGACATAAGTTACCTAGCATAGATGAGACTCTTGTAGTGGAATAGAAGAAGTACAGATATATGATTGGAGGATTATAGTATTTGAATCATAGAAGACCTGATATAGCACATTCAGTTGGAATTGTAGCAAGATTTCAAGATGAACCTATAGAATCACATTATGCAATATTAAAGAGGATACTAAGGTACTTAAGAGGCACAATTGAATACAGATTGTGGTATGAAAAATATGATGATTTTACCCTATGTGCATATACAGATGCTGATTCGAGAGGCAGTGGTGATGATAAAAAGAGCACCAATAGTGGAGCATTTTTCCTTGGAGGAAGATTAGTTTCTTGGCTAAGCAAGAAGCAGAATTTTATTTCACATAGCACAATAGAAGAAGAGTATGTAGCAGGAGAAAAAAATTGTAATTAGATAATTTGGATGAAGCAAATGTTGAAGGATATTGGAATATAATTTGTTGAGCCTATTGTTATACATTGTGATAAAACCAACATAGTTAGTATGTCTAAGAACCTTGTATTACATTCTAGGATAAAGCATATTGAGATAAAGTAAAGGGGAGGCCATGTCACTGGAAGTGGAAGATTTTAACAATAAAAAGGTGGCTAATATGGGTGTTCTCAATGTGGCTAGGAATAGAGTGGTCTTGTCCTTTAATTTAGATAAATGGGATTTCCATGAAATTAAAGAACTGAGCCTCAATTACATAGCCTTGGATGAAAAATATGATGTGTGGGAGGAAACTATGGATAATATGAGGAATTCCACAGTCATGGATAACAACAAAGGTAAACATATTTTTATTGAGGAGATGGATAATTTTAGCATGCAGGAAGAGAAAATCGCAAGCATCATTGAAGAGAAGCTTTCTCCCATATACAACAGTGTAAAAAATAATTAGAATATTCTTAGGAAACTTCTTTCCCATAGCAACAAAGGCATGAAATAAAATGTTACTAATCTTTATGATCTTTATTCTATGTTGGAGGGGAACTACCTGGAAAGAAATGCTATTTTGATCGATGATGACCCAGTGAAGCTGGAAGGTCAAGCTACTAGTCTAGGTACTAGAACTAGAGAAAGCATTAATAAGAGGATGGTCTCTCTACCAAAGGGTCTTGTAAGTCTTAAAGAGTTGATTCAAAAGATCCAGGTTCTACATGAGGCTTCCGAGGAGTTCCTAAACATTCTAGATTGATATTTGTTAATGGGTGTTCTTTCTTGTTTTGTTTGTTGGTAGTTGTACTAGAAGGTGTCCTTTTTTGCTAGCTAGTGCCTTTTAAATGTAATATCTTTATTTAGGCCTTTCATTGGTATTGCATGTCTTTTATGGAAATTGTTGTTTTTATGTTGTTGTGCTTTTCTCTTTTCTTTTTCTAGCATGTAAAGGGTTTTGGGTCCCCTCCAAAACCTATTTTAACCTCAATAAAAAATAAAGAAAAAGAAATATAACATAGGACAATACTGTTAGAATAACTGAGAGGGGGGTGAATTAGTTAAACACTATCCCAAATCAAAATGTATAATCCAAAAACATATACTCCAATTTCTGCTACTCAGTAAACATAAAATACTTTCACTATCTGTGCTTTTACCGATTATCAGTCTAAAACTTATAGTAGTTACTGATCAAATCTAACATGTAATATGCAAAGAATAATAACAAAAAATATCACAATCAACACATGACACAAGAGATTTAATGTGGAAACCCTATGAAGGGAAAAACCACCTGGGACCAGCAACCCAAAAATATTCACTCTTCTGAAGTGAGGTCGGTGAAGACCTAACCCTGTTAAAGGTTTACAAACACACTGTTAGGTGTGACCTTGTTAGAGGATTTTAGACTAGAAGTTATCATCCAACCAATAATCACTTTAGGGTTGACAGGATAACAATGTTCATTCTATGAATGAGACATCATAAGACTTTCTTGGTCCACTCGGTTAAGAGATTTGACTGTGTACAATTGTTAAATATGTAATAGTAGATGATCTTCCTTAATACAACTTCAATTGTAGATTACAGATCAATATTTTTCTTATACAAATCCTTCTAATCAATGTAACACTTTAGATTCAACAATGTATTAACTTACTGTCCATTGGTAATTACTCTCTGTGGCTCAGTAAACAATCTGCAACTCGATTCTCACTAACCAGTATGATCAGAGATGCATGAAGCTTGTTCACGCGATAATTCTACAGTATCTTCTTCATTCGACACTCTCATTATGAAATCATCAGTCTCTTATATAGACATGTAAAATGTTTTTTTCTCCTCCATTGGACTTTGCTGCTTGATCATCTTCATTGATTTTGCTGCTTTAAGCTTCCTCAGTTGATGTGTTAGTAACATGTTTCAATCTGCTCCATTAGATCCTTTTGATTTATGTTATCCATCGATCTTCATAAAAAACCTTATCTATTACCTTGATTTCATACACTTTATAGCTCATCACTTTATTAGCTAAACTGATCATTTAATTCCTTTCTATTTTGCTCGGTTAACAAAGAAATGTGTTAGTGAACACAAGCTCAGTTAACATTGTGCTTAGTATACACTACACTCCATCGGTGTATACTGAAATGCTTTCATTTACCGACAACACTGTTTTGTGTCTTTTAGCTCTATTCTTCATCATAGATGAATGCAACATAATAAAGTCAATTCCATCAAGTCATAGACTCATAAAAAAATTACTCAGTGTATTCCTTATCCTCATCTAACATATACATCTTCCTCATGTAGATATTTTTGTTCGTTGCCTCTTTCACCTTCCTTTAGATGTGTTAGTATAGTAACTTACAAGATAAGTACTATCAAACTAGTTGACATCAATGACAACATAATACTGATTTAATCATCTTACATTATCTAATCATCAACTCCTTAGTAATCTTGAATTACAGATT
This sequence comes from Chamaecyparis obtusa, assembly GCA_027943335.1. Lineage (NCBI taxonomy): Eukaryota > Viridiplantae > Streptophyta > Pinopsida > Cupressales > Cupressaceae > Chamaecyparis > Chamaecyparis obtusa. The sequence continues at coordinate 5,076,143 of BSBK01006771.1, read as the reverse complement.
CTTCATTCTGGTCCCAAATTAGTTGTAGTTCATCAAATACATACTTATAAATGTAACTCATTTACAAATTACAAATTCCAAGGATTCCATGACGTAGAGTTACATAATTTAATTAATCTACTAAATATAACAAACAACATACAATCACTAGATTAAAAAACAAGTACATCATCTCACAAATGAAAACATAGATACAACTAATACCACAAGGTAAACATAATAACCAATATCCACTACACAAGTCAGAGTGTATGTAATAATAAACCAAGATACAAAGTACAAGTACAATATATGAAAGATAAGAGAAATTCTCCAACAAGAACAAGAAGAAGGTAATAACAATAAGGATCATCTGACACCATCACGGACGCTAGAATCTCAATGGTAATAGAATCACTACCACCTGACCACATGGAACTAAAAATTCCACTCCTAACATGCTGAGGAGATAACAATAGACCCCACTTAGATATCAAACACCAAAATCAACCATAGTACAAACTAAGCAAGGGATCCTGAAAGCTCTCTATCTCAAAAAAGGTACAACACCAACTACAAAGGTAATACATACTAATCTAAGAGGAAAACAACACATGTAGGAAACCTAAGATGCATATGGGGAAGTATCATCACATAAGTCAACTCTAGAGTTATCTTGGTAGTCTCTCTAGACCCCAAAGCCCTAGTGACTCTATGTGGTATTAGTAATCATCTCATACAGACAAGGTACCAACAATGTTATATCTAGGTCCACGTAGGTGGAAAGCATCATATCACACTCCATCCCAGCTTGTACTAGTGCTCAAGGCATGGGTGAGGAACAGATACATCTTATTAATTTATTTTAAAACTCTTAATGTATTTAAGTTATCACTTTATTAAGTAACTTGCAAAGAATACCCAAGCACTCACTTTTAGGCTTCAACACCTCCAAAGCAAGCCACTTCCCCTCTAACACATAGATAACCTACCCTAAGATCATAAGTCTCAAATAAATCTCATAAATCCCATAGAAGCACAATGATAAAATATCAGTTCCATAGATACCAACAGGAACACACATTAGTCCTCAAACCAAACATCACAAAATCCATAGTGGTTGTCAAACCATAACATCATAAAAACATACTCTCTCAAAGAATACACAAACTAATCAGATTAAAATAAACAAAGGTTGGGTAAAAGGATCAAAACCATTATCACATTAAAAACATTGTAAATATCTATGCCATAGTAAAAAGGTAAAACCCCAAGCCTCTGATAACAATTCCTAAAATCCAACTTAATACTACCCATGCTAACAATCAAACACAACAACCAAAAACTCCAATAATAAATACATCAATATTAAAAATTCTCATCAAATAATATTTAATTATATATCATTATTATTCTTATTTTTGTTTTTCTAAAAGAATTCTCGTATATGATTTTTTTAAAAATTTCTTTTCCTAAAAATATAATTTCTAAAAATATAATATCACTACATGCAAATTCCAAAAAGTTTTTATTTTATTCTTTTAATATTTTTTTCTCTACAAAATAGAATTATTAAAAGTAGAATACTACTACATGCAAATAAATATATCTTTCTTAAATAACATGCAAATGAATACATCTTTTGTAAATAACATGCAACTAAATATATATTTTCGAAATAACATGCAATTGAATATATCTTTCCTAAATAATATGCAACACTGTATTATTTACATACACATATCTATATTTTCATTTCAAAAGCATGCATTTTCTCAAAAAAAGGAACTCTTTTAGAACCCTCAAAACCATGGAAGGCCATAATTGAAAACTAATCAAAGTAAAACTTTTAAAGAAAGCCCTAATCAAAATTTCCTTCCAAAAGATTCCCTAACATTCCTGATTATCAAAGAAACACACATTTTTAACAAACAATCATAATTTAAACACAAGATCTAATCAAACACAAAGAAGATAATGATTTCAATGGACAACTTTTAAGGATTTTAAAACCCTACCTTAATACACAAAGATGAATATAAAATCAATTCCAAATTTTGAAAACATAAAGCTCTCGAAAATACCAAAACTTTAATCTCTCAAAAATTTGTCATGAGAGAATTCTTCAAAACCTAATTAAATAATTATCAAATGGTCTCGTAGGTCTCTTATATAGAAAACCCAGATACCAGAGTTGAGAGAATGCAACTCCAAAATAACAAAATAGAACTCAATTGTTAAAAATAATAAAGTTGTTAACTCCAAATCACATAAATTAGAACTTAACTCCAACCTCATTTTTATCAAATTTAATTTATCAAAAGAATTATTTATTTAATTTCCTCAACTTTAGGTCACTTTAACTCAACTTGATTTTAAAAGATTAAGTTCTAATTTTTTAATAAAGTGCTTTTTAAGTTACATTATTTAATTTTAATTAATTTAAAATATGCAACTCAACTAATAACCACTTAATTCAAATTACACATTTAAATTTAATTTTGATAGTGAATGGTTTTTTGACTTGAAAAATTGAACTATTGTGTATCTTCCCATCTAGTGGGATTGTGTAATCTGCATCCATCAAAGTTTGGCTATGGGTTTTCATGCGTAAAACCAATTGTAATTATCTATAATTTCTAGCATGTATATGATTACGACTCCAGGGTTTCTTTTTGGTTCTTCCACGGATGAGTCATTGAACTAGCTATATAAATATAATTATGGTGGGTCTCCCACTTTGGCTTTAAAAAAAAAATTTATTAAATTTATCAATTAATTAATTTTGACTTTGCAATTAAATTATATGGGTAATTAATTAATTCTCATTAACTAATTAACCTTATATTTAATATTTTACGTATTATAAGGTGTAATTATTTAATCTTATTTAACTAATCTTAAGTAATTCTTCAATCCATTTTAACACCAAAACTACATCAAGCCACATGACATGCAACCATGAAGCAAAACTGATTAAACGAAAATCTAACAATCAAGCCTAAAGGGAGGGTTCACAAATTTACATCACCTTGACGAATCTAGATAGGTATAAAATTAGATATGTGTCCACTATTTTAGGATAATTAATGGCTTAGGTTGGGATTAGACCTATATGTTATCTCTCCTCTCTTACCGTTGATATCAAGCACATCAAATAGAAATATTAAACATACACATCAACCATACAGATGCAAGTACAAGATCAGTAAAACTATAAACATAAATAACATCAAATCCATTTGAGGATCTAATACACACATGAAAAGTGGCCTAAAAAAGTCTGACCAATTAAATTAAAAAGCAAACTATGGGAGAGATATTATAGAGCATCAAGGAGAGAAAGAGAAACATGCCCATTCATTTTGAGAAAATAAATTTCAAGCATGGGTGAGATTTTTTGTTCCTAATATTTGTGAGGCATTCCAGCATGTTGGATGCCTTTCAAGCTTTCTTTATTGGCTAGTTAGCCAGAAGCATGCAATGTACCATAAACTAGTTAGGAAGGGAAGCTACTTCAATAAGATAGTTAATGGATCTGTTTGACATTATTGTAATGTTTGAAGGGGAGCATGATAAGAAAGAGACAAATAATCAAAAAGAGGTGAAGGGATTTCTTCATTCTACTAGGGCTCAGTTTGATCTTGACTTCCAGATGGATACCTGGGCCTATAACAAGATCAAGAAAATTAACTTGAGGTATGTTGAGCTAGAGGAAAGGATGGATAAAATTACTATGCTTCTGACTAAGGGAGGTATGAAGACTGCTGAAGGGAGAATTGAAAGGGCTTATGGGGATGACAAGGCTCTTTTGGAGAAGTTGGAGAAAAGGATAAATGTTGTTCTCAACTTTCAGGTGCAGGCGAATTCTAGTTGCCTTGATAGAGATGAGGAGACTCTCAACAATCCTATGTAGTAGATTTTTGAAGGGATGAAGGTTACTACTGATAACTTGAAGGCTCTACTGGGCCTAATAGAAGGAAATAAGGACAATATTGAAGAGACTATGGCACCTGCTAAAGGTCTTGGTACAAGAACCTGCATCAAAATAAAAAAGAAGGGATTTCAGCCCAAAGATATTGTTAATCTGAGTTTATCCACAAGCTAATTAAGTTGAAGGATGATACTGCTCAATATATGAAAAAATAGGATTAGTTGTGGGTTATGGTTTGTTTGCACTAGATTTTTGTCTTGGGCCTATTTTTTTGGTTTTGTCTTTTTGGTCTGCTCTAATATAGGGTTCTCTATAATGGCTATCTTTTGCTCCTCCATCTGTCTCTTTTTCTTTATGCTTCTTCTTCCTATCTTTCTCATTGATAAAGGGGTTTTGGGGCCCCTTCAAAACCTACTTTTACCATAATCAAAAAAATTATTGTAATGTAAATATTTGTAAATAGTAGAGTAGGGCTTTCTTGTTTTACAAGAAGTGTTGTGGCACACGTTGCATTCTCCTTAAGGGAATGCATGTTTTAATTTACAAATTTCCTCCAAGTGAAAGCTTGTACAATTTATGTGTCTCTTCTTGTTTTGAGGTAGGTCTATTCGTAATAGTTCCTTTTTGACTTTGTACTCAATGGTGACTCTCTGCCTAATGGATAAGCATTATGGTATGCAAAAACATAGATTCTGAGGTTCTCTCTTAGTAGGCCAAGATCCCTTGTGAGTCACCAAACATGTAGACAGTATATACCTTAGCCTTCATCTAGAGCTTTTTGAAGGCATTTCAGGCATTTTGAGGTAGCACAAAGGTGATAGGTTGAGTAGAAATGAGAAAAACTAAAAAATCCAATTTTTGGTATTTTTCTATGTTATAGAAAAATTTATTCTCAAAGGCCTTCATAGTGTAATTTGGGGTTGAAACTATCATCGGTCCCTCAACATGATGTGCCAGCAAAAGGGTGCCAAAGGAATGAAATTAGATCTCCTGAAGACCTTTCCAACGATATGCGTCATTATGGATTTTGAGCAACGAGCGAAAAGTTACGACACTGCCAAGTTGGGGTAGCAAAATACCAAAATTATGTGATTTCTACCATGTTTGTGGGATCTTCCCCTTTCAAAATCCTTCAATTTTTAAAGTGCGCTTACTGCAAAGAGTGCAACCTATCAACACCAAAAAGTTTTGGATGGGCAAAGGGAAGACAAAACTCAAGAAATCCAACCAAAGCACCATGTGTTGGCACCACATAATTTCTAATTCCTCTATGTGAATTTTCCCCTCTGCAAGTTTCTGCAACATGGCACGTGTCCATCCCACAATCACATGTTTCAAAGGTAGTGGGGCCTTTTTTCTGCAAGGAAAAAGACCACCTTTTAAGTTAGATGTGACTCCTAAGGTAGATTTGATTCAAGTTTACAATCACCTCCATGCACAAAAAAAAGGAACCACTACGAGTGGAGTTGATATTTTATACCCTCATGATGGCTAGGAAATTTGAAAATGCACAGGTGGTGTCCATGCAACATGTCTAGAAGAAGAAAAATAATGAAGAGATTGGTGTACTGAGATAATTGTAGCAACTGCCATGATGAGGCTTCCATATGACATAATTATAGAACCCTTTGTAGTTTCATTTTTGAGATTTAGTTGAGAGATTTCTTTCTATAAAAGACCTATAGGAACATTATAATAGAAGAATTGATCCAGTCAAGATTAGAAAATCCCCAAAGGCAATGTCAAATCCTTGTATCAAGAAACACCACAACAGAAATGATCAACAAAATAATAGGACCAACCAATAAGGAAATATGATCTTCTATTATCACTAAAACAAAGGATTTATATCAAGTTGGCTTGCAAACATGTAGTGTTACATTCCAGGTATACAAGCCTAATTATTTACAAAATCAGATGCTAGTCTACCAACTATCTTCTATATACTAGTACTATCTAAAAAAAGAACTACTACCTAGCTTATATACAAGATTGTAAGACATAATTTGGCTTAAATGATAAAGAAAATGGTTTACAAACAAATAGGTTAGGACTTAAATTCATAAGAACATCTCTAATTAGATATATCACATCGTACAAATATACAAGGAGGTCAACCACATATATAGTAACATAGAACAAGGCACCATGAAGCTTCACATAATGTGAAAATCCATCGCAAGATGAATCTTGCCACCTTGACCGTTAGAAGAGGAAACCGAATAGGACTGACACCAAACACTGAATAACATCATCCAAAAACATTAGAATGAGATGAGAACCTAGACATAGGATCTCCAAGATGTCTAGAACACAACATAATGATCACATATAAAAATGAGCCAACTGGAATGATTGCAAGCATAAACACCAGAAACTGCCCAACCAGAAAAATAAATAGACAAATTGAAAGGAAATATTTTTTGGGATGTAAGATTTATAATGACCCAATGATGCTCCTACATCAGACACCCCAGGTGAATATAAGATGTTCCATAAGGACTTATGAACATCTGATAGGATTTGAGACATAAATCCCATGTTCATTCTTAACCCACATATCCTTTCTATCAGAAGGAAAATAGATGCTCTAAATCTACACACGCCTATCCATGTTGTTGTAGAGGCAATTTTTCAACCCCAACCTATCAAAATATTTTCCAACATCCTATAAAACTCTATTTCTACTACTACTTCTACCATCGCTACTCTGATTTCCCAATTCCTTCCAATTACTTTTGACTTTGTTGCTCCTACAGTCAATTTGCAATGTTTGCTTCCTTTTATGTTTCTTGATTCCACTCCTAATTTCATTCAACACATTTTCACATTCAGCCACTGATCTACTCAAGAGAGTATACTGATCATCTAATACCATTTCTCTAGTACTCTTCTGTAACATCATCTGGTTGTCACTAGCCTTTAACTCTACCACTTCTGATTCATTCATCTGATTCAACAACAAATGTAACACCCTAGAAACCTTCTCAGCTATCTACTAAAAATCCAACACCTCTTGATCCAAAGTAGTCAGATCTCCTAAGGTGAAATTGGTCATTACACTCAGGTTATTAGGCTTCCTTACTTCCTACTTCAATGGAATCAAATTAAAATTCTGATCATCCTTCACTATAGAAATGAAATTCCTTCAACAATCCTCTATAGAACCAACATCAAATTGACAAGTTATTACCAAAAAGAGATGGAAAGCATGCATATTCACCACATCACATAATACCTCATCATGATATGGACCAATGTTGAACTTAACCCAACACTCTTCATTAACTTTCACCATATATTCATCCTGAAACCAACTTATCCCATGTGGACAAGGAAAGTCTCTTTAATCCAAGCTTTTGCATCATTTCCTCTGATACAATGTTTTATGTACTACTAGTGTCCATGATTACTTTGCAACATTTACCTCATGACATGCAAAAAGTTCAAAACAACTACCTTCTCTGCATAGGCTCTTATTCCTTATTGCTCAACATAACTCTCCTAAACATTAGAAATTCTCTCATCTCAGGTGAAACATCTTTATCAACAAGTTCATCATGTGTATGTTCCTCATGTGCCACTAAGTTCTATTTTCCTTTGTTAGATCCAATCAAACATTGGAGATCCCTATGTCAAACATTAGCACATTTAAAATAAGTACCCTTGAACTCACTTCTACTACTACCCCTTCCATGAATATTCTGATTAGGTTCCACTTTAATGACAAGTTTATCTTTACCTTTATCACCAACCAGTTTATCCTTGAACCTAGGTGTAACCTATCTTATTTTCAACTTATCTTGTGCCTTCAAGGAATACTAATAAGCATCTTTAATTTTAATAAGCCTTAATATAATCAACTGATCCTAAATGTTAAGTCTTAAACCATTAACATAACTAGCAACCTTCTCCTTAGATTCTTCTTGGTGTCTAGATATAATACACATTTTGTAAAATTCTTTCGTATAATCCTTCATCGTCAAGTCCTTTTACTTCAATTCCTACAACTTCTTAAACAATTACAATTCATAATTCTCTAGTATGATCTTGGATTTAAGTCTAGAAACCATAACTCTCCACCTAGTGATCTTAGGTTCTTCATCATCTTCCCTATCTTTCGGTAACTCTTTCACCATAAGGAAGCATGACCTTTTAACTTAGTCTATGCTAAACTAACCCTTTGTGGATCCTTAGTATCTTCCATCTCAAAGTAATCATCTTGTTCATTAATCCAATCTATCAAGTCCTCAGGATGAATTGAACCAACATAGTTAGAAATATCGTGCCTATGACTCTTAGCCATTTGTGCCATGGCTCTCAACAATCTTTCTTCTTCTACAAGGATCTCAACTTCAAGTGTCTTGGGATCTTCAACAACTTCCTTAAATTCATCTTTAGTCTCAGGGTTTCTCCTAGCTCTAGTTAAAGCATTTCAAATTTTAGTCCTCATCTCATTTACAAATTTTTTCATCACCTTCTCTAATATTCTACGATTCATCCTTCTAGGAAGCATATTCACAAAGATATCAGTCTTCAATCTCCTCGAGTTTGGCAGTCTAATCAAAAGTATTGATTTCCAAAACTAATCCTACACTCTACCAACACCAATAATCTTCCTCAAATAATATATCTTCTTAGTCCTTAAAAATCACCAACTTTTCCTTCAACTGATCAACCAACTCTTCTAGTACAAACCTCTATACTTGTAGGTCAAATCTTATTTCTACCACCCCACAACTAGGATCTTTAGGGTTCACAATCTTTGGAGTTCAATTTGATCATTCCTATTGCTAAAAATCTTATGTCATTCACAATTGGCAGAAAAATCTATCTTGAACCACCTTGCACGAGACACTGGTGGATGTAGGTTAGATCCCCAATTTCATCACCCCACAAAAAAAGTAAACAACTTCGCAAGCTCAAGAATTTGGATTTGTAAACCAAAAATCACAACTATTCTCTTATACCACTTGACGTACTCAAGCACAAATAATCCACAAAGGAGATATCAAATCCTTGTAGAAAGAAACATCACAATGGAAATGATAAATAAAACATTAGACAACACCAACCAATAAGGAAATATGATCTTGTATTATCACCGAAAGAAAGGATTTATATCAAGTTGTCCTACAAACATGTAGTCTTACATTCTAGGCATACATGCCTAATTATTTACAAAATTAGATGCTAGTTTACTAGCTATCACCCATATACTAGCATTTCCTTAAAAGAGAACTACTACCTAGCTTATATACAAGATCTACAGCCACAAGTGGGCTTATCTGATCATCAATCTCCAAGATAAAGAAAATGGTTTACCAACAAAAAGGTCAGGACCTAAATCCATAAGAACACCTCCAATTAGATATATCATGATGTGCAAACATACAAGGAGGTTGACCAAATGTGTAAGAACATATAACAAGGCACCACAAATCTTCGCATAACATGAAAGTCCATAGCAAGTTGAATCTCGCCACCCTGACCGTTAGAATAGGAAAATTGAATAGGATTAGACTTAAACATTAAATAACTTCATTCAAAAACATCAAAATGAGTTGTGAACCTAGACATAGGATCTCTAGGATGTCTAGAACTCAACATAAGGGTCACATAAGAAAATAAGCCAATTGGAATGATCTTAAGTCTAAACAATAGAAACTTCCCAACTAGAACAATAAACAAAACAAATGAAAGAAAATATTTTTGGGTGATGCAAGATTGCTAACAACCCAAGGATGCTCCTACATCAGGACTTTTAAGACTTGAATTTTAGCATAAATAGAGTAGGACTCTTGTAGAATTATTTTCAGCAAGCTTCCTTTCTCTTTGTAATCCTTAAACTGTAATGGGTAGCTTGAAATACTAATTTAAATTGATCATGCTTTCATCCATTTGGTTTGAGAGTTTTTGGTTCTTATGAATGTTTATGTGTTGTTTAAATACAATCTCTAACATTATGGTATTTGTGTTCAAGCTTCGCTAAATAGATTATGCATTTAGGCTTCTCTATTCCATGAGTATATTGCATAGTTCATTCTATATCTTTTATTTACTTTACTGATGTATTTTTGCAATTGTTCCTAGGCCTATATGCTATAGAGTTGTGTTGATATTTTATTTCTTGAAATAGCCTATGTGCTTGAGTTTTAAAGTGTTCCAAAAGCTTCATGTTTCTCCTTAGTAGGGTTATCTTTTTCTTTCCCTTTTTTCCCCAAGCACAAAGAGCCGAGAGAGAGAGAGAGAGAGAGAGAGAGAGAGAGAGAGAGAGAGAGAGAGAGAGGGAGAGAGAGAGAGAGAGAGAGAGAGAGAGAGAGAGAGAGAGAGAGAGAGAGAGAGAGAGAGAGAGAGAGAGAGAGAATATAAGGCATAGAGAAATGTAAATCATCTATCAATTTTGAAAATTACATCGACCTTCAATTGTAACATCAATACAATTATTACCATCATCATCCATGATAAGATCCAGTGCAAATTATTCCACAAAAAATTGAATATGTTCTAAAATTTAAAGCTTTGAATCCTAATAGTCAAATCCAATTATGGAGGGAAATTCCATTACTTGATTAATTAGTGGTGTTAGGATTACTTCGAGCTAATCTTGATTATGACCTAACTTAAGCACTATAAATAAGACGTCTCATCTCTTACTATTACATGTAATCTTGGGAAATCAATAGAGATTTCTTCTAGAGTGACTTCTATACCCTAGTGTCCTCTACATACCTTGTGTTAATTCATGTGTGAGCCTATGATTCTAACCTATTGATCTACCATGGTTTCTAACTCCTTAAATGTATGGATTTTTGTTTTCTTTTGGTTTGGCTTTTGTCTTTCCATATTATTTCTATGTTTTTTGGCTTAGGGTTTTTTTTTATTTGTTTCTTCCTCTATTATGAATTTCTTTGTTAGTTACTTTTTATAGATTGGGTTTAGTTTTTTATTTTATCTTAGGGCTTAGGATAGGCTAATTTATTTTTAATAAGTATTGACCCCATGTGCATGCTTGATGACCCATTGGGATTTTAATGATTTATTAAGTTTCACTAGAAAGGCCAAAAAATATTTTTCCCTCACTACAAATTAAATCTTTTCATATTTGAAGTTGGGAGAAAACCAAATTTTTGATCTAAAATAGAAAAATCATGGGGGTCCCTAATTTTTTTCATCCCAAATGACATCATTCTTTCAATGGTTAAAGGATAGAGGAACCCTATGATAACTAAGCATTTGGGGATCTCTAATAATAGGACACCCAAGTACTAATACACCCCGCAACTTGTGCACAATGTTGTATCAAGGATGTTGCTATTTCTGATGGCTAAAAAGGAACTAGGGATACCAATATCCCCAACCAACAATAAGGAAAAGGGGGCTTCCTTTAAACCCATTCCTTTAGTTCCCAATTTTTTAAGGGATATTGACTATTGGAAAGTTTACTACATTGGTGTATATGACTTAATATATAGTGTTGTCATTATGGAAACAAAGTCATATAGTGTTTTGGAGTCAGCGCACTTGATGAGAAGATCATAAATTGGCTAAGTGTTGAAGACTAGACAATATATAGAGTACCTAAAGATCAAAGCATCAGTGCAAGTGCATACAATATAATTATGGTATGTTCCCTAGAAGTTAAGTTGGTAACATCATATTCATACTTAGTCTAAGAGTGCATGATTAAAAGATTCAATATGAGGAAGATACAGAGAGTTCAAGTTGCACAGATACTGAATGCCAGAGAAGAATAGAGAAGGTAGTTGACTGTTGGTATTTTGGTTTGCAGTTATGTTATTATATTGAAAAGGCTATGCACCTATTTTAATTAGGTTTCTGACATGTAATTATGTTTTTTTGTAAACACGCTTGAGCCAATTCATTTAGAAGCGTTGTATATAGTCGGTTAAAGGGCCATCCTAGTTATTTATTTTGTATTCACATATAAATATTAGATGCACCCATTGTAATTAGTATGAGAGTTGAAATAGAGTTGAGATAAGTAGAACAGAAGTGTGCAAAGAGTTTATAAGATGTATTAGATCTTTGCAAGAGGTCAAAGCATTTGTGCATCAAAGGAACTAATCAGACAAGCAGTGTCACAGTGACAGTTCATCCAACAGATATAGTGTGTATCTAAGATCAGAAGGTTGTAGCCTTCCCACTTGAGTAGTGAGCTCTAGGATAGTGTGCCTACACCCCTAACAAGGTTTATTGTAAAAGACTCCTTATAGGGTCTGACCCTTGACAAGGTCACTGTCCTAAACACATTGTAAAGAAACTCCTAATAGGGTTAGGAATCTTCTAACAAAGATCATAAAACACTAGTACAAAATATTAGTGGGTGTCAATTCCCACCAGGGGTTTTACTTATTTGGGTTTCCTTGTAACCATATTGGTGTTATGTGTTGATTTCATGTTTCATGTTTATGTTGATGTTCATTTTAGTATATAAGTATTCAAGTTCAGTTTAAAGAATAAAGTAAAAAGATAAAATATAGTGAACACCGATTCACCCCCCCCTCCCCCCTCAGTGTTCCCATTCCTAACAATTGGTATCACAGCTCTAGTCCTTAGCATAGAAGTTTAATCACTTGAGGAGATCATGGAAAAAGTAGAAATGAAACATATGAAAAGAAATCTTGAGGCTTCTCTTGAAGATCTGGATAGATCTGAAAAATAAATTGAAGAACTTAAAGAAAAAGCCAGTGATGCTCAAGTAGTCATCAAAAGGATAAGAAAAGATTTGAAAGAATGATCTACCAGTGATTTAGGGATAATGATCAAGAAGTTGGATGAAGAAAATTCATCTTTAAAAGAATAGATTGAAGAATTGGATGACAGGATAACCAACAACCAAGATGTCTACAATGAACAGATCAAAGAGAACCTTCAATTGAATGAAGAATTGAGGCAAGCAAACATGGAAATTTTGGAACTAAGAAACAACAAAGAAAGCTTAGAATCTGAATTAAAAGAGACAAAGAATCACATTGATAATCTACACACCACTTCTGATTTGATAGAGTCTTAGTTATATGCAAGAAGACTTAAATGAAATACTAGCTGCATTGGATACAATGAAGCACAAAACCAGATTGACAACATGCAAGCAAGAATGAAAGCACCAAAAAACACCATAGCTGCTAAGGAGACTAGAAGTTAGACTAATGATCATGTTGAACCATCCAAGAATGAGTGCAAGCTAGTAGATTGAACTTGTTATGCATGTAACAAGCATGGACACATAGCAAGAAATTGTACATAGGTAACACCTTTCAATGGTTGTTGTTATTCATGCAATACATTTTGTCATGGAGATATGAATTGTAAGACAAGTCAGAAGACCAAGACACAACATAATCAGAGAAATCAGAATTAGCCAAATATGAGGAGTTCTTAGAATGTTACTGTAGACACCTAAAAATCCTTTAGAAAATAAAGTATTTTTATTCTCTGAAAAAATTCCTTGATGACATCATCATTTATTAATTAATTAATTATTTAATTAATTTATTTATTTTTATGTCATTAAATCCCTTTATCTTAATTAAAAATATTTAATTAAGAAATGCCTCCCAAAAATGTTTAAATCTTATTTAAACATCATTCCCCTATTTATTAATTATTTAATTAATAAATTGACCGAAAATCCCAAAATAAATAATTAAATTTATTTTTTGCCCAAAACCTTGCCAATTTCCTTGAAACCACTAACCTCTTCTAGAATCTTCTAATCCCTCTTTAATTTCGATTAAAGGCTAATCCCATCATTTCCTAAGCCTAATCTCAACTCAAAAATATTTATTAATTATTTAATTAATAAATTGACCAAAAAACCCAAAAAATAAATATTTTATTTATTTCTTCCCAAAATCTTAGAAATATCCTAAAGATCCTAAACCTCTTCTAGAATCTTCTAATTCCTCTTTAATATTGATTAAAGACTGATTCCATTATTTCCTAACCCTAATCCCAACTCAAGATATTTAATTAAGATTAAATATTAATCCTCATATTTATTAAATTTATTTTTAATAAATATCTTCTCAAAATCTAAAACCCTTGAAATAAATAAAACTTTATTGATTTCCTAAAATTCTATTATCCCTAGAAAGCCTAGACTTTTCTAGAAAGTCTTTATCCTCATCCAAAGCCTAGACTCTTCTAGAAAGTCTTCATCCTTATCCCCTTGACTCAAACCCTAACCTTACCCCAAACTCTGACTCATCCTCCTAACCCAAGACCTTCCCAAATCCTATAAATACTCCTCCTTCCAAGAGTAAATTATTAGCTTAGTTTTTATCATTTATGCATTGTTATCATGAGCATTTTTAGCTAGATCATCTTAGCATACATCTTAATTGTTAGATTTCTTCATGTTTTTTTAACACATCTTAGAATAGCTTAATGGATTAATCTTAGTTCATATTTCAAGCTTTTCTTAGCATTTATGCATCATATCCATCATCCTTAGTATGCATTAGAAGTAAGCTCCAAGTGCTTTGAGAGCACACCCACATCCCTCTAATTGAAGCAAATCAAACATTTGGTCTATAGCACTTGTTTTTGGCAACAATCTTGAGGTGGCTTGGTTTTATATTTGTTTATGCTTTGAACTGATAAATGCTAGATTAGTCTAATGTTTGAATGTTTCAGCCTTTCAAAATAGATAATAGGTTCAAAATCATAGTCTACATTTTGGGACGCCCGGTGGGATCCACTTCCTAGGTTCTTTGTAAACATTCTGATGGGTTTTGGAGTGTTTTAAGATTTTTCAAGCTTATAGGTGGACAAAGCACTTCGAATTCTTCTTCCTCTTGTTGTCTATATTCTTCTTCTATTTCATCTACTTCTTCTTCCTCTTCTTGCGGGATCTTGGCCAATTTTTCTCAAAAAAAAAAAAAATGTTTAAGGAAGCAAAATCATACACACCTTGTTTTAGTGCTTAAAATGAACCCCCAAATCATTCTTGAATGCGTTAAGGAATAAAATTTGCAAAATTTGTTCTAACAAACAAGAAAAATCAATCAAAATATTTGCATCCTTGCAACATCAAGGTTTTAGATGCATTCATGAAAAGTTAGGAACACTTCATTTTTTGGAAACTTAAAAAGAACTTCAAGTTTTCATTTCAAAAAGTTCAAAATCAACACTAAGTGCACAGAAAATTCTAAATCAAACTCAAAGCATCAATCAGGGATAAAATGAACTTCATTTGCAAATATTTTAAAGTTCTTTTAAAATCTCATGCAAACTAAGAGTCCTAAATGGTTGCCAAAACTATCCTAAAAGCTTTGTTATTTGTTCCAAACAAATGTCTTGTTGCAAAATCTTGAATGTTTCCTAGGTTTTTCATGCATCAAAACAATCTAGGAATATCATTTTTGGGCTTAAAACATGCAAACTAGAACACAAAATCTTGAATGAAAACCAAAGTCCAAAGAGTCATTTTACTTTGAGTCAAAAACAATCTTGAATGATCTAAATTGGAAAGAAAAGCATCCCTATTCCTTCCTCTTTGAATTTTAGTTCAAACAACCTCAATCTTGAATGATCTAAGGTTAAAACAAAGGACATCTTCAAAGTTCTAAATCAATATGATCATTCAATCTTGAATGCCCAAGTCAAAGCAACTGAAAACACTCGAAAGTCTTTTGGAGAAAGAACAAATCAAAGCCTAAACAAGTGTGTATTCAAGAGTTTTTTAAGCAAATCACACTTAAATCAATTTGGGAAAAAGAACAAACTTGCTTGATGTGCATCTAGGAGCTTTACATTTTCTTGCAAAATCCTTGTTAAAGTAAGCAACGTAAAACATTTGGACTCGGACAAGTTCACTTGTTCTACTTTTAGCAAGGCTTGTCTAGGGAGAAAAGCGCTTCCTCCTCGGAGAATGACCTCAAACTGGTATCCCCCCTGACCGGTATATAAATAAAGTGAAGGCAAAAATTACTCACTTATATCTCCTAATCCACGGGTGTTCATGCCAAATACAGTGACTGGGGATGGTAAATATTCCTCCCTTAGCGTTGCTGGCTAGGCTCTTAAGTGAGTCATGGGTGGTTAGCATAACCAGGTATGGAGACTCCACAGGACCATTACAAAACCTGATAAAATAGAGGCTACCCTATCTACATCTGAAAGTATCAAAATCCTTTGTGCAAGGACCGATTCCAAGGGGTTTACCAGGTCGCTTCAAGATTACTCACCATTTGTATTCCCTTCTAGGGGGTACCAAGCTATGGGCAAACAATTTTGATACTCACCTTCCTTAGGTAGATCTATTTGAATTGCTCGATAGTTCAAACTCCATGAAAATACTTGTTGGAAAATAAACTTTTAAAAGCTTTTTTATAATCAAAGTCAATTATCTTGCTTGTATCCCATAGGGTTGCTTTGTCCCTTGTGGAGATTTCTTTTCCAAAAATCTTTGTTGAAATCTATTCTTTTCCATTGGAAAACATCAAACTAATCTATAAACTAGTTCAAGATACTCAGAAAATCCATGTCAATCCAAATCCTTCAAAAATCCAAAAAATGTCCAAAACTTGCAGAATCTCAAATCATGGTCTTCCAGTCATATTCAATCTAGTCTTGTCATCCTTTCCTCCTATCTTAGGTTATCAGAGTCATCTTGATCATCCCCCATCCCCTTGTCTATCTTTCTCTGGAGTTAGTCTTCTTCCAATCTTGAGCCAAATCCAATCCTAGTCTGATCCTGTCAGTCATCCCAATCTGAGTCTTAGTCTTCCAATCCATCTTCATCCTTCATTCCTATCCAACTCATCCACAAGTCAGCATGTCTCGAAACTATTATGCTGAGTTTGGTTATTATGTCTCTCCCCTTAATCCATCCTATCCCAAAGATGATGAAATCCTTGTAGATCATGATGCATACTTTGAAAATCCTAGAAAGCTTGCCCCAAACATCTATCAGCATCCAATCATTCCTCCAAAATACCCTATCATGCCTTCACGCTTGTCCACTAGCACTCCCTTTCATGTCCTCGGCAAGGAAAATCCATTATCTTATCCATCCACAACTTATCCCTATCTTAAACCTACATATCCTCCACATACATCCTTTATATCTCCATCTCCTACTATGGTCATGTCCCAATCACCACCTTTTCATAGCAACACTCCAAGTTACATCCCTTGTCCAAATCCTCCATCCCCTTATCCTCCAAATCATTTTCAAAATCCTAGTCTTCTAATCCATTATCCTAAACATCCATTCTACCTAGATTCACCATCTGCTATATCCTATTCAAATCTAGCATCTTCCATTCTCACCTACATTACTAGAAATCCCCTTCCACAAGAAGAATGCATCCCTCAATTTTCTTCATATCCCATAGCTCAATCCATCATTCCTACCTCACCAAATAGCCAACTCAATTCACAAGCTTCCTCTAAACCCACCTATGTGAACTATCTAAACCCACCATCCTCTAGCTCCTTGTTTGCACCATCATCCCCTCAAGTAGGCTCCCCTTCATCCACCCCCTCTTCATATAAGGACTATCCTAGCTCTCCATCTCCTCCACATTCCAATCCTTCTTCACCACAAAAGTCTCCAAGGAGTTTCACAAGGAAGCCAATAACAAATCCCACACCTAAAGTTGAAGAGCCAAGCCATCTCAAACCTTCATGTGAAGCCATCATTGATGAGGCCCATCCATCACTCCCATCCATACATCCCACTCATTGATCCTCTTCTATCTCCTAGCATCATTGAGTCCCTTCCATCTGAAGTCTCCATCCAATGCCCACCAACATCACCTCCTCCTAGTATTATCCAAAGAATATATAATGAGCCTCATGAGTTCACCCCTCTTCCTACCATCATAGCTACAGAACCTTCCATCCTTTCATCCATACCATCTGAAGAGTTCTTCCTTCTTCCAGAAATCACAACTACGAAATCTCCCATCCTTCCATCCACACCCTTTGAAGAGTCCATCCATACATCCCCCAACACTCTATCCACACAAATCCTATCATGTAAAGATCTTGTGCAAAAGCATGTTGAAATACTCATAGAAGAAAATCAAGATCCAATCCCTTCACTTCCCCCATCACATGTTCTATTGCTTCCATCACCCCCAATCCAAAATCCTACAATCCCAATTCCTCTAATCAAAGATCCTATCATCCCAGTTTCTCTATCTAAACATCCATTACTATCCCCCAATCCCATTCAAAATCCCACCATCCTATCCTCTCCTCTTGAGGATCTTCCAATCCAAACTATCCCACGGCCATCACTCTATCCCCTTGGACCACTTACATTTGTCAAAGGAAGTCCGCTTGAAGCAGAAGAAATCAATTTTATATCTTCCATTAGGGAACTAGAAACTAGATGTTTATCATATTCCCCAAGTCAGAAATATCCTTGTTTCGATAAAATGCTCAAGAAATGGAATTATCAAGGTAAAGGCCTAGGCGCTCATGAACAAGGAAATCTAGAGCCCATTCAGGATAAGAAACATTTAAAAACATGTGGAATTACAGCTAAAGCTAAATTCAAGCATCCTTCCAAACCCACCATCACATCTCCCAAAACATACAATGCTATTCCTCCTCCTCCATCATTACAGCCGAGGACAACCTATCACATTCCTCCTTCATCCTCTAAATCCATTTTGGGTCGCTATGTCCCAAAATCTACTAGCACATATCCTTTATGTACTAGATCCATTTTGGGACCTTACATCCCAAAATATCATCCCCCATCTTATCCTACTCAGTCCTCCATACAAAATCCAAGAATCCGTAGTCAGGATCAACAAAGGCACATGCTCATATCTCCTATCTACCAATCTCCGTTCATCTATCCATCCTCATTTTCACCATCCCACACATCTCCTCATATTCATTCCAATGCTCCTTGCAATTTGGATACCATATCAAATACGCATAAAGGGAAATATCCACAAAAATCCAAAGATTGCCATGTCCAGTCTAAACGACATGGTCAACCAAAGCGAAATCCAATCAATCAATCCAATGCATCCCAATGGCTGTAGAGGCCCAGAAATGCCCAATAAAAATCCACTACATGGCCACAAAGGCCTAGCAAAGAAAAAGCAAAATCTGATGCATACCAACGGCCACAAAGGCCCACCAATGCTAAAGCAAAAATGATGCGGATCCCAAAGCAAAAAGATGCAATGCATCTAAAAGAAACATCCACAATGGCATTCAAAGTTTCTAATCCCCCAGCTACCCAGTCTTCTTCTCCATCTCCTCAATCCATCTTGGATCCCCATGTTACAAGATCTCCTAGCACAAATCCTCCATCATTTCCACATCTGTCTTCCGCATCCCATCAACTCCAGCCACCTTCTTCGCAACATGTGCCAATGTTGATCCTGACAACATCTCCCTATCATGATCACTTTCCATCCTTCCATCCAAACACTTTCTACTACCATATATCCCATCTACCCCATCCAATCTGTGCTTTTGCATAAATCCATCCATCCTAGTGAAGCTGTACCAACATCTGAGCACATCAGAAAGATCAGTGAAGAAAGGCAGCAACAAAATCAGAAAATGTCAGCAACAAATTAGAAGATCAGTGAAGAAAGACATCAACACATTAGAATATCAGAAGGTCAGCATCTAGTCAACATAAAATCGATAAAAATTGGAAAAATCAAGAGAAAAATATCAAAAGAAAAGAGAAAAACATTCATCCTATGGTGAAAACTTGGCAATTCAAGCACCTTGGACAAGTACCATGGTGAAAACTTGGCAAACAGGCATCATGCGTAGGTCCCTCCAATTCCTTTTTGCAGTTGGAGGCCATTCACTTCTATCACATCTTATCCAACATCTCATCCATCCCATTTGTCTCTCTCCTTTGGATCTTGATGACAAAATAAAGACTACTAGGTATACATGCTTTTGGGCACCTTCTTGGCACCCATCACACCTTTTAGCTACATATCCTCTATCCAATCCATTCATCCTAGCTTCCATCTACCTTCCTCATCCTCTTTTTGGCATATCTTCTATCAAATCATACCCCATCCTAATGCCTCTAAAATACATGAACTATCCTAAGCAAGGGGCATCTTATTCCTTGGTGACATATTCCTTGGAGACTATCTTTCATCCAAAATCTTCCATCTCCCAAATCCTTAAGAAAATCTACCATCCAATCTCCCCAAGCATTCCTCTATCCAGATCCCTCAGCAGTTCCTCTAGCATTCCATCTTCCAATCCTCAAGAAAATCCGCCATCGAATCTACCCAAATCTTCCACTATCCAACCCTCACGCATTCTTCCATCCAAATCCAAATCTTCCTACATCCAAATCTCCTAGCAATTCCATCATCCTCATCCTAAGAATTTCCTCCATCTTTCCATCACCTGGTATCTTCCGTTGTCATTGGTATCTAGCTATAGGCTAACCTCATTGCAATCCAATGCCATTCATCCCTATCCAAACATTCCTAGCAGTCTTCTAGCAATCTTCCAATCCTCTCTACATCCTCTAGCTATCCAAAATCCAACATCTAAGATCATGCCAACCGATCAAATCACATCCTTAGTCTTGTAGCAAGCCTTGATCTCAATCCAATCATCATCATTGGGATATGTTCTTCCCAAATCCATGTCATTTAAGGACACATCATCCATCACTAGTCCATCTTGGCCTTCCAGCCCAATTGGGGCATCGTCTTGCATATCTTTGGAGTTTCAGCTTCATCCCCAAGTTCTTTGTGCATCCTATTCCTAATCCTGAGCTTCTGTACATATCCATTGTAAATATCCTTGCATCTTGTTGTACATATCCTCATCAGTCCTGCAACAGCATTGGATCATAATTCTTGTCCTACCTAGCCTTGCACTTCAGCAACATCAATTGTTGACTATCCTTGATCATCATGACTATCTTTGAACCTCATCATTTGCCAGTGAAATAACAAAATGTTCCATCAATCAGTAGGTCCTTCAGGATGTATCTTTCCTCCTACCTGACCCAATCTTCCACCAAGAACACTAGGTCCGTGTCGATGTATCCTTCCACACATTCAGACCGATCTTCCCACCATCAATCAAATCAAATCTCTCTCCTTGGCAAAGGTTTTCTTTTGGAGTTATCATTTTAACCTTGGATTTTGTCCTTTGGGTCTTGTTAATCTTTTACGGCTTCTCGTTGTTCTCTACTCAAAGTCGCCATGATCCTTTACATCATGGTGCATTGCGAATGAGGATAATCTGGGGCAAGGTCTTTTGATCTTTTGCTTCTGCTTGTGAGTCAGTCGTGTGTTTTTGGTTTTTTCAGCATCATTTCTACCATGCCTCCTTCGGGTTTCATGTGTGATGTTGGGGCAACCCTACGTGTCTTTTTAGCATCCATCCTATGCAATGCTGGTGAAAAGGCCTTGTGTTCTTTCATAACCTTGGCAAGTCTCTATTGTTTCTATATCAAACTAGGTTGTGCTCTCTAAAAGATAAAAATCATGGAGCTCCCTAAATCCCCCATCTTGCATCATATAGATTAATCTTGCATCTTGCATCTCTCATGTAGCTGCATCCTACATTTTGTATTCCATCTTATCTTGCATTCACTCATCTTTGCTCTTGGAAGCTTGGTTATTTATCTCCCCTTCTTCCTAGGTCCTTCCTTCTCTATTTCCTTTCAAGAATATTCCACAACATTTATTGCTTGCGTTATTTTCTCGAGGGGGCACAACCCCTTATTCCTCTAAATTCTAGCCTTGGGCATCTTATTTTCTTGTCTTTGATGCCATGCCACTTGCAGCATCGCATCAAAGAGGGGCAAAATGTAGACACCTAAAAATCCTTTAGAAAATAAAGTATTTTTATTTTCTAAAAAAAATTCCTGATGACATCATCATTTATTAATTAATTATTTATTTAATTAATTAATTTATTTTTATGTCATTAAATCCCTTTATCTTAATTAAAAATATTTAATTAAGAAATCCCTCCCAAAAATGTTTAAATCTTATTTAAACATCATTCCCCTATTTATTAATTATTTAATTAATAAATTGACCAAAAATTCCAAAATAAATAATTTATTTATTTTTTGCCCAAAACCTTGTCAATTTCCTTAAAACCGCTAACCTCTTCTAGAATCTTCTAATCCCTCTTTAAATTCGATTAAAGGCTAATCCCATCATTTCCTAAGCCTGATCTCAACTCAAAAATATTTATTAATTATTTAATTAATAAATTGACAAAAAACCCAAAAAATAAATATTTTATTTATTTTTTCCCAAAATCTTAGAAATATCCTAAAGATCCTAAACCTCTTCTAGAATCTTCTAATCCCTCTTTAATATTGATTAAAGACTAATTCCATCATTTCCTAACCCTAATCCCAACTCAAGATATTTAATTAAGATTAAATATTAATCCTCATGTTTATTAAATTTATTTTTAATAAATATCTTCTCAAAACCTAAAACCCTTGAAATAAATAAAACTTTATTTATTTCCTAAAATTCTATTATCCCTAGAAAGCCTAGACTTTTCTAGAAAGTCTTTATCCTCATCCAAAGCCTAGACTCTTCTCGAAAGTCTTCATCCTTATCCCCTTGACTCAAACCCTAACCTTACCCCAAACTCTGACTCATCCTCCTAACCCAAGCCCTTCCCAAATCCTATAAATACTCCTCCTTCCAAGAGTAAATTATTAGCTTAGCTTTATCATTTATGCATTGTTATCATGAGCATTTTTAGCTAGATCATCTTAGCATACATCTTAATTGTTAGATTTCTTCATGTTCTTCATGTTTTTTTAACACATCTTAGAATAGCTTAATGGATTAATCTTAGTTCATATTTCAAGCTTTTCTTAGCATTTATGCATCATATCCATCATCCTTATTATGCATTAGAAGCAAGCTCCAAGTGCTTTGAGAGCACACCCACATCCCTCTAATTGAAGCAAATCAAACATTTGCTCTATAGCACTTGTTTTTAGTAACAATCTCGAGGTGGCTTAGTTTTATATTTGTTTATGCTTTGAACTGATAAATGCTAGATTAGTCTAATGTTTGAATGTTTCAGCCTTTCAAAATAGATAACAAGTTCAAAATCATAGTCTACAGTTACATGTCAAATATGTAACTATAATGGTCACTCAACAAGACAATGTAAAATGCTGAGCCATGTCAATGCACTGAGGAATATAAGGCCCCCAGTCATTTGTCACTCTTGTAACAAGACTAGACACATCTCAAAGTTTTGTAGATCAAGGATGCAAGGTCAAGAAAACCCTAAAAGTCTTGAAGAACTAGTATTAGACACCGAAGGAGAAGTTAAGTTTATGAAAGCTTTAGCTAATGTGAGCATGATTTGGTTAAAGGTAAAGAAAGATAAGGTTGATGAACATGTATTGGATGCCTCCACAGTGGACGCACCCTCTACATTAGGATGAATGGCCCTCAGGGTCATAGGGGGAGCTAATTTAGCTCTAGACACTTATGCAGCTGGTATACTCACTCTCCAAGTTTGCGCCTTTAGACTTAACCTTTTGGAGACTAGATGAACCTATGTGTAAGAGCATACTAGAAGATTGTTTAAAGAATGAAAGATAGAAATTTTCAGTGACAACCTAGTTTACGCGACAAGCATTAATGGCACAATTTCTACTTTAAAGTACATAGAAGTAATTGACAGTACATTTGATTGATTGCAGAAACCCTAGTTCATCGTGCTAATTCAGAAGTCTCTGAGATCATTTAGAAAGCAATATACAAGTAAGTAATGGCTACTCCCATTGTATTTGATGTGGTAGAGAAGAAGAGATATGTTTTTAAAAGGTGTCCATTTAAGTCCACATTATATGACCTAGAAGGTGCATTCTCCTGCACTCCCATGGGTGTTATGCATGTGCAAGACATTAGGGCATATATTTACTACAAAAAGGAACTAGTAGGTTTGGAAAAAATAAGAGCGCACATGGAAATAATGATGAAATCTAATAAAACCTTCACGGATGAGTATGCATAGTGGAATAATCATCCTATAGTGGAATATGCTATAACATATGAGTTCTACGAGTCAGAATGGATCAAGATCCTACTTAGTAGGATTCATGATGACCTATTCTAGATAGGTGAAGTTCCAGTAAGAATCACTGGAAACCTAATTCATGAGATGACAGGTCTCTCTAAGAAAGGCACTATCCTTCTAGCAGGAAAGGATGTGAGGAAAGTTGTAGAACAATCATGCAAGTCAAGAAGTAATAGGCGCAGAATGACCATGAAGCCTATAAAAGAAAAAGACATCAAATTGATGTCCATGATACTAGGGTATAGGTTTCAACATACTAGCAAAGTAAACAGTGCATCAATGGCCACAATTCTTGTAGCAATAAGACTTTTGAGAGAAAATGGAGAGTTCAACTTGTGTGAGATCCTGTGTGCACAACTGATAGACAACATCAAAGCTATTAAACATGACAAGACCAAGATATTCAGAATTGGGTCTTTGATCATATACACATACATCCACATTCTTGGAAAGGTGTCAAATTTATACCTAGACAAGACTATTCCCACTATGCCCCAGATATCCTTCAAGGCATCTACTGAAAGCACACTAAAAGATTACATGACACTGGAATTGAAAATGTTTAGGGCCAAAATGAAAATGAGACACAGGATTCTAGAAAGCATTGTTGAAAAGTACAAAGATAGTATTTTCTTTATGGTCAAGACTGATACAACATGTATGGAAGTAGATGAACCAAAGAAAAAGTGGATTCATCCACTTGGATATGAGGTTAAGGATCCAGTCCTAGAAGCATATGCTCAAGTGCTATTATCAACACCTAAAGACCCTAATGAACCAAGATGGGGAACCTATGAAGAGAAAACAAGAGAAGTTGATGCAGTTTTGAATAGTGGAACAACAAAAAGGAAGGTTGCTAAGGTTACTTTAGAAATTTTGAGAGTTCATGAAGTTTCACAAGGAGATTTAGACAAAGCAAGGCAATAGAAGATTGCTTTGGAAATAGAAAGCGTAGCTACAACAAAGACAAAATCTATGGATCTAAAGATGAAGAAGGTAAAAATAGAGAAATCAGATGACAAGAAGGGTAAAACTGATATTACTCCTACGTCCATAGTAACAGTTGACCTTACTGCTCCTCTTGAGTATAAGGCAATTTCTAAGAGGAAGAAAGAGATTAGCACTAGTCATCCATCGTTGCGAGTAACAAGGAACAAGAAGAACACTCAAGCCCCTCTAGAAGTAAGCTTCAAACCTAGTCTCAGTGTGTTAAGTGCAAGGATCATTGAAGAAGGCAAGATTGATCAACTA
This sequence comes from Chamaecyparis obtusa, assembly GCA_027943335.1. Taxonomy (NCBI): domain Eukaryota; kingdom Viridiplantae; phylum Streptophyta; class Pinopsida; order Cupressales; family Cupressaceae; genus Chamaecyparis; species Chamaecyparis obtusa. Next base: position 5,050,906 of record BSBK01006771.1, on the reverse strand, counting down.
GGGAAGTTCTATGAGAAGTATAGTAAAATTGACAAGTCATAGATTCATGGAATGATTGTCAAACATATGTTGAAGTTCAAGAAAATAGTCGTAGAACTAAAGACTATGATTCCAGACAATGTGTGGAATATCTTAGAATTCCAAAAGAGATAGGCTATTGAAGAGGATTTAAGGATAAGAGAAAAGATTATAGATGAAACCCTTCCAGTATGTTCTCTAGAGGAGAAAAATTTATTGTTCGATCTAGTGAAGCCACACCTCAGAACAAAAACAAGAACTTTACATATAATGGACAAAAACTTTGAGTTAGTTGCAAAGGAAACAAAGAAAGCCTTTAAGAAGGTCTTCATGAATAGGCACATGTATCCAGCTACTACGCCCACAACTCAAGTACCCACAAAGGTTGCAAAAGAGTTAGAGACCATAAATGTATCATCTACAAGTCCATAGGATTTAACACATATAGTTGATGAATCCATAGAGGCAGATAAGTCTATGCCCATGTTAGAAGCACTCAAGGATGATTCAATTTTTATTGATAATGTAAAAGTTACTATGGCAGCCACAGACATGGATTTGGACAAGTTTGAAGAAGCCTTTGTAAGCACTCAAGAGGCTAAGAACTTATGTGGTAACACTCCTCCTAATCAACAAGAAATATTGATTGAGGATATAACTGATGGAAAAGAAGAAAAGGTGATAGAAAAAGAAACAGAGAAAGAGAAAGAAAAGTCAGAAGAAGAAAAAGGAGAAGAAGAGGTAAAAAGAAGTGAGCCAACAAATAAGCCATCTTTTGAAATGCTAATCAAAGTAAAACAAGAAGTATAGGACAACACTTCTATCACTCCACTACCCTCAACAACATTGTTGTCAAGCTTGACACCTAACACAACCAGTTTGGATTCATGGGGAGAAGAAGACTTGATCAAGATCAGTGTCTTAGCTATGGAAAAGGCCAAAGAGAAATAGGTAATGAGGAATCTCCTATTTTTTGAGTCAGTAAACATATTGAACAACCTACTGCCTTTAGACAAGAAAGTGTCTAAGGTCAGTACAATTGATGATGTTAGCAACATCCTCATAGCCTTTAATACTAACTTTGCTGGCTTGGAATAATCTACTTCTCAAGTTGTAGAAGAGAAGTACATAAAGAAGAGGCTTAGTGAATTGGTTAGTAACTTTACACTTGACCTGAGCTCACTAAAGATTGGACAAGAACCTTTGAAAGAGTTTACAGAAAAAGGAAGGAAAATTATTGTTGATTGCATGGATCAGGACAAGTTAACTGATGACCATTTCAAGAAAATACAAGAGGCAGAGGCTATGATAGAGAAAGTAAAGAAATTAGTGAAAGACCCATCTACTAATGTAAATATGTACATAAATGTATATCAAGGACAAATTGAAAAGATTGAGAATGCAGAAAAGGAGATGTCAAAAATAAGGGCTAGGCAGACTCAGCTTAGAAATGCTCTTGCGCCCTCACTAGATATACTTAATCAAAATATCAAGGAGATCAATGCCACCATGGTGACATATGATCAAGGTCCTAGAATAGACTTGGAGAAGATGGAGAAGCTACAACATGCATTATGCGCCCATCTCTAGATTGTAAATTCATTGATCACATTTTGGAAGAAAGAGATACAAAACTTACAGAAAGCATATCTGGATGTTCTCTCACTATAAGTATTTGTAGATATGGTTTTGAGGCACCTTTGTGATTAATGTCAAAGGGGGAGTATGTATAGAACATGGAGTTATAGATATATAAAGAAGATGTACAGTAAAGAATATAAGGGAGATATAAGATAGTGTATAACAAAAGTTTTTTGTATAAGAGATCAGTTAGTAATTGTGTCATATTCCTTTGTTGCCATCAATGAAAAAGGGGGAGATTGTTGGAAAGTTGACTAAACTAGTGTATATGACTTAATATAGTGTTTTCATTATGGAAACAAAGTCATATAGTGTTTTAAAGTTAGCGCACTTGATGAGAAGATCAGAAATTGGCTAAGTGTTGAAGACTGGACAGTATACAGAGTACCTGAAGATCAGAGCATCAACCCACATGCACACAATATAATTATGGTCTACACCCTATAAGTTAAGTTTTTAAAATCATATTCATGCTTAGTTTAAGATCACATGATCAAAAGATTTAGTATGAGGAAGATACAGAGATTTCAAGTTGCAAAGATAGTGAATGCCAAAGAAGAACAGAGCAAGCAGACGACTATTGGTATTTTTGTTTGTGGTTATGTTATTATATTGTAAAGGCCATGTGCCTATTTTAATTAGGTTTCTGACATGTAATTATGTTTGTTTGTAAACATGCTTGATCCAATTCAATTGGAAGCGTTGTATGGAATCGGTTAAAGGGCCGACCTAGTTATGTATTTTGTATGCACATATAAATATTAGATGCACCCATTGTAATTAGTATGAGAGTTGAAATAGAGTTGAGATAAGTAGAGAAGAAGTATGCAAAGAGTTGATAAGATGTATTAGAGCTTTGCAAGAGGTCAAAGCATCAATGCATCAAAGGAACTGATTAGACAAGCAGTGTCACAGTGACAGTTCATCTAGTAGATATAGTGTGTATCTAAGATTAGAAGGTTGTAGCCTTCACCACTTGAGAAGTGAGCTCTAGGATAGTGCGTCCACACCCCTAATAGGGTTTATTGTAAAAGAATCCTAATAGGGTCTAACCCTTGACAAGGTCACTATACTAAACACATTGTAAAGAAACTCCTAATAGGGTTAAGGATCTTCTAACAAGGATCATACAACACTAGTACAGAATATTAGTGGGTGTCAATTCCCACTAGGGTTTTTACCTATTTGTGTTTCCCCGTAACCATATTGGTGTCATGTGTTGATTTCATGTTTCATGTTTATGTTCAATGTTCATTTTAGTATTTAAGTATTCAAGTTTAGTTTAAAGAATAAAGTAAAAAGATAAAATATAGTGAGCACTGATTCACCCCCCCCCCCTCTCATTGTTCCCATTCCTAACAGTTGAAATCCTTGAAAATTGAAGGGATTGTAAATGTTAACACCATCAATCCCCAAGTGTATAGGATTTCACTTAATGTCAAGGAAGTGCATACCCATGTTCTTTAAAGGGAGGCCTAAACTAAGAACCTTGAGTGTGTGAACACATTATTTTTCTTAATATGTTTTATGTTCATATTTGTTTAAGAGGAGGTAGATCAAGGATTTTTTATGATTTAATGAGTAATGATTTATATAGATAGTATACTTTCCATTTTATAGCTAGTTTTCTTTTTGTTTATAACTAGGATACTTGAATAAAATTTTGAATGGAACTAATTCCTACTTGTTATGCAAAATAAGACATGACAACTATTAACCCAATGAAGTACAATTTTATAGAATACTCAAACCCACCTAAGCTAGGCAATAGCCACCAGGAGATCAAAAATATGGATTGTAGTCATGTCAACCTCAGTGATTTTAAAAAAAAAACATTGTAAATCATAAGGGAAGATAATTTGAGGTTATATCTTAGGTGCTCTTAGGCCTAATCCAAAAAAAAGAGAGTTTATATGCCTTAAATTACATTATCTTAGGCCTAATCCACTTGAAACAGTCTTGATACATGGTAAAAATCAACAAGTTTTTAGGTTTATAGGAGATGCCACATAGTTTTACCCCTCCAAGTACCAAACACTCACTTCTAGGGACACCAACCTAGGAATTTTTTGGATTTAACCTTCCAAACACTTCTAAGTCCCACTAATGAATCTAACACCTTAAAATGAACTTTCATCAATATAAACCATCATAAAATGTGGCCCTCCTTCATGTGGATCTCTCAGACCATGACTAGTGCTATACACCCATACCCTCAATCTGTAACTTTTCCCACTTTGTAGTCACTCACTCAACAACCTTGAACATTATTGCATTCAAACCCTCACAACAACCATATAATACAATTTTAGACTCCTCCCACAAGCCACATTGATCACTGAAAGTGTGAGAAGTCTAGTTCCTCATGAGATCTTCAAAATAAGCAAAGACTGGTTAAATGTAATGTTTAGCAACAGTCAAAAAATAAATTGTATTCTTTATTTTAAAAGTGGATATAACAATACACCATCAAATAAGGAAATTAATATAACTCAAATCTTAACCATTATACTTATCTTCCTCACCTATATTACACTATTCCAAGCATCTACAGTCAAAAGAGCAGTGACTGTGCCTACAGTTAGAAAAATGACTATTGCAGAAATTTAGTTGTCAACTCGATAACTATGATCCTTTTTAGTCGTTACACCTTCTAATCACATCTTTACTATGGTTTTATCAATGAACTTGTGTTCATGAATCCTATTTGCCCCACAAAAGTCATAGTACTCCTTACAGGCCTTTTGGAAACTAAACACAAATCTCCAATATTGTATCACCATGCATAGTGCATAGATAGGATATTCTTAAAAATAATAATAAAGAGGGGCCATAAAATAGCATGAAAATTAGATTTGGAGGAGCATCCTTATTGCAAGAGCATAGACAAGCCAACATAGTCATGGTTTATAAAATTGAGTTTTTCTTGCTAAAATGAAATAAATGATGCTAATAAAGAATAAGGAAATATTTCCATGAATAAAATATATAGCTTTTCAGTAATTCAATCCCAGAAGAGTTACTAATATGAGCATCCTCAACACAGCTAGAAGAAGAGCCATTTTATCCTTCAACCTTGACAAATGGGCTTTCCATGAAATCCAAGAACTGAAGGTGAAGAATAGAGTACTGGAGGCTAGGTATGAAGTGATTGATGAGACTTTGGATAAAATGAGAAATGATCCTGCTATGTATAATGTTTCTAATAAAAATGTTTTTATTGAGGATTCTAAAATTTCTAGTTTGTTGGAAGATAAGATCAATAGTATTGTTGAGGAAAAGATCACTCCCATCCTTAATAGAGACAATAAAAATGATACTATGTTAAGGAAGCTTCTGACCCTTAGTAATGAGAGAATTAAAACCATTGTCAATAATTTGACTATGCTTTTTGCTTTGCTGGGAGAAAATCAAATTGATTCCAAGGCTATCATCATTTTTTATGACACTAAACAGGATGATTAGATTGTTGGTCCTGGTACCAGAACTAGATCAAGCACTAAGAAGAAGATGACCTCTCTTCCCAAGTATCTTTTGAGTCCAAAGGACTCAATCCAAAAGATTTAGGGGCTGTTGGTGGACTCTGAGGAGTTCCTTGTAAATCTGGGCTGATTTGACCCGCTAGATGTGTTTCTGGGTGTTTGGTTGCTATGCTGGCAATTTTTTGGATTTTTTTGTGTTAAAGTTATAGAAATTATTATAGAAATGAAAAGTTCTATATTCCATCAAGAAGCTTTCATTTAATGGAAGAAATCAAAACACTTGAATAATCATTGCAAATTTCATGAGAAGAAATGATAACAGATCTAAATATAGTGATATAGTATCTATTATTATTGAATTAGTATATCAAATATATTCAGAGCATCTATATGGAACAATAATTAGCAATTTAACATAGTATGTTATTGTGAAAAGTTTAGCAATTAAAATATCTGATATTTATTGGAAGCAACAACTTAGTGTTATGTGGGCACATGTATAACAAGAAAGAGTGCTAAATACCAATTTATAGCATCATTAGATCATAATCAAAAGTAACATAAATAAAGTGATCTCTAAGAACATAGACAGATTAGTGATGAAGAGAGAGCTTCTTTTTGCTTTAATTTTGATGGAATATGGATGAAGTGACTGAGAGGGGGGGTGAATCAATCAACCATAAAAACACTTCACAATTAATTCTTTGCAGATCCTTTAAGATATCTTAACAATGTTGTCTGTTTTAGCACTCGGTAAATAGATTTCAGTAACTTTGAAGATGCAGAAAGTATTAGCAATATTATCTTTAGATATTCATCAGTGCATGTAAATGATTGAGGAAGAAATTAAGAACACAAGAGACACAAGATTTAACGTGGAAACCCAATATGGGAAAAACCACCAATGTATCTAGATACTGATTTTCACTTTTCTGAAGTGATGCCCGGTTAGAAGCCAACCCGGTAAAAGGTTACAAAACACACTGTTAGGTGTGACCTTGTTAGAGGATTTAAAACACCCTGCTAGGAGTGGCCTGGTAAGAGGTCTTGAAAACAATTCAATGGAATTGTCACCTTGTTAGAGGATTTATATTAGGGCTGTTAAACCAACTCGGTTAAGAGATTTGAATTCACTGTTACAATGATAAGAAGGTAACAATGAAAAAGTGACCTGTATAATAATGCAACTGTCTTGCTGATTATAGATCTCTGTTCTGCATAAGTCTGATCCTCTCTGATCGAGTAAATCTCTGCTGCTCCTCAAGGATATCTGAACATCCTTCACAAACTCGCATAAATCTTTCCTTCTTTTCTTCTGTAAATCTTCTGCTGTCTGTTGTTTATTTTTCACATTTGACCTTTTATTTATATGATTTTGGATTAGTCAAATCGACATTATTTAGTATAACAGTCGGCTGAATTAAGTAAACTCTATTTGCAAAAATCCTTCAAGGGCCGACAGTGCTCGGTGACCATATCTCTTATAATTTTTCGGAGACCGAGGGAACTCGGTAAACACCAACAATCCTTCACCTTTGATAACCGACTGAACTCGGTAAACACTAAACTTTCTTCGCCAACCGAGTGAACTCGGTAAACACTAGACTTTCTTCGGCAACCGAGTGAACTCGGTAAACACTAAACTTTCTTCGGCAACCGAGTGAACTCGGTAAACACTAAACTTTCTTCGGCAACTGAGTGAACTCGGTAAGTACTAAACTTTCTTCGGCAACCGAGTGAACTCGGTAAGTACTAATATCCCTGTCTGGCAGACCGACTGAGCTCGGTAGAAGCAGATCGCTGTGAACTATGACATAGTGTGACATCAAAGACAATACATAATTGAGTAGCAATTTCCTTCAGACAATTGTTTTCAACAAATTTATCATGGTTTCTAAGATAAATAATCAATGTAGGAATAATAGGCCATGAATATGCAATGACATGTAAGATAGTAAAAGAAATCAAATATCCAATGAAGGATCAAAAGTACAAGAATTACTATTAATTTTATCTATATTCAAAGGAAAAAGGTGCCTAGATCTACAATGGAATTAGTTATCTGAACCCAGAAATCAATGTTTTCAACCAACCTCTTCAGAGACCGAGTTGTGAAAGGGAATAAAGTTAATAAATCATAACCTTTTCCAGAGAGCTCAAGCTATAAGAAAAAAAAATAACAAGAAAATAACATGGATATAAACCCTCATGCTTTCATGAAAAAAGTGCAATATTCATAAAATAGAGCTCAAAATCTTGCAAAGGAAGTAGATATGCAAAATATAGGCTGCGAAGTAGAATCTTTAGTTTTTTAAAGGGAAAAGGGTAGAAAGATTTGTTAATTCATTACAAAGAAATAATAATTTACCAATTTAACTTAGAATTATGGGCTAAGTTTGAAATATTCTCAAAAATATTTGAAACGCCTGCAAAAAATCCTCATCTCCCATATAACCCTTGGCGGCGATACTCCACTCCAAAAAATTCCAAAGTGAAATGAAATGAGCACAAGTATTTTAAGGTTTTGAAGCCCTAAAAAGTCACCACTAGAGGATAGTTGGATATAGTCTCAATCCTTTACATAGTGACCTTTATAGGCTTCTTTCCTATGGTTAGAAAAATGACTTGCATAAATTTATTTGTTTATTGATCAAAACTTGTTACATTCCTCTTCTCCCAACCAATATTTTCATGGATTGAACATTTAAATAGATCCTCATACTTCTAATACCTGAAAACAACCTAAAACTACTGTTAAAATTGAATGTAGACAGTTTAAAACTTATTGTTGCAACTTATAACCATTAACAGGTCATTTGTTAAGACATGTTATGTTGTCAAGTTGACAACCAAATTGTCAACTCAACAACTATGATCCTTTTTACTCATTACACCTTCTAATCACATCTTGACTATGGCTTTATCAATGACCTTGTGTTCATGAATCCTATTTACCCCACAAAAGTCTTATTATGCCTTATAGGCCTTTTGGAAACTTAACACAATAGTGAGCCTCTTATATTATGATGGCTCTTATTACATCATTGCATGGCCAAATTTTGTTATATGTTTATTCCCTTCAAACCCCCTAAAGACTACAACCCATCAATCCTTTACATAGTTACCTTTATAGACCTCTTGCCTCACATTGGAAAGTTTGCATACATTGACTCATCTTGCTACCATTTACAACTTTTTGTCACTAATAGTGCCATGGGAGCATCAACGAGCATTCTATCCATGTGAGGATGGTATTTCATTTTTGAATTCTAGCCAAGGTGAAATGACTCTTGGAAGGTCATGGAATTGACTACATGGTTTAGAACAAGGAATCCCTAGTTTAGTGTTCCTTAAATAGAGGGTTTGATGCATAGAAGGCTTAGATAGTGGAAAGGCTTAGACATGTATGCTTAAAACTAGGTGCATCTATTTAGAAAAGGAAACACATTTAAATGATATAGCAAGGAAAGCATTTTTATCTTCACACTAACTTGGTAATTTTAATCTACATGAAAGTTGAAAATATTAAGTTGTAAAATAAATGAAAAGCACATGTATATTCAAAACCATGTATGTCATCATAAAAAGAGAACATGTTACAAAGATTGTAACTGATAGGTTCATGAAAAGTTTGTTTAAAAACATGTGAAACAAGACTAATGTCAAATTTTTAGCTTTTTTTACCTTGAAGATTTAATTGGCATAAAAATGTGATTATCTTTAACAACCTTAATAAATATTCACTAGAAACTTGAAAAATGTTGTGTAATGTTTTAGCACTTGTTTGGTAGATATTTTTATGATGGGACATGAAAAATTGATTGAAATCTTTGAGAGACCTAATTGCAATACAATTATAAAAGAAGGGAAAAAGACATGTATGCTTAAAACTATGTGTGTCTATTTAGAAAGGGAATCGCCTTTAACTCAAATAAAAATGAAAGAATTTTCATCTTACAACTAACTTGGTAAACTATATGCAAATAAAAGATGAAAATGTTGATTTGTAAAATAAATGCAAAGCACGTGTATATTCAAAAGCATGCATGTCATCATAGAAAGAGAACATGTTACAAATATTGTAACAAACATGTTCATGAAAATTTATTTAGAAAACAAGTATAGAAAGAGTAATGTAAAATGTTTAGCTTTTGTACCTTCAAATTCTTATTGGCAAAATATTGTGATTGTCAAGTTAGCACATTATTGTCTTCCAAGGAAAAAAAGAGATGCATGAGAACCTATGGTGTAAACAAATAAGAAGCTTAAAAATGAACATGAAATTAGTATTAGGAATGAGAACATTATTAAGCTTGCAAAATATTTTCCAATATCTTACTAATGCCTCGGTATATCATACTTGCATGTGACATGAAAACATTCGATTGAAATTTTTCAAAAGTTTAATGTTTTAGTTGTATTTTATGCAGGGGTATTGAATAATCTTGTAAGGATCTAGCATTGGTGGGAAAATTCTAGGGGAAGTAGGGAAGGTGTCCTAAGATTCACCAAAGGATACTAAGGTTAGTGAGGGACATTGAGATGACTGTCTTGGGAGATTGGTATGTGACTATTCCAAATTCATATTTGGGACAATGAGTTAAGTTTTGTGTTTTGCTGGAGTATTGAATGAAGGGTCCTTGTGTGGGTCTAATATATGTTACAAGGTTTTGGGAAAGATAAGACCAAGTGGAATCCAATCTAAGACTTGGGGTTGGATATGATAGATGTTTAAGAGAGAGAATTGGTGAGGACAATCACAAATATCAAGACAATGGATAAAATGATGTCATGAAGAATTGGAATCAAGTATGAAGAGTGTGTGTAGAATAAATGGTCATGGAGTTGGTTGAGTTTAGGCTAGGAGAATAATCCTAAGGGTTGGTGATCCTAGAGTGAGTGGGATCTAGTGAAGTGTGTGTACCTAGGAATAAGTACTTATCCATGTGGAATAGGACTAGTAGGTGTGTTTGACCATTGAATCTACATTGGTTTAGTTTGAGGTTCACTTGGTTTCGAGAATAGTTTAATATTCTCTACTTAAAAAGGGAAACCACATGAAGGTGGAAGCTCATTTGGCCCCACCCCCCCTAACATCACTCTAAATTCCCCATTAACATCTAACATTAATTCATTCATTCATCCATTTATGAAATATAACATTCAATCATTATAATAACATAACATTCATTAACACATAAAATTAATTAACAAACAAAATTTATGAATAATTCATTAACACAACATTCATAAATAATTCATTAACACATTACTCATCAACATTCATTAAGACAATGTTATTTCATTATATAAAAAGGTTTATTACAATCATTAATTCTTTTTTGGTTTTTTCTTTGAGTTTTGAATGTAACGGCTAAGCGGAGCATCAATATCTTTGTCATTTCCCTCTTCTTCTTGTGATCTCAATAAATTCCTCCTCTTGTGTTGTGGAGGAGGAGGTTGGTGTGCCAAAGGGGGGTTCACTAAAATAACAACTAAATCGGTTAAATTCACAACATTTTATATTAGTGTTACAAGTATTTCATTGATTAAAAGAACAAAACAAATGATCAAAAAAAAATTAAAAGAACATACTAGAGATTTTCTTTACCTGATAGTGCCACATCATCTACAATAACATTTTGTTCAACCCCAAATTCAACATGGTGAACACTCAATCATCCTCCACTCATTCATCATGACGTTCTACATGCTCTAAAATATACACAAAAAAGGTTACATCAATTTCAATTTAAGATGTTAAATTGTCTTAATAATTACATAATTAATTTTCAATAGAAAATGAATGCCTCCACACTGTGATGCACATTAGGGCCTTTGTCATGTGTAGGTTCTATGATTGGATTAGAAGGTTTCATTGCAATGTCATGCACATTCACTAGTAAATTTTAGCTTGAATTTCGATGACGATTAGTGAATTTTTAGATGCAAATTGGTCGAGCAAACGACCATAACTATTATCAAAGTTTTTTCATCGATTATTCGACACATAATATGTTTGTCTAAAATATGACCTCTATAGTAGTCAAATTATCGATAGATCCATCGTCAAAATAATCACTTCAATCTGGAAGAATTATCCGGCATACCTTTCATCAATTTGACCAATGTTGGTTGTAATCACCATGAGTTATGGTTGAAATGACAATATAATGTTGGTCGACATTGTGATAATTTATGGTCAGAATAGTCGTTAGGTGTATAGCATTCTCGTGAAAATGAAAATATAGTGTTGGTCAAAATTGTGACGATTTATGGTCAGAATAGTTGTCAAGTATATAGCATTCTTGTCAAAAGTATATTCTTTGACTATCAAAAAAGCGACAGCAAATTCAATTTTTTATAAAAACTAAAATATATTATCAAATCTATTAATATATTATAGTGATTGGAATTGATTGGAATTCAAAATTGAATGGATGTCCTAGCCTACATTATGCTTAGTAGACACTTACAACACCATCATGTATTTGTACCTATAAACTGTATTTGTATGTCTTTCTCAAATACTGATGCTTCTTTATCATTGTTATTCTAAGATTATTAGAATATGTGCCTTCGTTGATACAATCAACACTCAAGGAACAAACAAATGTTATGTCATTCTACAGTCACTATACCTATTAAGGTATCATCATGACTGCCCTCTCATAACATTTCCCTTTAGTTACATACCTTGATGCTCATTGTTAACACCCTTTTATTGAATTGTTATGAGCCATTGACAAAGATTATGACCATTTATGTATCTATTTACTTTGTTTCATGTCACTATGGTATGACGTTTAAATATAATTATTGCATATTTTTTATTTAGGATCTCCTTCTATGTCCCTTGAACTAAATGGTTGTGTCATGAATGTCAACCATTTAGAACCATGGAGAAATCTCTTAAACTATAAATTTTTGCTGCTCATTAGAGATATGTTGAAACTAAATTCACATCAAATAACACTCATTTGAAAAGTATAATTGTTTTGACCTTTAAGATGATGCTTATTTCAATGAAAGCATCATGTCTGTCAATATGCTTGGATGATTGTAACTTAACTAATTGTAACTCTATTGATACCTTGGAATGTAAGTGACAATATTGTTTCTTGAGAACATATAATAATGGCTTCCAGCACATTATTGTGCTTTCTAAGAAAAATCACATCAATCTCATTTTCCTCAAGGTTGTCTTCTTGATGCTTCCACCCTAATTTATCATTTCCTTCTCTATGTATTTGTGGACATTTCATCAACATGTTAAGATTCATTTTTCTAATTAAAAATGTTTGTGACCACACCTAGATCTATTTTTCTTAAAGATGAATATGTTGCCTCATCAAGAACTGATTGATCTAGGTGGCACTATTCTCATCATTTTTGTCCTATGTCTTATTATTGTAACAACATTTGTTATTATTTTTATTCTCTTGATATTATTACATATTTCATTATGAGATTTTTACTGCTACTAAAGCATAGATATTCTCATCTTTCCTCTCATACTTGATGATCTATTTCTTTCATGGAGTTTTGAATATACATGGTAATTTCTTAATGCCTTTGGTTCATACCAAGATATCTCTACTACCTTTATGCTTGTTATTGTTTTGACACTTAGAACTCCTTGCTGTGCTAATTGTTTTGATGCTATCATGCTTGTAGTTGTATTATTTTGATTATAATGCTCTCTTATTTTCAGTTGTATAGATAGAAAATCACTTCTTGGGATATGGTGTATGTTTTCTTTAGTGTTGATCACTTCTATGATTCCATGTGATTGTTCATTGTATAGTCATGCATATTTATTGTTATATCATTGCTAGTTATCCCTTTACAATAAGATCACTAACTTCATGATTGTTATGATGTTTAACCACAAGTTTCCTCTATTCTATGATCTCCTATCTTATCAGAATAAATCTCTTCCACATATATGCTGGTAGCACCAACATCATGTTCTAGTCTTTTACATTGAATGTTGAGACATATCACTGTTGATTGTAATATTAAACAATATGTATTTTCTTTTCTTATGACATGATATTTATCTTCACGTCTCCCAATATCTTCACCTCAATATTGTCTCTAAATATTCACCTATGGTTGGAGAAACCTACCCATGTTCATGATCTTGCTATCCTTTTAATTGCATTAAATATGTCCATTGGTTGTGGAGATTAATGGCCAGATCCATACCTATAGCTTTGACAATTGTATGACTAAAAAGAAACATGGGAGAATATCACACTTTTTTATATTGTTAGTGCTCTTTGATTTCTATTTATGTGCATAACTCCTAATATTCATTTAATTAAAGCATTGGAGATCATTATGAGAAATCATTACTATAGTAGTCATAGCTTGTACTGGACTATTGATTGGTCTTGAAAGTGCCACTACAATTGTCAAACTTTCTATCTTCTTATTCTTTTCTTTTTTTGAATGCATCTCATTGTTTCTTAATCTTGTAGTGTTGAACTAAAAGGTTTCATTCTTGAGTTGGCATGTACAACCTAAGTTGGCCTGTACAACCTGAGTTGGCCTAGTGGTGGAGAACTTGTACTCTTGAAAGAGAGGTCACATGTTCAAATCCCACAAGGGGGTAGGGTATGTATGCCTCATTTGTAGCGTAGTTAGGTGCCTCCTGCAAGGAGTACGAGGTAGTCCCATATCATTGTCACCATATGTAGACCCAAAAACATACCTTTCCTTTCCTTCCCTTTTTTCCATAGTGGTATGTCCCTTTGATAGTTTATTGTATTTAATGTTCATCTACACTAGCACCTTCATCTACATATTTATTTTTTATTGGCATGCTGGGTTCACCCCTTGTGGGAGCCCACTCAATCCCATGTGTAAATAAAAAATAATTGTGTACATTCTATTGTACATGAAACAAAATCATTAAATATAACATGAAGTTCATAGTTTCCTCGTTGCTTTCTTTTCTAATTTATTCCTATCAATTGGATTCTAAAAGTATGTATGTATAGTCATTGATTTATAGATTTAAGATTTAGATCCTAAGCTCTAAAATAACTTCCTCATCACCTTGTAAGTACCTTGGACACAAGGCAAGCTGATTGAAGGAAGATTCTCAAGATTCAAAAAATTTCATCAACTGTATAAAAAAATTCATATGAAGATTATAAAACAACTACTCACAAAAGGTTTACATTGTTACTAACCTTTGTCATGGTTGGATATCTTATTATTAGTTGAAAGCAAATACCTGACACACAACATCTACATAGTTAAAATGAGTGTTTGTTATTGTATTACAGAATCAAATGAATCAATCTACACAATAAAAATAGCATTCCAAGATGGTTGATAAAATTATTTGAAACATAGTTAACTAAAGAATGTAGACAGAGAAAGAGTGCAAGATGGGTTTCTCCAAAACTTTATTAAAGTAAATTATATATGATGCGAACAATTGCTTATGAGACCCATATCCAAAGACAAGGAACCAAAGGACAAGCTTTACCTTTGGGGCTGAATATTCTTCTCAAGAAGTAGGGATGTATGATCATGCCTAGGATTTAAAGCCTTCAATCAAAGCATAAATGTTGGTCAACCAATGCATGAACAATAAGTTATGTTGTAGTGCTCTTTTTCAAGTAGAACAAGCATTTTCTAGACAAGAACAAAGGATTTTCATTAGTAAATAGTAGTCCATAATGAGTAAGCAGTGAGATTCATTCAAGAAACAACAATAAATAGAAGGTTACTCATTAAGAATAGCATATAGATGATAAATAAGTGTATTCGAAAGTGGAACAATAGGTTTTATCAAAGAAAAGTGGGTATCACGGTTCTAAACATCAAGATTTATATGAGAAACATCAAGTTTCATGATAAGAGGTGGGGTTTAAAGCTAAACCCACATCTCTAAATACATTAATGGTTTCCTTTGTTATAATATCTTCATGCTTTAGATAAGGATTATTTTCTAAGCTCTCATTTTTTAAGATAGAGATTAATTTTCTTGATACAGTAGATTCATTCAATTGGTTTTTCACCCAATTCATGGTGTTCATTATTCTAACACTGGACATCATTGTCCTTGGGATAATCTCACTATTTCAAAGATATGAGATCTTTTCATTGCTATCAAAAAATAGATCTAAACATATGTTTAAGAGGAGAGTAGTCATGGTGAAAAAATAGACATCAACAAGATCATAATAGTCAAGGATAGCCAAATGCTAGGAATAAAGAGCAGACATCCATGACAAGAGTGAGCAACACTCATAAGGTGTTGAAAGTGATGCAACCATTCATGAAAGGAATACAATGATCATAGAAATATGCAGCAATAACAATTAATTTCATGGAGACAAATGTAGTCAGTAAGATGAATTTTTTAGGAATGGGAACACTGAGAGGGGGGGGGGGGGGTGAATCAGTGTTCACTATATTAAATATTTTTACTTTACTCTTGAAACTTAACTTGATTGCTTTAGGTACTAAAATAAACTTCTATGTAAACAAGATAGACAATCACAACACATAACACCAATATGGTTATGGGGAAACCCAAATAGGTAAAAACCCCAGTGGGAATTGACACCCACTAAGAACTGCACTAGTGTCTTATGATCCTTGTTAGAAGATGTGCAACCCTATTAGGAGTTTTTCTTTACAATGATTTTAGAAAAATGACTTGGTCAAGGGTTGAACCCTATTAGAAGTCTTTTAGAATAACCCTGATAGGGGTGGGGACACACTATCGTAGAGCTCACTACTCAAGTGGTGAAGGCTACAACCTTCTAATCTTAGATACACACTATATCTATTGGATGAATTGGTGTTGTGACATTGCTTGTCTGATCAGTTCCTTTGATGTGCTGATTATTTAACCTCTTGCAAAGCTCTAATATATTCTTACTACTCTTCACACACTTTTTATCTTCTTATCTTTTCTCTATTTCCACTTCCATACTTTATTACAAAGGTGCATCTAATATATATATATGTGCTACAAAAATAATTAACTAGGTTAGCCTATAACTGATTACATACAATGCTTCCAAGTGAATTGGCTCAAGCGTGTTTACAAAAAAACACAATTACATGTCTACAACTTAATTACAACAGGCTCATAGCCTTTACAAAACAATAATATCATCGCTAATCAAATTACCAATAGTCGGCTGCATACTCTATTCTATTCTAGCATTCACTGTTTGTGCTACTTCAACTGTCTATAGCTTTTCCATACTATATCTTCAGATCATGCGCTCTTAGACTTAGCATGAATATAATCTTACCAACTTATCTTCTAGGGTGCATACCTAATGCAGGAGCATCTCAGGCTTAGAGCAATCTTGCATCAACCAAAAATATTTCCTATTTTCTATTTTTTGCATTTTAACCTTTTAATTTTGATGGTTTCATGTTGTTATAATCTTACATGATGTTGAGGACCTATTTGGGAACCTTCTCCTATGAGCACATAAAGATTGGATGGATAGTTTGAAAGTTACAATTGTTTTACTTGCTGTCGGAACAGTATTTTCCTGTAGTTTTGGAGCTGATTGTGAGATTTTGCGACCTTGATCAGTAATGAATTAGACCCTGCACACTTAAGGCCTTATAGAGGACCTAAATTAATATCTTTTCCTAAAGGAACATCTCCCAATTCATTATGAGTCAAAAGTTATGGCCATTTTGGCACAAGACCTATTTTTTGCCAGTTTCACGTCGGAGCCGTTCCTGCAGTTTTGGTGTTGATTGTTCTTGTTGGCGACCTTGATCCATAAGGAATTTTATTTTGTGTACTTAATGAGTTTTAGAGGACCTAAATTAATATCATTTACCAAGTGCAAAAACTCCAATTCATTATGAGTAAAAAGTTATGCCCATTTTTCCCCGAGACCTATTTTCTGGCAGTTTTCAGGTGAATCGTGTGGTGTTTCTTCTTACGATGTTCCATGTGATCAAATTGGGCCTTACACACTTAAAGGAATGTTATTGGATCATGTTAGGACATAAATCCAAAGGAACATCAATTTATATTCATTCTAGCATTAGTTTTGGTTTAAATCCTCCAAACTGGACCTATAATGTAATTAAAGCTTGATTGGCCGACCTGTGGCTTAGCTGGCTATATATTGAGAGCTTGGGTAGATGTTAAGTAGTAAATTGGATGGTAGAGGGGTAGTGGCATGAGATTAGAAGCATAATTGGATCCTATGAGATCTTTTAGATCAGATGTTTTATCTGATATTGTAATAGCAGAGCTAGTGGTTTGCATACTTGGAGACAAGGAGATTGCTTGGAGGCTTGCGAGCACAAGTTCAGATCTACCTTAGTGTTTCCATCGGTTACTAATGTGTTTCAAAGTTGGAATAGCTAGGAGATTACTGAGATACTTTGTTATTTCATTGTAATAGGCTAAAACTTAGAAGGCCTTACAGCCGGGCATGTTGAATGAAATTCTATTTTGAATCATTATCTTATTATATTACGCTTCAATTGTTGTTGTTATAATTGGCAGTTCTAGGTTTGGATCATCCATTACTAGATCCTCCATCCCTGCCCTATGTCAAATGGTATCAGAGATTGAAGATCTTGAGTGTGTGAATTGAGTTGTGGTTGTTTGCACTAGGACCTTGTATTGAAGATGCCTCTGAGAAGAGCTCGTGAGATATTAGAGGAAGAACCTGCTACAGAATTCAGTTCTGATGACTTTAGGGCTTTGCAGAAACAAGTGCAAGATCTACAAGAGGAATTAAGAAAGAAGAATACCTTGAGGGATGAAAGTGATGAGTCTAAAGAAGATCAATTTGAAGAAGCCATAGAAGAAGTCAGAGATCTAGAAGAAAGTAGAATCCTAAAAGCTATGTCTAAAATTGGAAAGAGACCTAAGATTGAAGTTTCTACATTTGCTGGAAGCCTTAGGCCAGAAGAGTTGATTGATTGGATTAATGAGTTAGATGAATACTTTGAGTATGAAGAAATAGAAGATCTTGATAGAGTTTGATTTGCAAAGACTAAGTTGAAAGGTCATGCAAATATTTGGTGGAGGGAAGTTCAATTGGAAAGAAGTAGAAGAGGAAAATAAAAGATCACTACATGGAACCGAATGGTTGAAAAGTTGAAGAAGAAATTCATTCTAGTGGATTGTGAATTGGAGATGTTTAAGAAGATGGAAGCTTTGAAGTAGACAAACAAATCAGTGCAAGATTATATTGAATAGTTTTATAGACTCCTGATTAGGACTGGTCATTCTGAAGCTGATAAAGAGAAGGTTGCTAGGTATGTTTATGGCTTGAGACCTAGTATTCAAGAAGAGTTACTTACTATTCAGATGAAAACTATAGGAGATGCTTATCAGATGGCATTGAAGATTGAGGAGAAGTTGAACAAGAGGTTTGAAGGAAGACAAAATAATAGGAACAAAGGTGGAAAGACTGATGAAATAGTTGCTAGAGGAAATCCTAAGAAGATTGATGAAGGATCTAGCAGTGGTCAAGAAGCTAATAACTACAATGTTGGATAGAGAGGGAGAAGGAGAAATGAGTCTACTTTTACTTGTTATAGCTGTGGTGAAAAGGGTCATAGAAGTTTTGAATGTCCTAAGAAGACAGTTGCATTAACTACTGAAGAAAACATTGAGAATGCTGCAGAACAAGGTGAATTTCTTCTCAGTAGGAGGTTGGCTACATGTGTCTAGGAACCAGTACAAAGAAGAAATTTGTTCAGAACTAGATGTAAGTGCAAGGATAAGGTATGTAATGTTATAGTTGATGGTGGTAGTTCTGAAAACTTTGTTTCAGATGAGATGGTTAGTAAGTTGAATTTGTGAAGAAGGAAACATCCTAATCCTTATCAGATTAGTTGGATACAAGATGTGTCTAAGGTTAGGATTAAAGAACAATGCTTGGTTAATTTTCAGATTGGATCTTATCATGATGAAATATTGTGTGATATATTACCTATGGATGCTTGTCATCTATTACTTGGGAGACCTTGGCAATTTGATAGACATGTTATGTTTGATGGTCGTGCAAATACATATGTGGTAATGCATGGTGGATCTAGGCATAAGTTGTTACCTTTGGAGGAAGTTGGAGCTAAGGGATTTGGAGTTATTATGTGTTGTCCTTATGACAAACATCAAGAGTAGAGATTTGATGAACCTATCCCTATGAATGAAAGGAAGCTGAATTTGAAAGAAAAAGAGCATGACATAGTTGAGGAATTTATAGAGATTAAGAGGCAGAAGTACTTTCTGAAAAAAGATACTACAAAAAATGATGGCACTAGTGATAGAGAGGATTGTAGATGATGTTGAGATTATTAGTAATTCTGGAGAAGATGTGATCAACAAAGGAAAAGATGGTTAGAATCAGTTTCAGTCAGTAGCAGAAAGGAAAACTGAGAAAGGTGTAGGACAAGCTGATTTGCTGAGTGTGACAGTGGATAAAGTAAAGACAACATGGAATGAAGGACAGGAGGAGATATGGGTTAAGAATAGATATGGGATACCTATTCTTATTCCCTTAAAAAGTTCATGAGAACTTTTTTTTATTTACCTGGGGTGTCTGATGTAGGAGCATCTCAGGCTTAGAGAAATCTTGCATCAACCAAAAATATTTCCTATTTTCTATTGTTTGCATTTTAACCTTTTCATTTTGATGGTTTCATGTTGTTAGAAGCTTACATGATGTTGAGGACCTATTTTGGAGCCTTCTCCTATGAGCACATAAAGATTGGATGGATAGTTTGAAAGTTACAATTGTTTTACTTGCTGTCGGAATAGTATTTTCCTGTAGTTTTGGAGCTGATTGTGAGATTTTGCAACCTTGATTAGTAATGAATCAGACCTTTCACACTTATTTAATTATAGAGGACCTAAATTAATATCTTTTCCCAAAGGCACATCTTCGAATTCATTATGACTCAAAAGTTATGGCCATTTTGGCACAGGACCTATTTTCTGCCAGTTTCACGTCGGAGCCGTTCCTGCAGTTTTGGTGCTGATTGTTCTTGTTGGCGACCTTGATACATAAGGAATTTTATTTTGTAAAATTAAGGAGTTTTAGAGGACCTAAATTAATATCATTTTCCAAGTGCGCAATGTCCAATTCATTATGAGTAAAAAGTTATGCCCATTTTTCCCTGAGACCTATTTTTTGGCAGTTTTCGGGTGAAACGTGTGGTGTTTCTTCTTGCGATGTTCAGTGTGATCAAATTGGACCTTGCACACTTAAATGAATGTTATTTGGTCATGTTAGGACCTAATTCCAAATGCGCATCAATTTATATTCATTCTAGCATTAGTTTTGGTTTAAATCCTCTAGACTGGACCTATAATGTAATTAAAGCTTGATTGGCCGACTTGTGGCTTAGCTGGCTATATATTGAGAGCTTGGGTAGATGTTTAGTAGTCATTTGGATGGTAGAGGGGTAGTGGAATGAGATTAGAAGCATAATTGGATCCTGTGAGATCTTTTAGATCAGATGTTTTGTTTGATATTGTAACAACAGAGCTAGTGGTTTGCATACTTGGAGACAAGGAGATTGCTTGGAGGCTTGTGAGCACAAGTTCAGATCTGCCTTAGTGTTTCCATTGGTTACTAATGTGTTTTAGAGCTGGACTAGCTAGGAGATTACTAAGATACTTTGTTATTTCATTGTAATAGGCTGAAACCCGGAAGGCCTTACAGCCGGGCATGTTGAATGAAATTCTATTTTGAATCATTATCTTATTATATTACGCTACAATTGTTGTTGTTATAATTGGTAGTTGTAGGTTTGGATCATCCATTACTAGATCCTCCATCCCTACCCTATGTCAATACCATAACTCTATCATACACATGTGCACTGAGGCTCTGATCTACTGTTGCTCTGTTAATTATCCAGTCTTCTATACTTAACCAAATTTTGATCTTTTGATAATGTGCACTGACTCCAAAACACTATATGAATTTGTTGCCATAATGACAACACTATATCTAGTCATATATAGTAGTATAATCAACTTGCCAAAGAATTTCCAGTGAATTCTATCCATAACTAGTCTTTTATCTCTACTCTAAATGGGAATATGTGATGTATTGTTTCTAGAGAATGTAGTGATTGATTGGAATATTAATAGGATGAAGAAGATGGGATGCCTCAGTTTACTAGTATAGTCTTCATGCTTTTATGGATGAGGAATGGGTATGTGAGCTACCCAAATAAATGTAAGACCAAGAAATATTGTGCAAGAAGCCATTCTAGCCACGAGCCAAATCTTGCGAAGATAGAGATGTGTATCAAATTGTGGCTTGAATAATGTTACAAAAAATGGTTCATTGCACTGGATCATGTGCTTGGGTTTCTTTACATGTTTGAGATTTTGGGGCCTAGCATTTGACTATTTGACTAGACACATGCCTATCATAAGCTTTAGGCCACCCCCTATTGATAAATAATTTTGATTTTTATTTATGTTACTTGAAAGATTGTTTTTATTATTGCTTGCCTCATTTATCTTTTCACAGGTGGCTACTTTTTATAAATTTTCTCATAGAATCCTCACATTTTCAAGTGAAGCTAGATTCTAGTTTACTCATTATACCATAGAAGCAAAAATATGCAAAAAAATTTGATTATACCTGATTAATTGGGAAACACCAATGGTGCCGATTTATTCAATGATTATTAATGATTTTTTCACATTTTTTGGGTGATTAATCAATTAAAAATTATGATTAATCAACAAAAAAAATCCTATACAGTAGTTTTTGTAGAGAAGATGCATATTTCAAGGGGCATTCAACATGATGGTTAAGAAAGTGATCCGATTAAATGTAGGGTTCCATGCATATCATAAAACCTTACTCTACATTGGTATTTTTCGGTGTCTTCATTCAAAATTTGTGAGAGAAAAGTCACATTGAATATGACATGTCTTTCAATGTTAGAAAGGTTCTAGAATTTCCTTAGAGTGAGATCAAAGAACAGTGAAGGGGCCTTTTTTCATGTGTTTTCTGCATTTTATTAGTCATATTTTTCAAAGATATAGACAATGCTCTTAGATTGATAGGGAAGATCTATTCACTGATTCTTGAAGGGTAGAGATATCACAATTTTGTTCATAAAGAGTATTTATTGTCTTAACAGTTTTTTACACTACTATGGATAAAGGGTTTCACCCTTCTTTCAAAGTTTTCATACTATGTTTCATGAGATTTATGTTTTGAAGGTCTCTCTTATTTATGATCAAATGATGGTTTTGAAGATCAAAAGACTATCCCAAAGGTGATTGACTATTCTATGAAAAGAGTGATTGGTTGTTCTAAAAGAGTGATTGACTATTCTTGAAGTGTTTTTCTCACTACTTAAAGGTAATATTCATTGTCAAGAGATAGGATCTATTCACTGTTAGAGGAAAATAGAGATTTGAACACATGTTAGGCAATGAATAGACATAGTCATAAAGAGTACCTTTAGTAATATGCACAAGGATACATGTTATCATGACAAAGAGAAGCAACATGCAGAATAGTTGCATTGACTATCATGAAATAGTGAAAGGAAGCCTTAGAAGTGATATAAGGTCAATGAAGCTTCCAAGAACAGTGATGGGAAAACTACATGACAGATAAATTTGTAGTCAAGAGAAGAAATATGCAATCAAATGAATAATGATGCAATGATACACATTAACTCTAGTACAACATAAGCTTGTGAAACCAATAATATTTAGGAAAGATAGGTTATGAATCTTAGCATTAGAGAGCTTCCACCCATTTGCAGAAATATTCCCAGCTTAGGAAGATCAAAGAAGAAAGAATATATAATACATCAAGATCCAAGATTTGCTAGTATAATTATTTGTGCTTTCATGTAGTGAGAAATGAGTAAATGAGAAAGCTTGATGATCAGTATACAAAAAAAACTCCTTAGGAAGCAGATAGTGTCTCCACTTCCTCAATGCCTGAACTATAGCATAAAATTCCTGATCATAAACAGAATATTTTCTCTTGGCATCATTCAAATTCTCACTGAAATAAGCAACAGGTTTACCTTCTTGGCTCATAACAGCTCCTATTGCAGTACCACTAGCATCACAATCCACTTGAAACACCTTACTAAAATTTGGAAGTGCTAAAACAGGTTGTTCTATAAATTTTTGTTTCAATAGTTTAAAACTTTTATCTACCCCATTAGTCCATTTGAACTCTTTTCTATCCCCTCTCATTGTTTCAGTCAAGGGTGCACAAATACTACTAAAATTTCTGATAACCTTTCTGTAAAAGCTAGCCAAACCATGAAAATATCTTACCTTAGTAGCACTCCTTGGGGTAGGCCATTATAGGATAGCCTGTACCTTCTCTAGGTCCATTTTTAGACCTTCTACTGAAACTACAAATCCAAAATATACTAATTCCTTCTTCACAAAACTACACTTCTTCAAATTAATCAACAATTTCTCTTCTCTCAGCTTCTCAAATACCATACGGATATGTATCATATGCTCCTCCAGTGTCCTACTAAAGATCAAAATATCATCTAGCTAAACAATGACAAACTTACCCAGAAACTCCTTCAGAACCTCGTTCATGAGCCGCATGAAAGTGCTCGGTGCATTGGTTATCCCAAAAGGCATGAATAACCATTCATATAGTCCTTCTCTTGTCTTAAAGGTAGTCTTCCACTCATCTCCTTCTCTAATCTGAATTTGATGATATCCACTCTTCAGATCTATCTTGGAGAAATACATAGCTCCACTCAAACAGTCCATAATATCATCCATCCGTGGCAATGAAAACCTATACTTGATTGTGATCTTGTTTATAGCCCTAGAATCTATACACATCCTCCATTCACCATTTTTCTTTGGTGGTAGTATAGCAGGTACATCACAGGGACTCAGACTCTCTCGAATCAACCCTTTCTACAACAATTCATCCACTTGCCTGTTCAACTCTTCACTTTCTATAGGTGTCATTCTGCGTGCTGCCTTATTAGGAAAACTGGCTCCTGGGATCAAATCCATCTGATGACTGATCTTCCTCACTGGTGGTAATCCATTAGGCACATTATCAGACACAATGTCCTGAAACTCATTCAGCAAACCTGCAACTTCTACAGGTACATCTTCTACTTCTTCTTTACCAACTTTTGGAATTAAAGCAAAACACATATGATCATGCCTCATACCATCTAGGAACTTTCTTCCATCAACAAAAGTTATTCTTGCATTACCACATACCTTTGCTTTCATTTCCTTCAATGGCTTTAGCTTATGCCACACTCCATCCTTTGTTAGGGAATAGGTATTCGCACGACCATCATGTACAACACATTTGTCAAACTGCCAAGGTCTACCCAATAACATATGACATGCATCCATAGGGATGATATCACATAGTACCTCATCTTGGTACCCACCAATCTTGAACTTCACTATACACTGTTCACTGACCATGACCTTGTGGTCATCCTGTACCCAAGCAATCTGATATGGATGTGGGTGTTTCTGTCTCTTGAGCTTCAACTTTGTCACCATCTCTTCTGACACCAAATTGTTAATGCTTCCACTATCAATAATCACATCACAACACTTACCCTCACATTTGTACCTGGTGTGAAATAGGCTCCTCCTTTGTTCAGGTTCATTCTCACCACTCAACAAGATTCTTCTGTTAATCAACATTTCTCCTCTTTCAGCATCTTTAGAATTTGATGATCTGGCATCTTCATCTACATGTGCAACTCTGGCCTGGCCTTCATTTCTCCTATCTATCCTTCCTTGGTGCTGAGGACATTCAAATGCCCTATGTCCTTCTTCGCCACAATGAAAACATGTTCCACAGAAGCCTCCTCTTCCAGATCCTTGTCCTCTTCCTCTTCCTCTCTGATCTCTATTATTCTGATCTTGGAAATGATTGGAATTTTTTCCTCACTGATTATGACTACTACTGGCCTCATCCTTCTTTTTCGGATCTTCATTTTGGCCACCATATGACTGTCCACCAGATCTTCCACCATGACCTCTTTTGTTTTGTCTACTCTCAAATTTCTTGTTCAACTTTTCCTCTACTTTTAGGGCAAACTAGTATGCCTCTTCAATACTGTTCATTTGAACCAGTTTTAGCTCCTCTTGAATGCTTGGCCTTAACCCATTAAGGTATCGGGCAACTTTCTCCTTATCAGCTTCTGCATGGCCTGTTCTAATGAGGAGTTGATAGAACTCCTTTGTATACTCTTGAACAGATCTTCCTGCTTGTTTCAAACTTTGCATTTTATTTATTAGGTCAAGCTCCTAATCAACGAGAATGAACTATCACTTCAATTTATCCACCATCCGATCCCATCTTGTGATTTTATCTTTTCCTCTTTTGTTTCGCTCCAACTAAATCTCTTGCCACCAGATCTTCACATGACCTTTCAGTCTTGCCTTCGCAAATTTGACCTTGTCAAGATCCTCAACATCTTCATACTCAAAATATTTCTCACATTCATTGATCCAGTCGATCGATTCTTCTGGGTTAAGATTTCCAAAAAATGTAAGAACCTCAATCTTAGGTCTTTTCCCAATTTTGGAAATGGCTCGAAAAAGTCTTTCTTCCTCCTGGTTCACAATTTTGACTTCTCCTTCTTGATATTCTTCTTCGGCTTCATCCTCGCTTTCATCTCTGACATTAAGATTCATTCCTCTGTGAATCTCTTCTTGCAATGCTCACACTTGTCTCTGCAGCTCTCTAACCTCAGGTGTCACAGCACCAGCTCTTTCACCACATTCTCTTCGTGGAGGCATTTTTGTGATGTGCACTGAAACCCTAACCATGGTCCTGGTGAAAACTACCTCATAGTCGGTGATCTATTTACACACTCAGGAACTTCTTCTCTGATACCACTTGATGAAGGGTGCTCCCCTTAATATCACAAACACACAACAGATACAGAGAAACAACAACAAATTGCAAGAACAGAAATTGGCTTCTTATTATCTCCATAATTGTGGAATTCCAAATTTCAGAATTATTACATGCAAAGCCACATGGGCATTTCCCTTACAATATTCTGTAGGCCAAAGCCTCGAATCAATACCCAGACTTACTACCCTAGAACTACTCTGGACTGCCTAAGACAATAATACAACCTTCCTTATATAGGCAATTTTCCACCGCCTGGGAAGGTTCCATAATTTTAGCCAATAAGGCCAACCAAACTTAGAATTATTTTATTTTACATTTTATTACATCATAGTCAGCTCAAAACAACTTTTGAAACCCGAACAAAATTTTTGAAGGAAAATCATTTTCTGCCAATTTAGGTGACCCTACTTCTGGAGACCATAAGTCATCACCCATTCCTCTGATTGACTATTATGACCCCATTTCTGAAATTCCATGAAGCGCTCTACAACATGTATATCAAGCAAGCTTCATTCAGCCCAATTTTTGACCTCATTTGGGGCCTCTAAAGCCTTCAAAACTGAGTTCAAAGTTTCTGAACCCTACTGCCAAAATAAAAATCTTCAATATCTTCCAATCTACTCTTGATCTGGCAATGAAACTTTACCGGCAGACTGATATAACCAAAATGAATCTCCAGGGAAGAAATCAGACCATTCTGAGCATGAACGAAAAATCACTAAAAATAGTAACTTTCCAGAAATAGCAGCTCTGCACAAGATAGCCCTTATTGAAAAGAAAATAGAAATATTTTTGGGTGATGCAAGATTGCTCTTACACCCAAGATGCTCCTGCATCAAAAACTATCAATAAGATTTATGTCATCTTTGGCAAAATGATTTGTCATTTGATTCTAGCACTAGGAATCCTAGTTTTCTTGTAAATTGTCAAGCTTGGCACCACCCTTTTATATCCTAAGGTTCCCTTTCTTGCTTGTCCTTATGCTTGGATTTTACCTTATTCTTGACTACATGTTGTAAACATCCTTAATACTTAAACTATCATGATCTATGTAACGTCATGTGTACTTTGACGTATGAGTGCAAGAAACAATGTTACTTGATAACTATGTGTCTTTCCATCTCATGCATTTCATGTTTTTTAGAAATAGTATGAAGTATCTTGTTATGTTGTATGAATACCATCATTGGTTGAGTGAGGAAGTGGTTGGAGGTCAGACATTTAGAAAGCCCTAGGTTTAAGGGTTTGTGAGAGGCTAATTTGGGGCTTTTATGTGAGTCTAAAGTTGAAGTGAGGAGTCAAGATATGTGAGTTTGAATAAAACTAGGCACAAAAACCTCATCTAGGGTATCAATAAGTTTAATAAAAAATGTAGATTTCTAATTAGTAAGTCCAATGAAGTTTGTGAATGTTCCAAAGAAAAAATTCCTTGTAACTTGTTAACTTAAGGATTATTTTACCTGAGGGACCTGTGCTAGTATCAGACTCATGATGTCCATGAGTAGGTGCTTGAGTACTCAAAAAATCATGTAAGAAGAACACATACATATTTTAGATCATGACATAAAATAGTATAGAATATAAACCTTTATTGATCTTTTGTTATAACTAAAGATTCATTACTACTTACTTCCAAACCAAGTGCTCTCCGTATCAATTCATTTCTCTATGCCCGAATACCCTCATTTGGATCTGGATGGAGCAGGAGGCCAAGAATATCTGCATTGATTTTTTTAAGGGTCTTTCTGACCATCTTTATGGGGTTAGAGGTATATGTGATGTCATCATCACATAATATTATCACCTCCAAATCTGTAGCTATTGCCTAAGTTGTTATAGACGCTTTTCCCTTTCCCTAAACATCAAATTGTGATAGGAATATCAGTAAAACTATTAGAATAACTCCAAAATGTTAAAGAAAAGAAGAAAATAATATAACATTTTTCTTCTATCTAATTTTTACAATTACACTAAGTTTTACCTTTCCCAAAGAAGGGGTGGGAGGAACATCCCTACCTTTGTCATGTGGTGGATCCATGTCATCCTATTACAAAGATTAAATATAAAAACTTTAGTGAAATAAAAGCAATAGACTTAGAAAACAACTTATTAATAAAATGGTATATTGTAGTCATTAAATAGAGGTTAGTTTAAATGGTATATATTACTTACCACCCCCATGATAGTAACTTTTTTTGTATCTATGTGATTCAAATGGTAATATATTAGCAGCTCTTCCCTTGCACTTATTGATTTTATTGCACATACAAAAATACAATTTCCCTCACACACGTTAAATATGCAATTGGGTCTCTTATTAGTTGACCCAGGTCGTGTACTATTTATAAAACTCACAATATTCCATGTTGCTTTTGTCCTTTCGTCAATGTACATAGAAAATATTTTACTTTGATTATTTTTCATTCGATTGTATATAATTTGTTGACAGTGCATACCTATGTATAATTTTTTATATCAAACAATCCACATCCAATTATTGTAATTGTAACAAGGTCCAGCGTACTCCATCAATTCAACAACTTTTTTGTAACATACCTTTATGCCATCCATGGAAAATAGGCCCAAACCATGTAATGATGATTGAGCTATGTGATATATCCTCTCATTAGCACAAAAATCAATGTTAATTGGAGGTATTTCCTTGGGTACCCATTCTTTCTAAAGATGTGTGTACCTCAAGGACACTCCCATGTCGCCTTTGGTCTCATCATCATAAGACCATGGCCCCCCTTTAGCAAGGAAAATTTGCATGCATTTATTGAATTTTCTTCTAATCTTTTGAACTATGGTTGATCTGCCTATTTTAGGCCTACTACATGTCTCACTTTTGTCTTCTATTCCCGCATTTCACTCACTCGAGGAAGATAGATCTGATGAGTACTTATTAGGTGGTTCCTGCAGTCCATCGAATGAGAGATATAGTTGGTAAGCAATGAGGTATTTTGATAAATGAGGGTAATGTTGATGAAGTTAACCCTAAAATTGATGTTGAGGTTAGTATTGTTAAATCATGAGCAAGTTAATACCTGATTATTAAACCACTCAATGAATATGGGTGTAAAGAGAAAGATAGAAAATAATAAACTATTTATATAGGGTGTATTGACTTATACCTGTCGATCCATGTCACTATGCAGGATCCTCATAATCATTGTATATCTTTAATTCCTTACCTTTAATTTATGTGTGCTATGCAATATCATCAACAAAAGGGGTGACGATGTCTGTAGTCAATTTCCTATTTCCACAAAGGTAAAAAAATCACAAAAAATATATACATGTAATCAGCACCAACAATTGAACATCATAAGCAATACATTGGTAATTTGTTAAACAATAAATACATTAAATATATGAGTAATAATTGAAACATGTGTATCATAAAACATATATGTTGCAATCATTAGAATTGAACACAATTAATTAATTATACCATGCCATTAGAGTTTAATACATAATAAATTAATTATGAAAACATATAAGTCAAATAAATTTCTATGAATAAATCAATATTACCATCATCATCATGACCATCATCATTGTTGTCATCATCATCATCATCATCATCATCATCATCATCATCCTCATCCTCATCATTATCATCATCATCGTCATCATCATCATCAACAACAACAACGGCACCACCACCACCACCACCACCACTACCATCATCATCATTGATGAGCCACATAATTTCTCATATTTTATGTCTCATTTTGTTTCCATCCTTGTTGTCTTGAACTACTTTTCATTGACTATCTCTTTAAAACTTTAGTTTCTTTCTATAGTTAAAAGACTTTTCTACAACCTTAAATTCATAGTTGAACTTATGAACCTTTTAAATGCAACATGGTTTTAATGTGATGTTTTATGGTTTGTTTTATTAAATGTTTTATATGTGATGAATAAAAATATTGCATGTTTCATGGAATTTTTTCTTGGTTATGTTTGCACTAACAAAACAAGGGGCATCATGTTCAAGACTGGATTAATGAATAGTTTCAAAGAACCAGTCATATAGTGAAGACACTTGATGATTATCAAGACCTGGTCCAAGAAAGCCAAGGCTTTCAAAAGAGAACCCATGGTTGTTGATTAGTTAAAAGTGAATTTCTTGAGTCACAAGGCAAGATTCCTATTTTCAAGGAAATCTAGGGTAGTGGATGCTATATCTATTCTTATCTTAAATAAGAAAATTTTCTTTTTATTAATGAAACAGTTAGATGAATTCCTCTTTCTCTGAGATAATTGATGACCCACCTTCCTTGTGGTGTGTGCATTTGGTTAAATTGTAGTTTGTTTTCTAGTATAAATAAATGTTATTCCTATGCACAGGAGAGAACACGATAGAGATATACATTATTTTCTAGTTTTTTTGAAACTTATTCATGTATCAAACAATGTCATTAATAGCTAATGAAATTGAGAATATTCTGAGAAATTAATTTTCTAAAGAATACTCACTAGGGGGCCCACTTAGTGAGATATTCTCCATCGGTTTATTTTTCCTTTTTCTGCATTCATAGTTTCCAGAGTTTGCACATTGATTGTTCCTACAGCCATTGGCATCCATTCTGTGTGACTTCTCTTTTTTGGTGTGAACTAAGATTTATTTACTTTACTCAAGTAAATTAGATTAGTATTATGTTCTGTAAAGATGTCTTAGTTGATTTATTCCAAGCATTTAACTTCTTGCAACCATAGAATAGTATTTGTTTATGTATTCCATTTCTTGCAACTTCTTAGTAGATGGCTCTAATGGGTACTTAGTGCACATCCTATGCTGCATCATTTCAAGTATATGTCCCTAGTCAATATTTAAAATGTGTCTCCATAATTAGAAAATATAGCTACTTGGACAGGATATCCAATCCCCAAGGAGAGTCAAGAACCTAGTTATAAGTGCTCTTCATGGAACCAACCATTTTTGGCATCGTTGTCAAATGTGATGTCAGCTAAGAACTAATTCTAGCCATTTTTAGGATTAGTTTAATACTTTCAATCTTTTTCTAGTTATTTTGTCAAAAAATGTTCCATGAAACCCCAAAGCAAAACCACATGTATAGGAGGGATGCCCTAGGAAGATTCCTTCCTAATCACTTTGAAAAATAGATTGTAGAACCTTTTATACACTTGGACAGTTCTCAAGAAGAAAAATTAAACCCCTTTCCTGATGCTACTGAGTCCATGCCCACATCCTCATCCTCTTTAGAAGAAGAACCCATTGACCTCAATCCTTTTGCATAAATCTTGGCCAATTTACATCTTCAACTACTTGAAGCCCTTATCAATCAAGAGCTTGACAACTATTTTCCTCTAGTGGTTTATTAGCCAACAGGTCAGCAAAGAGGTCCAGCTATGGCAACTCCACCTGCCACCTTTCTATTTCCAATCTTTGATCAGTGTAATAATAATAACCTCAAGAATATTCTTGCATCATCCATGCCCAAGTTTTATGTATTGGTAACTAAAGACCCTAATACCTTCCTCTTTGAATTTGACATCTTGTGTAGAATTTTTGACTACGCCACTAATGCCCACAGGCTCAAACTCTTTCCTTCAACTTTAAAAGAGTCAACATTAAGATGGTTCATGGGTCTAGGAAATGATGCTATTCATAACTAGAATTAGATGAAGAATAAATTCTTGAAAAATACAAGGAGTATTGTAGAGGGAATGATTTGAGAGGAGATGACATTGTCAAGATGTCCCAAAAAAAGGATGAGAGTTTAGAAGGCTTTATATCCCATTTTCTTTTTAGCTTACAAAAGAATACCCAACATGAGCTTAATGAAGAATCCCAAAAGATACACTTCCTAAGAGGGGTAAATGAAGGATGCACTAAATCCTTGGACTTAATGGTAGGAGGAGATATCACTCAAGTCCCTTGGGATGATACACAAAAAAATTTCCTTAATTATTCTAGAGCTTATGGGAAGAAAGGATGAGTATACAAGTCTATTATTGGAAAATCCAATGGTGCTAGAGTTTCAAGGACAAACATAACACATCTCTTGTCAGATTTCAAGCAAGACATCATCAACAATATGGAAACTCGGCTGGATACTATGCAATAAAAAAAAAGCATGATGAAGCTGAGGCCATGCTAGCTGACTTCTCTCCTCATTGTAGACACAAGAAAATGGATTGTAGATCCAAGACCATAGCCAATTTCGAGGTCAAGAAGCCTCCTACAGAGCTCAATTTTGTTCTAGGAGATGATGACTAGGTCTTCTATATTTCCTAAAGATGACCATGGGCTCTAAGGTAAGGTATTCCACAAGATCCTTTGATTTTTTCTACTCCATTCTCTAATTCTTATAGAAATCAATGGCCACCTACATTTAATAAGAAATCTCAGTCTTGGAATACACCCTTTAATGGATATTTCTAATTCATTTAATATGTTTAATCACTACATTATCTTGTTAAGTGTTTTTGGAATCAATATTGTTGTCATTCATGTTTTTTCACTAATGTCAATATATGTTTCTATGAAGAAAATAGACTAGTTATTATAGTGTACAAGCACTGTACGGATGATTCAGAATAAGAGAACATAGATTTGTGTACAGGGAACTGTTGTGATCTTATATCCAAGATTGCATGCCATAATAAATCATATTGGTTGAGCTACAGAATATTTAGTGAAAACTAGTTACTGGACTGTGATAATGGAAGTTGACAAAGTAAGTCTCTAAGTTTTGAATATATCTTACCAGCAATGTGGATTCAGTATGTGCAAGTTTAAGGGATGTCAGATAGCATACTAAGGAATATTCTTTGATCTTAGCAAGTCATGGAAATCATGATGATGTTAGCTAGGCATGAGTTCTAGAAGAGACCTATTTGGAGCTGACTTCATAAATGAAGTGTGTACTATGAATGGCAAGCATAAACTATGGATATCAGACCTTAATTGTTGTATACTTGTTATAGATACCGTGTGTATCTTAGCAAGGTGTAATATAAATATTTATATATTAGGAAAGACTAATTAGCCAACCTGATCATTTATTTTGTAATAGGGTATATACGTAAGATCTTTAATTTTGAAAAGTGTGATGTATGAAAGAGAGATATAATAGAGGAATGTGGAAGTTGCAATCTTGTGTCTCTTGAATGTAAAGAAGAGGATAGTTTATACTTCATTGGAACTGATCAAGAAAATATAGTTGCTATCAGATAGTTTAAGGATTGTGTATTTCCTTACATACACTTGTGTTGCAAATAATGAGTTCTGAAGGTGGACATAACCTTCTTTGGGCAGTGAGCCTATTCTTTTCCTTGACTCCTAATAGGGAGTGTGTACTTTAATGTTTTAATAAGCTCCTAAAAGGGATAGATATTTTAACAAGGATACAATACTCTCAGTACATCATTTGTGGGTGCTAATTTCCACTAGGGTTTTACCTTTAATAGGGTTTCCTCAACAACAAAATATTGTGTTATTATTTTGACATTTACTGTGTTATCATTTGATTTAGAGTTGCTACTATTCAAATTTTAATAATATGTCCTACAAATAATTCACCCCCCCTCCTCTTAGTTGTATTGGTCGACTGTTATTCCAAACAATTGGTGTCAAAGATGCTGGTCCTTAGAGAGAAATCTTAATACCTCAAGGTGATCTTGGAGATGGCATTCTATAGGAAGGTGTTAGCCCATTTTCTTGTAATAGATAAAATCTTCATAAAATGGTCTGCCCTTGCAAACATTTTGTGGTTTTATCAATCTTCTTCTAATCTCTGCAATTGTTTTTAGGTCCCTGGCATATACCCTAGGTCAAAATTTCAAATATCTAGCCATTATTGTGAAAACCCCAAGGTCGGTCCCTACCTATTCTAATCCTTTGTTACTTTGCCAAACTAACCTTGCTCAATCAATGCTGATTTACCATCCTCAATTATTACTAAACCAACCTTGCTTGGTTGTGTCACTTGTTCACTTTATCCCTGGCAGTTATGTCTTTTCATTTGGCGAATACCCGACTGCGTGTTCACATAATCTCCCAATTGCTTGGTGGTTTAGTCAAAACATTAAGCGAACCTACAAATGGCTTATGTCTTCTCTTTAGTCACATGTTCATGAAATGGTGGCCCCTGTTCAGTTGAAATGGTACAACTAGACCCGATGTCAGAGAATGCTGAGGTGGCAGGTTTTATGGGTCCACGAGGTAATGCATTGGCAGCTGCAGTGGTCCTGATTTTTGAAGCTTAGTGGATCCTGACATGTTAGAGGATCAACGAATGGCATAATTTTTCATAGAGTGTGTTAGAGGTATAAGGTTATAAGACTAGCCACCGATCTTCTTGTGTGGGCCTAGTAGATTTTCTCGGTGCTTTCAATGGAAAGGATAAGATTTGGTGGCTTTGATAAATGTCTCTATGTTCATTGATTCATTAGTAAAATGGTGAAGTTCTAAAAATTCTAGCGATTCAAAAAAGTTGTATTCATGTAATCTCTAAATGAAATGGTGGTGCCCTAAAATATTCAGCAATTTAGAGATCCTTTAGTCGCTCATTCGCCAAATCGGTAAAAGGTTAAAGGCTAGCCGAGAATAGTAGGACCACTTGATGATTCAATGTTGAGATGTCAAGTTTTGGTTGGCTAAGTTGGACAATGATGCAGACACATCAGTGGGCTCATGAATTTCAAAGAGATGCCAGGATGGAGGATCCAAAGGTTGTTGTAAGAGCGCAAGGGATGTGTCAGAGCTATGCAAAATCACATTGGCCATTGATTCTCTTTCATGAAAAAGTTTTTTGATCTAGTGGGACCATGGAGCCAGGTGTTGCTAAAATGCTTTATTCTGATTGGGCCAGGTGTGATGAGGTGGAGACTTGTTAGTGGGGCTAGATTCTTCAAGCAGTAGAGGGAAGAGATCGACAGTGGGCATATAATCTGATGGAATCTTCTAACTCATGAGGGCATGCGACTAGTCGTTGATCTGGAATCAGAGTTTTGATGACACAGAGTTGTTTGGGGGTCCTTTTCCAGTAG
Source organism: Chamaecyparis obtusa (assembly GCA_027943335.1). Lineage (NCBI taxonomy): Eukaryota > Viridiplantae > Streptophyta > Pinopsida > Cupressales > Cupressaceae > Chamaecyparis > Chamaecyparis obtusa. Next base: position 5,015,838 of record BSBK01006771.1, on the reverse strand, counting down.
TGACTAGGCATTTTTAATGAATAGCATGTTGACAGGTGGTGCAAGCAGGCCTAGCGTGAGGTTAGGAGGCTTAGAGGTCCTGATAAGAAGGTTAGCGGTGCTAACATTTTTTAAAGGGTTCACTCATTCGCTGGGTAAGATAGTGATATGCTAGATGATTTAGCGATTTGGCAAATATGCATTTGCACATTCTCCAAATGATTTGGTGAGGACACAAAATTTTCTGTGAACTGGTGAAAGGTCTTCAATTTCCAATTTGCCAAATGATGTGGGTCCAAAGGTTTTAAAGGTAGTACATGGTGGCAAATCAAATGGATGGCATATGTTCACATAGAGTGTGTCAGAACCATGAGATTATCAGACAACCGTCCATTTGATTGAAAGGGATTTGTAGGTGATTCCTATGTCAGAATGACTCAACAAAGATAGCAAGTGATATTATGACATGTGGTAGTTTGCAGGTGGGCCCAAGGTCAAAGTCTTTTGGTGGCACTGATAAATCTTTTAGTGTTCGTGTGTTCTTGTAATAAAGTGGCAGAGTCCTAAATGTTCTCACGAATGGGTGAATGGTCTGTTCACTGAATATCTTAATTATCTAGTGATAGTGTAAAGTATTCTGTGAATGGCCATTTCCCTTACACCGTTAGTTTGCTAAATTGAAACCTGTTTACATGACCAATGTTCAATCTATAGAAGAGATTATACCTTTGACTACAAACTTTAGTAGAGAAATGTTGATTGCAAAGCTAACTACCTTTGAAGCTGTAGAAATGGGAGATTCTTTACCTAAAGTTGAAACAACATTTAAGGAATCTACACACAAAAAGAATATCTAGAATTGTGAGCACCAATAGTGATAATATAAAAGAAGAACTTGGTGAATATGCTGATGAATGGGAATAGATACAAAACGAAGAAAGAAAGCTAGATGAACTTGTTTCCTTGATCGCTAGAAGAGAAAAGAGAGGTAAGGGTAAATTTGAAGGAAAGTTACCTTTGAAATGTTTTTCATGCAATAAGATAAATTACTTTGCATCTAGATGTCCTACAAGAGTTCCTAAACATAATGTTATCTCTATTGAGCATTAGATGTTGTCATTAGTATTAAAGTAGATCAGTCGGTAAAAGGAAGTACTACATGGTACATAATGATAGTGGGTTAGACAAACAAGCCTTCATACTGAGTATTCTTAAGGTAGTACCGAGAGCTAAAAGGAAATAGATTTAACCAGGCACCAGAGCAATTTTACTAGGCAACATTCTCTACCAAGCACCAACCGTCAATAAACACCAAGCACCAGTATGCTCACTGAGCAATATTGATAGTGTTTACTGAGAAATCTAAGAAATGACATAGTAATCAGTTTTGGCACATTTATCTATGTAAATAGTTACAATAGAATCATAAAATGTTTTACCAAGATTGAGGATCATTTATTGTAGATGTATTCATTAATTGTGATGATGATCCCTATGTATTAGTCCAATCTAGGTTAATTTTGTATACCGTAGATCTTAGGTTTTCCTAAGAAGATGTAAATCTAATTGGGTCATGTAAATCATAGGATTTTTCTATATATTTGTAATTCATATCATTTTGACATAAGTGTGTAAACAAGAGGATGAAGGAAGAGAGAGATCTTGAAGTAGTAGCCACATTCAAGATATCAGTATGCAAACAAGGTTTGCATGACAAAGCAATTATTAGTTCATTAAGGCTTTTCAGAATCAGTCAGGGCTACTGAGAAGATCAGTGAACAATCTACTACACATAAAGGTGATATTTATTCAATACATCATAGATCTAACTCAGACAAAGTGTAGTTGTCAATTTTTAGATACCCTATTGTTATTCTCTAATCATTGTAACAGAAGTTTTGCAAAATCTCTTAATAGAGTAAACCTAATAGTCTTGTTGTAAATCTCTTAACAAGGTACACACTCAAGTAGTGTTTTTTAAATCTTTTAACCAGGTAGATCTAGTCGATCTTATTGTTACTCCTAACATGGTAAGATCATCAAAAGTGATCACAACTTGTAGCCTTAACCGACATACTTTATTATCTATAAAAGTGAAGAATTTGTGGGTGCCATCCCCACCATAGTTTTTACCTTCTAACAAGGCTTTTTGCATAACCAAAATACTTGTGTTATGTGATTGAATTATTATTTGATTTCATACAATTTATATTTACAAGTCAATTGAATGAATGTTGCATACAATGGATTCAGTTTGATAGTTTAGTTTACTACTATTTGCAGATTGAGTATGTTAGAATAACTGAGAGGGGGTGAATCAGTTATCCAGTGTCCCAAAAAAAAATGTATAATTCAAAATAACTTCTTCAATTTCTACTCCTTAGTAAACAATAATTACTTTCATTGTCTGTGCTTTTACCGATTACTAGTCTAAAACTTACAATAGTTACCGATCAAATATAACATGTAATATGCAAAGTATTATAACAAATAAATATCACAATCAACACATAACACAAGAGATTTAACATGGAAACCCTGTAAAGGGAAAAACCACCTGGGACCGGCAACCCAAAAATTGTTCACTCTTTTGAAGTGAGGTCAGTTAAGACCCAACCCTATCAAAGGTATACAAATACACTGTCAGGTGTGACATTGTTAGAGGATTTTAGACTAGAAGTTATCATCCAACCAGCATTCACTATGGGGTTGATAGGATAACAATGTTCATTCTATGAATGATACATCATAAGACTTTTAGAGTCCACTCAGTTAAGAGATTTTGACTGTGTACAATGGTTAAATATGTAACAGTATGTGACCTACCTTAATACAACTTCAATTGCAGATTATAGATTAATATTTAGTCCATACAAATCCTTTTGACCAATATTTCTCTTTAGATTCATTACTGTATCAACTTACTGTCCATCGGTAATCGCTCTTTATAGCTTAGTAATTTTTCTCCAGCTTGGTTCTTAACCAATATGATTAGAATGCATGAAAACTTGTTCACACGATAATTCTGCAGTATCTTCTTCTTCCGGCTTTTTTACATAATGACATTTTGTTCTCTTATATAGATGAGTAAATCATTTTCTTCTCCTTAGTTGGATTTTTCCACTTCAAACTTTCTCGGCTAATGTGTCAATAACATGTTTCAATCTATTCCATTAGATCTTTCATTAATTTTGTTAGTCAACAATCTTTATAATAGACATTATCCGTTATCACTGAAATCAAGGTGCTTTATAGTTCATCAATCTTATTGGCTATACTAATCATTTAGTTCATTCTGTTCCACTCAGTTAACAAAGAAATGCGTCAGTGAACACTGCTCAGTTAATACTATGCTCAGTATACACTACACTCTATCGGTGTATACTAGAAATGCTTCATTTACCGACAACACTGCTTTGTGTCTTTTAGCTCTATACTTCATCATACATGAATGCAACATAATAAATTCAATATCATCAATTCATAGACTCATCAACAAGTTACTTAATGTGTTCTTTATCCTCATTTTTCATGTACATCTTCCTCATTTAGATTTCTATTTTCTTAATCTCTTTCACCTTTTTTCAGATGTCTTGGTATAGTAACTTACAAGATAAGTACTGTCAAAATATTTAACATCAATGATAACATAATATTGATTTAATCATATTACATATCTAATCATCAACTCCTCAGTGATCTTTAATCATAGATTCTTCAATCAGATTCTAAATTAGTTGTAGTCCAACAATCTCTCCCTTTGGCATTGATGGCAACTCAAGTAATATGAAATGTACTATACACATACCAAACATATATTCTACAAATTTGTGAACAAATGTTTTAAGTCAAATAGACTTAATATGTTTAATCACTACGTTACTAACTAGCACTAGATAATACATCTTTACCATTCTGTAGTTGTGATCTTTTCAACTCTCCTGGTCCTGCTTCTGTTCTTTGTAACTGATCTTCAATACTCTATCTCATTTGGATTGTCTCTCCCTTATATATTTCTCATCAGAGCTTGTCCCTTTTTCATATTATTTATCTCTCCCTTTGATAGCAATGCCAAAGAAACAAATAAACAAACAGTTCTATCATCCTCTGTATCTTTGTATACTGATATCCCAATCGGTTCAAATTCTCCAAACTTAATCACAACCTTGAACATGATTCAAAGTGTGAACTATGCTACATCAACATGTGTGATCTTCTAATAAAAGTAGGTTGATGCAACATCTAGATCACCTTAGTGACCAATAGATAGAGGATAGACCCCAAGTCTAGTCCTCAAGTATTCAAATGTGTCCTTCGGTAGAGGCTTTGTAAAAATATTTGCAAGTTGTTCTTTAGATGTGACAGATTCCAACTTCACTTGCTTCTCTTGCACTTGTTCTCTTAATTAATGATACTTAATAGATATATACTTTTTCTTAGAGTGCATCATTAGATTCTTTGAAATATTAATAGCACTAGTGTTATCACAATATATAATCACAGGGTGAGTAATTACCTCATTCATCCCTTCCAACACTTACTTGATATATGCAATTTTTGAACAATTACTAGCAGCAATAACATACTTTGCTTTAGCTATAGACTGAGAAATACAAGCCTGCTTTTTACTTGTCCAGGTTACAAGTCTTTCACTAAAGAAAAATGCTCCTCTGGTGGTGCTCTTTCTATCATCCACATTTCTAGCCCAATCAGGATCGGTGTAAACTTTCAGTTCAAACTTCCCTTCCTTAGAATACCATAATCCATAATTCTCTATTTTCTTCAGTTATCATAGGATTGTTTTAGTAGCTATCATGTGTGATTCTCTAGGATTAGTAGAAAATCTTGCAACAATACCCACACATTTGCTATATCTGGTCTACTATAAACTACATACATTAACTTACCAATCATGGATTAGTAAATTGTCTGGTTTACCTCTGTAGTTTCATTCTCCTTTGTCAATTTTCATCCAGTAGCCATCAGTGTTCCCATGGGTTTAGCATCTTCCATGCAAAATGTCTTCAAGACTTCCTTTATGTACTTAGATTGTGTGATAAATATGCCATCACTTTTCAGAATCACTTGTAGTGCTAGAAAGAACTTAATCTCTCTGAACATAGACATTTCAAACTCCTTTTTATTTCATCAACAAATGATTGACACAAAAGATCTGAACATCCAAAAATAATGTCATCTACAAATATTTTAGCAATGATAATAGTATCATCAGTGTCACCTTTCATATATAGATTGTTGTTTTCACTTGTTCTAACAAATCCAATACTTAACAAGTAAGTATGTAACCTTTCATACCATGCTCTCGGTGCTTGCTTCAAACCATATAAAGCTTGATGTAATCTACATACCATGTCTTTATTGTCAGGATCAATAAATCTTTTAGGTTGTTTGATGTAGACCTCATCTTCAAGTATACCATTTAGAAATGATGACTTCACCTCCATTTGATAGACTTTGAATTTCTTGTGTGCAGCATATGCAAGTAGAATTCTAACTCCTTCTAATCTAGCAATAGGTGCAAATTTTTCACCATAGTCAATGCCTTCTTCCTGTGCATATCCCTTGCATACCAATCTAGCTTTATTTCTTGTGACTTCACGATTTTCATTCAGTTTGTTCCTAAATATGCACTTAGTACTGATAACATTCTTGTCTCTTGGTCAGGGTACTAAGGACCAATTTTTGTTCTTCTCAATTTTCTCTATTTCCTCCATTGCATTAACCCATTCTTCATTCTCTAATGCAACTTTCACATTTCTAGGTTCAAATTCACAAACTAGACATGTTCCTTGCCTTGTTCTACTCGTAGTTTGCATTCCAGCATGTCTATCTCTGATAATTTGTGTCTTAGGATGATGTCTTCTGATAGAACTAGCCAAAACTCAGTTTCTCCTTTCTCTCTCATCTTGTTCAGGTTCAATTTCTTTCTCGGTAGCTCCATCTTGTTCATCAATTTGTGTTTCCTATTGTCTTGCATTATTTCCTTGCTGACTAGTTATCATAGCCTACGGCATCGGTAGATACTCTAGATGTTCAATGTAAGTGAATCTATCATAGTCTTCTAGTTCCTTTGTACTTTCCTCTTTGTTCTTGTCATCAAACTCATCAACATGAACATTAGTACTTTCAACTATCTTATTTGAAACCTTATTCAAACATGTATATACTTTACTTATGGAGGAATATCTCAGAAATATCCCTTCATCTCCTTTAGAATCAAATTTTCTATTTCTCTCATCTTTCAAAATAAAGCATTTACTTCCAAAAATCCTAAAATAACTTACAATAGGTTTGTGTCCAAACCATAGCTCATAAGGTGTTCAGTTGGTGTCCTTCAATTGTACTTGGTTAAGAACATACACAGTTGTACTGATAGCTTCCCTCCAATATGTTTGAGCAACATTCTTCTGTATCATCAATGTTATAGCATAGTCAATTATAGACCTATTCCTCCTTTTAGCAATGCCATTTTGCTGAGGTGTCCTCGGTGTAGAGACCTATCTTTTAATTCCATGCTCATTATAGAAATTAGTGAATTCATTAGAGATAAATTAACCTCCTCTATCAAATCTTAAGCATTTTATTTCTTTTCTAGTCTCTTTCTCTACCTTAGCTTTATACCACTTAAACATTTTAAAAGCTTCAGATTTCTCTTTCAAGAACATAACATTCATCACTCTCGTATAATCATCAACAAAAAGAATAAAATATTTATCACTAGAACAACTCTAAGTTCTCATAGGACCACATAGGTCAGTATGAACCAACTCAAGTATCTTCTTTGTTGAGTAGTCTTTTCTTTTAAAATTGGAATTAGTCATCTTACCTTTCTAACATTCATGGCACATGGCATGATCAAGTTTTTACAAGTTAGGCAATCCTCTAACTCTTTTCTTTTTACTAATCTTGATCATGTTGTCAAAGTTCACATGGCATAACCTTTTGTGCCACAACCAAGCATCTTCATCCTTTATTAACAAACAAGAAGATTTATCCATATCAAGATAAAATAGATTACCTCTAGATTGTGTATTGGTTCCAACAAGTCTTCCTTCATCATCATAGATCTTCACCTTTTTGCTTTCAAAAGCCAGTCGGTGGCCTGAATTGTTCAGCTGAGCCACACTTAGTAGATTATAGTTCAATCTATCTACCCAGTATGCATTTTCACATTTTATTTTGTCATTGATCATAAGTGAACCTTTTCCTCTTACCATACAAGGTGCATCATTTTCCATTCTCACAGATCCTCCATTGTATTCAATAAGATGATCAAACTTATCTACATCACTGGTCATATGATGTGTGCAGCCACTATCTATGGTCCATGTATCATTTCTGCTTACTTTAGAGATTAGTGTTGTCTCTTCATGTTTCTCTTCTTCCTCTGAGTCATCTTTCATAGCAACAAATACAACTTCTATATCATCATCAAAATTAGATTTAGTTTCAATATCTTTAGCTATGTAACATACCTTTTTGCCTTTATCTTCTCAGTTGTCTTTTTTGTTGTGTCGGTAACCTCTGTTGACTCTTCTCCCATAGCTTCCTTCAGATCGGTATTTGGATCTATCATCATCTTTCTTCTAAGGACATCTAGCAGTGATGTGACTAACTTATTTATAATTAAAACATGCCAAAGGTAGCTTACCTCTATACCTTCCTTTTCCTTTGGGCAATCTTCTGGCCATAAGAGCTTCAAGCTAATCAAGTTCATCATCGGTATTATCATCACTATCATAATTCTTATTATTCCTGCTAGACTTTCCAATCTTCAAAGAAGACATGAAAGTGGATTCAATAGAAGGAACAACACTATTATCAAAGTTATTTAATTCAAAGGTTGTAAGTTTACCAATCAGTGTGTCAAGGGTAAGATTGGATACGGCCCTTGTTTCCTGAATTGCAGAGATCCTAATTGCATAAATTGGCAGCAAAGTTTTGAGAATCTTACTTATCACTGTTTCATCATCAATCACTCCATTAGATGCTCTAATAGCATGTACCACCTCTTTTAGTCTATTTGAGTATTGCACAATGTTTTCACCTTCTTTCATCCTCCTATCATCAAATTTGCCTCTTAGACTTTTATCTCAGGCTCTTTTGACATTCATATCTCCACTGTATATCAGATTTAACTTGTCCGACATGGCTTTGGCAGTAGTGCATGCCTTAATGTCTTCATATTCAACATCGGTATAGGCAAAAGCAAGTTCCATCATAGTGATATTGTGTTCATGCCTATCTGTTAATTGATCAAGGGTTAGGGGACTAGTGGGCAGTTATATGTAATCATTCTCCTTCAGATCTAGTGCAGAATTTCCAATTCCAAATACATGCAACTTCATCCAGCTTTGCCATACTACGAAGTTCTCTTTGTTCAGTTTTGGTACTTCCCTCTTATACATCTTGAGACCTTTTTGCTTAAGTCCTTAAAAATCTATTCTAAGCAACTTAGCTCTGATACCAATTGTTAGAATAACTGAGAGGGGGTGAATCAATTATCCAGTGTCCCAAAACAAAATGTATAATTCAAGACAAATTCAATTTATGCTCCTCGGTAAACAATAATTACTTTCACTATCTATGCTTTTACCGATTACCATTCAAAAACTTATAATAGTTACCGATCAAATCTAACATGTAATATGCAAAGTATGATAACAAACAAATATCACAATCAACACATAACACAAGAGATTTAACGTGGAAACCCTGTAAAGGGAAAAACCACCTAGGACCGGCAACCCAAAAATTGTTCACTCTTTTGAAGTGAGGTCAGTTAAGACCCAACCCTATTAAAGGTATACAAATACACTGTCAGGTGTGACCTTGTTAGAGGATTTTAGACTAGAAGTTATCATTCAACTAGCATTCACTATGGGGTTGACAGGATAATAATGTTCATTCTATGAATGATATATCATAAGACTTTTAAAGTCCACTCGGTTAAGAGATTTTGACTGTGTACAATGGTTAAATATGTAATAGTATGTGACCTACCTTAATACAACTTCAATTACAAATTACAGATCAATATTCAGTCCATACAAATCCTTCTAACCAATATTTCACTTCAGATTCAATACTGTATCAACTTACTGTTCGTCAATAATTGCTGTCTATATCTCAGTAATTATTCCACATCTCAGTTTTTACTTAATCAGTATGATTAGAATGCATGAAAACTTGTTCATGCAATAATCTTGTATTATCTTCTTCTTCTGACTTTTTTACATAATGAAATTTTGTTCTCTTATATAGATGAGTAAATCATTTTCTTCTCCTCCATCAGATCTTGCCGCTTAACCATAATGATAGATTTTTCCACTTCAAACTTTCTCGGTTGATGTGTCAATAACATGTTTCAATCTATTCCATTAGATCTTTCTTTAATTTTGTTAGCCATCAATCTTTATAACAAACATTATCCATTATCACTGAAATTAAGGTACATTACAACTCATCAATCTTATCGGCTAAACTAATCATTTAGTTCATTCTATTCTGCTCCATTAGCAAAGAAATACATCGGTGAACACTACTTGGTTAATACTATGCCTAGTATACACTACACTTGGTCAGTGTATACTAGAAATGCTTCATTTACTGACAACACTTCTTTGTGCCTTTCATCTCTATACTTCATTATAGATGAATGCAACATAATAAATTCAATATCATCAAGTCATACACTCATCAACAAGTTACTCAATGTGTTCTTTATCCTTATCTATCATGTACATCTTCCTCATGTAGATTTCTCTGTTCTTCATCTCTTTCACCTTTCTTCAGATGTCTTCGTATAGTAACTTACAAGATAAGTACTATCAAACTAGTTGACATGAATGACAACATAATACTGATTTAATCATATTACATATCTAATCAGCAACTCCTCAGTGATCTTTAATCATAGATTCTTTAATTAGATTCCAAATCAGATGTATTCCAATAGAGTATTCAGTTAAATGTTTTTGAGGGCACTGATTCACCCCTCCACTCTCAGTACCTTATCTCTCCATTCCAACAATTGGTATCAAAGCTCAAATCTCTTATTGGATTGTTTAACCACTGAAGAGGAAAGATCTAATCATGGAGAGATACAAGTTAGAAAAAAACTATAGAGAATCAAAAGATTCAAATCAAAATGTTTATTGAGAAATACAAATAAGCTAAGGATGCATTGAAAAAGTTACTAGTTCAGAGAAAGGACATGGCTATTAGTGAATGTGAGACTAACTACCATGAAGAAGAGATTGATGACCCATTTGAGAATTTAGGATCTAGTTCAGGCAGTATTTCTGATAGTTCTGAAAGTGTAATTTATGATTTATCTAATAAAAATCTTCATTTGACTAAACAAGTGAAAGCCCTGTAGATCAGTCAAGAGACAAATGGAAAGAATGATTGATGTGATGAACAATGCTAGACAAGTTGAACAAGGAAAAAATTTGGCTATTGAAGACATAAGACAAATGACTAAATAACTACAAGTGATAGAAATTTAGATACTGAGACTTACCAAGCATCACTTTGAAATATCCAATTAGATGATTTTTGTAAGCCAAGATATCAACTGAGTAAATAATGAGCTATCAAGGAAACTTGAAGACATTGGAGTACTTAGGGAAGAAAATGAAAAACTAAAAAATGAAGTTAAGATGCATCAACAACACAATGAGATGATGAAAAAGGCTGAAGACAGTTCTAAGAAAATTGATGATTTTCTGATTAGTCAACTTGAGGAATGGGAAAATCTCTTAGATTCTTTGAAGAAAACCCACCAAAACATTTTTTATAAGATGTAAGTACATACTCTTGAGTTTGGCATTAATCTCAAAAAGGGGGAATATAATGTATATGTCAAATTGTATAGTTATATGCTAAGTGTACTACATATATACTGATTATGTAAAAAATTTGTCATGTTTATATGAAGTAAGGACAATAAAGGATATATCGGTCTATATATATTACAAATTTTGATACTAATGCCAAAGGGGGAGATTGTTATCTCTATTGAGCATTAGATTTTATCATTAGTATCAAAGTAGATTAGTCAGTAAAAGGAAGTACTACATGCTACAATATGCTAGTCAATTAGACAAACAAGCCTTCATATTGAGTATTCTTAAGGCAGTACCGAGAGCTAAAAGGAAATAGATTTAACCAGGCACTAGAGTAGTTTTACTGAGCAATAATCTATACCAAGCACTGAGCATCAGTAAACACCAAGCATACTAGACACTAAGCACCATTATATTCACCGAGCAGTATTGATATTGTTTACCAAGAAATCCAGGAAATGGCATAGTAATCAGTTTTGGCATGTTTATCTATGTAAATGGTTACAACAAAATTATAAAAAGTTTTACCAAGATCGAGGATCATTTATTATAGATGTAATCATTAATTGTGATGATGATCCCCATGTATTAGTCCAATCTAGGTTAATTTTGTATACCATAGATCTTAGGTTTTCCTAAGAAGATGTAAATCTAATTAGGTCATGTAAATCATAACAGTTTTCTATATATTTGTAATTCATGTCATTTTGACATAAGCATGTAAACAAGAGGAAAAAGGAAGAGAGAGATCTTGAAGCAATAGTCATCTTCAAAATATCAGTATTCAGACAAGGTTTGTATGATAGAGTAGTTATTAGTTCATTCAAGTTATTCAGAATCAGTACATCATAGATCTGATTCAGGCAAAGTATACTTGTCAATTTTCAGATACCCTACTATTATTCTCTAATCATTGTAATAAAAGTTTTTCAAAATCTCTTAATAGAGTAGACCTAATAGTCTTGTTGTAAATCTCTTAATCGATTACACACTCAAGTAGTGTTTTTTAAACCCTTTAACTAGGTAGATCTTGTTAGGAATGGAAACACTGAGGGGGGGGTGAATCAATGTTCACTGTATTTTATCTTTTAACTTTAATCTTTATACTGAACGTAAATGCTTAAGTACTAAATTAAACATTTGTATAAGCATGAAAAATAAAATCAACACATGACACCAATATGGTTACGGGGAAACCCAAATAGGTTAAAACCCCGGTGGGAATTGACACCCACTAATATTTTGTACTAGTGTTTTGTGATCCTTGTTAGAAGATCCTTAACCCTATTAGGAGTTGCTTTAGAATGATTTAAGTACAATATACCTTGTTAAGGGTCAGACCCTATTAGGATTCTTTTACAATAGTCCCTATTAGGGGAGTGAACGCACTGTCCTAGAGCTCACTACTCAAGTGATGAAGGCTAAAACCTTCTGATCTCAGATACACACTATATCTACTGGATGAACTGTCACTGTGACACTACTTGGAAGGTCAGTTCCTTTGATGTGCTTAAGCTTTGACCTCTTTCAAAGATCTAATACATCTTCTTGACTCTTCTCATACTTCTTTAATTCTTATCACAACTCTCTATCAACTTCCATACTAATTACAATGGGTGTATCTTATATTTATATGTGCCTAAAAAATAAACAACTAGGTCAGCCCTTAGACCTATTACATACAACACTTCCAAATTAATTGGCTTAAGCATTTTTACAATCAAACATATATATATGTTAGCAACCTAATTACAATAGGCACATAGCCTTTACAACATTAGATTATAGACACAACTCAAAATGATAACTGTCAGTTGCTTACTCTATTCCTCACTAGCACACACTGGTTGTGCAAATTCAAATGACTATAGCTTTCTCATACTTGCACATCTGATCATGTGGTCATAGACTAAGCATAAATATAGTCTAAATAACTTAACTTCTAGGGAAAATACCATAATTCATCCGTACGCATGTTCACTAATGCTCTGAGTTGCAGGAACTCTGTACAAAGTCTAGTCTTCAATAATTAACCGATTTCTGATCTTCTCATCAAGTGCACTGACTCCAAACTGCTATATGACATTGTTACCATAATAAAAACACTATATCAAGTCATATGCATCAATATAGCCAACTTTCCAACAATCTCCCCCTTTTTCATTGATGGCAACAAAGGAATATGGCCAAGTTGCTAATTGTTCTTAATACAAAAAACTTTTTTTCTTCTATACATATACTTATATCTCCCTATACATGTTATGATCCATATTCTATACACAACTCCCCTTTTGAAATTAATGACAAAGTTGTTAAAAAAAACTATATCTATACATACTTATTGAGGGAAAACATCCGGCAATGCTATCTTTAGTTTATGGATCTCCTTCTTCCAAAATGTGATCAAAGAGTTTACTATCTGGAGATGGGTGCATAATGCATACTGAAGCTTCTCCATCTTCTTCAAATATGTGGAAGGACCTTGATCATAGGTTATCATGGTGGCATCAATCTCCTTTATATTCTGATTTAGAATTTCTAGTGAGGGCACAAGAGCATTTCTCAACTCAGTCTATCTAGAATTTATCTTTGTCATCTCTTTCTCTTCCTTCTCAATTTTGTCTATCTGTCCTTGGTAAACATTATTGCACATGTTCACATCTATGGAGTTTTCTTTCACTAAACTCTTCACTTGCTCAATCATAGTTTCTACCTCTTTTATTTTCTCAAAATGAGTATCAGTAAGCTTATCTTGATCCATGCATTCTGCAATGATTTTTCTCCTTTGATCAATAAATTCTTTTAGGGATGCTTGACCAGTCTTGAGTGAGCTGAGGTCAAGTGAAAAGTTGTTCACTAATTCATTCAATCTCTTCTTTAGATACTTTTCTTCTGCAACTAGGGATACAAATTTTTCAAGGCTTGAAAAATTTCTTTTGAAATGTGAGATGACTATACTCACATCATCAACCAAGTGTATCTTTGACGCTTTCTTGTCCTCTGGCAATAAATTGTTCAGAATGTTTACTAATTCTACCAGGAGGGGATTCCTCATCACTTGTTTTTCTTTGGCCTTCTCCATAGCTAAGATGTTGAACTTAATCAGATCTTCTTCTCTCCATGAGTTCAAACTAGATGTGTCAAGTGTCAAACTTGACAACAATGCTATAGAGGGAGTGATGGGAGTGCTATCCATCACTTCTTTTTTTACCTTAACTAGTTCAACTGATAGTTCATTATTCTTTTCTTTTTTTGTTTCTTTCTTTTCTTCTTCTTTTTCTATTTTTTCTTTTTCTTGTTCTTTTTCTTCCATCTTTTCTTCTTCTTTCTCATCTATTATATTTTCAATCAATACCTCTTCTTGATGAATGAGAGGTGTGTTGCTACATAAAATTTCAGCTTCTTGTGTGCTCACAAAAGCTTCCTCAAACTTGTCCAAATCAATCTCAATGGCTGCCATGGCTATCTCCACATTATCAATGATAATGGTGCTATCCTTGAGTGACTCTATCATGGGCGCAGACTTGTCTAACTCTATTTGTGCTTCCACTATAGGCATTGAATCCTGAGCACCTATTAATGATGTAGTAGTGGGCTCTAACACCTTGGCTTCCTTTATGGATACTTGTGCTTTGGGTGTAGTAGGTGGATACATGTGTCTATTCATAAAGACCTTCTCAAAGGATTTCTCTATTTCTTTGGCAACTAGCTCATAATTTTTATCCATTATATTTAGATTTCTTGTCTTGGTTCTGAGGTGAGGCTTCACCAGATCTAACAACAACTTCTTCTCTTCTAGCTCACATATAGGAAGATTTTCATCTAAGATCTTTTCCCTTATCTATGAATCTTCTTTAATAGCCCGTCTCTTTTGGAATTCTAGGATATTCCATACATTGTTAGGGATCATTTTTTTTAGGTCTAAGACTATCATTTTCAACTTGATCATGTTCTTTATGATCATGATATGAATCTCTAATTTGTCAATTTCATTGAATTTATCATAGAACTTCCCTACCTAATCAACTCTTCCTTCATCAATTATTATAGCACTTAGCACATTTAAGCTGGGTCTGAACTCCACCTTAGGAGGCTCTTGTTGCTCACGAGGATGGATGACTGGTGCCGACCTCTTTCTTCCTCCTTTCTATTGTCTTATACTCTAGAGGGGTAGTAGGGTCAATGGTTTTCTTGGGTGCAAAAGGAGTATCATAAGTTATATCCTTATGTTCATCAAATTTCTCTATCTTCACCTTCTTCAACTTAGGATCATGTGA
Source organism: Chamaecyparis obtusa (assembly GCA_027943335.1). Taxonomy (NCBI): domain Eukaryota; kingdom Viridiplantae; phylum Streptophyta; class Pinopsida; order Cupressales; family Cupressaceae; genus Chamaecyparis; species Chamaecyparis obtusa. The sequence goes on along the minus strand of BSBK01006771.1, from coordinate 5,000,711 downwards.
TTCTTCCTTAGCTACATCTGTGCTCTTTAGTTCCAAAGAAATCTTTTATTCTTTTTCTTTGTGAAGATCTACTTGAGACACTGCATGTATTCTCAAGATCTTTGATGTAACTTTAGCAACCTTTCTTTTCGTTGTTGCATTGTTTAGTTTGGCATCTATTTCTCTTGTCTTCTCATAAGTTCTCCATCTAGGTTCATTGGAGTCAATAGGGGCTAAAAGAAATACTTGAGCATATGCTTCCAGAACTTTTTCCTCTACTTCATATCCAAGTGGATGAATCCACTTATTTCTAGGGACTACTACCTCCATGCATGTTGTATATGTTTCAACCATAAAACAAATTATATCCTTATATTTTTAAACAATGTTTTCTAGAATTTTGTACCTCATTTGCATCTTGGCCCCGAAGGTCTTCAAATCTAATGTTATATAATCTCTCAATGTACTCTCAATGGATGCTTTGTTAGATATTTGTTGCATGGTTGGAATGGACTTGTCCAAATACAAATTTGATACTTTCCCAACTATATGTAGGTACATGTAGATGATCAAAGACCCAAACCTAAATATCTTGGTCTTGTCATGCTTGATTTCCTTGATGTTATCAATCAACAGTGAGCGCAAGATCTTGCACAAGTTGAAATCTCCATCTTCCTTTACAAGTCTAATGGCTACTAGAATTGTGCCTATAGACACACGATTCACTCTGCTGGTGTGATTAAACATGTATCCAAGTATCATAGACATCAATTTGATGTCATCTTTCTCAATAGGTTCAATTGTCATCCTGCGCCTATCACTCCTTGACTTACAAGTTTGCTCAACAATTTTCCTAACATCCTTGCCTACTGGAAGGATGGTGCATCTTTGGGAGCCCTGTCATCTCATATATTAGGTCACTAGTAATTTTGACTAGCACATCACCTATCCAAAATAGGTCATCATGAATTCTGCTTAAAATTATTTTCATCCATTCTGTCTCATAGAATTCATATGCATAGCATACTCTACTATGGGGTGATAATTCCACTTTGCATATTCATCTAGGAAGGTTTTTTTTGGTTTTAACATTGTTTCCATGTTCGCCCTTAATCTATCCAATCCTACTGGTTCCTTTTTACAATAGATGTAAGCCCTAATGTCTTCCACATGCATAACGCCCATAGATATGCAGGAGAATGCTCCCTCTAGGTCATTTAGGGGAGACTTAAATGGATTCTTCTTAAAGAAATATATTTTCTTTTCTACAACATCAAAAACTATGGGAGTAGCCATCACTTACTTGTTTTATTGCTTTCCAACTAGGGTTTCTGTAACTGATCAATTGTGTTGCTAATCACTAATAGACCAATCTCAAAGTCTTCACACTAAATTCTAAGGCTCTTTCTGCTCTTCAATCACTCTGAATTTGAATGTAATGAGTAATCAAACAACTTTCTATGTACTTAAAGTGAAAATTATGTCATTAATGCTTGCCATGTAAACCAGGTTGTCACTTAAACATTTCTAACTTTTGTTCTGTTAACAATCAATATGTGTGCTCTTGCACGAAGGTTCCTTTATACTCCAAAAGCTTAAGTTCAAAGGCGCATACTCAAAGAGTGAGTATACTAGTCATGTAGGGGTCTAGAGCTAAATTAGCTCCCCCTATGACCCTAAGTGCCATTCATCCAGATGTAGAGGGTGCATCCACTGTGGATGCATCCAATACATACTTATCAGTGTTGTCCTTCTTCTTCTCTAATGAAATCAAGCTCACATCATCTAAGGCTTTGACAAAATTAACTTCTCCCTCGGGATCTAATACTAATTCTTTAGCCTTTTTAGAGCTTTCCTAACCTTCCATCCTTGATCTACAGAACTTTGAGATATGTCTAGCCTTGTTACAAGAGTGACAAATGACTAGAGATCTTATATTCCTTGGTGCATTGACATGAGTCACCATTTTACATTGTCTAGCTGAATCACCATTATAGTGATGTAGGAACATCCTAGGTGTAAGAGCAATCTTGCATCTACGAAAAATATTTATGTTTTTGTATTCAATAAGGGCTATGTTGTGTAGAGTTGCTATTTATGGAAACTTGCTAATTTTAATAAGTTGTTCATACGATCTCAGAATGTTCTAATTTCACATGTGGAGGTTCATCTCAGTCGTATCATCTTGCCAGTAAAGTTTCATTGATTGATCAAGTCTAGCTTCAGAGATATTGAAGATTTTTTGTATTGGCAGTAGGGTATAGAAACTTTGAACTCAGTTTTGAAGGCTTTAGAGGCCCCGAATGAGGTAAAAAATTTGGGTGACAGGTGCTTGCATGAGTGAAGCCTGTAGAGTGCTTCATGGCCTTTCTAGAATGGGGTCATAATAGTCAATTAGGTCAACTAGCCATGACTTATGGTCTTCGGAACTTGGGTCACCTGAAATAGCAGAAAATAATTTTCCTTCAAATTTTTTGTTCAAGTTTCAAAAGTTATTTTGAGCTGACTTTGATGTAATAAATCAAAAAATAAAATAATTCTAGGTTTGGTCGGCCCTATGGGCTAAATGTTTGGAACCTTCTCAGGCGGTCAAAATTTCCTACATAAAGAAGGCCCGTAGTGTTGTCTAGGGCAGTTTTGGGTAGATCTGGGTAATTATTCAAGGCTTTGTCCTACAAAATATTGTAAGGGGAATGCCCATGTGGCTTGCATATTGTAATTCTAAAAATTTTTAATTCCACATTTGTGGAGATAATAAGAAGCCCATTTTCTATTCTTGTAAATTGTTATTGTTTCTCTATTTCTCTTATGTGTTTGTGGTATTAAGCGGAGCACCCTTCATCAAGTGGTATTAGAGTAGGAGTTCCTGAGTGCATAAATAGATCATCGATTGTGAGGCAATTTGCACCAAGATCGTGGTTAGGGTTTTAGTGTGCATCGTGAAAATGCCTCCACAAAGGGAACATGGTGGAAGAGCTGGTGTTGTAACACCTGAGGTTAGGGCACTATAAAGACAAGTGTGAGTATTGCAAGAGGAGATTAACAAAGGAATGAATTTTAATGTTAGAGACCAAAGTGAGGATGAAGCCGAAGAAGAAGGAAATTCTGATCAGGAAGGAGAAGTTGAAGTTTTCAATCAAGAAGAAGAAAGACTTTTACGGGCCATTTCAAAGATTGGGAAAAGACCTAAGATTGACGTTCCTACATTTTATGGGAATCTTAACCTAGAAGAATTGACCAACTGGATCAATGAATGTGAAGAATATTTTGAGTATGAAGATGTTGAGGGTCTTGATAGTGTTAAATTTGTGAAGGCCAGACTGAAAGGTCATGCAAAGATCTAGTGGAAAGAGATTCAATTGGAGAAAAATAGAAGAGGGAAAGATAAAATCACAAGATGGGATCGGATGGTGGATAAATTGAAGAGACAGATCATTCTAGTTGATTATGAGCTTGACCTACTAAAGAAAATATAAACTTTGAAGCAAGCAGGAAGATCTATTTAGGAGTATATAGAGGAGTTCTATCGACTCCTCATCAAAATAGGCCATGCAGAAGCTAATAAAGAGAAAGTCACTCGTTACCTTAATGGGTTGAGGCTAAGCATTCAAGAGGAGTTGAATCTAGTTTGAATGAATAGTATTGAAGATGCATACCAATTTTCCCTAAAAGTAGAGGAAAAGCTCAACAAGAAGTTTGAGAGTAGATAAAATGAAATAGGTCACGGTGGACGGTCTAGTGGGTTGTCCTATGGAGGCCGAAATGAAGATCCAAAAAAGAAAGATGAGGCCAGTAGCAGTCAGAATCAGTGAGAAAACAATTTTAATCATTTCCAAGACTAGAATAATAGAGATTAGAGAGGAAGAGGAAGAGCACAAGGATCAGGAAGAGGAGGCTTCCATGGAACATGTTTTCATTGTGGAGAAGAAGGTCATTGGGAATTTGAATGTCCTTAGTGCTAAGGAGGAATAGATAGGAGAAACGAATGCCAGGCTAGAGATGCACATGTAGATGAAGATGCCAAATAGTCACATTCTAAAGATGTTGAAAGATGAGAAATATTGATTAATAGAAGAGTCCTGCTGAGTGGTGAGAATGAACCTGAACAAAGGAGGAGCCTGTTTCACACTAGGTGCAAGTGTGAAGGTAAATGTTGTGATGTGATTATTGATAGTGGTGGCACTAACAATTTGGTATCAGAAGGGATGGTGACAAAGTTGAAGCTCAAGAGACAAAAACACACACATCCATATCAAATTGCCTAGGTACAGGATGACCACAAGGTCATGGTCAATGAAAAATGCCTAGTGAAGTTCAAGATTGGTAGATACCATGATGAGGTACTATGTGATATCATATCTATGGATGTATGCCATATGCTATTGGGTAGACCATGGTAGTTTGATAGATGTGTTGTACATGATGGTCATGCAAATACCTATTCCCTAAAAAAAGATGGAGTGCAACATAAACTAAAGCCATTGAATGACACAGAAGAAAAGGTATGTGGTAGTGCAAGACTAACTTTTGTTGATGGAAGAAAGTTCCTAGATGGTATGAGGCATGAGCATGTGTGTTTTTCTTTAATTCCAAAAGCTAGTAAGGAGGAAGTAGTAGATGTTCTTGTAGAAGTTGTAGATTTGTTGAATGAGTTTCAGGATATTGTGTCTGATAATGTGCCTGATGGATTATCACCAGTCAAGAAGATCAGTCATCAAATGGACTTGATCCTAGGAGTGAGTTTTCTGAATAAGGCAGCACACAGGATGACACTTGTAGAAAGTGAGGAGTTGAATAGATAAGTACATGAGTTGTTGTAGGAAGGATTGATCTATGAAAGTTTGAGTCCCTATGCTAGACCTGTGGTATTAGCACCAAAGAAGAATGGAGAGTGGAGGATGTGTATAGATTCCAGGGCAATAAATAAGATCACAATTAAATACAAGTTTCCATTGCCATGAATGGATGATAGTATGGATTGTTTGAGTGGAGCTATGTATTTCTCAAAGATAGATCTGAAGAGTGGATATCATTAGATTCAGATCAAAGAAGGAGATGAATGAAAAACTACCTTCAAGAGAAAGGAAGGACTGTATGAGTGGTTAGTCATGCCTTTTGGGCTAACCAATCCACCAAGCACTTTCATGACGCTAATGAATGAGGTTCTAAAAGAATTTTTCGGTAAGTTTTTCATTGTTTACCTAGATGACATTTTGATCTTTAGTAAGACATTGGAGAAGCATATGGTACATATTCGTATGGTGTTTGAGAAGTAAAGGGAAGAGAAATTGTTGATTAATTTGAAGAAGTGTAGTTTTATGAAGAAAGAGTTAGTGTATTTAGGATTTGTAGTTTTAGAAGAAGGTCTAAAAATGGACCCATAGAAGGTATAGGCTATCCTTGAATGGCCTACTCCAAGGAGTGCTACTGAGGTAAGATCTTTTCATGGTCAAATGGGGCAGAAAAGAGTTTTCAATTATTGAAACAAAATGTTACAAAACAACCTGTTTCAGCACTTCAAGATTTTAATAAGGTGTTTCAAGTAGATTGTGATGCCAGTGGTACTACAATAGGATCTGTTATAAGCCAAGAAGGTAAACATGTTGCTTATTTTAGTGAGAAGTTAAATGATGCCAAGAGAAAGTATTCTGTTTATGACTAGTAATTTTATGCTATAGTTTAGGCATTGAAGAAGTGGAGACACTATCTGCTTCCTAAGGAGTTTTTTTTGTATACTGATCATCAAGCTTTGCAATATTTGAATAGTCAAGGAAAATTGAATCAAAGGCATTTGAAATGGGTTGAGTTTTTCTAGAGTTACACATTTTTTTTGAAACACATGAATGGAAAGTCTAATAGGGTTGCAGATGCTCTTAGTAGAAAGAAACTATTTCTCTCAGAAATATAGATTGAAGTGGTTGGGTTCAAGGAACTCAAGAACTTGTATCTAGAGGATCCTGATTTTGGTGAAGCTTGGAAAGCTTATATAGAACCTATTACTCTAGACAGGATGAAATAGTTGGATTTAATCATCCAGGATGATATGCTATTCAGAGGGAGTCAGTTGTGCATTCCAAAAATTTCTATGTGGAAGAATCTCATCAAGAAGAAGCATAGCAGAGGATTGGCTGGACATTTTCGTCATGATAAAACCCTTGCTTTGGTTAGTGAGAATTATTATTGGCCATAGTTGTAGCAAGATGTGAAGAATTTTGTATAGAGTTGTAGAGTATGTTAGATGGAAAAAGGAGTGAAGAAGAATACAGGATTGTATCAACCATTACCTATACTAGAGAAGCCTTGGGAGGATATCAGTATGGACTTTGTTCTTGGTTTGCCAAAGACTTGGCGATGACATGATTCAATTTTTGTGGTGGTTGACAAATTTTTGAAGATGACACATTTCATTCCTCGCAAGAAGACTAATGATGATGTTCATGTATCATAATTGTTTTTCAAAGAAGTGGTGAGACTACATGGTTTACCAAAGACCATAGTTTCAAATCGAGACACTAAGTTTGTTGGATATTTCTATTGTACATTGTGGAAAAAGTTGAAGATGGATTTGAAGTTTAGTTCATCACATCATCCACAGACTGATGGATAGACAAAAGTGGTGAATAGAAGTTTGGAATATTTGCTAAGATGTTTGGTTGGAGATAAGCCAATAGGGTGGTATTTGATTTTACCACAGGCATAATATGCATACAATAATTTTGTCAATAGGTGCACTAGTAAATCAACATTCCAGATTGTATATGGAAGTAAGTCCCAGAAATGAATCTGACTTGAGAAAGATAGATAAAGGAGAAATAAGTAGTGCTAAAGCTGAGGAGTTTGCAGAACACTTGAAGAACATCCATGAGGAGGTGAGGAAGCACATTACCATGATGAATGCATAGTATAAGGCTAAGCCAAATGAGAAAAGAAGGCATAAGGAATATCAAGTTAAAGATGAAGTCATGGTTCATTTGCAAAAAGAGTGGTTTCCAGTTCGTACATATAACAAGTTGAAAATGAAAAAGTTTGGGCCATGTAAGATATTGAAGAAGCATGATTCAGGAAATGCATATGAGATAAAATTGCCCACTAAGATGAATATTTCACCAGTGTTTAATATTTCAAATTTGACAGAGTATCATGAGGCAGGTTTTGAAGATGACATCATAGTAGTACAGTGGAGTATTCTAGCGACTAGTTCAGATACAAAGGAGATTGAGGACATATTGGATAGTTGTGTTGGCAAAAGCACAAGGAACAAGACATACGAAGATTATCTGGTCAAGTGGAAAGGATGACCTAGTGAAGATTCATCATGACTGACAAAAGAGGAGGTTAACCATCTTCATTTTCCTCTACAGACTTGAGTCATCACAGGGTCACTTCTCAAATTACCTTGGGTGTCTGATGCAGGAGCATCTTGGGTGTAAGAGAAATCTTGCATCACCCAAAAATATTTATGTTTTTGTATTCAATAAGGGCTATCTTGTGTAGAGCTACTATTTATGGAAACTTGTTATTTTTAGTAAGTTGTTCATATGATCTTAGAATATTTTGATTTCACATGTGGATGTTCATCTTAGTTGTATCAGCTTGCCAGTAAAGTTTCATTGATAGATCAAGTCTAGCTTTGGAGATATTGAAGATTTTTGGTATTGGCGGTAGGGTACAGAAACTTTGAACTTGGTTTTGAAGGCTTTAGATGACCCAGATGAGGTAAAAAATTAGGGTGATAGGCCTTTGCCTAAGTCAAGCCTATAGAGTGCTTCGTGGCCTTTTTGGAATGGCTTCATAATAGTCAATTAGGTCAACTAGCAATGACTTATGGTCTTCAGAAGTTGGGTCACCTGAAATAGCAGAAAATACTTTTCCTTCAAAATTTCTGTTTAGGTTTCAAAAGTTATTTTGAGCTCACTTTGATGTAATAAATTGAAAAATAAAATAATTCTAAGTTTGGTCAGCCCTATGGACTAAATTTCTAGAACCTTCTCAGGTGATGGAAATTGCCTATATAAAGAAGGCCCGTAGTGTTGTCTATGGCAATTCTGGGTAGATCTGGGTAATGATTCAAGGCTTTGTCCTATAGAATATTGTAAGGGGAATGCCCATGTGGCTTGCATATTGTAATTCTAAAAATTTGTAATTCCACATTTGTGGAGATAATAAGAAGCCCATTTTTTGTTCATGCAAATTGTTGTTGTTTCTCTATTTTTGTTATCTATTTGTGGTATTAAGGGGAACACCCTTCATCAGGTGGTATCAAAGTAAGAGTTCCTGAGTGTGTAAACAAATCACTTACTATGAGGCAGTTTGCACCAGGATCCTATTTAGGGTTTCAGTGCACATCGTGAAAATACCTCCGTGAAAGGAACATGGTGGAAGAGCTAGTGTTCTAACACCTGAGGATAGGGCAAGACAGAGACAAGTGTGAGCATTGTAAGAGGAGATTCACAAAGGAATGAATCTTAATGTCAGAGACCAAAGTGAGGATGAAGCCAAAGAATAAGGAAATTTTGATCAGGAAGGAGAAGTTGAAGTTTTCAATCAAGAAGAAGAAAGACTTTTTCAGGCCATTTTCAAGATTGGGAAAAGACCTAAGATTGAGGATCCTACATTTTATGGGAATCTTAACCTAGAAGAATTGATCGACTGGATCAATGAATGTGAAGAATATTTTGAGTATGAAGATGTTGAGGATCTTGATAGGGTCAAATTTGCAAAGGCCAGACTGAAAGGTCATGCGAAGGTTTTGTGGCAAGAGATTCAATTGGAGTGAAATAGAAGAGGGAAAGATAAAATCACAAGATGGGATCGGATGGTGGATAAATTGAAGTGATAGTTCATTCTAGTTGATTATGAGCTCGACCTACTAAAGAAAATGTAAACTTTGAAGTAAGTAGGAAGATCTGTTTAGGAGAATATAGAGGAGTTCTATCGACTCCTCATCAGAATAGGCCATGCAGAAGATTATAAGGAGAAAGTCACTCATTACATTCATGGGTTGATGTCAAGCATTCAAGAGGAGCTTAATCTAGTTTGAATGAATAGTATTGAAGAGGCATACTAGTTTTCCCTAAAAGTAGAGGAAATGCTGAACAAGAAGTTTAGAATAGACAAAACGGAAGAGGTCGCAGTGGACGATCTGGTGGAAAGTCCTATGGAGACTAAAATAAAAATCCAAAAAAGAAGGATGAGGCTAGTAGTAGTCAAAATCAGTGAGGAAACAATTCCAATCATTTCCAAGACTAGAATAATAGAGATCAGAGAGGAAGAGGAAGAGGAGGCTTTCGTGGAAAATGTTTTCACTATGGAGAAGAACGTCATAGGGAATTTGAATATCGTCAGCACCAACGAAGAACACATAGGAGAAACGAAGGTTAGGCTAGAGTTGCACATGTAGATGAAGATGCAAGATCATTGAATTCTAAAGATGCTTAAAGAAGAGAAACATTAATTAACAGAAGATTCCTGCTAAGTGGTAAGAATGAATTTGAACAGAGGAGGAGCCTATTTCGCACTAGGTGCAAGTGTGAAGGTAAATGTTGTGATGTGATTATTGATCGTGGTAGCACTAACAATTTGGTGTCAGAATGGATGGTGACAAAGTTGAAGCTCAAGAGACAAAAAAACCCACATCCATATCAGATTGTCTGGGTACAGGATGACCACAAGGTCATGGTCAATGAAAAATGCCTAGTGAAGTTCAAGATTGGTGGATACCATGATGAGGTACTATATGATATCATATCTATGGATGTATGCCATATGTTATTAGGTAGACCATGGTAGTTTGATAGATGTGCTTTAAATGATGGTCGTGTAAATACCTATTCCCTGACAAAGGATGGAGTGTGACATAAGCTAAAGCCATTGAATGACATAGAAGAAAAGGTATGTGGTAGTGCAAGAATAACTTTTGTTGATGGAAGAAAGTTCCTAGATGGTATGAGGCATGAGCATGTGTGTTTTTCTTTAATTCCAAAAGCTGGCAAGGAGGAAGTAGAAGATGTTCATGTAGAAGTTGCAAATTTGTTGAATCAATTTCAGGATATTGTATCTAATAATGTGCCTGATGGCTTACCACCAGTCAGGAAGATTAGTCATCAGATGGACTTGATCCCAGGAGTGATTTTTCCAAATAAGATAGCACACAGAATGACACCTACAGAAAGTGAGGAGTTGAACAGACAAGTACATGAGTTGTTGCAGAAAGGATTGATCTGTGAAAGTCTAAGTCCCTATGCTCTACCAGTGGTATTAGCACCAAAGAAGAATGGAGAGTGGAGGATGTGTATAGATTGTAGGGTAATAAACAAGATCACAATAAAATACAAGTTTCCATTGCCATGAATGGTTGATATTATGGCCTGTTTGAGTGGAGCTGTGTATTTCTCAAAGATAGATCTGAAGAGTGGATATCATCATATTTGGATTAGAGAAGGAGATGAATGGAAGACTACCTTCAAGACAAAGGAAGGATTGTATGAGTGGTTAGTCATGCCTTTTGGGCTAACCAATGCACCGAGCACTTTCATGAGGCTGATGAATGAGGTTCTAAAAGAATTTTTGGGTAATTTTATCATTATTTACATAGATGATATTTTAATCTTTAGTAAGACATTGGATGAGCATATGGTACATATTCATATAGTGTTTGAGAAGTTAAGGGAAGAGAAATAGTTGATTAATTTGAAGAAGTGTAGTTTTATGAAGAAAGAGTTAGTGTATTTGGGATTTGTAGTTTCAGTAGAAGGTCTAAAAATGGACCCAGAGAAGGTACAGGCTATCCTTGAATGGCTTACTCCAAAGAGTGCTACTGAGGTAAGATCTTTTCATAGTCTAGCTAGCTTTCACAAAAAGTTTATCAAAAAATTTAGCAGTATTTATGGACCCTTGACTAAAACAATGAGAGGGGATAGAAAAGAGTTTAAGTGGACTAATGGGGCAGAAAAGAGTTTTTCGTTGCTAAAACAAAATGTTACTAAACAACTTATTTTAGCACTTCTAGATTTTAATAAGGTGTTTCAAGTAGATTTTGATGCTAGTGGTATTGCAATAGGATTTTTTATGAGCCAAGAAGGTAAACCTGTTGCTTATTTCAGTCAGAAGTTAAATGGTGCCAAGAGAAAGTATTATGTTTATAGTCAGGAATTTTATGCTATAATTTAGGCATTGAAGAAGTGGAGACACTATCTGCTTCCTAAGGAGTTTGTTTTGTATACTAATCATCAATCTTTGCAATATTTGAATAGTCAAGGAAAGTTGAATCAAAGGCATTTAAATGGGTTGAGTTTTTGCAGAGTTAAACCTTTGTTTTGAAACACAAGAGTGGAAAGTCTAACAAGGTTACAGATGTTGTTAATAGAAGGCAACTATTGCTGATAGAAATGTAGATTGAAGTGGTTGGGTTAAAGGAACTCAAGAACTTGTATCTAGAGGATCCTGATTTTGGTGAAGCTTGGAAAGCTTGTATAGAACCTATTACTCTAGACATGATGAAATGGCTAGATTTCATCATCTAGGATGATATTCTATTTAGAGGGAGTCAGTTGTGCATTCCATGAAGTTCTATGTGGGAGAATCTCATCAAGGAGAAGCATAGCAAAGTATTGGCTAGACATTTTGGTTATGATAAAACCCTTGCTTTGGTTAGTGAGAATTATTATTGACCATAGTTATAGAAAGATGTGAAGAAGTTTGTATAGAGTTACAAAGTATGTTAGATGGTGAAAGGAGTGAAGTAGAATACAGGGTTGTATCAGCCATTACCTATACTAGAGAAGCCTTGGGAGGATATCACTATGGACTTTATTCTTGGTTTGCCAAGGACAAAGTGGGGACATGATTAAGTTTTTGTGGTGGTTGACAGATTTTTGAAGATGACACATTTCATTTCCTACAAGAAGACTATTGATGTTGTTCATATAATAGAATTGTTTTTCAAAGATGTGGTGAGACTACATGGTTTGACCATAGTTTTAGATCGAGACACTAAGTTTGTCCAATATTTTTGGCATACATTATTTAAGAAGTTAAAGATAGATTTGAAGTTCAGTTCATTTCATCATCCACAAACTGATGGATAGATAGAACTGGTGAATAGAAGTTTGGGAAATTTGCTGAGATGTTTGGTTGGAGATAAGCCAATAGGATGGGATTTGATTTTACCACAGGCAGAATTTTCATATAATAATTCTATCAATTGGAGCACTAGTAAATCACCATTCTAGATTGTATATGGAAGTAATCCCAGAAATGCATCTGAGTTGAGAAAGATAGATAAAGGAAAAATAAGTAGTGCTGAAGCTGAGGAGTTTGTAGAACACTTGAAGAACATCCATGAGGAGGTCAGGAAGCACATTACCAGGATGAATGCACAATATAAGGCTAAGGCAAATGAGAAAAGAAGGCATAAGAAATTTCAAGTTGGAGATTAAGTCATGGTTCATTTTTGAAAAGAGGAGTTTCTAATTGGTACATATAACAAGCTAAAAATGAAGAAGTTTGGGCCATGTAAGATACTGAAGAAGCATGATTCAAGAAATGCATATGAGGTAGAATTGCCTATTGAGTTGAATATTTCATCACTGTTTAACATTTCAGATTTGAAAAAGTATCATGAGGGAGGTGTTGAAGATGACATCACAACAACACAGTGGAGTATTCCAGCAACTAGTTCAGATACCAAGGAGATTGAGGATATATTGGATAGTCAAGTTGGGAGAAGCACAAGGAATAAGACATATGAAGAATATGTAGTCAAGTAGAAAGGATGACCTATTGAAAATTCATCATGGCTGATAAAGGAGGAGGTTAACCATCTTTATTTTACTCTGCACACTTGAGTCATGATAGGGTCACTTCTTGAATAACCTTGGGTGTCTGATTTTACATGTGGAGGTTCATCTTAGTCATATCGACCTTCTAGTAAAGTTTCATTGATAGATCAAGTCTAGCTTTGGAGATATTAAAGATTTTCGGTATTGGCAGTAGGGTACATAAACTTTGAACTCAGTTTTGAAGGCTTTAGAGGTCCAGGATGAGGTCAAGAATTTGTGTGATAGGTGCTTGTGTGAGTCAAGCCTGTAGAGGACTTCGTGGCCTTTCTGGAATGGGGTCATAATAGTCAATTAGGTCAACAGGTGATGACTTATGGTCTTCAAAAGTTGGGTCAACTGAAATAGCATAAAATAATTTTTCTTGAAAAGTTATGTTCGGGTTTCAAAAGTTATTTTGAGCTGACTTTGATGTAATAAATTAAAAAATAAAATAATTCTAAGTTTGGTCAGCCCTATGGGCTAAATTTTTGGAACCTTATTGGGCAGTGGAAATTGCCTATATAAAGAAGGCCAATAGTGTTGTCTATGTTAGGAATAAGGTGTCTCAACCTTGGATAATTCCTATTCTTATTATTTGTTTTGTAAAATATATTTCATGCAAATTATGTTGATGTGTCGGCATCTTGAATTGTGTGTAAGGAGATCATGGCTAAAACGGTTATGACGGATTCCTATGAAACGTAAGAACTATGTCAGGAAGATTCAATGACAGGTGAAGACATGTGGCAACTGATAAATGTGTGTACTGTACACTCTTCCCCAATTGTGGGGTTCGGGGCATCACCTTGAAATTTTTTTTGGGGTTCCTATTTTCTCAAAGAATGGTAAAACCCTAATACGGTTGTCTTTGGGAGTAGCCCTAAAAAGTGAAGCGCATGATATAAGCATTTTTTAGGGTTGCGAAGAGAAGTGATGCAAGTGTATTGTTGGAATGTTTTATGCTACTATGATTTGTCTTCAAGGTTTTGAAATCTTCTGAAAGAACTTGCATTGCAAGTGTATTGTAAGCTATAATAGTTTTGATCAATACATTGTGCAGGTTTTGGAGTGCTGGGGTTTTTACCAAAAGGTTTCCCCAGGGTATATCATTGTGTCATTCTCTATTTTTCTATATGCAAGGTATGTGGTTGCAATATCTTTGTTAAAGTTGTTAACGAATCTGAAATTGTAAGGATTTAAAAATAATTTGTGCAATACTTTCCTATAGAGATTAGCGTAGGAAGTTGTTTTTGCACCTAAGTTTCCTTACAAGTGGTATCGGAGCCTGATCAACTTTTGATCCTAGTTGTTAGGTAGGGTTTTTTGAGCTGATCTCAAGTTTGAGTGGGAGTTTTTTGTAGAGCATTCTGAATCTTATTTGCAGATTGAGATGGAAAGTTCATCATATGGAAGAATGGAGGTGGAGAAATTTAATGGCGTTAATTTTGAGTTGTGGAAACTCAAGATGGAAGACATGTTGGAAGATCGTGACCTATGGGAAGCGACTTCAAGTGCTACAAGACCAGCAACTATAGCTCAAGAAGATTGGGATATCAAAGACCATAAAGCTAAGGGTCTCATAAGACTTTGTTTAACCGATGCAGTTCTTCTGAATGTTCTAGTTGAGAAAACTGCAAATAGTTTGTGGGAAAGACTTGCAGCCGTGTATCAGGCCAAATCTCTAGTGAACAAGTTGTTCCTAAGGAAGAATTTTTACTCTCTACAAATGGAGGAAGGTGGATCCTTAATGGATCATTTAAATGCATTTAATCTACTGGTTGTACAGTTGACATCAGCTGGTGTCAAGTTAGAGGAGGAGGATCATTGCTACACACTTTTGTGTTCTTTACCAGATTCATGGGACCATCTTGTGATGGCTCTCGGAAGCACATTAGTCACCTTACAAATGGATGATGTGGTGTCTTCGCTGCTATCAGAGGAGATGCAGAGAAAGGCTTCTGTTTCAGAAAAAGAAGCCCTTGCTGTTCGTGGGAGATCCACTAAAAGAGGGAAGAAAAATGACAATAAGTCTGACAATAAGGGTAGATCCAAATCCCGTGGGAAGTCAAAGACTTCCAATAAGTCCAAGGAAAAATGTTGGAACTATGATAAATTTGGGCACTTCTGTAAAGACTACAAAGAGCCGAAGAAGAAGAAGAAGGGTTCAGATTCAGCTTCAGAAAGATCTCAAGAAGATGGTGATGCTTTCATCGTAGCTTTGGCAGCCCATACATCTGATGATGTGTGGTTGGTTGACTCAGGTGCATCTTTTCACATGACCTCTCATCGAAACTGGTTCTCAAAGTATGAGAAGTTCGATGGTGGAAAGGTGTATCTAGGTGATGATTCTCACCTAAAGATAGTTGGACTTGGATGGGTCACTATCAGTTTTCCTGATGCACAAGTAAAGGGAATTAATGGAGTTATGCACATTTCGGGTTTGGCATGAAGCCTATTATCTGTAAGTATGTTGAATGATGTAGGTGTGCAAGTTGTTTTTTTGAAAGAAGGATGCAACATGATGAGAGGATCGATAGTGCTTGCAAGGGGTACTAGGAGATGTACCTTATTTCAACTAGATGCATGTATTCCTCTATGTAATAGTTCTTCATCCTCACCATCTGAACAAGCAGTGAATAAGTCTATGGCTATTGGTTTTGATGGTAGTGCAAACACTTTGGAAGGTAAGCTTCCTGCAGAAAAGACAATGTTGTGGCATATGAGATTTGGCCACATTGGTGAAAAGGGTCTCAGAATCCTGAAAAATAAAAATCTCATTGAGGGGTTAAATAATTGCAATCTCGAGTTTGACTTCTGTGAACACTGTCTCTATGGTAAACAAAATCATGTTCAGTTTTACTCTAGTTCTCACAAATCTTCTGATGTTTTGGATCTTATTCATTCTGATGTATTTGGTCCTGTAAAAGTTCCTTCAATCTCCAAGTCTGTATTTTTTTATCTTTCATAGATGATTACAGTAGGACATGGATTTATTTCCTTAAAACTAAGACACATGTCTTTAGTCAGTTCAAGGAATTTAAAGCCCTTGTAGAGAATCAGACTAGTAAGAAGATTAAGTGTGTGAGAACTGACAATGGTGGTGAGTTTTGCTCAGCAGAGTTTGAACAGTTCTATAAAGAACAAGGTATCGAGAGGCATAAGACAACTCCTTATACCCCACAACAAAATAGAGTTGCAAAGAGAATGAACATGACACTGATGGAGAAGGCTAGGAGTATGCTTAGTGGAGCTAGTTTAGAACAAAGGTTTTGGGCTGAAGCTGTGGCCACTGCTTCCTATCTGGTTAATAGATCTCCTACATCAGCCCTTGTTGGTAAGACACCCATGGAGGTGTGGTCTGGTAAGAAGCCTTCAATTAGACATCTTCATGTTTTTGGTTGTGAAGCTTATGCACATGTTCCAAAGGAGAAAAGATCTAAGTTGGAAAACAAAGCTATTAAATATATTTTCATCGGATACAGTGCTGGTGTGAAAGGGTACAAGCTTTGGGATCCTATGACTAGTAAGGTGTTGTATAGTAGAAATGTTATTTTTAGAGAGATAACATCTTCTCCTATTGTGCTACAACCAGATGAAAAAGAAAAGGAAAAAGATGTTCAGTTGCCTCCTACCCCTGAGAAGACTGAGCAAAGAGACCATGTTGGGTCTAATGATGAGGAGAGCTCTAGCAGCTCTGATTGTTCAAAAGAAGAGAAAGAACAACCTCAACCTCATCCCTTGAGGAGATCCACAAGAGAAAGAAAGCAACTAGAAAGGTTTGGTTATTCTATGTTAGATTCCAGTTGTGCTTTTGCTTTGATTACTAACACTAATGAGCCTAGATCTGTGAAAGAGGCTTTGGGCATGGAAGATGTAGGTTCCTAGATTGAGGCTATGGATGATGAGATGGCTTCATTGGAGAAAAACAAAACTTGGGACCTTGTAAATTTGCCTAAAGGAAGAAAATCTGTTGGCTATAAATGGGTGTTCAAGAAGAAATTCTGTGCAGATGGCAGTGTTGAAAGGTACAAAGCTAGATTGGTGACAAAGGGGTATTCACAGGTAGAGGGAATAGATTATGGTGAAATATTCTCTCCTGTTGCAAAGTTGACATCCATTAGATTTCTATTATCTCTTGCTACATCATATGATTTAGAGATAGAACAAATGGATGTGAAGACAACTTTCCTTCATGGTGATTTGGAGGAAGAGATTTATATGTCACAGCCTGAGCACTACATTGTTAAAGGTAAAGAATCCTTAGTTTGCAGATTAAAGAAATCTCTATATGGTTTGAAGCAATCTCCTAGGATGTGGCACCTTAAGTTTGATGCCTTTGTGTTGTCAATTGGATTTGTAAGATCGAAATCAGATCACTGTGTTTATTTCAGACTTGAAAATGATTGCCTTCTTATTGTTGCATTAAATGTTGATGATATGTTGCTATTTGGGAAGGGTAAGGGTATGATTTCTTATTTTAAATCTTAGTTGTTAGCACAGTTTGAAATGAAAGATCTTGGGGCAGCAAGCTACATCTTGGGTATGGAAATCAGTAGAGATAGGTCAAACAAAAAACTTTGGTTGAGTCAGAGTAAGTATGTGAAGTCTGTGTTGGACAAGTTCAGCATGGCAAATTGTAGACAACTCCGTGTTCCTATTTCTATGGGAACAAAGTTATCTATAGATGATTGTCCAAAATCTCCTAGTGACGTGGAGGACATGAGTAGAGTACCTTATGCTAGTGCAGTTGGCAGTCTTATGTATGCTATGGTCTGTACTAGACTAGACATTGCCCAAGTAGTGGGAGTCCTGAGTCTTTTTATGGCTAACCCTAGACAGGTACATTGGGATGTAGTTAAGCGAGTATTCAGATATTTGAGGGGTACATCAGATTACTCCATATGTTATCATGGTAACTCTTCTGGATCTCTGCATTCAGTTTGTATTCATGGGTTTGTGGATTCAGATTGGGCAGTTGATATTGACAGTAGGAGATCCACCAGTGCTTATTTGTTCACTATGTTTGGTGGTGCCATCAATTGGATGAGTAAGCGACAACCTGTGGTTGCTTTGTCCACTACAAAAGCTAAGTACATGGCTGCTACTCATGCTTGTAAGGAAGCCATTTGGCTTAGGAGATTGTGTTCTAATGTTGGTTTTGATGCAGAACAAATTACTATTTGGTGTGACAGTCAGAGCGCTATTTGCCTTGCAAAGAATCCAACTTTCCATGCTAGAACAAAGCACATTGATGTGCAGTTTCACTTTGTAAGAGATATGGTGGAAGATGGAAAGGTAAATTTGGAGAAGGTAGATACTATGAAGAATTTTGTAGATGCATTAATGAAACTAGTGGGCACTGAGAAGTTCAGATGGTGTTCGGAGTCTATGGGCCTTTTGGCCTATAGCAGTTAGTTCCTGTTATGTTCCTGTTGCTCTTACAAGGTGTTCGACAAGTGGGAGAATGTTAGGAATAAGGTGTCTCAACCTTGGATAATTCCTATTCTTATTATTTGTTTTTTAAAATGTATTTCTTGCAAATAATGTTGATGTGTCAGCATCTTGAATTGTGTGTAAGGAGATCATGGCTAAAATGGTTATGACGGATTCCTATGACACATAAGAACTATGTCAGAAAGATTCAATGATAGGTGAAGACATGTGGCAACTGATAAATGTGAGTACTGTACACTCTTCCCCAATCGTGGGGTTCAAGGCATCGCCTTGAAATTTTTTTGGGGGTTCCTATTTTCTTGGAGAATGGTAAAACCCTAATACGGTTATCTTTGGGAGTAGCCCTAAAAAGTGAAGCGCATGATATAAGCATTTTTTGGGGTTGCAAAGAGAAGTGATGCGAGTGTATTGTTGGAACATTTTATGCTACCATGATTTGTCTTCAAGGTTTTGAAATCTTCTGAAAGAACTTGCATTGCAATTGTATTGTAAGCTGTAATAGTTTTGATCAATACATTGTGTAGGTTTTGGAGTGCTGGGGTTTTTACCGAAAGGTTTCCCCAGGGTATATCATTGTGTCATTCTCTATTTTTCTGTATGCATGGTATGTGGTTGCAATATCTTTGTTAAAGTTGTTAATGAATCTGAAATTGTAAGGATTTAAAAAGAATTTGCACAATACTTTCCTATAGAGATTAGCGTAGGAAGCTGTTTCCACACCTGAGTTTCCTTACAGTCTAGGGAAGTTCTGGGTAGATCTGGGTAATAATTCAAGGCTTTTTTCTACAAAATATTGTAAGGGGAATGCCCATGTGGCTTGCATATTGTAATTATAAAAATTTGTAATTCCACATTTGTGGAGATAATAAGAAGCCCATTTTCTATTGTTGCAAATTGTTGTTGTTTCTTTGTTTCTGTTATGTGTTTGTGGTATTAAGGGGATCACCTTTCTTCATATAGTTACATATCTAACATGTAACATTTTGAGAACTTCTAACATTTTTATGATTCTGATTTCTCTGATCATGCTGAATCATGTTCTTCTTACTAGTCTTCCAATTCATAGCTCTATGACCAAATTTATTGCATGAATAACAATAACCATTAAAAGGTCTTACCTCTGTACAGTTCCTCACAATGTGTACTCCATGTTTGTTACATGCAAAACAAGTGCGGTCTATAGGCTTGCACTCATTATTAGGTGGTTCACCATTATCTTTGGTTTGATCTTTAGTCTCCTTAGCATTAGTAGAGTCTTTTTGTGTATCCTTTCTTGCTCGCATGTTTCTCAATTTGATTTTGTGCTTCATTGTATCCAATACAGCTAGTGTCTCCTTTGGCTCTTCTTGCATACAACTGAGATTCTATCAAATTAGAACTAGTGTGCAATTTGTCAATATGATTGTTTTCTTCTTTCAATTCAGACTTCAAGCTTTCTTTTCTATTCCTTAGCTCGAAGATTTCCAAGTTAGCTTACCTTAATTCCTGATTGAGTTGAAGGTTCTCTTTGACTTGTTCATTGTAGACTTCCTGATTGTTGATCAGCTTATCATCGAATTCTTTACGTAGTTCTTTTAAAGATGCATTGTCTTCACTCAACTTCTTGACCTTTGCTCCTAGATCATTGTTAGATCATTCTTTCAAATCCTTTCTTAGCCTTTTGATAACTAATTGAGCATCACTAACCTTTTCTTTTAGTTCTTCAATTTCTCTTTCTAATTTTTCCAAGTCTTCAAGAGCAACTTCAAGATTTCTTTTTAGATGTTTCATTTATGATTTTTCCATGATCTCCTCAAGTGGTTAAACTTCTTTGCTAAGGACCAAAGCTCTGATACCAATTTTTAGGAATGGGAACACTGAGAGGGGGGGTGAATCAGTGTTCACTATATGTTATCTTATAACTTTAATCTTTATACTAAACTTAAATGCTTAAGTACTGAATTAAACATGAAACATAAACATGAAACATGAAATCAATACATGACACCAATATGGTTATGGGAAAACCCAAATAGGTAAAAACCCCAGTGGGAAGTGACACCCACTAATATTATGTACTAGTGTTTTATGATCCTTGTTAGAAGATCCTTAACCCTATTAGGAGTTTCTTTACAATGATTTAAGTATAGTAGACCTTGTCAAGGGTCAGACCCTATTAGGAGTCTTTTACAATAGTCCCTGTTAGGGGAGTGGACACACTATCCTAAAACTCCCTGTTCAAGTGATGAAGGCTACAACCTTCTAATCTCGTACACACTATATTTGCTAGATGAACTATTACTGTGACACTACTTGTTAAGTCAGTTCCTTTGATGCACTTATGATTTGATCTCTTGCAAAGCTCTAATACATCTTCTTGACTCTTTGCATACTTTTTCTCTACTTATCACAACTCTCTATCAACTTCTATATTAATTGCAATGGGCGCATCTTATATTTATATGTGCATACAAAATAAACAACTAGGTCAGCCCTTAGACTTATAACATACAATGCTTCCAAATGAATTGGCTTAACCATGTTTAAAATCAAACATATATACATGTAAGCAACCTAATTACAATAGGCACATAGCCTTTACAATATTAGATTATAGATGCAACTCAAAATGATAACTATTGATTGTTTACTCTATTCTTCACTGGCACACACTGGCTATGCAACTTCAATTGAATGTATCTTTCTCATACTTGCACATATAATCATGCACTCATAGACTAAGCATGAATATAGTCTAACTAACTAAACTTCCAAGGTGCATGCCATATTTCATCTGTACGGACGTGCGGTGAAGCTCTGAGCTGCAGGAACTCTGTACACTGTCCAGTCTTCAATACTTAACTGATTTCTGATCTTCTCATCAAGTGCGCTGACTCCAAACTACTATATGACTTTTTTTCCATAATGAAAACACTATATAAAGTCATATGCATTATTATAGCCAACTTTCTAACAAATCTAGTCAATCTTATTGTTGCTCCTAAAAGGGTAAGACCATCAGAAGTGATCACAACTTGTAGCCTTAACCGACATACTTTATTATCTGCAGTAGTGAAGAATTTGTGGGTGTCATCCCCAGTGTAGTTTTTACCTTCTAACAAGGGTTTCTACATAACCAAAATACTTTTGTTATGTGATTGAATTATTGTTTGAGTTCATGACATTTACATTTACAAGTCAATTGAATGAATGTTGCATACAATGGATTCAATTGGATAGTTTCATTTACTACTATTTGCAGATTGAGTATTCAATTAAAAGTTTTTGAGTGCACTGATTCATCCCTCCCCTCTCAGTACCTTATCTCTCCATTCCAACACACAAATCTAAGTTATTCAAACCTAAGTATTCAAAATAAAATGAATGTTATTATGTTAGTGAAGTTATTTCTGATGATGATGATTGTGATTATGACGAGATTGGATTTATTGCTATTAAGGATGAAAAACTATTACATGAGGAAAATGCCTTAGTATCACATGTTGATAAGAAAATTGAATGGGTTATAGATAGCAGTTGCTCACATCATATGACTAGAGATAAAAACAAGTTTGTTAAACTAAAGTAGTATGATGGTAGTGTTGTAAGATTTAGAGACAATGTTCCCAAGCTAATCATAGTAATAGGATCTATTTCTTTTGATGGAAAGACTAATACTAACAATGTACTACTTGTTGATGGACTTAAGTACAACTTGTTGACTATTGGACATTTGATGGACAAAGGGTATAATTGAAATTCATTTATGGAATTTTTTTTATCAAAATTAAGACAAGAAATTTGATTGCAACTGGTACTAAATCTTGAGGTAATGTATTTGAGTTAAATACATCTGAAGCTTCTTGTTTTGTTGCAAAGATAGATTACAGCTAGCTATGGCACATAAGGTTTTTTCATGTTAATTTTTATAATATTGTGAAGGAAAGCTTGACTAATGAAGTGAGAGACCTACCTAAAATTGTAAAACCATCTAACACTATGTGTAGAGAGTGTGTTATGGGAAAGAAGACTAGAAGTAGTTATAAAAGTAAATCATATACAACAAAAAGAAAGTTGGATCTAATACATACAGACCTATGTTGACCTAAAAGGACAAGATCATACTATGGTGAAAGACACTTTATACTTTTTATTGATGACTTTTCTAGAATGATGTGGATCACTTACTTGAAAGAAAAATCAGAAGCATTTGACAAATTCAAGATATTCAAAGAAAAAGTAGAAAATGAATCAGGCTTAAAGATAAAATGTTTGAGATCAGACAGAGGTGGAGATTTTACTTCAGATATATTCAATTCATATTTTCAAGAGCATGGAATACACAGACAAACATCTTCTCCTAGGACTCCATAACAAAATGGGATAGCAGAGCGAAGGAACTAAACACTCTTAGATGTTGCTAGGAAAATGTTGCTAGAAGAAAATGTATCTCATCTACATTGGAGGGAAGTTGTTGGGACAACAGTATACACATCGAACAAAATTCAAATCAGAGAAGGTACAAATAAGACTCCTTATGAATTTCGGTTTAATCATACTCCTACTGTAAAATATTTCAGAATATTTGGAAGCAAATGCTATATCAAAAGAGATGATGAAATAGGAAAATTTGATGCTAGAAGTGATGAAGGAATTTTTATTGATTATTCTACTAAAAGAAAGGCTTACAAATGTTTTAATTTGAGATGGAGAAAGATGATTGAAAGTAACAATGTGAAGATAGATGAAAAGTTTCAGATATAATACAGAATGTATGATTGTAATGAGAATACAGAGATGAATGAGGCCACTACTACAGAAGAATAAGAACATGTTGAGACTAAGTGTAAAAATGAGATTTGTGATCATGACACAAATGAGGTTACTAATATTTTGAAGACTCTGAGGTATGTTAAGAAAAATCATCCTAAAAATCAAATTATTGGTAACACAAGTCAAGGAATAATGACTAGATCAAAGATAAGGGAATAAATTTGTTTGATTTCTCAAGTTGAACCATAGACTACTAATGAAACTTGTAGAGATGAATCTTGGATCAAAGCTAAGTAGGAAGAATTAGATCAGATAAAGAAAAATAACACTTGGGAATTGGTTCCTAGACCTAAAGACAAAAATTTAGTAGGAACTAAGTGGGTTTTTAGAAACAAAATGAATGAAGAAGGAGTTTTTGTAAGAAACAAAGAAAGATCAGTATGAAAAGGCTATTTCATAACAAGAAGGGATAGATTTTGAAGATATATTTTCTCCTATTGCTAGGATAGAAGCTGTGAGACTATTTCTGGCCTATGTTGGACATAAAGATTTCAAGGTCTATCAGATCGATGTAAAATCTATATTTCTAAATGGGGATCTTGAAGAGGAGGTATATATAGAACAACCTAATGGATTTCCTCTAACAAAAGATGAAGACATGGTTGCAAGTTAAAGAAGGAATTGTATGGACTAAAGCAAGAACCAAGGGCTTGGTACACAAGGTTAGACAAGTACTTATTTTTCCTTGGACTTAGAAAAGGTAATGTTGGCAACAATTTCTACTTAAAAACTAGTCCAGATGGAATTTTGATAATTGAAGTTTTTGTTGATGACATTATATTTGGAGGTAATGATGAGATGTGTAAAGAGTTCTCTAAAGAAATGGAGAATGAATTTGAGATATCCATGATAGGTGTGATGAAATTCTTTCTTGGACTTGAAATAAATCAGAGCAAGAATGGCATTTTCATTTCTCAAACTAAATATCTTAAAGAAATAATAATTTTTTTTGGAATGGAAGACTGTAAACCTGTTGGTACACCCATGATGACTAGCCATAAATTGACAAATAGTAATGAGACCAAGTATAGATCAATGGTTGGTGGATTATAATATCTAACTCACTCCGGACCAGATATTACTAATGTTATTGGGATTGTGGCTGGATATTAGGCAGATCCTAAAGAGACACACATGGCTACTATAAAAAGGATATTTAGATATCTAAAAGGAACAATGGAATATGGCTTATGGTATGATAAAAATAATGACTTTGAATTGCATGCTTATACTAATTGTAATTGGGCAGAGAATATTGATGACATAAAAAGTACTAGTGGAGGTAAATTTTTCCTTGGGAAAGGTTGGTTTTATGGTTAAGTAAAAAGCAAGATTGCATAGCTCAATCTACTGCTAAATTAGTGTATGTTTTTGCTGCTATTAATTGTACTCAAATTGTTTGCATGAAACAAATGCTAAAAGTTATTGGAATAACTTTTGTTGAACTTGTGGTTATCCATTTTGATAACACCAGTATAATGAATATGTCAAAGAATCTTGTGATGCATTCTAAAAATAATCATATTTCTATTAAGTATCACTTTTTGAGAGACAAGGTAGCAGATAAAGAAATAAGGTTGGAATATATTAGCACAAAAGAACAAATAGCAGACATCTTTACAAAGTCGTTGCCAAAATATGCCTTTGAGTATCTCAGAGGTATGCTTGGGGTGCAGGCCTCTCCTAGTGAGAATTAAATGATGCATAGATGCATCAATCTAGAGTATTTTCAGAGCTCTATCCTATTTTGGACTTGATGTATGGATCTACTCCTCAGGGGAAGTGATCGTTGGAGACTTACAACACACATTTGGGTGATTCAATGCCTGATTGATGAAGAAGACATTTTATGACTTATGGCACCCTTTGCCATTATTTTCAAAGGGGGAGAGTTACTATGAGAAAATCCCTAAAGGGGAGAGATATTGTAAGAGGAAGAATTCACTAGTTATGTTGAGGATAATGAGAGTATTTTTTGGGGTTGAAGAATTTTCCCATATGTTGCCATCAATGCCAAAGGGGGAGATTGTTGGATATTTATAATGAATTTAATATGTTTAATCACTACATTATCTTGTTGAGTGCTTTTGGAATCAATATTGTTGTTATTCATGTTTTTCACCAATGTCAACATATATTTCTATGAAGAAAATAGACTGGTTATTATAGTGTATGGACACCATATGGATGATTCAGAATAAACGAACACATATTTGTGTACAGGGAAGTGTTGTGATCTTATATCTAAGATTACATGCTATAATAATTCATATTGGTTGAGTTAAAAAAGATTTAGTGAAGACTGGTTACTGGATTGTGATAGTGGAAGTTGAGAGAGTAAGTCTCTGAGTTTTAAATATATCTTACAAGTAATGTGGATTTAGTATGTGTGAGTTTAAGGGATTTTAGATAGAATACAAAGGAATGTTCATTGATCTTAGCAAGTTGTGGAAATCATGATGATGTTAGCTGGGGCGTGAGTTCTGGCAAAGACCTTTTTGGAGCTGACTTTAGAAATGAAACGTGTATTATGAATGGCGAGCATAAATTATAGATGCTAGACCTTAATTGTTCAAATATAATTGTTTTATATTTGTTATAGATACCATATGTATCTTAGCAAAGAGTTATGTAATTATTTTTATATTAGGAAAGCCTAATTGGCCGACTTGATCATTTATTTGTAATAGGGTATATATGTAAGATCTTTTCTTTTAAAAAGGTGTGATGTATGAAAGAGAGATATAACAGAGGAATGTGGAAGCTGCGAGCTTTTTTATGCTAAATGTAAAGTAGAGGAGAGTTTATAATTCATTGGAACTAATCAAGAAAAGACAACTGCTATCAGATAGTTCAAGGATTGTGTATTTCCTTACATACACTTGTGTTGTGAATAGTGAGTTTTGAAGGTGAAAATAACCTTCTTTGGGTAGTGAGCCTACTCTTTTTCTTGACTCCTAATAGGGTCTATCCTTTAATAAGGATTGTGTACTGTAATGTTTTAATAATCTCCTAACAAGGGTAGATCTTTTAAAAGGGATACAATACTCATAGTACATCATTTGTGGGTGCTAATTCCCACTAGAGTTTTACCATTAATAGGGTTTCCTTGACAACAAAATATTCTGTTATTATGTTGACATTTACTATGTTATCATTTTATTTAGAGTTTCTTCTATTCAAATTTCAAAGTTTAATAATATGTCCTACAACTGTTTCACCCCGCCCTCTTAGTTGTATTGGTGGACTATTATTCCTAACACCCCCACCTCAATGGCCCAATTATCAAAATCCTCAAGGGGGGGTGGCAACAAAACCAAGGGGGATGGAAACCACCTCAAGGTAATTGGTATAAAAACCCACAATGGAAAGGAAGCCAACAATGGCAAAACCAAAACTTTGGGTTCTTTTAGCCACCTTCTCAACCTCCTCTACCTACAATTATGCCTCCTCCTATAGCTAATTCAGGCACACACAAGACAACTTAGTTGCCTACCCAACCACTACCGAATCCAAACATTAAGCAACAATATAAACAACCTATGTACTCTATAGATCAGTACCCTACTTATGCCCTCAATATCAATGACATCCATTTAAGGTTTGGAACTAATCTACATACACTGGAGCCCCCAGTAATCATAGAGGTATGGGTTAAAAAGCTTGAATTTATAGATACCCCTATTGTTCCTCCTATATATATCCCACCTAAGGAAACTAATACCCCAAAGGAAGTTGTTCCATAGTTTCCAAAAGGACTACAAGTTGTGGAACCACAACCTCAAGAAGAAACAAGCCTTGATATAGTTGACTAACTTAAGAAAACATGTATTCAAATTCCACTCTTCCAAGCTATTAAA
Source organism: Chamaecyparis obtusa (assembly GCA_027943335.1). Lineage (NCBI taxonomy): Eukaryota > Viridiplantae > Streptophyta > Pinopsida > Cupressales > Cupressaceae > Chamaecyparis > Chamaecyparis obtusa. The sequence goes on along the minus strand of BSBK01006771.1, from coordinate 4,973,788 downwards.
TATGTTCCCTTCTATGGAAAATATATTAAGGAAGCTTTCCTAAAGAAATGTGGAAGGAAGAAAAAATATCCCTAGACTATCCATGTTCTTGGCCAATTAGCAAATATCATGTTAGGAAAAGTGGTAGTTCCTAAGTATTCTAATCCAGGTAGCCTGGTCATTGAAATTATCATTAATGGTCATTCTATGAAAAATGCCCTAATTAACCTCAGAGTAGCCATTAATGTTATGATCAAACATACAATGAAATAACTTAATATCTCGGGTCTTAGGTCTACTCCCACTATGTTGCAACTTGTGGACATCTCAATTGTTAAACCAAATGGGATTATTGAAGATATAGTGGTAACATTAGACTCTTGGAATATCCAATAGATTTCATGATTTTATCCCCTAAGGTAACACTTGAAGGTTATCCAATAATCCTAGGTCGGCCATAGTTGGCCACTATTGATGCACAAATAGGTTGTCGATTAGGGGATATGACCATTTCAAATGGTCTTACCATTAAAAAGTTAGCCTTGTATCCACCTACTTAGCCTCAACAATATTTAGTCCAACCTATTTGGCCAGCCTTAGGAGAAAAATCTGAAGAGATGAATTCAATAGCCTAGCTGATGATGCTTTAATGGAATCCTTTCTTTCAATTGTAAGAAGAATACAACCTACTTGCAAATATCATACCAAATAATTATGGAACAGAGGAGCAGTTTTCTATTTATTCACTTGACCTCCATTGCTCCCTACAACTATTGTATCCTAAATAAAACCCTTCCAATTTTATTGTTGCAAATACTCTATTGCATTAATTTCTACCTCATGAGATTAATACACCTCCTAAGAAGATAGAGGTGTCTCCAGGCTATTGTGTAAACATAAACAACATGCTCATGTAGTTCCAACAAGTAGCCTTAACAATGCTCCTTCAACAACACAAAACTATGTTTGCATGGGACTATGGGGATATGAAAGGATTAGATCCCAAATTGTGTACCAATAGGATATATATCAAAAATGGTAGTATGCCTGTGAGGCAATCTCAGAGGAGAGTAAACCTAGTACTTAGGGAAATAGTCAAAATTGAATTACAGAAATTGTTGATTAATGGCTTTATATAGCCCATATTAGATAGCCAATGGGTATCCCCATTAGTCGTTGTACCCAAAAAAGGAGGGAAATGGAGAGTTTGAGTGGATTATAGGGATTTGAACAATGCCACTAGGAAATAACATTTTCCTTCACCATTTGTTGACCAAGTGCTAGATTCTTTGGCTAGTAAGAAATATTTTTTTATTTATGGATAGGTACAGTGGATACAATCAGATAAGAATAGCCCCTAAGGATCAAGAAAAGGTCAATTTTACATGCCCATGGGGAACATTTTCATACTTTGTCTTATCCTTTGGCTTATGTAATGCACCAACAATATTTCAAAGGGCAGTCATCAATATTTTCTCAAATATTTCTCATGATTTATGGAAATATATATGGATGATTTTACCACTTATGGAGTCACCTATGAGGAGGCCTTAGCTAATGTTAAAAAGGTTCTAACAAGGTGTGAAGAACATGATCTTTCTTTGAATACTAAAAAGTTCTTTATGATGATGCAAGAAGGTGTTCTGTTAGGCCATTTCATATCTCAAGGTGGTATACAAGTTGACCCTACTAAAATAGAAGTGATTCTCCCTTTGCCTACTCCAACCAAGAAAAAGGATATTCGAAGATTTTTAGGCCATGCTGGTTACTATAGAAGGTTCATAAAATATTTTAGAAAAATAGCCAGTCCATTGTACACTCTTCTTACCAAAGATTCTAAATTCAATTGGACTCTAACCTGTGATGATTCCTTCTTGTAGCTAAAGAATCTCCTTACCCAAGCACCTGTCCTTAAAGGACTAGATTGGTATCTTCCATTTCATATACATACTAATGCTTTAGATTCTTAAATAGGAGTAGTGCTTTGCCAAAAAGAAGAGTCCATTGAACATGCTATATATTTCATCAGCAAGAATTTGCAAGGCTTGGACTTAAACTATATAGTTATAAAGAAAGAACTTCTAACTGTAATATATGCCCTTAACAAGTTCCACTACTATGTCATAGGGTAGAAAGTGTTTGTACATATTGATCATGCAAAAATTAGATATTTAATGAATAAGACATTAATCTATGGGATATTAGCACGCTGGCTTCTTTGGCTATAGGAATTTGACTTAACCATCATTGATAAGCTAGGAAAGGCTAATGTAGTTGCAGACATTTTTTCTAGACTGTAGAAACCTACTCCTGGTGATTCTTAGGTGATTGGTGACAATTTTCTAGATGAACATTTATTTTCTATATCATCTAAAACACCATGTTATGCAAACATTGCTAATTACCTGGCTGCAAACAATATTTCAGCCTACTTCTCACCAAAGGGGAGAAGATTTCTTGTGGAGAAGAGTTTCAACTTCACATGGTTGGATAATAGCTTATTCTATATAAGACCTTATCAAGTCATGCAAAGATATGTGAGGGAAGATGAAACTTATGACATCCTTCATGCATGTCATGATGAGCCTTGTGGTGGACACTTTGCAACCAAGAGGACAACTATGAAGATATTAACAACAAGATTAATGGCCAACCTTACACAAAGATGTAGTAGTCTACATAAGGAAATGTGATAGATGCCAGCAAATGGGTCACCCCACAAAATCTAATGAAATGGCCCTGTATCCTCAAGTAGTTCTTACCCCCTTTGACAAATGGGGAATGGACTTTATTGGTCCTATTGAGCCCACATCCAATGGATATTCCTATAGCTTGGTTTGTATAAACTATGTTACTAAATGGGTAGAGGTCAGAGCCACGAAGCATGCTAGGGACAACAAGGTCACTGAATTATTGTATGAAGAAATATTTTCCAGATATGGCATTCCAAGAGAGAGTTTCATAGACCAAGATGCCCAATTAACATCAAAATTGATCACAACACTAATGGAAGAATACAATATATGCTAGAGAAATTCAAGCCCATATCATCCTCAAGAAAAAGGTCAAGCAGAGGTCACCAGCTGAAAGATTGAATCTATCCTGACAAAAAAAATGAAGATACAAAAAAAGGATTGTAGAAGTAGGCTTCTTGAAGAAGTATGGGCATATAGAACAACTTGGAAAACAACAACTAGGTTTACCTGATTTGAGTTGTTGTATGGAAAAAATGTAATGCTACCATTTGAATTAGAACACAAAACTCTTATAACAACCTTAGAGTTCGATGTAGACCTTCCTACAACTTAATGCACTTGATGAAACTAGGAAGTCCTCCCTTTAGAAAATAGAGATTTTTCAAAAGCAATGGAAGAGATGCCATGAAAGTCACATCAAGAAAAAGAACTTTACCATTGGTGATTGGGCACTATTGTATGACTTTCTATTTCAAAAAAATTAAGGCAAGTTGACCACAAGGTGGCTGGGTCCATATGAAATTAAAGTAGTATTTGATAATGGCTTTGTGCAATTGGAAATGATTGATCTAGTCCAATTCAAGTTACTCATCAATCATCACAGGTTACACCTATACCAGAAGCCTACCTCCAAGGATGAGTTCCTTTCACAATTTAAACAATTAGCTCACCAACAACTTCCTAAAACAAAAGACTTTGGTCTTCCTCCTATAAATTCTTCATGAATTCAATCAGATCTCTCATAATAAATACTTCCTTTTCTTAGGAAGTACCTTTCTTTGTAATAAATTGCAATCTTGTTTTTATTTTTCTTAATCTTTCATTTCATCCAATGTGCCACCTCACCTTTTCATTCTCTAAATTTTGCACTTTGCGCTAGCATCGGCCACATCACTCAATCTGATTCATCATCAATGAGAAAATATTTTGTCAAATATGTAACATATTTTATTTATTACATATTATTCCATTTATTTAATACATTTTATAATTATTACCCACAAATTTGTTGCATTTATATTATCAACAATTGTGAATATTTTGACATATATGGATGCATGCCACCTTTTTTGAAGGGGGCAGGAGTGAATGCAAAATCTTAAATCCACACATCATTTCCATCTTGAGAGTCTTTTCATTGTCACTTCACATTGTTTTATAAGTACACCCCTTTCGCCTCTACATGTCCTTGTCATAATATCCCACCATCTTTTAAACCCAATTTGAATAATTAAAAGACAATGTCTCCCATTGCCATTAATGAGTTCTTGTTAAAAGGTTGTTTCAAATTCATTTATGTCCAAATTATAAGTTAAACAAAGTTTTCTTGCGATACCTAAGACATAAGTTTTGAAGCTTTCAAGAAGAGTAGTAGGACAATGTAGAAGAACTAAATTCAGAACATGGGAGGGCCTTTGATAAGGCATGAACCCACCATACATACATCTCTTCTTCAAGATCAAGATGTTGTGCAAAGATTCAACAACAATGGATGGTTGAATTATTTCCTAAGATTGAATGAATATGATGATGGTGTTGCACTTGAATTTATGCACACATTTAATGGGTCAAAAGCATTTGTATGGGGTATCACATTATTAGCCACATAAGAAAGAATTTTTGTAATAATCAAGTTTCTAGCTATAGGAGAATAGTATCTAGTCAATCATGACATCATGTTAGTTAGGGAAAAATTTACTCAACCTGGTGATGTCCGGTTGGAAGTTGGAAAGCAAGGATGCAAGAGCCTTTCTCTACCTCCACTATACCCACAACTTTCCATACATATCATCAAGTATTTAACCTATGATGTTCAGTTCTCTTACTTACATTCCCATTGTTTTCAATTGTTGAGTTGCATTTGGCATGGCTGAGTAGTAAATGTACCAAATTTTCTTCATCATTTTCTGTTAACTAGTTATAGTGAAACACAGAAAGGGAATCAAAATTATATAACCCATCATGGGTTGGTTAAATTGTTAATTAAAGATCTTTAAGAGATAGGCCTCCCAATGGATAGGCATAATTTATAGTAGCTAGGGCTCCTCAACCCAATATTGAAAATGTTGAGAATGTTGAGAATATTGAAAGAATTGAGAGGGTTGAGACTTCCACAGACTGCCCTTCCTCATCCGCTCCTATAGCCAAAAGGGCTAGGAAGTCTGAAGAAGGAAAAGAGGAAGTTCATTCTGTTTCCACTACCCTAGTTCAAAATAACCCTGATCATGAGAAAGAAAAATAAAAAGGGATGAATACTGAGGAAATTAAAGAACAAAACCCTCACTTTATTGTCTACAAAGCTAAAAAGAGGAAAACACCTCATGCAACCATATCTTCTGTGGATCACTCTATTAAATGAAAAACCCATAGGACATCTTCCCTTATAGCCAAAGAAACCCAAACTAGGATAAGTTATAGGCTTAAGTAGAAGGAAGCAGAAGTTCCAATTATTGTGTTAGGAGAAGAGGAGGTTGTTGATTAGGAGTCCCAATATATCAACAAACCAAAGGTTCCCTCTAAGGACATAAACCTTAAATAATAATTGGAGACTGGTAAAGGATTTTAAACTTTAAATGACTTAGCTGAGGTAGTTTTTGAATTAGTCACAAGCCAATCTAACACCCTGGAGCATATAGCCTTGGTGCCATATAGAAGGACACTCATTATAAAAATTATAGAAAGTGTTTGGAAGGAAAAGTTAACATATGGTCCTACCACTCTTCAATCTCTTTCTTTCAATTTTTATTACTAGGTATTATTTCAATAAAGTTTATGGGAAATTGAGAAAAAGAAAATGCAAGATGAAATTACAAAGCAAAAGCAGGAGATCTAGCATTTGCAGACAAAACTGGACTCAGTATTGGGTCTTACCTCATAAATAGAAGAATGAAGGCTACCCACTAAGGTATACACTCTTTGTTTGCAAGAGAAACATTTTTTATTTAAATTGATGAGAGTTATTAAGGATCTACCTCCAGACATACAAAATCCACAAGAGTTTTATGCACTTTACCAATCTACCCCAAGATGGATTAGAAATTTACTTTGTGAATTTTATCTCCATAATATAATGTTACCTTCAAACATAGAATGGAATCCCCTATATCACATTGGTGATCACCATCTAAGAGATTTAATGTCTTGGGTAAGTAATGAAGTCAATTATTTGAAACAATTGGAAGTTTATACAAAAAAAGCGAGGAATGAGACATTACCACTTAGACCTAAAAGAAAAAACCTAGACAAACTATATTTGGACTAGCTTAGGGTTACCTATGGATCCCTTAAGATGGAGTACATAGAAAAGATTTTTAATGTCAGGCAACAGGATTATAAGGAATTCCTATGAATGCCTTATCATATGAGTTAGAGAGCCTTCTCTAGGATAACTTCACAATGGCACATGATTCCCACATCCTTAAGGAGATTATAACCTCACAGTCCCCTCAATTTCAAGGCTATCATGTAGTTGGCTTAGAAGTATATCAAATTAGGGAGATAGGCTAGGCCAGACTTATGGTTCCCTATGACATTCCAACCACCACTTCTCATGTGGCCTCTTTACCACTAAACCATTGAGGAAATGATTGAAAACATGGAAAATAGGAGAGTTGAGAAATGGGAGAGGTCAAGGGAATTATATTGGATAGTTGGAAGCTTAAGGAACAGTGGAAACATAGAATAAGGGGATTTCAAGAAAATGGAAAAGCATTACAATGCTGGAGGACTAGCATGAGTTTTGAAGGGGGAAAATGATGAACCACATAATTTCTCATGTTTTATGTCTCATTTTGTCTCCATCCTTGTTGTCTTGAACTAATTTTCATTGACTATCTATTTAAAACTCTATTTTCTTTCTATAGTTGAATGACTTTTCTAAAACCTTTAAATTCACAATTGAACTTATAAACCTTTAAAATGCAACATGGTTTTAATGTGATATTTTATGGTTTTTTTTAATAAATGTTGTGTATGTGATGAATGGATATATTGCATGTTTCATGGAATGTTTTCTTGGTTCTAGTTTCACTAAGAAAATAGGGGGCATCGTGTTCAAGACTAGTGTAATGAGTGGTTTCAATTAATTGGTCATATAGCAAAGATAGTTGATGATTCTCAAGACTAGTCTAGGGAAGATGAGGCATTCAAAAGAAAACCCGTGGTTGATGATTAGTTCAAAGTGAATTTCTCAAGTCACAAGATGAGATTCTTGTTGTCGATGAAATCTAGGGTAGTAGATGTTATATCTATTCTTGTCTTAAATAAGTGAGTTTTCTATTTATTAATGAAATAATTAGATGCATTCCTCTTTCTCTAAGATAATTGGTGACCCACCTTCCTTGTGGTGTGTGCATTCAATTGAGTTGTAGTTTTTTTTCTAGTATGAATAAATGCCATTCCTCTACACAAGAGAATGAGAAAGAGATATAGATTATTTTTTGGTTTTCTAAAACTTATGTATGTATCAAGAAATGTTATGAATAGATAATGAAATTGAGAATATTATGATAAATTAAGTTTCTAAAGAATACTCACTAAGGGCGCCCACTTAGTGAGATATTCTCCACCAATATAGTTTTCCTTTTATGCATTCATAGTTTCCAGAGTTTTCACGTTGACCATTCTTGCATCCACTGGATTCCATTCTGTGTGACTGTTCTTGAAGAAATAATGAACAAATTATTTCTTGTTTGGTCTGAACTAAGATTTATTTACTTTACTCAAGTAAATCAAATTAGTATTCTATTTTGAAAATATGTTTTAGTTGAGTTATTCCAATCATTTAACTTGCTATAGCCATAGAATAGTATTTGTTTATGTATTCCAATTCATACAACTTCTTAGTAGATGGATCTAATGGGTACTTAGTGCACATATTGTACTACATCATTTCAAGTATACGTCCCTAGTCGATATTTAAATTGTGTCCCCATAATAATAAAATATAGCTACTTGGACATGATATCCAATCCTCAAGGAGAGTCAAGAACATAGTTTAAAGTACTCTTTATCGAACCAAGAAATCATCACTGGCATCCTCATCATCATTATCACCACCATACCATCATCTTCTTCTTCTTCTTCATCATTTTCTTCTTCTTCTTCTTCTTCTTCTTCTCTGGTATCTTCTTCTTCTATCACATTATACTATATTGGCCTTCCTCTTGGATCATATCAAACTACAAATGACCAACCCAGTTTATGTGGAACCTCTAAGTAAAACACTTGCTCACATTGGCTTAGAAGAACATAGGGATCATCTCCAACTGGCTCAAATGAACTTTATTAATGATTGTAAATCCATTATCATGTTGAATAACAGTTCTATCAATATCATTTTGATTCAGTCATAGCCTATACCATTTGATGATGAATAGAACTAATTTGAAGGATTTAAAGTCACACTCAAGTATATCATCCAAAATGCCATAGTATCAGTTTTGAGATTCTTGAGGATGTATGTCATTTCTAGATGAAATATTAGTAACCTTGAAGATTGGAGTTATCCTAGAATCACAAGTTTTCTTTGTGTCATCCAACTTTTTTATTGGAAATTTATGTTCATGGTAGTACATAGCTTTGTGGTGCTTAACCTACAATTTTTCAAACATGTGAATATTATTTTCTTCATGATTTGATATTAAACATATGGGTCATGATTAATAAATTTATACATACCTGTCTACCTCTTATACCATACGCTAGATCAATTACCATTGGTGTAACATTAGAATCTCCATTCCAATGAGATTCTTTAACCAATGAAGCAATGTGTTCCCATGTTAATGAGCGACCATTTTTTTGAGATCATTCAATCCATACCATCATCCAGTCAAGATTGTTCGCAATTTACAAATGTAGTGCATCCTACACTCGACCAATTGTATAAAAAAAATAGACCACTTAGAAAAAACTTATCTTGAAGATTTATAATAATTAATTAACTATAATAACATCTTATTATTACCTCTCACTTTTCTCATTCTACCTTTCCCCATCAAATACTCCCCTTCAAATTTGTTAATGGAGTTGGGATCCCAAATGTGGTCTACATGGATCTTTTTTGTAAACTTAGGAAGATATTTACTAATGTACACCATGGTCTAGTAGACCATATATCCCTCCACCATATAAGCCTCAGGATGTGCTCTTTGTTGAACCAAGCCCTTCAAAAATTTCAAGTGCCTCTCAACCATCCACATTGACCTAGTTTGTATAGCTCCACACAATTCAATCTCCTCAACTTGATGTATGAGGTAGTGTTCTTGTGCATTGAAAAAAATTGAAGGTAGACACTTTTTCATTTCACACATAAGATAATGAATTTTTCACTTCCAATATTTAATATCTTCTTTATTGATTTGTTTTGATGACAACTACCTAGAAGAGATTCAACACACAAAAACATATAAATGAGACTTTACAAAAAATATACAATAAATTATAGAAAAAGTAAAACAAGTCACAAATATAATATATATACAGCAAATATAAGAAATAATGCTTCTAACCTCATGTATTTTCTAGGATCGTATATAGCTTGTTTGACACTGTTGTTGAAGTGGTGTGGGAGAGATAGAGGTAGAACATACTACAATAATTATAAAATGATCTTTTCAATATTTTAGAAAATAATACAATGAAAACTACATGCAGTATACAAATATATAGAGAATACAAAATAACATGAATTACCTTAATAAAGGTATGCCAATCACGTGTTTTCATCCTTGGCCCAAATTCACTTTTCTTTTATATGAGATTGTTTATGTTCACAACAAAACCTATGGGAAATCAAATTTTTTGTATGACTTCTTTTATAGCATTTCTTTGTTGCTTTGATAATAACCAAGGACGGGCACTTATATCAATCTGCTCTCCATTGTTATTTGATCGAATGACATTTTTTAATGCATGGTTTGAATCTTGAATGTCACTACAAATTTTGACAATTTTTTGTTTCTGATGCCTTCCATCTAATAATTTCCATAATATCTCAGTTATATTCTTTCCAATATGCATATCATCAAACAAATTCACAATTGGGAGGTGCTCATAGTACGAAAACCTACTAAATTGTCTAGGATAAATTTTTAGTCCTTTTGGAAGTTGGTCATTAATTCCTTGATGACCTTCATGAGCATCAATTACATCATTAGTAAACAAAACACAATATCAAAATATAAATTTCAAACAAAACAATCAGATGGAATGACATTACCTTGACGATTTATTCTATTATATTCCAACTTCCATAGGTGAGGTGTCATTCTTTATGACTTTGATGTAGTCTCTTCTTTCCCATTGAAAAGATGTTTTTTAGTAACTTGATACTTATGATTTATGTGGAGAAAATGACTATACTCATCGAACACCTTCTTTCCTAAACTTTTTGAATGACGAGATCTCATCTTTGGACCACAAACTGGACATGCAAATTTTTCCTTTATTTTAAGACCTACAAGATCATGTATAATTAGATTAAATATGTTAATTTTGATAATTACCATTATCATGCACAAATTTAAACACACACAAAAAATGTGTTAGCACTATAACATACAAAAATTTATATGTATTAACAATATAACATACCACAAAAATGTGTTAGCCTAGGGGCATCATGTATTATCCATATACACATTGCATGGAATTGAAATTATCTTTGTCCTATTGGCCTAGAGATGTGTGACCTCATTCCATAACTTCAACAAACCATTAATAAGGGGCTCAATATATACATTCATATCTTTAATATGGTACTTACCTAGTTGAATGAACATAAACATTACATAATTATTATGACCATTTTGATGCAGTATTTATAAATAAATTTAGATGACTATTAAATAAAAAAATACCCAGAACAATCATTTCCAACATTATGTGCTCCCTCTTTATGGACATCCAAGGAGGAATGTTATTGTTGATAACAAAAATAGGCCATGCCTAGTAAATACATCTCATCTCTCCAAATGGATTGACACTATTTGCTGCTAATGAAAGCTTGAGATTACAAGGTTCTTCTTTAAAGTGTGGCCAATTTTCCTCTATGTCCTTAAATGCAGAACCATCTGTAAGCATTCACATAATGTCATCTCTACTTTTATTGTGTGCATGGTAATCCATAAATTGTGCCAAGATAGTGCACCTAAACAATCATTATAGGCGTGGAATAATGAAAATATACTGAAGAACCTTACGAGGCACCTTTTTTGTTATTTGATCTAATCTATATCTACTAATATGACAATCAAGGAATTATGTTGCAAATTCATGTTGTTTATGATATATAATATGATCACTGGGACATGCATGTATTGTTTGATACTCCATTCCAATATCTTTCATAGTGGTAGATAATTCTCAATATGAATGAGGTAGAATGTTTGATGGTGGTAACAAACACTCACCTATCAACTTATGAAAAAAAACATATAATTTGTTAATATAAAGAATATTAATGCTACATGATTCACCATTTGTTAACTATAAGGAAACTATGAGTAAAATAGATGAAAAAAGATGACATATATGATATACCTTAACATACATGAGATTGCTACATTGGATAAACCATTCATAACCATGAATTTCATCAACAATAATACAACAATGAGAAGATTTATTTGGGAGCATTTGTATAGGGGTTCGTATGCCTTCTCCAGTATAGGTAAATCAAGGTCACCTTCATCATCATGATTAATGCCAATACTATCATCTTCAATCGTGTTATCTGGCACATGATCAAATGCAAAAATACCATCATCTTCAATTGTGTTCTCTATCACAGGATCATCTTCTTTCATGGTATCATTATCTTCCCCTTTTATATTCTCACCTCCATGTTCCTCCACTTGGAAATTCACATTCTTTGGATTGTTATGGTCCATAACATGTAACCCAAGGTGGTTAACCTATATCAAAATGATGACCTTAAATTAACCATGACCATGATCTCATCATAAATTTATTTCTTATGTATATAAATTGTTAAAATAATATATTGAAATACTTACCAATGGACAAAAATTGTGCCCCCCTTCAATATGACCATGTTGCCTACAATGTTTCTCAATTTTTTTTATTAGAAGTCTTCGAGTCTTTAAGCCCTTGAAATTTTTGTAGGGACAATAAAATTTCCCATCACCTTTTCTTTTGAACTTAGACCACAATCTAGCAATTATCTCCTTATTTTGTTCTGGGTTCATATTGTCAGACATGGTCTTTCTTCATAGGAAAATATTCGGGCTATAATTATACCAAAAAATTATCTCCTATACTCTAAATTAAGATATTAATGTTGTCATCCATCAAATATAAACATACTAGAATTAGTAGTATCTTGTATAAAATCAAGTGTAGATCCATTATATAGATTTTGACTACAAATAATTGTACATTTCATCTAATCGTGATTCATATTTGATAGGAATGTTAAGAATATTACTTGTTGAATTATATAATCATTTTGTAAAATTTTGAATGGATCCACACATTACATATAGACTTCCCCAAATCCCACCATTATGGAGAGAACTTCTACATTCCTCACAACACCTAAAATACACAAAACATGATCCAAATTGGTGTACAAACAATACTAATTGTTCATTGTTTCTTAAGATAGTTAACTTGCAACTTTAAAAGATAAATAAAAAAAGAGGTAAAGTGGGCTCGATTGGTCTCACACCAAGAGAAAGAGTCACTGGAGCCATGTAATGATCATGTAATGATCATAATATTCCATGTACTATACAATTATAACATCTAATGTGTAGATACAATGAGTTTGAATGGTGATCACCATAATAGGGTTAAGGAAAACTAGGGAAAGTTCATGAATTCGGTTGCTAGGGAGAAGCAATAAATAATTTGCCTTAATAGGAGGTTATTTTTATGATTGAAGGCATCTAGATACACCAAATCAAAGGTGAAACAATCCATGTTTGATTGTAGAAGTGTTTGGAGACCAAACATTGGAGAAGCCCCATGATAGAGGGTTTGTTTGAAGATAAATTGGGGCTTTTATAGTGGTAGTGACCTTGGAGTCATTTTGAGTTGATATTCTTTTGATTGAATCCATATTAGAAGACTTCTAAAATTTTCATAACTAGAGGATAAATATAATTTAGAGTTTCTTTGTTAAATGACCATCTTTTTAGCCTCAAATGGGGTCACTCGTGTGAGCAATAGCCATCTTTTTAGCCTGAAATGGGGTCACTCATGTGAGCAGTAGATACTTCTCCAAAACAAATCTACCTATTCTTCTAGTATGTTGTGTACGAATGAAAAGGGTATCCAAAAAAATAATTATTTTGGGAAGTGTCTTGGAAAATTTTTGAGTTATTAAGTTTTTAATCCAAGGTGGGGCAATCCAGGGTACAAAGGTAAACATGACCAACTCTAGATGATAGTATTTTGTTGATTTGATTTTTTTGTGTAGGAGTCTAAATGAAATGGATCAGTGGATTGGAATGGGTGTGGACAGAGTTTAGAAAGGTGTGTACTATGTGGGTGTCTTGATGATGAGAAGACAAAGCCAAAATGCTTGGGGGAAATGGTGTGATGACTGTCTTAAGTATGGATTCATAAGTTGCAGAGTCATTGTCTTTAGGAAAATCAATAGTATTTTTTGTGTAGACCAGAGGGGTCAAGGGTGTGGTCCCATGAACAAAGGAGTAAGGGTTCATTTGGTGCTTGGGTGTAGAGGAATCCAATGATATGTGATAACATAAGTGCCACCAATATCTCCAAGAATCCTATAATTCATCCTATAAAAAAACATATTTCTATCTATACCATTGTTAAAAATTAGTGCTCTATCTATGTGAAGAACCATGATTAAAAAATGATTGACACTGATCACTCTACTTTATCTTAATTGTACTTATATTCAATGGTTTAATTGGTATGTTCTAGGATTGTGAGTAAATTGTAAAAGTTATAAAATGAGTTCAATATTGTAGAAGGTTTTATTATGATCTTTAATATGTGTAAGGTTAAAGAGTATTTGGAAAAAGTGGGAGAATATTGTGTTCGGTTTTTTAAGATAGTCATTTATTAAGGACATCAGAGGCATGTAGTACAATGGCTCAAATGAGTCTAAAATGAGCATGATATTATAGAGGGATACAATTTACGAAAGCACTAAAATCATAACTACATCAATATATGTTATTGCCAATATTAATTATTAAATTCTATTATAAATAATTAATTATTTTTAATTTAGATATGATTGGTCAATATTGTATTTACATTACGAATTTGTTATTTTCTATTATAATTACTAAAAAGAGTACTACATTCTTGTTCCTTCTATTTTAAAACAATGATTGACATCCAATTCCATATATAAGGATGGGGAGAAGTAATTCAATACTTTATTGCTATCAAATTTCATAGTATTTTTTTATTGGATTTCCACATATTGCAATTCTGCTAATTTTTTAGATCAAACCAACATAGTTTTCTTTGACTAGTTATGTTCAATCATTTGTTATATCTTCATCAAGGACTTAAAGAAGGTACAGAGAATTTTTTGTAGGTTGGAGAATCCTTATTTGAGAAAAAGGCATTTTGGAAATATTCTATGGGTCTTTTCTCTACTTCATACAATAGTAATACCAAAGTTTAGATTCTAAAATAGGGACTTTGATAAAGACAAAGATGAAGGTGTTGAGCATCTATAGGCTTTTTCACATTCATATTTAGTGGAATCCATGAAATTTCCTTAATGATCTATGCAAATTATGACATGTCAAATTGCAAGGCATACAATTGATTGGGTAAAATTTAAAGGTTTTGAAGTTAAACATTTGCCTCTTGTGATATCACATAGTTACAAGATTGTTGCATGTGGTTCTTTCAAAAAAAATAGAAATGTCACAAATTAATAACTTTATATTTTCTAGGCTTGTGTGGGTTCAACTTTTGAATATCCTCCAAAAGCTCCAAAAGGATTAAGTTTTTCTTGATCTTTTTTTTTATGTTAGATACATCATAGTCAAGTGGTAATTTAGAACCTTGTTGTGCTAGGGACTTGAAATATATCTCTTTATCCATTTCTATCAACTTCTCCATCATTTTGGTGAAATGTGGATTTTGTAATGATTCTTCCATCTTGACTTTCATTATCTCTTCATGATGTCGACCATTAGTTCTAGTTCCATCATTTCTTGAAGGCCACTTATTTTCCCATATAGGCATGGCTGAAGGTTGTTTTTGTTTATCTTGTTGGTTATCCTCAACTTTAAATGGTTGTTAAGGAGATTGAGTTTCTTCTTGGTTCGATCCTCAACTTGAAATGGTTGATAACAAGATTAATTTTCTTGTTGAGGAATATATTCAGTAATTAATGTTTCATCTTTATGATAAGTGTATTTTAATCTAAAATACCTTGTTTGCATCGACATGAAAATATTATCACTATCTTTCTTCAAGAAATATCTCTTGTAATGAATTGATTGAGTTTTAAATTTAGATTAAAATGTCCAAGCAATTGATAAGTTGGGTAGTTTCAATGTTTGATACCTAATGGATATGGTTCCATTTTCTTGACAACCAAAAGAATAATCAATTTTTACTCTTGTGCTCTCCCAAATGTAAAATAGACCCAAAACATTTGCATCATGACTTGCTGAGATCTCATGACATCCTGAAGATCAGATTTTCTTGAATAGCACACAATGAAGAAATACTTGTCATAGTTATTTTGGTACAGAAATGGGATTTTGTATATGAAGACATCACTGGTCCTCGACAAACTTCAAATATGGATAACTTTACAGGAACTAGAGTCACGGGTGTTAGAGAAGACATGTGAGATGCACAATGCACTACAATTTTGTACAGATTGAACATGTCATGGATTTATTTTCATGGGGTTGTGAAAAGTTGAATTTTTTTTAACTTAGTTGATGTCCTTATCACTCATGCCATTGTTGAACCGGTTGTCCCTATTTTAATATAAATATATTAATGTTTTATCAGCAAAATTTTGAGAATACTCACTATTTTAACATTTCAAATACTCACTATTCGACCTCAGTGATTTCATTTGCTAGGTTTGTCACACCAAATTGGCCATACGCAATTTATTCATCTCATACAAAACAAAGAAACTATATAAGGGTTTCAAACACACCTTTAACCAGTTCTCCGCAGATTCCAAGGGAGGGGACAAGGAATAACTAGCAATCCAGAGTATTAATATCTCCTGCACAGGCCACTTCACATCATAAAGTGAACCAAAAAATTTCTCACAAATAATTTCTCACTCCGTGCCCTCAACCTTCAACTCTTCTTTGTCGCATAATTATAGAGAATGAATATGAGACATAATGAATTGAAATGAAACCTTTTTTTTAAGTTATTCTCATGTTCGTCTCAATTATAACCAACATAGGAATGGATTTCAAAAAAAATCAAAGATTTCCTTCTATAATCTGACCAAGAAAAACCATTTTAATGCTTTGTCAGAAATGTTGGTAAAAAATTAGGGTCAAATGTATTAGTGTGTTCCTCATTTCATCAAGTGATCATCAAGAAGAACTTCTACACTTTGGGAAGGATTTCTTTCTTGGTCTTATTGTGATGTAGGAGCATCTCGGGTTCTTGGAAATCCTATATCACCAAAAACATGTTAGAGTTGTTAAGTTATTCTCAATAGCTACTTTTGGGCTCTCGTTGATGTTTCATGTTTCCACCGATGGGGCTCAGTTGCTTTTTGGTTCCTTCATTCATCGAGCTGGATCGGTTGGTTCACCGAGCTAATTTCCTATTGCTCATTAATATTTCTCACTGAGTGGTTTATTTTGGATTTTTGTTGAGGCTGACTTGTGCATTTAATTTTGGTCACAGAGTTAAGGGTTACATCGATCATTGGTAAGTGTGTGGACCTAGATCTAGTCATTTCCTTCTCTAATGATAGATCTGAAGGCTGAATTATTTCGGTAGCCTCTTGTATAAATAAAGAAGTATGTTTTATTTTTAGGAGTTTTGAATAGATAGGAGTATGGATCTGAAAGTGGAATCCTCACATGTATGAGGATTATTGTAATTAAATTTTGAATGTATCTAGCTATAATTGGGAAGGCCTTATAGCCTAGCATGTATGAAGTTATTGTGATTAATATAAGAATTCTCTAAATTCTCTCTCTCTCTCCCTACTTGTGTTTTCTTTCACGTGTTGATTCTGCAAGTAGCTTGGTGATTTTGGCATACCTTTGGCCTTCATCCCTCTTCCCTTGCATCAGGTGGTATTAGAGTGAGGTTAGATCTAGATCTAAATTTGCAAATTTAGGTCGAGGGTTCCTTCTTGTAAACCGTAGTTGGTATTTGTTGTGGTGTGGCAGATTTCAATATGATCTAAAATTATAGAGGGTTTCAAGATGGTTCATGGGATGTGAGATGCAGATCTAGGATTAGCTGATATGTTGAGACACATTGTTGCTAGGTTAGAAGCTATTGAGATAGACCGGCATCAAGGGAGACATCTTGAAGATGTTAGTGATGAAGAAGCTAAAGATGAACAAGGTAAAGTAGAACCTATACTTGTGATGGATCAAGGTGAAGAAAGAATTTTGAAAGCATTAATAAATTTGAAGTCTACACCACATTTCAATCCTCTTGAATACAGTGGTAGGCTCAATTCAGATGAGTTGATGGATTGGATAACTGAGATGGAAAAGTATTTTGAATATGAAAAGGTCCCTGAGGAAAAAATGTGAAAATTGTAAGTATAAAGTTGAAAATTCATGTATCCTTATGGTGGGAGCATCCACAATTGGACAGAAAAAGGAAAGGAATAGACAAAATCAAGGTATGGAATAAGATGGTGAATAAATTGAAAGACAAGTTCTTACCGTGTGATTATCAGATTAACCTAGTTATGAGAATGCAAAGTTTGAGGTATAAAGATAGCTTAGTAAAAGACTATACTAAGGAATTCTATAGACTAGATATCAGATCTAGACATATTGAGGATGAAGTGGAAAGAACTATTAGATATCTGAATGGGTTAATAATATCTATTCAAGAGGAAATCAGTTTGGTCAAGTTGGAAAGTATTGAAGAAGCTTATCAGTTTGCCCTAAAAGCTGAGGAGAAATTGAGCAAAAGACATAAGAAAAGACAAGGAGGAAGAGATGGTAGATTCCCTAGAGGAATAGGTAGATCTTATGGTGAAAACAATAGATTTGATCAAGATAAAACAAATCAGGATAAAGGCAGGACTGAGTGGAAAGGTGAAAGTTCTTCTAGAGGAAGAAATAATAACTACCAAGGTGGCTATAACAAAGGTGGGTTCCAAGGAACTTGTTACAATTGTGGAGGTGAAGGACATAGATCATTTGAGTGTACACATGCAAGAAACAATGTCAGTAACAATAGAAATGCTTTGGTGCAAGAATACTCACTGAATGAACTAGAGAAGGAAAAAAACTTGATGGTTAGAAGAGCACTATGGAGTGAAAGTAATAAGGAAGATTGGGTAAGGAAAATTTTGTTTAATACCAGATGCAAATTTTTTGATAAAGTGTGGAAGGTAATCATTGACAATGGAAGCTCGAAGAATCTTGCATCTAAGGAAATGGGTGCAAATTTGCAATTGGAAAGACTAAAACACCCAAAGCCCTATCTAATTTCATGGATCAAGGATGAGCATACATTATTGTTAGAATAACTGAGAGGGGGGTTGAATTAGTTAAATCAATTATCCTATAGTCCTAAACACTCAAATGCACAATTCCAAACCTTTTCAACAATTTATGCAACTCGGTAAGATAAAATGTCTAACGCTCTATTCATTTACCGAATACCAGTAATTATCCAAACTGTGATTACCAATAAATCAAATATGTAGTATGTAAAGTATGATAGAAAAACAATCATAATAAATAACACATAACACAATGATTTTAACATGGAAACCCAGTTAAGGGAAAACCCACCTGGGACCGGTAATCCAAAATAATTCACTCTTCTGAAGTGAGCTCAGTTAAGAGCCAACCTTGTTAAAGGTTACAATACACACTATTAGGTGTGACCTTGTTAGAGGATTTATCACTAACAATTAACTTTTGACAAGCATTCACTATGGGGTCAACAAGATAATAATTAACATTTCTTGAATGTCATAAGGAAATACAATAAGACTGTTAAGTCCACATGGCTAAGAGATTTTGTTGAATCAATGGTTAAACTGGTACAATACTGATCTAATTCAAATACAACTCAGTTTGCAAGTATTCAAATCTATGCTAAGCTCATAAAACTCATCTGATCAATAATAGATTCACTTCAACAATTTCATCAACTTACTTCACTCGGTTAATAGTTCTCTTATGCTTGATTATGCCTACAGCTCAGTTCTATCTGTAACCAATTTGATCAAGAATGCATGAATAATGTCTTCATGTGAAATCTTTTGTAGTCTCTATTCATCTGGCATAATTCAATAATGAATTATATGTCTCTTATATAGACGTGTAAACCATTTTCATATCAGCCATCATATTTTGCCTCTTAATCTCCTTCATCCATTTTGTTGCTTAAACCTTCCTCAACAGTTGTTTCATTAACACAATTCAATCTCTTCCCTTAGATATTCTTTGAATTTTTCCAGCCATGGATCCTATAACAAACTTCATCTGTTACCTTGAAATCATAACAATTTCCAGCTCAACAATTTTAGTCAGCTATTATAACATTTAATGTTTTCATCCATACTCAGTTAATACTAAAATGCGTCGATGATAACTAACTTGATTATTATTGTCACTCAGTATATACAGGACTGGCTCAGTGTATATAGAAATCTTCAATTACCGACCACATTCACTTATTCAATTCTAATCTCTTCTTCATAATAGAATAATGTAACATGCCCAAGTCAACAATATATCCTCATCAATAAGTTACCCAATGTATTCCTTATCCTTATCTATCATATCCATCTTTTCCTTATGTAGATATCTCATTTATTCACCATGTCTTCCTTCTACAGATGTTCAAATGTATGTAACTATCATGATAAGTATAGTCAAGACTAGTTGACATCAATGACAACAAATTGACTGATTTAATCATCTTACTTGTCACTTTGATAGCTTGGTGATCCCTAATCATTTTTTCTTTTGGTCATCAAGATATTCAATCAGTTGTAGGTCATCAATCTCTCCCTTTGGCATTGATGGCAACACAAACAATATGAAATATGTCATACCATACCAAAAATTTGTTCTACAACTATATAGATAAATATTGTAGCTAGGTAAGCTCTCCCTAGATTGATATTTAATATGTTTGATCACTACAAACAACATTCCATGTAGACTCTCCTTATAGATTTGATCTTCTTCAGCTCTCTCTGATTATTTCTCTGATACTCTTCATTTATGTGCTCTTTTTAATTGATATTTCATATGAAGTTATTCTCTCTCCCTTTGACAACAATGCCAAAATAAAATATACAGCTCTACAATAGCTAAGAAATTCTTTATTGTTCGGTCCAGATCAAGTACCTTCATGTACTAATATATAATTCATTGTTTCAACTTCTACAATCTTTCATAGCCTTAGAAATTCTAAATTGTGAGCTATGTGCATCAACATGAATGATTTCTGATAAAGTATAGTTTGATGCAACCTCCTGATCACCTTAGTGACTGATAGATAGGGGACAGACCCCTAGTCTAGTCCTCAAGTACTCAAAAGTTTCATTCGGTATGGGCTTGGTAAATATGTCAAAAATTTGTTCTTTAAATTTCATAGATTCTAGTTTGACTTGCTTCTCTTGTACTTGTTGTATACACCTAAAAATGGTCACCTAGACTATTAGCCCCTTTTGCTAAATCATAAATTGCTTATTCTTGATCAAATCCTAGTTCTATCATTTATTCGATTATTTTCTATGGGCTAACCATCTTATCCTAAGTTTTTATTTATTTAAAAGGAATATTTCCTCCCCTTTTAATAAATAAAAAGCCCCCACTTTTCCTCTTATCCTAAGTTGCACAAATAAAGCACTATTCTTATTTTATAAAAAGGAGAAAAGCACTTTTTGTCCTATATGGACATAAAGTCAACCACTATTTTCTTATTGGAGGATACTTGTGCACATGGATTGCTCCTCTTTCAAGCTCCATCATTGATTAAATCTTTTACCTCTTAATCTCCATGGTCCATTCCTTCTCATTTCCTATAAAAGGAGAGCTCTCTCCTTCATTTAGGGATATCTTGTTTTTGTGCTAATGTTATGGTACAGGTTTTCTAGGTGCATTTGGAGCTTTTGGAGATCCTTGCTACATCAAGCTTTCCTTGGATTTCCTCATTGCTTCATAATTTAGATTTCATTTCTTGCATTATCATAGCATCCATAGCTTCATTTCATAGCTTAGTTTCCTTTATGCAATAGAATAAACCATCTAGCTTAATTAGGAAGGCTTGGTAATACTTGTTCTTTCCTTTTCATAGCTTAGCTTGCATTGCATCTTTCATTCTCATAGACTAGCTTTCATTGCATTGCATTCATTTGATTCTTGGGGATATTGGCATTCTTGCCCTTGTCTTCATTGAATCTCCCATTGTATGGTTTACTAGCAAGGTTATTGGCTTAATAGCTCTAGCTGATAGCATTCTAAAAACCCTTGCACTCCATGCCTAGGGAGCTATGGATCGATTTGTGAGGGCTCATTCTTGAGTTTCCTTGCATGTAATGATCCATAGAAGTGCACCATTTTAGTGTGTACACTTGTTTCCTCAAATAGTGATACTTAATAGATATATGATTTATTTTTTAATGCATCATTGGATTCTTGGAAATATTTATGGCACTTGTGTTGTCACAATATATAAGCACTCGATCAATGATCACCTCATTCATTCCTTCCAATAATTATTTTATTTGTGCAATATTTGAAAGATTAGCAGCAGCAACAACATACTCTGCTTCAGCAGTAGACTGAGAAATGCATGCTTGTTTCTTGCTTATCCAAGTGACAAGTCTTTCTCGCAAAAATAATGCTCCTTCAGTTGTGCTCTTTTGGTCATCAATGTTTCCAGCCCAATTTGCATCAGTGTAAACTTGGACTTCAAAATTGCCTTCCTTTGAGTACCATAAACCATAATCTTCAGTTTTCTTCAAATATCTCAGAGTCCTCTTAACTGTAACTATATGTGATTCCTTAGGATTGGCAAAAAATCTTGCTACAATCCCAACTACATGTGCTATATCAGGCCTATTGTGTACCACATACATCAATTTTCCAATCATTGATCTATACAGTGTCTGATTTACCTCAATTGATTCATCATCTTTTTTCAATTTACATCTTGTCATCGTCAGTGTACCTACTAGTTTTGAATCTTCCATGCCAAAAGTATTTAACACTTCCTTGATGTATTTTTATTATGTGATGAAAATCCCATCATTTTGTTGTATAATATGCAAATCTAGAAAGAATTTAATCTCCCCAAACATTGACATCTCAAATTCTTTTCTCATTTCATCAGCAAAAGATTTGTAAATCAGATCATGTCCTCCAAAGATTATGTCATCAACAAAAATTTCAGCAATCAAAATATTATCATCATTGTCTCCTTTCATGTATAGATTAATATTGTCACTTGTCCTTACAAAGCTGATACTAATAAGATAACCATGTAATCTTTCATACCATGCTCTTGGTGCTTGTTTCAATCTATACAAAGCTTTGTGTAATCTACATACCATGTTCTTCTTATTTGGATCAACAAAACCTTCAGGTTGTTCTATGTAGACTTCTTCCTCAAGAATTCCATTTAGAAATGTTGATTTCACATCCATTTGATATAATTTGAATCCCTTATGTGCAGCATATACAATTAACACTCAGACTCCTTCAAGTCTTGCTATTGGTGCAAAATTTTCACCATAGTATATACCTTCTTCTTGTGCATATCCCTCGCATACAAGTCTTGCCTTGTTTCTTGTCACTTCACCATTCTCATTTAACTTGTTTTTGAAAATCCATTTAGTACTTATTATATTTTTATCAGTTAGTTTCGGCACCAATGTCCATGTCTTTTTCTTCTCAATCTGTTCAATTTCTTCATTCATAGCCTTAATCCATTCCTCATTTTCAAGTGCATCTCTAACATTCTTAGGCTCAAATTCACAAACTAAACATGTGTTTTGTCTTAACTTATTTCATGTCATCATGTCAACTTGCTTGTCTCCAATGATTTGGTTCTTTGGATGGTGTCTTCAAATAAATCTTGCAAGTACTTGTTCTCTTTTTTGCTCATCATTTGGTTGAGGTTCATTTTATTGCTTGGTAGCTTCTTCTTGATTCTCGGTTTGCATTTGCTAATTCTCAGTAGCATTTTCTTGTCACTCAATAGACTCAGCCTATGGCTTTGGTAGATAGTCTAGATGCTCAATATATGTAAATCTACCATAGTCTTTTGGTTCCTTCCTACTTTCTTCATCATTCTTTTCAAAAAACTCATCTACTTTCACATTAGCACTTTCAATCATTTTGTTAGTAGCCTTGATCAAACATTTGTATGCTTTTCTCTTAGTAGAATATCCTAGAAATATTCCTTCATCACCCTTAGAGTCAAATTTTCCATTTCTATCATCTTTTAGAAAGTAACATTTGCTTCCAAAAATTCAAAAATAACTTACATTCGGTGTGTAGCCAAACCATAACTCATAAGGTGTCTTATTTGTGTCTTTCTTCAGTTGAACTCGGTTCAAGGTGTATACAAGAGTGCATTCTCTCTAGTACATTTGTGCAACATCTTTCTCAATCATCAATGTTCTGGCACAATCAACAATAGATCAGTTCCTCCTTTCTACAATTTCATTATGTTGTGGTGTCCTCAGTGCAGAAACCTATCTTTTGATTCCATGCTCACTACAGTAGTTAGTGAATTAATCAGAAATAAACTCACCTCCTGTATCAGATCTTAAGAATTTTAAACTTTTCCTAGTTTCCTTTTCAACTTTATCTTTATACCACTTAAATAATTTGAAAGCTTCATATTTATCTTTTAAGAACATAACTGTCATCATCCTAGAGCAGTCTATTGGCACCTGCAAAATTTCATGACTTTACCAGTTTTCTTTCGATCTGTGCAGTCATTTTCATATCTCTGGCCTCATACCCTAAGCAAAAATTCATATTTCTAGCCATTGTGCAAATAAACCCTTTGTTTTACCTTGGGCCTTGTCCTAATTTCAAGTTACTTTTTTCGAGCCACTTAAGTTCCCTTTACGCATGTGCATGTTTTCTTTCCCGGTTGGTTGCTGATTTGCTTTATCTCCTAGTGGTTAGCATTTCTTTTCTATGATCATGTGACTGTGCATTCGCGTATTCTCCAAGTCCTTGGCGGTTATGTCTAAGTATTAAGTGACCCAGTGATTAGTCTATTTTTCCTTTAGTCACGTATTCACGAAATGGTGGCCCCTCTTTGTAAATGGTGATACATGTAGACCAGCTATCAGATATATACTAATGTGGTAGCTTGTTATTGGTTGAGGACAGTGATTTGGAATGCTATCAAGCGGGCCCGATATCTCAGTTTGAAGATTTAGGATCGATGGTTGGCATAAAAGCACAAGGAATCTTTTTAGGGTATGTGATCTTACGCCAGCCATCTGATCTCCCAATGTATCAAGGTCAAAAAATGCTGGGTCCACTTGACATGTCAGCATAGATGGGGCTTCCCTATTGGCTGAAGGAAATAATGCAGTGGGTCCTTTGTCAGAGGCGACTACCTTTCTGAGTCACTTGAGTCTTTCATAAAGCACATGCACTTTTTCTTTTTGAAATAGTCTCTCATTGGTCCACGGGGTATTGCATTGGTAGTTGTCAATGGGACCTAGTTTCCAGATGTGTCAATGGGTCCTGATGTGTCAGAAGATCGACGGATGACGTATGATCTTATAGAGCTTTTCTAACACATGAGGGTATAAGAATAACCATCGATCTACTTGTGTGGGCCTAGAAGACTCTCTCGGTGCTTTTGGAAGCTTTGATAAATGTTTTGCGGTTCTGATAAAGCCTTCAGTGTTCGCATGTTCTCACAATATTTGGCGGGGTTCTAAGTTTTCTCGCAAATGTGTGTGATTTCTATATCTCCAAATGAGGTGATGACACTCTAAAATATCTTACGAACTAGAAAATAAAGGTTTTTGTGCATTCGCCAAGTAAAACCCAAGGTTAAGACATGACTCAGTGATTTAGTGAAAAGCTTTATTCGCTGAATCGCTTGACCTAATTGTAGTCAAAGAAAGCATTGAGCGACTTAGATTTTTTGCAGTTGTGTGTTTGTGAAATAACATAAGGGTTAAGGCTTAGCTGAGGATTGTGGGACCATGGTGCCAGGTGTTGCTAAAATGTTTTATTGTGATTGAGCTAGGTGTGCTGAGGTGGAGACTTGTCAGGAGGGCTAGATTCTTCAAGTGGCAGAGGGAAGAGATCGACGGCGGACGTATAATCTAATAGAATCTTCTAACTCTTGAGCGCATGAGACTGGTCATCAATCTGGAATTGGAATCTCAGTGACATGGAGATTTTGTGGGTCCTATGTCAGTAGTGACCAAGCATGAATAGAAAATGAACTAGTGACATGTGGTATTAGAGCGGGCCCATTTATGGGCCTGGGCAGTTTGGCAGTCCTGATAAGAAGGTTAGTGGCCTAATCAATTTTCAATGCATTCACTCATTCACAAAGAAAAATGGCAATGTTCTAAATGGTTTAGCGATTTAGCAAACACTATGTTCACATAATCACTAAACAAACTGGCGGTAAGATAAAGCATTCAGCGAATGCATGAGGCCCCTTCAATTGCTAGCTCGCCAAATGTGACTGGGTTAAGTTGCATTCCATTGTTCGCTAGTTCGAGGGGTTAAGCCATGAGTTAGGAATTTATTTCATGAATAGGAAAGTTCTCTATCACATGGTCGCTAAATGTAAACTAGGATTCCTATAAAGGTTAAGCCATAAAGCCCACGAGACATAAAGATCTAACGGCTGTGATTTAAAGCTGATTCAGGTTTAAATAATGACTACTAATTCACTACTGGTGCCTTGGACATGTCCATTGCAGTTCAAATTTAAATGCTTGGAGGGTTTGCAGACACAGTAAGGACTGGATTTGAATGTTTAAGTGGCTGGAGTTGGTGGATAAAGACTTTAAGATTATTGCAGAGTGGTCCATAGTTTCATGATTGATTGTGGAAGTGTTTTTATGTCGTGAGGGTATGGTTTTTGTTGCTCAAGGCATGTTTCAAGTGGCTAAAGGACTGATTGACATGGAATTCCATGATTTGTAGTACTTTCTCAAAGATCTATCATAAGTGCAAATCTTTCTCAGGCATGGCCGACTAGGTTTCCATCCCTGTAATAAATTCTTGATTGATATTGGTTGGTTTGGTGGGTGAAACTCTAACCCTAGCTATTCAAAGCTTGTTGCATCCTGAATTCTTTGAGGATCCCAAGATAGCTAGTGGTATAAGTAGTATGAGTTTTGATTTTTTAGGGGTTCCAAGATTTTTCTGGGTTTCCAAGCTTTGTGATTCTCCAATCTTTTGGTTCCTGGTTCTAGTCTTTGGCAATCCAAGGGATTCCATTCTCTAGTTCCATTCTCTTGATGCTAAATGCAAAGGATACAAGTTTATAGTAGATTCTCATTCTAAGTCTTTGACTGAAGAGTTTTCCTTGTATGTATGGATACATTTTCATGAAATACAGTACAGTTTCTATCTTGGTTCTATTATTGTCTCTTGGCTTTGTGTTTGTTCTTGTATGTTTATATTTGTAAGGCATATAGAACATACTAGTTGTAAGGCAACTATCTAGTTGTTATATGAGTTCCTTTCAAGGAAGGGATTAAATCCTTATGTGCAATTTTAGGGAATGAACACATCTGTTGAGGTCTTGATGATAATAATCTAGGATTGAAGGGATAGTTTGTAAGGCATATCACTGTGTTTCTTAGAAATCCCTCTATTTATTTATGTTAAACTCTTCTACCCAAAGGATTAGGCACTGGTCTTGTCTCTATTATATAATCACCTTTCGGTCATCAAACACAAAATTCATCATTACCAATACCATTTCATTTCATGTTCATGTACTTAAAACAAAATAAGACTGTCCCTGATGTTTTTACAGTCCATAGTTGTTGATTCCTTGAAGAGTGAATCAAAGGTTAGACTTCCTTGAGTTTTACTCATAAAAAGAAGAAGGATTCATCGCCCTTATGCCATTGATTCATGCTATCATACTAGTAGTTTCATTAGTCACATTCTTCAATAGGTTATTCTCAGTTGTCTTCAGAATCATACCCCATGAAATATGTTTGAGAAACTCAATAGCATGACAATGAAGACCTAATCCTTTTATGCATAGCTTACTTGAAATATAGTAACCTATTTGTAGGCAATGGTTGCCTGAGTCCTCTGGAGCTCGAAGTAGAAGGAGGATATTATTCAATCCTCATTCAGTTGGGCTTTTCTCATTAACTTGGAGACCTTTTTAACTGAGAATCAAGGCCTTGCCCTTGCCAAGTTTGACCCTCAAGAAAAATCCCCAACAAAACTGGTGACTCTGTTGGGGAGTTGTGAGAAATATTTTGCTAAGTTATAAGATTTAGTTGAAGTAGTACTCCTATCCTATACAAACCAGCTAGTTACCATTGGTGTTTGTATCTCAAAGTAAAATTCCCAAATTCCTTTTGGGTGGCGACTCTAACTATCTCTACAGCAGTACTGGTGAGAGAATCATCCACAAGATGAGTTACAGAGGTAATAGGTCTCAGAGAAATAAGCTTCATGATGATAGATCAAAAGAAGGTCATCCAAGTACTTCTAGACCCAGTCAGATAAGGAGAGGAAGAAAAAATAGGAATATGTTTGATGCTCAGTAACATAGAGAAAATACTAGACAACAGGATCAAATCTAGCATAATCAAATGAATCAAGAAGGAAATACCTCTGAATATGAGGAGGCTGTTGATTTGGGTTTGAACCAATATGAGGATGAGGTTCAAGTAGGAGATGCTGAATCTAAGACTACTCTCCTTGAATCAGAAGAAATTTTTGAAGAAGTCTATGAGCTAG
Source organism: Chamaecyparis obtusa (assembly GCA_027943335.1). NCBI lineage: Eukaryota > Viridiplantae > Streptophyta > Pinopsida > Cupressales > Cupressaceae > Chamaecyparis > Chamaecyparis obtusa. The sequence goes on along the minus strand of BSBK01006771.1, from coordinate 4,945,716 downwards.
AGAGGAAAGTCCAAGAACACATCCATTTAAGACAAAAAAGAGACAAGGACAAGGAAGAGAGAATTAGACATGCTATGATTAGAGTAGAGCAACTGAAGAAATAATTGTTGGATCTTGAAGCCATGAATCAAGTTCCTATAATAGAGCAAGAAGAAGATCAGCCTGTTGTCCATCAAACTTATGAAGTGAGAAATCCTAGAGACAAGGGTAAACAAAAGGCTGTAGGAGTTTTAATAAATGAACCAAATTCTGCAAAGAAATCCATGGATCAAGCAGCAAGATTAGATGTTTATTTGGAAGAAGCAAAAATAAAACAAGAGTTATTGGCAAAGGATTTAGAAAAGGTAGAGCTCAAAGCCACTACTACTGAAATGAAGAAAAAGATTGACTTCCTTAAGCAATCTTCCAGACATGCCAATACCCTTTCCACCTCTCAAGCACAAGGAGAAAATGTGTTGAGTAATGCTACAACTTCAGGTATGCCTAAGACTTCTACTATTTCCAATACTCAAACATTTCCATCTTTAGGTGGTAACTTGTCTCAAGTAGGACCTGTCCATGAGAGGCATAAACAATTGGTGTTTAATGGGATTCCTGGTTACCCAAATCCCATCCCTGATGAAATTAGGAAGAAGCTCCCAAAATTTACTGGAAGCAATGCAGTTACATGTGAAGAACATTTGAAAATTTTTGTTGATGTAATAGATGACTACAACATTGAGCTAGATGATGTGGTCACGAAGCTTTTTGTTCAGTCTTTGACTGAAGATGCTAGAGACTAGTTTAGAAATTTAGCTCATGCTAGCATATGTTCATGGAATCAGTTCAAGCTTTTCTTCAAGGAATAGTATGGTGATAAGACCCATGAAGGCTTCACGCTTAATGAGTTTAACAACATCAAGAAGAATTCAAATGAGGGTGTTGTTGAGTTCAATGTCAGATTTTAGAAAGCTATACATAAATTGTTGCAAGTCATTAGATTGGATGATAGGGTATGTCTTGTCACATACCTAAATGCTTTTGATTCAAAAATGGGATATTTGTTGAGAGATAAGAATCCTAGAAACCTTTCAGAGGCTTATAAGTTGGCTATCAACATAGAAAGAAATAGAAGGATATCAGGGAAGTTGGGAAGAAGAGAGGACTGTCAGCCTTCAATCCCAAGTAGAAAAGAGTCAGGTAAACCTAATACAAAACCAAAAGATGATGATAGTTTGAAGAAAATCTTGAAAGCAATAAAGGATTTAAAGCCTGGTGAAGCAAGAAATAGTAGAGTGCAAGGAAATGATAGGCTATCTTTCAATAACTTTAATAAGTTACCAAGAATGCAGAACTATCCTTATAATACTCAGTGGAAAGATAGGAAGCCCATGCTCCCTGAAAGAAAGGATAAACCAAATGACAAGACCCTTGACCCCTTGCATAGAAATACAGTAAATATGAGTGATGATGTTCCTTTGTTTATTTCTTGCCAATCACCTCATGATCCCTATTATTGTGCAATTGCTCAAAGTGTTTCTGTAGATGAAGATCAAGACAATAACAATCAGGAGTCTTATGATGATCAAGGATGTGGTATGGTTTCTTCATACATACATGATGAATTGGACTCTGTAGAAGAAGATAAGGATCAAGATGTTGAGAGTTCCCAAGTCAGAAATGAGGTTTACCATCAGAAAGTGTTTCCTAATGAAGAAGATGATCACTTGGATAAAATCCAGTGCAATACTCTAAGAAATGATGAATCAATAGTGTTGAGAAGACCTTCTGATGAAGAAATTGTACAAATCACTATAGATATGGTATCTGAAGTCAAAAGCAACTATAATTTGAGAAATAGGGTGGTAGGTAGTCCAAGTGGCAGGCCTGCTAGAATTTTCATCAAGAAGACAAAGAATGATGAAAAACAAGCCCAAAATAAGTAGAAGGTTGCAGAAATTGTTGACAAAAACAAGGTGAAGAAAAATGTCACTTTCACAAAGCCAATTATGGCTCACAAGGTAAAAGCTAAACCTCTTGTAGATACTATACCTATTTTTCAAAAGGAAGTAAAGAGTTAGAGTAAGGATAGTCCTAATCTGGTTACACATGAAGAAGATAAAGAGGTCACTACTATCGGACAAGCTTTTGCAGACTCAAAGTATGTTCCCATTGACATGAGAAAATTATTGTCACAAATCACAATCAAGGTCCCTTTGTTAGAAATGATGAGGATAAAAGAGCATAAATTTAAGGCTTTGAGTTGGGTAAAAGGAGCCTTTTCTTCTAATGCCCAAGATGCCACCAAGACTAGTGAAATGGCTACTATAGGAAGTGATTCAATTGAGAACCAGTGTGGGGAGATCATCTCTAAGGTCCCTCAGATTTATCTAGATACTAATGCTACAAATGCTATGACAAGAACTATGGATCCTTTCTTTCTATCCCTGATAGTAAATGGAAAGCTGTTAAGAAATTGTATGATTGATTCAGGAGCCTCTAATATTGTTATGCCTACAAAAATAATGAGATCTTTGGGTCTGAAAGTAGATACACACCATGGTAGATGTCAGGCTATGGATTCAAGAGAGGTCCCTATTATTGGTACTGTAAAATCACTTCCTTATAGGTTGACAGCTTTCCCTGACAAGTTGCTAACAATGAGTGTTCTAGTGGTAGACATTCCCCCTCATTATGGAATGTTACTATCAAGGAAGTGGAGTGCTCAAATGGGGGGTAGTATCCAATGTGATTTGTCTTTTACAACTTTCAATATTGATGGTGACAACGTGAAGGTATCCAGAGAAAGTAGAACTCCACATATGATTGAAATAAATGATGATCATCTAAATTGTTGTATGGATGTTGACATGAAGAATTTCAAACTAAAAGAGATTGTCCCACTAGTGGAAGAGGTAGATCCATTGGTTGTAGAATTAAAGAAACAACAAGATGGACTATGGCAGATGTATTTTGATGGAGCATGCTCAAAAGAAGGTTCAGGAGCTGGAGTTCTATTTATATCTCCATCAGGTACCACTTTTAAGTATTCATTCTCATTGACTTTTCAATGCACAAACAATACTGCTGAATATGAAGCATTGTCTTTGGGATTGAATATTGCTATCAAACATGGGATAAAATGCTTAAGTTTTTATGGTGATTCTGAGCTTGTGGTAGCACAAGTAAGGTCCAAATATGTTGTCAAAAATGATAGGTTGAAATTGTATAAGCATGTAATTTGGGATCAGATTGAAATGTTTGATGCTTTCAATATATGTTGGGTAGAAAGATCCAAAAACATTATGGTAGATTTTTTAGCAAATGTTTCTCTAAAGGGAGATGATTCAATTTTGTTTGGGGTATCAATTCTTGAAGTAAAAAGTAGGCCAGTTATTCTAGACAACATTTACAATTGGCAGGTCTTTGAGGATGATCATGACATCCTAAGATTTATTCAATGTCTTGACCTATATGAGGATCAGCCTATATATTGCAACACATTGGTTGACAAAGTTGAAGGTAACGACATGGTCATGGGAAATGAGGTGATTCAATTGAATTCAAATAGTATCGCTAGGGGCTTAACTAAGTTAAAAGCATTATATAGTAGTCAAAATGATCATATGTCAAAAATAAGTAATGCTAATACAGAAGATCTAGAGGAAGTGAATTTTGGATCACATAATGCTCCTTAGATGGTCTACATTGGAAAAGGATTAGCCCCTCAACTGAGAAATAATTTGATAAAGTTGTTGAGAAGGTACAAGCATGTGTTCATATGGTCTTATGATGACCTAAAAGCCTACAGAGGGGACCTCTTCCAACATGAGATCCCATTAAAGAAAGATGTCAAACCATTCAGACAAAAGCAAAGGCCCATTAATCCATTATTAGCTCCTAAGATGTAGTAGGAGCTAGTCAAGTTGAGTGATGCAGGAATAATTCAACCTATAAGGCATTCAACTTGGGTGTCAAATTTAGTCCCAATTAGAAAGAAGAATGGTGACATTAGATTATGTGTGGACTTTATAAATTTGAATGTTGCATCATTGAAAGATAATTATTCATTGACTAATATGGAGGCAATGTTGCACAAGGTCACTAGCTGTGAGTTGTTGTCCATGATGGATGGTTTTTCTAGATATAACCAGGTGTTAGTAAAGGAATCTGAACAATTTAAAATGGCATTCACCACACCTTGGGGAACTTATGTTTATGTCAGAATTCCATTTGGTCTCAGAAATGTTGGAGCAACTTTTCAAAGAGCCATGGATGTTGCTTTTAGGGAATATATTGATCTATTTATGGTTGTGTATCAAGATGACCTAACTGCTTATTCCAAGTTGGCTATTGACCATTGTTCACACTTAGAAAAGATTTTTGTTAAAGCTCTGGAGTATGGTGTGTCCCTGAATCCTAAGAAATGTAATTTTACAGTCAAAGAGGGAAATTTGCTAGGACACATTGTATCAAAAGATGGAATAAGAATTGATCCAGAGAGAGTTGAATCTATCAAGAAAGTGTCTGCACCTAAAAATCTCAAGGGTGTGCAGTCATTTTTAGGAAAGATCAATTTTGTTAGAAGCTTCATAGCAAATTTTTTTGAAATTGTCAAGCCCATAGTAAAGTTGTTGAAAAGGGATGTGAAGTTTCAGTGGACTGTAGAATTTCAAGATGAATTTGAAAAGATTAAAGATGTGGTTCAACAAGCACCTGTGCTTAGATCTCCTAACTATACCAAACCTTTTTCATTATTTTCTTTTGCATCATTTCACACCATTTCTGTTGTCTTATTGCAAAAGGACAATGAGGGTTTTGAACATCCAATTGCATTTTTTAGTAAATCCTTGCAGGCTGTTGAGTTAAATTATGAGATGATGGAGAAGCAGACATATGCACTAGTAAAAGAAATGAAATCTTTCAGGCCTTATCTGGTTTGTGCAAAAGATATTGCATATGTCCCACATGCAGCAGTAAAGGATGTCCTCACTCAATCTGAAGTCACTGGTAAGAGATGCAAGTGGATTACTAGAGTTCAAGAATTCAATTAGGAAATTCACATTACTAAGCTTGTGAGAGGACAAGGCCTAGCAAAATTGATGACTAAAGAAAATATGGATTTAGTCCAAGTTAATAATGAAGAGACTCTAGATATGACAATTACAAGTATTGAATTGCAACCTGAATATGCTGATATTGTATATTTCATAAAGAATGCTAGATGCCCTAAGCATATGATAGACAATCAAAAGAGATCCTTGAAATTGCAAGCTCAAAAATATACATTGATACAAGGAGACTTGTACTGGAAAAATAGAGAGGGAGTCCTATTGTTTTGTCTTGATAGATATCAGGCAGAGAAGGTCTTAAATGAATTGCATGCTGGTGTTTGTGGAGGTCATTATTCAGCAAAGACTACTGCTCATAAGATCTTGAGGGCTGGCTATTTTTGGCCTACATTATTCAAAGATTCATTCTAGCATGTTAGGAAATGTGAAGCTTGTCAGAGGTTTGCTTCAAAATTAAGGTACTTAGGAGCACTGTCATTGAACCCAATAGTTGCTGAAGCACCATTTGCCATGTGGGGCATGGATTTGATAGGTGAGTTTTCTGAGAAATCTAGTGGAGGACATAATTATAGACTTGTTGCAACTGACTATTTTACTAAGTGGATAGAGGCCATTCCCACAAAAGGGGCAACAAGTAAAGTGGTGATTAATTTCTTGCTTGACAATATTTTGACCAGATTTGGTGTCCCTATGAAGTTGATTATAGATAATGCAATGTGTTTCAAATCAAATGAGTTTAAGGAGTTTTGTAAAGACAATGGAATCATGACTTCCTATTCATCTCCTTATCACCCTCAAGCAAATGGACGGGTTGAGTCTAGCAATAAGAGTATCTTGACAATCTTGAAGAAGACACTTGAAAAGAATAAGAGGGCCCGACACTCCAAGTTGAGACTAGCTTTATGGGCAGACAGGATTATAGTGAAAAGAGCTATTGGGAAGTCTCCCTTTGAGCTTGTATATGGTTTGCAGTCAAGGCTACCCATAAATAATCTGATTCTAGTTTGTCAGTTTATTTAAGATGAAGAATTGGATGTCACAGAGCCAATGCAAAATAGAATAATGCAGCTAACTGAGTTAGGTGAAATAAGAAGAGAGAGTCAAAAGAATAATATCAGGTTGCAATAGAAGATAAAGTATTTTTTTGACAAAAGAGCAACTACAAGAAAATTTAAAGCAGATGATTGGGTGCTGCAATGGAATGTAAGAGTAGAAGATAAAGGGAAGCATAAGAAATTTGAATCAATATGGCTTCGTCCTTTTTTGATTCATGACAGTTTTGGGAAATACTCCTACTTGCTGAAGAACATGGATGGTGAAGCTTTTGAATTTCTAGTGCATGGGCAATTCTTAAAACCTTTCTTCAGCTGAGTTTTTGATTCTCATGCATGTGTAAATATTCTGTAAATCTTGTATAGGTGTGTTTCTTTTCAGGTTGTGTGTTTCTTTCCCCATTTTAGGTTAGATGTGGTTTTTTGTCTGCATCCCAGAGTCCTGTAGTTCTTGTTAAAACTTGTGTTTCAACATCCTCAGCTAGAGCCATTGTTGGCACCTGCAAAATTTCATGGCTTTACCAATTTTCTTTTGATCTCTGCAGTCATTTTCATATCTCTGGCCTCATACCCTAAGCAAAAATTCATATTTCTAGCCATTGTGCAAATAAACCCTTTGTTTTACCCTGGGCCTCATTCTAATTTCAAGTTACTTTTTCGGGCAACTTAAGTTCCCTTTACGCATGTGCGTGTTTTCTTTCTCAGCTGGTCACTGATTTGCTTTATCTCCCAGTGGTTAGCATTTCTTTTCTGTGATCATGCGACTATGCGTTCGCATATTCTCCACGTCCCTAGTGGTTATGTCTAAGTATTAAGTGACCTGATGAGTAGTCTAGTTTTCCTTTAGTCATGTATTCACAAAATGGTAGCCCCTCTTTGTAAACGGTGATACATGTGGACTGGCTATCAGATATATGTTGATGTGGGGGCTTGTTATTGGTCAAGGATGGTGATTTGGAATACTGTCAAGCAGGCCCAGTATCTTAGTCTGAAGATTCAGGATCGACGGTTGGCGTAAAAGCACAAGGAATCTTTTGAGGGTATGTGATCTTGCACTAGCCATTCGATCTCCCAATGTATCAAGGTCAAAAAATAGTGAGTCCACTTGACATGTTAGCACAGATGGAACTTCCCTATTGGCCGAAGGAAATAATGCACTGGTTCCTTTGTTAGAGGTGACTACCTTTCTGGGTCATTTGAGTCTTTCATAAAGCACGTGTGCTTTTTCTTTCTAGAATGGTCTCTCATTGGTCCACGGGGTATTGTGTTGGAAGTTGTCAGTGGGACCTAGTTTCCAGATGTGTCAGTGGGTCCTGATGTGTCAAAAGATCGACCGACGGTGTATGATCTTAGAGAGCTTTTCTAACACATGAGGGTATAAGACTAGCCATCGATCTAATTGTGTGGGCCCAAAAGACTCTCTCGGTGCTTTTGGTAGCTTTGATAAATGTTTGGCGGTTCTGATAAAGCCTTCAGTGTTCACGTGTTCTCATAATATTTGGCGGGGTTCTAATTTTTCTCACGAATACGTGAATGTGTGTGTTCGCTAATTCTCCAAATGAGGTGATGACGCTCTAAAGTATCTTGCGAACTAGCGAATAAAGGTTTTCATGCATTCACCAAGTAAAACCCAAGTTTAAGACATGACTCAGCGATTCAATGAAAAGCTTTGTTCATTGAATTACTTGACCTAATTGCAGTCAAAGAAAGCATTGAGCGACTTAGATTTTCTGCAATCACGTGTTCGCGAAATAACATAAGGGTTAAGGCTTAGATGAGGATTATGGGACCATGGTGCCAGGTGTTGCTAAAATGTTTTATTGTGATTGAGCTAGGTGTGCTAAGGTGGAGACTTGTCAGTGGGGCCAGATTCTTCAAGCGACAGAGGGAAGAGATCGACGGCGGGCGTATAATCTGATAGAATCTTCTAACTCATGAGGGCATGAGACTGTCTATCGATTTGGAATTGGAATCTCAATGATGCGGAGCTTTTGCTAGTCTTGTGTCAGTAGTGATGGAGCATGAATAGAAAATGAACTGGTGACATGTGGTATTAGAGCAGGCCCATTTATGGGTCTGGGCAGTTTGGCGGTCTTGATAAGAAGGTTAGTGGCCTAATAAATTTTCAACGCATTCGCTCATTCGCAAAGAAAAATGGTAGTGTACCAAATGGTTTAGCAATTCAATGAACACTATGTTCACGTAATCGCTAAACAAACTAGTGGTAAGATAAAGCATTCAATGAATGCGTGAGGCCCCTTCAGTCACTAGCTCGCCAAATGTGACTGGGTTAAGTTGCATTCCTTTGTTCACTAGTTCACAGTGTTAAGCAATGAGTTAGGAATTCATTTCGTGAATAGGAAAGTGCTCTATCACATGGTCACTAAATGTAAACCAGGATTCCTATAAAGGTTAAGCCATAAATCCCACGAGACATAAAGATCTAACAGTCACAATCTAAAGTTGATTCAGGTTTAAATAATGACTATTGATTCATTTCTGGCACCTTGGACGTGTCCGTTGCAGTTCAAATTTAAATGCTTGGAGGGTTTGTAGAGACAATAAGGACTAGAATTGAATGTTTAAGTGGCTGGAGTTGGTGGATAAAGACTTTTAGACTGTTGCAGAGTGGTTCAAAGTTTCATGATTGACTGCGGAAGTGTTTTTATGCCATGAGGGTATGGTTTTTGTTGCTCGAGGCATGTTGCAGGAAACTAAAGGACTGATTGACATGGAATTCCATGATTTGTAGTACTTTCTCAGAGATCTATCATAAGTGCAAATCTTTCTCAGGCATGGTGGGGTTTCTATCCCTGTAATAAATTATTGATTGATATTGGTTGGTTTGGTGGGTGAAACCCTAACCCTAGCTATCTGAAGCTTGTTGCATCCTTAATTCTTTGAGGATCCCAAGATATCTAGTGGTATAATTAGTATGAGTTCTGATTTTGTAGGGGTTCCAAGATTTTTCTGGGTTTCCAAGCTTTGTGATTCTCCAATCTTTTAGTTCCTGGCTCTAGTCTTTGGCAATCCAAAGGATTCCATTCTCTAGTTCCATTCTCTTGATGTTGAATGCAAAGGATACAAGTTTATAGTAGATTCTCATTCTGAGTCTTTGACTGAAGAGTTTTCCTTGTATGTATGGATACATTTTCATGAAATACAGTACAGTTTCTATCTTGGTTCTATTATTGTCTCTTGGCTTTGTGTTTGTTCTTGTATGTTTCTATTTGTAAGGCATATAGAACATACTAGTTGTAAGGCAACTATCTAATTGCTATATGATTTCCTTTCAAGGAAGGGATTAAATCCTTATGTGCAATTTCAGAGAATGAACACATCTGTTGATGTCTTAATGATAATAATCTAGGATTGAAGGGATAGTTTGTAAGGCATATCACTGTGTTTCTTAGAAATCCCTCTATTTATTTATGTTAAACTCTTCTACCCAAAGACTTAGGCACTAGTCTGGTCTCTATTATATAATCACCTTTCGGTCATCAAACAAAAAATTCATCATTACCAATACCATTTCATTTCATGTTCATGTACTTAAAACAAAATAGGACTATCCCTGATGTTTTTACAGTCCATAGTTGTTGATTCCTTGAAGAGTGAATCAAAGGTTATCCTTCCTTGAGTTTTACTCATAAAAAGAAGAAGGATTCATCACCCTTATGCTATTGATTCATGCTATCATACTAGTAGTTTCATTAGTCACATTCTACAACAGGTTATTCTCAGCTATCTTCAGAATCATACCCCATGAAATATGTTTGAGAAACTCAATAGCATGAAAATCAAGACCTAATCCACTTATCCATAGCTTACTTGAAATATAGTAGCCTATTTGTAGGAAATACCCGCCTGAGTCCTATGGAGCTCGAAGTAGAAGGAGGATCTTATCCAATCCTCATTCAGTTGGGCTTTTCTTGCAAACTTGGAGACCTTTTTAACTGAGAATCAAGGCCTCGCCCTTGCCAAGTTTGACCCTCAAGAAAAATCCCCAACATAGTCATCAAAAAATAGAATGAAATATTTTTCACCATAATAAATTTGAGTTCTCATAGGATCACAGAAGTCAGTATGTACCAACTCCTAAATATCTTTAGATGAATAGTCTATTCTTTTGAAACTAGATTTAGTCATTTTTCCTTTCTGACATTGATTACACATGACATGGTTAGGTTTAGTTAGACTTGGTAAACCTCTAACTCTTCTCTTCTTACTAATCTTAACCATGTTATCAAAATTCACATGACATAGGCTCTTGTGCCACAACCACACATCTTCATTTCTAGCCAACAAACAAGAAGTTTCAGCATTGTCAAGATAGAATAGATTACCTTTGGATTGTTCACTAGTACCAACCAATTTTCTAGTTCCATCATATATTTTCACCTTTCTACTTTCAAATGCAACTGAGTGACCTAAATTGTTTAGTTGTGCTACACTCAACAAATTGTAGTTAAGTCCTTTTACCCAATATGAATTATCACATCTAATCTTATCATTCAACAAAATAGATCCTTTTCCTTTCACTTGACAAGGTGTATCATTTCCCATTTTAATTGATACTCCATTATAATGCTCAAGGTATTCAAATTTATCCTCATCACCAGCCATATGATGTGTACAACCACTATGAATAATCCATGTATCATTCTTGCTAACTTTAGATATAAGTGATGTTTCTACATACCTTTCCTCTTCTTCTGAATCATCTTTCATTGCAACAAATACCCCTTCAACTTCATCATTAGTTTTGGTTTCGTTGTCCTTGTTATCATCATCAAAAAGGTAACATGCCTTCTTGCCTTTGTCTTTGTAGTCTCAGTTGTCTTAGTTTTTTCTTCTATCATAGTTTCAGTTTCCTCTGTTATTTCTTCTACCAAACTTTCCATCACCAGATTGGTCATTGTCTTTATCTTCTTCTTTCCTATTAGGACATCTAGTAGCAATATGGCCAATCTCATTACAATTAAAATAAGCTAAAGGTAACTTTCCTTTATACCTTCCTTTACCTTTCTGAAGTCTTCTTTCCATAAGTGCTTCAAGCTCATCAAGCTCATCTTCATTATCACTGTCACTTTCATTTCTTATGTTATGCTTACTGCTAAACTTACCAATCTTCAGAGATGACATAAAAGTAGACTCAACACTCAATACAATACTATTGTCATAATTATTCAGCTCAAAAGTAGTCAATTTGCCAATTAGACTATCAATAGTAAGAGTACTATTAGGTGCATATCTCATTTCATGAATAGAAGATATTCTAATAGCATAGATAGGTAGAAAGGTTATCAGTATTTTACTTATAACGGTATCTTTAGAAATAATACCTCCTACTCCTCAGATAGTATTGACCATCTCTTTGATTTGGTTAGAGTATTGTGTGATGTTATCACCTTATTTCATTTTCATATCATCAAATCTACCTCTTAAGATTTTAGCTCTAGCCCTCATTACATTTACATCTCCACCATGAACTAGTGCAAGTTTGTCCCACATTTCCTTTGTTGTAGTGCATGCTTTGATATCTTCAAATTGAGCATCATATAGAGCAACAACAATCTTATCATGGTTATATTGTGTTCATGTTTGTCTCTTAGCTGATAAACTGTCAAAGGTCCAATAGTCAGTTGTATGTAGCCATGGTCTAGTAGATGTAGAGAAGATTCTCCAATTATAGATATGTGAAGCCTCATCCTACTTTTCTATGTTGAGAAGTTATCTTTGTTCAGCTTAGGCACCTCCCTTTTATACATCTTGTGATCTTTTTGCTCAAGTCCTTAAAATTTTCCTCCAAGAAACCAATATGCTCTAATACCAATTGTTAGAATAACTGAGATGGGGGGTGAAATAGTTAAATCAGTTGTCCTACAGTCCCAAACACTCAGATGTACAATTCAGAACTTTTTCAACAATTTATGCAACTCGGTAAGATAAAATGTGTAACTCTTTGTTCATTTACCGAATACTAAAAATTATCCAAACTGTGATTATCAATAAATCAAATATGTAGTATGTGAAGTATGATAGCAAAACAATCATAACAAATAACATGTAACTCAATGATTTTAACATGGAAATCCTGTTAAGGGAAAACCCACCTGGGGCCGGTAACCCAAAAGAATTCACTCTTCTGAAGTGAGCTCAGTTAAGAGCCAACCTTGTTAAAGGTTACAATACACAATGTTAGGTGTGACCTTGTTAGAGGATTTATCACTAATAGTTAACTTTTGACCAGCATTCAATATGGGTTCAACAAGATAACAATTAACATTACTTGTGTCATATGAAAATACAATAAGACTATTAAGTCCACTCGATTAAGAGATTTTGTTGAATCAATGGTTAAACTGATACAATATTGATCTGATTCAAATACAACTCAGTTTGCAAGTATTCAGATCTATGCTAAGCTCATAAAACTCATCTAATCAATAAGCAATTCAATTCATAAATTTCGTCAACTTACTTCACTCAGTTAATAGTTCTCTAACACTCAGTTATGCCTATAGCTCAGTTTTGTCTGTAACTAGTTTGATTAGGAATGCATGAATAATGTCTTCACATGAAATCTTCTACAGTCTCTATTCATCCAGCATAATTCAATAATGAATTATATGTCTCTTATATAGATGTGTAAACCATTTTCATATCAGCCATCAGATTTTGCCTCTTAATCTCCTTCATCCATTTTTCCACTTAAACCTTCCTCGGTAGTTGTGTCATTAACACATTTCAATCTCTTCCCTTAGATATTCTTTGAATTATGTCAACTGTGGATCTTGTAACAAACTTCACCTATTACCTCGAAATCATAACAATTTCTAGCTTAGCAATTTTAGTCGGATGTTATAACATTTAATGTTTTCATCCATACTCAGTTAATACTAAAATGCATCAGTGATAACTAACTTAGTTATGACTATCACTCGGTATGCACAGGATTGACTCTGTGTATACATAAATCTTCAATTGCCAACCACATTTTCTTGTTTAATTCTGATCTTTTCTTCATAATAGAATAATGTAGCATGCTCAAGTCAACAATATAATGCCATAGCCTCATCAATAAGTTACCCAATGTATTCCTTATCATTATCCATCACATCCATCTTTTCCTTATGTAGATATCTCATTTCCTCACCATGTCTTTCTTGTACAGATGTTCAAATATTTGTAACTATCATGATAAGTATAGTCAAGACTAGTTAACATCAATGACAACATATTGACTGATTTAATCATCTTACATGTCACTTTGATAGCTCAGTCATCTCTAATCAATGTCTCTTTTGTTCATCAAGATATTCAATCAATTGTAGGTCATCAATTATTGGTAAGTGAACAATGTTATGTGAATTTGAAAATTGGTAAGTACTATGATAAGGTGTTATATGATATCATGCCTATGGACTATTGTCATATTTTGTTGGATAGAACTTGGAAATATGATAGGCATTCTATATATGATGGAAGATTGCATAAATATACCATTTGGGCTTAGGGGAGAAGACACATTTTTTTACCCTTGAATGAAGAATATATTGGTTATATTTGTACATCTGTGAAAGTTTATTTGATGGAAGGAAGAAAGTTTTTTAAGGATTTAAAGAAGAATAGTGTATGTTTTGTTGTGATTTTGTTAGAATTTAAATTTTCCTTGGTAAATTATGTATTTAAAGGATAAACCAAGGTATCCTATTGTATTCGTCCTCTAGTCCAAGTGGGAGGACATGTCATATTTGTAATTTCCTTTATTAAGGAAAATAGATATTCCTCCTTATGAGGAATCCTACACTTGTCTCACACACTAGTAAATGTGGCATACACAGAAATGGGAGTTACAATGTAACTCCTTTCTCACATCTCTATTAAGAGATGGCTCTCCTTCTCTCAACTTATGAGATACTTCTTCTTCTTGATTACTGTTGTATGAGCTAAGCTCTCTCTCTCTCTCTCTCTCTCTCTCTCTCATTCTTAAGTATTTTTTGCCACTTTCATTATATCATGGGGGTTTTTTATGCTTTTCCCCCTTCAAAATCTTGTCTCCTTTGTTTCTTGTTTTTAGTGAATGCTCCTAGTTTTTGCATTAATTCATGGTAAATCTTCTTATTCCTATGCTCATTGATTAAACAAGTTCCTATTTCTCTCTATATTTTATTATTATTTTAACATATTCCTAACAAATTGAATGAGAAATTAGTGGATAGTATCCCTGAAGAGGTTGATAAGATACTCACCAAGTACATAGAGATCATTTATGATAATGTACCTAATGGTTTACTACCAAAGAGAAGCATTGATCATTGTATGTATCTGATTCTTGGAGCTAGTTTACGTAATAAGGCACCACATTAGTTAACACCTACCGAGAATCAGGAACTTAATTGACAAATCCAAGAATTGTTGTAGAAAGGTTTGATCTGAGAAAGTTTGAGTCCATGTGCAGTACTAGCTGTATTGGCACCTAAGAAGAAAGGATAGTAGAGAATGTGTACTGATTCCAGAGCAATCAACAAGATAAAAGTGAAATATCAGTTTCCTATACCAAGAATGGATGACATAATGGATAGCTTGAGTGGAGCAAAGTATTTCACCAAAACTGATTTGAAAAGTGGATATCATCAAATCAAAATCAAAGAAGGCGATGAATGGAATACTTCTTTCAAAACAAGAGAAGGTTTGTACGAGTGGTTGGTTATGTCTTTTGGTTTAACTAATGCACCGAGTACTTTTATGAGATTGATGAATGAGGTTTTGAACAAATTCTTGGGTAATTTTGTGATTGTATACCTAGATGACATTTTGATATTCAGTAAGACTAGAGAAGAACATTTGTTACACATTAAATAGGTATTACAGAGATTGAAAGAAGAAAAGTTACTGATTAATCTAAAGAAGTGTTCCTTCATGAAAGAAGAGATTGTATATTTGGGATTTGTGATTTCAGCTGGTGGTTTGAAAATGGATCCTAAGAAGGTTGAAGCTAATTTGAATTGGTCTACACTTGAAAATGCTAGTGAGGTAAGATCATTTCATGGTTTAAAAAGGTTTTGCCAAAATTTCATCAGAAATTTTAGTTCAATTTATAATGCTATGACTGAGACTATGAGAGGAGATAAAAGTGAATTCAAGTGAACACATGGAGCTAATAAAAGTTTTGAGACTTTGAAGTAGAAGGTTGTTGAATTGTATGTGTTAGCTTTACTTGATTTCAATAAGGTATATCAAGTAGAATGTGATGCAAGTGGTAGTGTAATAGGAGCTAGTTTGAGTCAAGAAGGTAAACCTATTGCTTTCTTTAGCGAGAAATTGAATGATGCAAAAAGGGAATATTTTGTGTATGATCAAGAGTTTTATGCTATTGTTCAAGCCCTAAAAAAATGGAGACATTATTTGATACCAAGTGAATTTGTATTGTATACTAATCATAAGGCTTTACAATATTTGGGTAGTTAGAACAAGTTGAATCAAAGACATATGAAAGGGGTTGAGTATTTATAGAGTTATACATTTGTGATAAAACATAAGAGTGGAGTCACTAACCGAGTTGTTGATGCATTGAGTAGAAGAAGATCTTTGATGACCAAGATGAGAATTGAAGTTCTTGGTTTTGATGACATGAAAAATTTATGTGAAAGTGACCCTGCTTTTTCTGAGTCACAGAGAAAGTGCAAAGCACCTATTCAAGATCAACTGAGTTTTGAATGGGAAGACTATTTCATTCAAGAAGGTATGTTATTTAAAGGTATTTTGTTGTGTATACCGAGATGATAAATGAGAACTAATTTGATAAAGGAGAAACATAGTAGTGGTTTGGTTGGACATTTTGGCATTGATAAAACATTGAATTTTCTTAAGGAGAGATAATTTTGGCCACAGTTGTATAAAGATGTTCATAAATTTGTGAGAAGTTGTGGAGTTTGTCAAGTTGAAAAGGGATTAAGTTAGAATACTAGATTGTATACACCGATTTTGATTCCTAAGAAACCTTGCATTGACATCAACATGGATTTTGTTCTTGTCTTACCGAGGATAATAAGAGGTAATGATTCTATATTTGTTGTTGTAGATATATTTTCTAAAATGGCACATTTCATACCCTATACAAAAACATCAAATTCAGTGCATATAGTAGATCTTTTCTTTAAGGAAATTTTTAGATTGCATGGATTACTGAGGAGTATCATCTCTGATCGAGACAGTAAGTTTGTTGGTTACTTTTGGAAGACTCTATGGAAAATGTTGTGTACCACGTCGAGGTATAGTTATACATTTCACCCATAGAAGAATGGACAGAAAGAGGTTGTAAATAAAAGTTTGGGTAATCTATTGAGATGCTTAGTTGGAGATAAACTGAGTAATTGGGATTCTATGTTGGCACAAGCAGAGTTTGCATACAATAATTTAGTGAATAGAAGTACTGGAAAAAAACCTTTTGAGATTGTTAATGGCATACAACTAAGAGGTATATCAAATTTGAAGAACATTGTTGGTGAAGAAAAGAGAAGTGTTGTTCAGGAGAATAATTTGCTAAGTTCATGAAGACATTGCATGAGGAAGTGAAACATAAGTTAGAACATAGTAATCATAAATATAAGGACAGAGCAAATAGATTAAGAAGACATAATACTTTTACAGTTGGAGATGAAGTAACGGTTCATTTGAAGACATGAAGGTTTCCTATTGGACCCTATAGAAAACTGAAAATAAAGAAATTTGGTCCCTGCAAGATATTGAGGAAGTTTAACAATGGAAATGCTTATGAGATTGAGTTACCTGATGACATGGATATATCACCTATATTCAACATTGCAAACTTGTTTGAGTATCATGAACTTGAGAAGAAATGACAATATCAAATGATTATCCTAATAAGTAGATAGAAGAAGTTAAAAAGGTTCTAGAATAAAGAGTTAGCAAAAGCACAAGAGGAAAATAGTAGATAGAATATCTCATAAAGTGGAAGAATAGAATAATTAAAGAAATTTCATGGATTACACAATCTAAGTTGGATTTAGCTCGGTTTGTACCTAATGTATGATTTAGAGAATCATCACAAAACAACCCCAAGTGTCTGATGCAGGAGGATCTTGGGTTCTTGGCAATCATGTATCACCAAAAACATGTTAGAGTTATTAAGTTGTGCTCAGTAGCTACTTTTGGGCTCTTGGTGATGTATTCCTATTTACACTGATGAGGCTCAGTTGCTACTCGATTCCTTCTTTCATTGAGTTGGATCGGTTGGTTCACTGAGATAATTTCCTATTTCTCAGTAATCTTTCTCACCGAGTGGTTTATTTTAGATTTATGTTGAGACTGACCCATGCATTTAATTTTGGTCATGGAGTTAATGGTTACATTGATCATTAGGAAGTGTGAAGACCTAGATCTGGTCATTTCCTTCTCTAATGATGGATATGAAGGCCAACTTGTTTTGGTAGCCTCTTGTGTAAATAAATAAGTTGTAGTTTGAGGAGGAGTTTTGAAGAGATGGGATTATGGATCTAAAAGTGGAATCCTCACATGTATGAGGACTATTATAATTAAATTTTGAATATATCTAGCCATAACTAGGAAGGCCTTACAACCCAACAAGTATGAAGTTATTGATGAGTAATATAAGAATTCTCTACATTCTCTCTCCCTTCTTGTGTTTACTTCTGCATGTTGATTTTGTGAGGAGGTTGGTGATTTTGGCATGTCTTTGGCCTTCATCCCTCTTCCTTTGTGTCATATTAAATGAATTTCATGGATTCATTTACACTAAATGACATCTTGGAACTCTTGAATCCATTCCAACTAGCTTTGGCAATTCACTTTCTACAATATATGTTACATTTATTTGCATAAAAATAGTACTAGCCAGTGAATGAGTGACTCCTAAATTATGCCTGTTTTATGGTGGCTCGTCACTAGAAAATTCCTTTCTCTTTGTCTCTTTGGCTTGCAAAGTCTCAACTTTATATTTCCCTTTATTGTTACTCTCATATTCTTTCCTTCTTTTTTCTTCCTCATTAATGATTTCATGTTGTTCTTTGGATAATTCTTCTTTAAAAGATTGTGTTTCCAAGTCTCCTTCAAATCATAGGTCAAAGGGATCTTTGATTCTTTCAACTTATTGACTTTCTAATCCATACATCTTTTGCATATATACAATAATGGGTCTCATCAATACATCTAAATTTGTTACTTCTCCTTTAGACCAATTAGTGGTAGGAAGAGGTTTACCCTTTTCTTCTTCATATTAATCTTGAACACAATACCCATCATCTTCAAGTTGATCCAAAATAAAGAATAATTCAAAAATTCTAACCATTTGTACCAATGATCTATACATCATTCTCTTTCTAATTTTGAAATAATCTAAACATTTTCTGAGTAATTCTTGAGGTGTACCCTATGCTTGTAGTTCCTTCCAAAAGATTGTCTAGTTTCACTTTAAGGATCAAAATTCATCCTTGATGCACATGTCACAAGAGAGTAAAACTACAACTCTACTTTGGATATCTTGGTCACTTGAAGTGAATGATATGTTTCAATTGAATCCCTAAGAATGATTGGAAAAGACATCCTAGATTTGTGCTTGTTCTTTTAGATCTTATCATATGTGGTTAATTGTCTTGTAACCTCTATCAATATCTTCTTGTTGGTTGGGAATTTCAGAAGCCTCTATGGACAAGATGAAAATCCTTGCAATCTAATGTAGGTAAACTTAGGAAATTGAGTAAACCATGAATCATATTTCTTCACCAACTCCTTAGCTCCTTGTCATAACCTTTTGTGAGTGCCTCCTTGTAAAATTATAACAATATACATATAGAAGGTGTCATTTACACTTCAAGGATGAGTTTTATTGTGAAGGTACAATTGAGGGTAACACTCACACACTTTGTATTATCTTTATCCATTTCAAAAATATCATTTACATGTTAATCCTCTATATGCATATCATCTTGCCAACATGTAGGCAATGTATGAACTCATATAAAATGATTGAGAATGTTCTAAGTTCCTCAATTCATTATCTAGGTTTTCAAATAATTATCTTGGCCCAATTGATTGTCTTCACACTAGACATTATCTCCTCAACAAAGTAAAACATCCTAGCTCGAAGAGAGAGGCTTGAGGGAAATCCATCACTCGCTTCAACAAGATGACAAGATCTCCATATTATTCCTTGAAGTCAAATCTAAAAAGTTTCTTTGGTAGTTTGGAATGATGTTTTCTTGGTTGCATCATCCATATATCATTAATAATCTCCATACAAGAGTAAGGTCCATCATTGTTATTGTAGATTGTGGAATTGTAAATAGGAATATTAAATGCCTATGTAATAGACTTTTTTGAAAGATAAGCCAACACTCTATCATCAAGAGCTACCCCTTGTATTTATTTAGGATAATAATGTCTAGCACATTTTGCCATAAATTTGATACCTTGCACTTTACAGGAGAAAGTGGGGAGTTGCACAATTCCATTTCTCACCATCCTCCTTGCCAACTTGGATGATTTGTATCTATGTATTCATTCCCTGAATTACTGCATATTGATGTGTCCAAGGTTAGTGTCTCCAACCTTCTTTTGTTTTAAAATTATCTTGGAATTTTAAAGTGTTCCCTTGAAATCATACTTCATTTGGGCTTGTTGAGCTTTTCCTGCAACTCCTCCGATCTTAGCACCTGACATATACCTTACAAGGAAAACTTTGTGTTACAACTATGAATATATTCCTCCTATGTTAAATTCAAAATGTCTTATAAGACAATGACCTTTTAACATATTGCATTT
Organism: Chamaecyparis obtusa; assembly: GCA_027943335.1. Classification (NCBI taxonomy): domain Eukaryota; kingdom Viridiplantae; phylum Streptophyta; class Pinopsida; order Cupressales; family Cupressaceae; genus Chamaecyparis; species Chamaecyparis obtusa. The sequence continues at coordinate 4,925,807 of BSBK01006771.1, read as the reverse complement.
ACTTATCATTTAAGAATTTGAAAGGAGTCACATAAAAAATTAAAATGTTGTAAAATATATTTGGATTTTCTCAAAACAATTTGTAATTTTCACTGCTATTTTTTTTACCTTCACAGAAAGCTTTCTCTATCACAGTTGACCTGGAAGAAGGCCTCTAGGACAACACCAATGGTGCCTTGATTTGAAAGGCATAGTAAAACTATAACTATAATTGAAATTATCATTGAAATTTTTGATCTACCATGAACACAATCACCTATCTTAGGTGTGCCTAAGAAGGATCATCGAGGAAACTCATACTTGTGGATAAGAACCCATCAGATGACCAAGTTCAGCTTTGAGGTCTGCCTCAAAACCAAAAATTTGAAAAGAAAACCCTTAAGAACATAAAATCCTTCACATCCTTGTCAAAATTTATTCATTTTGACTTTCTTACTCAAATCTAAATGGTAACAAATTCTTATTTTAACTTTAACAACCTCAAAATTAATTAAAAAATTCCTTGCAATGCTAGATTTTTGTATGTGATTCACTCTTGACAATGGCCTAAATTATCCTTAAACTTGACTAAATTAATTCCTCAATGTTGGGAATTTCATCTTGTCTGCCTTGAATTAGTACCTTATTTGGGAGATTCACTTTTAGATCTTCTTGAATTCACCTTAATATGATCTTTCCTTCTTAAAATCACCCTTTTCTAATTTAGTTTTCTTTATGTCTATTGAAAATCATACCTCGTCATGTTTGAATGGTGTTTAAAGATGTCTTTTGATCCCTCCTTTATAGGGTGCTCACCTTGTATTTGCAATTCGTTGAAGGTGATCAACCCTATTAAGTGATTATTTTGCATTTAAAAAAACTCATATTCCTCCTTGAAATGGCAAAATCTATTATGAATTTGAAACATTGATTTTTTTCCCTTTCATGCCAAGTCAAGAATCTTTCCTTTTTTTCCATTCTTATTCCCTTCATCGTATGGAGGATTTTAGCACTTCAGCTAGATTTCTAAAAATACTAAACTTCCAACATGAACACCACATCAACAACAATAATATAATCTAAGGAGTTGGTAAACAAGTCAATGGTTGAATGCATAAGTCGACAATATACCACAAAGGTTCCCTATAATATATGAACAAAAGAAGTACAATTACAACCATAACTATCAAAATGATAAAGCATACCTATGTCCAAAGATAAGTAGAACGTCGACCATTTGTCGAACGTCCTAATATAATCACATTAAGAGATGTTTGTAATACCCCAAAAATGGGCTATATATTCATTAATCTCCTACATCTTCAAATCAAATGAAATCAACATCAAAGTCCTAACCTAAGGCACATCTGCGCATCATCGAATCATAATTGATTATCCTAAATTCTGCATCGAGGAATATTCATAGCAATATTTCTAATTATCTAATTATCTTTAATTTAATGATTATTTGGCAATAAATCCTATTTATCCTAAAGTTGATTAATTGAATTTAATGAATATTTAATTAATTGATTTAATTCTGCCACTTAATTATTTAATTTAATTTAATTATATTTATTCCTGAGTTGTAATATTTAAATTTGACAATAAATCAAAATTCCTATCATTAATTGATTAAATTCTTATTTAATTAATTAAAGCAAGTTGTCATTGAATGGTATTATTTTTGAATAAAAGTTTGATTTAATAATTGATTAACCCATAAATCAATTGTTTTAATTTTAAAATCAATTAAGTTGAGAATAAATCACTTTATTTTAAATTAATTTATAATTAAATCATGCACAATCAGAAAAACAGGCAACTAGAAATTAACAATCAATTTTAAATTCCAACTCACCATCTGATGATGAGTTGGAATTTGATCTAAACTCTATTTTGAGTTAAAGCCTTGCTTTTGCATGATTTTATAAATTAAATATCTTTTTATTCCTGATAACTCAAAAATTAACCTGAGTTCATCAAGAGTGATTTATGGCTTTTTCATGCACCTCCAAAGCCCTAGATTTCTATAAAATCAAGGCTCATCTCTTCGTAATTATCATCTCTCGAATTTGCACAATTACTCTAGCGAATTTGCGACTAAAGGATTGAGCATTGGCGACAAGCGATTTGTGAGATCTTTCATAGTTGATCATAGCTTTTGCATAGTTTCATATCATAGTTTTCATATCACTTAGCATATCATTTTGAGATTAAAATCTGCATTCAATATCAATTTCATTCATTTAGCTTAGATACATATTAGTTTTTCAATCATATTGCACAGAAAACACACAAAAATAGATTAATTTGCATTCGTTTCATATCTAGATTTTGCATTCAAATCCTTCATTTAGGTGTCATCAAGGTCACTGATCTCAATTCTAATCTGAGAACATCATAATCGCATCTACTAGAAGGCAGTAAATTGCCTAGTTAGTTTAGCTTTCAATTCATTACAGATTTTGATTTTTGCTAACCTCTAATGTTTTACTGAAGTGTTGTGTCTACAACTAGGTAAAAAATTCACACACACATTTTTGGCGCCCACTGTGGGGCCCTGAAATGGGTTTCCATTCAATTTCTATCAATTTTTTGTCATCTTCTGTTCCAAAACTGTGATTTTTATTTTATGTCCGTACAATTTTCGTACAAGTTTTATCAAAAACTTGTACCAAGAGGTACCCACTATCGTACGATAATTGATTTGATCGAGGATCCCATCTGTAAAAACCCACTATCGTTTGGAATTTCATTTGTCATATGGTTTGATACCCAGTGTCGTACGAGTTTCTAGACTGTCATTTGGAGAGAGACCCACTATCGTACGAGTATCAGTGCCAAGTTTCAATTGTTGTTTCACTATTTTTGGCTATTTTTCAAATTTGATTTCCAGATTTGGACTAACAGCTAACCCTAACAATTGAAATTCTCTATTTCTGATTGGTTTTCTGCTGATGTTGATTGGAAAAAGTGCAAAAATTGCTAAAAATAGGTAATAATCTATTAAGCGCGTTGCAAGGAATTTAGGTAATCTTCTCCGCTAATAACATTTCAATTTGGATTAAAATGAACATCTCACGTGTCTAGCTTGTGTGACCTTTTATTGCTTTCATATCACATACTTCAATTTGGGCTATAAAAAATGAACATAGATTTGCTTTTCGTATATCTATTACACATAGTAATTAGGCCCTATGAACACTATTCATGGTTCTTGAGAGAGTGGGTTTCTAGCAAAACTCTTCTCAACAAAGGAATCCTTGTAGGTAGGGAGGATACTGAGAGAGTCTTACATTCTACTAGATTTGCATGTCTTCAACATTTGATTGATACATTCTCTCTCCAGAGAGGTTGATAGATCATGAGTGGTTGACATCATAGATCTTTGTGAGATAATCTTAGTCTTAGCGTGTCGAATTAATCTGTCTACTTTGTTTTAGTTAAAAGTGAAAAGGCTAGAGGACTATGCTCTACTCCCTTTTTGGGTAGTATCAAAAACTCAAATCCTTGAATTTGGAACCAGTCCCCATGTGGTATCTTTTGTGAGTCACTTTTAGAGAGGGTTAATTGTAGTGGATATTCCCTTAATTGGTCTAACCATGTTGACGGAACCTCAAGCAGTAATAGTCATTTTCATTGTGGTAGTCACAGTCGCTATATAAATGTCCTTGTGGAAGAAATCTTCACAGGTTTGGTTCATAGTTGGGTTGTCAGATCTCCCTAGCAGCTCCTGATTGATTAAATTCTCAGACCGTGTCAAAACCCTAGTGCACTGGGATTGGAGTTCACCCCTTTGGATCATAAAAGTAGCAGAGTCAGACCATTACTAAAAACCCTAGTGAGGCCAAATTTTCATTTTTAGGAATATGTGCATTATTGCAAAACTTTTTGGAACATACACAATTAGCACTCTTAAGGATTAGCACATTTAGTCACTTGATTGTTCATGCACAGGGTTGCTTTGTCCCTTGTTCATTATTTTTAGATGTGCTTGAAATCACTTTCTTGCTATTTTGCATGCCTATTTATCTATCTGGTTACTAAGAACGAATCGATCCAATACAATCTTCAAATCTGGACAAATAATTTTGTGAACAATCTAAAACTGAAAACCCTAAATTTGCAAAATTTGAAGTGAAATTCCTTTCTGGAGTCAAAATTCATCCCATAGATTCAGAGAGTTGTATGAGTTTTTCATTTGTCATGTGATCCTATACCCACTATTGTACGAGTTTCTAGATTTTCATCTGCTATATGACCCAGTGTCATACAAGTCTTACTACCAGTAAAGTCAAAAAAAGTCAAATTCTGCTATCAACTGTCGTGCGAGTTTTGCAATTATTGTATGAGTTTGTCAATTGTCGTATGATCAGGTACCTAGTTTTGTATATGTATGCACCCTAAAATGGTCGCCTAGACTTTGGGCCCCATTTCTGCAATTTATCAAATCCCTGAATCAATATTTTCAAAAATCAACATTTTATCAATTATATCAATTTCGTTGATCAAATCATAATCAATTCAATGTTTCCTAAAGTTTGAGCCTTATTTAATTTAAAAAAAGAAATAAAAATAAAAATCTTATTTAATTAAAAGAACATGCTCCCTTTTAATTAATTAAAAATCTCTTTTAATTAAATAATAAAATTACTTTATCCTAAGCCTTTATTTAATTAAAAGGAATTTCCTCCACTTTTATTTAAATAAAAAATTTCCACTTTTCTTCTTATCCTATGTTGCACAAATAAAGTATTTAATTCTTATTTATAAAGAAAAATAAAAGAAAAGTATTTTTTGTCTCACATGGACATAAAGTAAATGCTCAACATAAAGTAAATGCTTCTAATTTTCTTATTGGAGGATATTTGTGCACAAGGATCAAGCTTCTTTTTTTCTCCATCATTGATTAAATCTTTTGCCTCTTAATCTCCATTGTCCATTGATTTTTCATTTCCTATAAAAAAAGAGCTCTCTTCTTCATTTACTTCCATTCTCTTTTATGCTATTATTATGCTACAAGTTTTCTAAGTCATCTTGAAGCTTTTGGAGACATTCTTGCATCAAGTTTTGAAGATTTAGAGCATCATTGGCATTCATCTTGCATATACATCACATCCTAGCTTGCATCATAGTTTCATCATCATGGTATCATTTCCTTTCATGTTTTAGATTAATCTCACATAGTTTAATTAGAGGGTTTGTAACTCTTTCATTTCCATTTTCATAGCTTAATTGCATCTTTATCCTCATAGATTAATTTGCATTCTCATATAGGTTTCAATTGCATTGCATTCATATTTATTTCATTGGAGATATTGGCACTCTTTCCCTTGTCTTTGATTTAGAATCTCTCATTGTGTGGTTAACTAGTAAGGTCATGAGTTTATAGCTCTAGCTGAGAGCAATTTTACAAATCTTGCAACTCCATGCATAGAGAGCTATGGATCGATTTGTGAGGGCTCATTCTTGAGTTTTCTTGCATGTAAGGATTCATATAAGTGTGGTCACATTTTCACCATACATTTTTGGCACCCACCATGGGGCAACCCACTTTTACATGCTGGTTTTGATTATTTTTGGAGCTAACCCTTGTGTAGATTTGTTTGGAGATGGAAAACCCTAGATTTTCAAAGATTTGATCATATCTCCCAATTGGCTAAATTTTTTTATCTAAAATTTTTTTTTTAGGTTGGCGACATATCTAAGAAGCTCTAAAAAAAAATTTAGATTTTTTGGAGGTGATTTGTATTTTTTATGATTTTTTCTTTATTTTTCATAAAAAATTGATTTCTGGCACAAATAAGTGTTTTTTTTGAAAATTTTTACATTTTTGGAAATGTCTTAAAATTATACAGGAGATCCATTCACTGTGTTTTTAATTTAGAGGTCATATTATAGCTCATTTGGTCAATTTATAAAAACTAGTCTATTTTGGTAAAATAGGTCTCTAGAGCATAAATGAAGAGCTTTTTCTAAAATTTTTACATTTTTGGAAAGCTCTCTATTTTTTGATAAAAGTCTCTTTTCTACATTTTGGGTTTAGGGTCCGAATTCATGTGGTAAAAATTAGATCTTGTTGACTAGGTCAAATGCATAAAAAATAAAATTTTGTGATGGGTATGCACTTATTTTTCATTGTTCAATGCATGATATGAGTTATCATTTGGATTATTTTCTGGTTATTATTGCTCCTAAAATTTAATTTTCAGATCTAACCCTAGGGTTTGCATAAGTTGGATATACATTGCTTGTTTTCTTGTCTTATTCATTTGAAGGTGCTCTTGCTTTCATGGAAAATGCTAAAAACAAAGCGTTGGACTTGAGGTACTTTGTTCCATCTCTACAACATTTGGATTTTGGGATTAAAATTGAACCTCTCATATGTTTGGCTTGAGTTTTTTACATGCTTTCATAGAACACATTTCAATTGATGCTCTTAATAGGAAATGAATGAACATAGATTTGCTTTCATACAAGTTTGTGTAAGTGAATGCTTGTGTTTAAACCTTAAGTAATTCTTGGTTCCAATATCAAATATCTCATTGAATGATTGAGGGCATGGATTCATTCCTTGTTTACATAGGGAGTTAAATGCACCACTTTGTGGACTCACTCTATGTTTATTTAGAAAGTTAAATATTCCATTGTTCACCCCTTTTTCGTTTGTGAGTAGTATTGATCAGTAGTCTTAGATTACTTGTGATTGATCTAGATTGCTATCTTGGGTTATTGGACTCACTAATCCACTGGCCCCTCATTTCCGCCCCATGGTTGCAAGGTCAGTGCCACATTAAAGGGGAGGGGTCTACAGGAAATAAGCGTTAATTGCTCCACTATGCAACCCTTTTGTGCTTTTTGGAACTCACTTATTTTCTAAGGTGTGGACTCACTTTGAGTTGATGTGAGGAGTTAAATGTTTCACTTTTGGACTCACTTTGAGTTGGTGTGAAGAGTTAAATGTTCCACTTTTGGACTCACTTTGAGTTGGTGTGAAGAGTTAAATGTTCCACTTTTGGACTCACTTTGAGTTGGTGTGAAGAGTTAAATGTTCCACTTTTGGACTCACTTTGAGTTTGTGTGAAGGGTTAAGTGTTCCACTTTTTGGACTCACTTCACATTCTCTTAAAGGGTTAAATGTTCCACTTTTGGACTCACTTCACATTATCTTAAAGGGTTAAATGTTCCACTTTTGGACTTGCTTCACATTATCTTAAAGGGTTAAATGTTCCACTTTTGGACTCACTTCGCATTTACTTGAAGAGTTAAGTGTTCCACCTTTAGTGCTCTAAATACTTTTGATAGTGAATTACTTAGTTTTTATTTGTAGAAGGTCTACTTGTGGACACACCACCTCAAGGGATGACCTTAACTCCTATGTTCCAGTGGAGTATAAATATCGGGAGGTGAATCCAAAGACACCTCTCTTGGGAATTGAGTTTGATATCACTCTTGGCTAAGCCTCAAAGAACTTTATACCTTTGAGAAGTGGAGGAGATTTGGGTTACCGTCTCCCCCCGGCTGTGTGATTTCAGATTCTTCTCATCTACAGATTTGGGCCTCACGTACCTTTCATATATTGAGGACTCCTTAGAAAAGCCATGTATATCCTTGTAGACAGCTTGATAAGGTGTTGTTGTGTTCTAAGTGCCTGTTAAAACATCTTCAAGAACATACACAAGTAGAACCTTTAAGGAGTAGGAATACTAAGTCACTATCTCTATTCATGCGCAAGGTTGCTTTGTCCCTTGCCCATTTCTTGAAGACTATTTGCTTGAACTCCCTGGTTGCTGTTCTATGTGCTTGATCATCATTGCAAAATCTTTTGAAAGATCTAATTGAAATATTGAAACTGAGTTCCGTCCTGCTATAGTGAGTTCTCCTTAGAAGCCTGGTCTTCCTTGGTCAGTCCACATCAGATCTTAGGTGTTGTGACATGTTGCTCAACATCCAAATGTACTCAAATGGTATGAAGTTGCACAAAATGATTCTTGGTCTTCCTTCTTCCACATCTCCCATGTCTTCCTAAGTCTCCCATTTTCACCCTCTCTCTTCCTTCTTCCATGCTTGATTCTTCTTCTCTCACAACCATGAATCTCGATTATCTTGTTATGGAACGTCTATTAAGAATAGATGATCTTGAGCTCATTGATATATTTGAAAAGTGTTGTTCCTCCAAAATTCTCATGAGTGATGAATTTATGACACAAATAAAAGAAAAATCGATTAAATCAGATGTCTTTGCTAGAATCATACTCATGATCTCATCCAAATATTCTTCATCTTCTAAATCTTCTCATCATTCCTCACATTCTAAATCTTATAACGATTCTTCTAAACATTATTCACATTCTTCATCTTCTAAATCTTATCACAATTCTTCTAAACACTATTCACATTCTTCATCTTCCAAATCTTATCATGACTCTTCTAAACATTATTCAAATTCCTCATTATCCAAGTCCTCTTCCTACACTAGGTCTTCATTTTCCTCTTCTTCAAGATTTTGTTCCTCTTTTACTTCTCCCAAGAGTCTTACTTCTCTTCAGAAGACATACCATAAAGAGCAATGTGATAGTCCTTGTGATGTCTCTTCCACAAAGAGTGACACACCTACCTTTGATGACTATGATGACTTTTATGATGGAAAATGTAGCAATACTTATGGCACCTCTATTCTTAAGATTCCTGCTAGTCGTGTCCTTGTGCTTACTGGAAATGGGTCCTCATATTGGAAAGATCATCATGGTGATCCATATGACTCTGATTTTGAGAGAAATTATGATATTTGTTGTGAACAATATGATACATCTACTTCTATTGAGGAAGAGAAAGCTTTTCGTGCTAATTATAAACATAGATACTATGAGCATTTCTCCTCTAAGAACATTCATACTGAACATAAAGATGACACTCTCAAGAAAGATCATGTTAATGCTAAACCTTTGTCTTGTGATGGTTCCCTTCCATCTCCTATTTCCTCCAATACCCACACATCTCCTAAAGCTTCCAAGTCTTCCAAATCTTTCACAAATCCTTCATCCAACAAAAATCCTAAGGCTTTTCATGCGGTTCCCTATAGTTATCCTCAAGGGCTACCTCTTAAAGAAACTCAAGCTAACCCTCACTTGGCTGAAAATACTTCTAATAATGCTACACCTAGTGAGCCTAAGCCTTCATCCGCTATAATGCCTACTTCAGCTAGTCCTTCACCATCTTTTCCAAAGTCTTCCATACAATTCAAACATGCTTTCTTATCCTTAGAAGTGGATCCATGTCAAGAGGACTCTAAAAATGATAAAGAAAATCATATAAAGAAAGATCAAGATCAAGAACTCTCCATGTCATCCAATCCTTTTCATGATGTCTCTCATCCCCTTAAGTCTTCTCCTAAGAAAGATCAAGCTACTACTTACACCGTTGAGCTTATTGACAATCAAAATAACCTTACTACACTTGTGTTTTCCAAAGATGATACTTCCATTAAGGTTATTAAAAATGGTGTTGTTACTTCTGATGTTAAGCCTATTGAAATTCAAGAGAAAAATGATACGCTTATGCTACCCAAAGATCCTTGTCAAGATCAAAGTATTTCATCTTCTTGTTCTACCACTCCATGTTTGCTTCCACTTTCTACTCTTCCCAAGTCTTTACAAGCTTTAAACAATCCTATCAAAGAAGTTGCTTCTATTCAAGATGTTCATGATCCTATTGAAAATCCTAATGCTCACTCTAAAGATGCTAATGTCCTTGGTTTTCATGTAGATGCTGATGAGCTTATTGATTATCCTTTTGCGTCTTCCTCATCTATCCTTGGACCTCCTTCACCAATACTAAGGGCTTCACGTCTTCCTTCCATCTTGGGCCCTTATATCCCTTCACTTTCCCCTCCTAACTCTCTTAATTCATCATCCATCTTGGGTCCTTACGTCCCTCCATCTCCTATCTTTCTTCAAGATCAACATAGATGCATACCCTTGAATCATTTTCATCCATTCACCCATCTAAACCAGTCATATTATCCTTCTTCTTCCACAAGTCCCAAGTCTTTTGGAAGCAACTTGAATGTTCAATACAAGAAAAAAAAGCAATACAAGAATCCATCAAAAAAAGAAAATCACCATGTCTCCTCTAATCGACATGGAGATATAAAGTCAAAGGAGATATCTAAGAAGAAAACTACAAGACAAGTATGGATTCCAAAATCCATCATTCAAGATATTCTCTCTAAATCATCGAAAGGAAATAAAAAGTCTAAAGATATATGGATTCCAAAGTCTCTCTTGAGAGAGTCTCATGTTGAACAACAAGTAAATTTGACATTCAAGCTTCCAAAGGCTTTCATTTTATCTCCTTCCAAAAATATTCTTCAATTCCATGCGCCTGAATCGCAACCTATGCTAAACATTCACCATATTCATTCACGTATTCCTTCATTCACATTTCCTCCACCCTCTCACCACCCTTAAGGTGTGTGTTGATGTTGATCTTGCCTTCCTTTCCATCTACCCTTTCAGTACAATCCTTCCATTCATTATCCTTATACCTTCTATCATTTTTCCTCATTTGCCTATTCCTCATATCTTCCAACCTCACTCGCTTTACATAAAACCTTATCCTCCATTTTTCTCTTCCATCTTCCTTTCCCTATTAGCATTTTTGAGCATATAATTTTGAATACTTGCATATCAAGGTTTATCCTTTCAAGGAGCATTATCTGAAAAGCTTCCCTTCTTCCAAAAAAATTTAAAAAAATAGAAAAATTCAAAAAGAAAACAATAAAGAAAAAATGAAAAAATTGAAAATGTGCCATGGTGAAAACATGGAAACAGGTACCTTGGTAGCAAAAGTAAAGAGAAATAAATTCATCCTATGGTGAAAACCATTCCCTTGTGGCACCTTGGATAAGTACCGTGATGAAAACCTGGCAATCAGGCATCATGCGTATTTCTTCTACATATTTTATCCATTCCATTCCATCTTTGATGTTGACAATGTTGACCTATACATGAACATTTGGCTATCTTGTGAGCTATCTTACAATGATCTTGCTTTCATTCCTTTCATGTTTAGCCTTCATATTCATTTTCCTCCATTCATTCTAGCCTTTCGCTATCCTTTTCCCCCTTGGTCTTGATCTAAAAAAAAAGATTAAAACACAATGCTATGAAGCCTCTTGACAGGTCTACTCCTTTAAACTTCATCCTTTCCTTCTTTTGCAGTGCGCTTTTGTGACTTATCATATGCTAGTCTTTCATTGCTTGTCCAAATCTGCTTTACATGACAATTTTTTCCCTAGTTTGGGTACTCTTGAGGAGTTTGACCTTGAGGATTTCTTCCCTCCGTTCACCTTCATTCTCCTTTCCTCCATCTCATTCACCAACTTGTTCGTCAATCTTGTCCCTCACCTTGCCACATTTTGGGACTACACAATGTGATCTTGCTTGAGAGCTTGATGCCCGTTCTATCTGGGGGCATCCTTTTTATATATTTTATTGATCCTGAAAAAATGCCAAAAAAAAATTCATATATGATGCTGAAAAAAACCCTAAAAAGCATATACAGTCCTCGAAAAAATACAAAAAAATCAAAAAATTCAAAAATTCAAAATAAAAAGGAAAAGTGCCTTAGTGAAAACCTAGAAACAAGCGCCTTGGTAGCAAAAATACAAAAAAAAAAAGAAAAAAAGAAAAAAATTACAATAAATCCAAGTGAAAATTTGGAAACAGGCGCTACTTGAGGCCTTTGCACTCCTATTTGTTAGCATGCATCCTCGACACTTAGCCTTTCTCCATCATGCCTTGACCTTATTTGACTTGGTCTAAAATTGGTCCTTATTTTTGTCTAGGGGGCATAACTGTTCGCATAGGTCCTTTAGGTGCGTTTGTCTCTTGGGGCATTTCACAACAGGTGTTTTTCAACACCACCCCAAACAGTGTTTTTCAACACTACCCTTGCGTTGAGTGTTTCTTAACACTTATCAGATGTTTACCCTACAGTCTAGTATGATGTGATATTTCTCATTTGCAGATGTGATAACCAGAGTCTGACTCTATGACCAACACACATGCACTTAAACAATCAACTCCTTGAGATATGTTGACTTTATTTTTCTTTGTGTGCTATCTATGAGGATTTCTTTGATGAGTGGTCTCTCCCTGAGAAGTTTTCAATGATGCATAGCTAGAAGACTGAGGGTATGAGAACATGTTTTCTTTCTTTATCTACTTGTGGGTATATTTTGTTGATCCTAACTATCATGAGCATTTATGCTAGTCTTACTTGACACTATGGATTGACAAGGTATTATCCTTGACTATTTTGTGAGTGCATGCTTCTAGCTATCCTGACTTTCATGTGTCTTGATACAAGCATAATCTTGCCATAACAAACTTAGGTGATTTCACTGCATTAGTCATCTTGACCTACATGTCTTTGATGCCTAGGTGAGATTCCCACATATCTATCTGATAAAGATCATATTCATATTCACATAGTTATGCTAGTGTGCATTGTATGATCTTACGGCACTACCTAACACTCGATGATGATAATTAGATATCTATAGGCATTGTGACCTTGCAAGTCAATCACTTTCATAGTAGCTTGCATTCTTAGGTTCATCATAGTTTAGCTTTTGCATCTTGCATATAGAGAGAGCTCTTCTTTTTATCATCTACGGACTAGTTGGTCAACTGTGCTCATTTTCTGATTCTTCTTGATCATATCTTTCATTTCTAGTCTTTCATGTCACATCATTTTCTATCCATTTTCGGACTTGAAATCAAAATCTGAGTCATGTTTTGAAATTTTCTCATTCTTCTACGCAGTTGACTAACCTTTTGAGGCATAATTTTTTGTTCTTTGATAGAATTTATTCCTTTCCATGTCTTCCAAACTTCTAGTCTTTCATTCACCCCTTTCACTTCCTCTCTCTAAGGTTTGACTTAATCTTTATCCTATATCTTTTTAAGTCAAACCTTGTCAACCTGGGGCATATCTTCACTGTTTGATGGTTATCCTATCATGCTGCATCCTTCAATTTATATTTATTGTAACTTGATCAGGTTTATCAATTTGTTGTTCTCCTCTATTTGATTTCGATTTCGATTCCGAGGGGGCAGTACCTATCAGCTTTAATCTTTGATTCAGCTTTATCATTTAGCTCAGCTTGAGATTCTTATTTTGAGACTTGATTTGCACCTAGCAGCGATGGTGTTGGTCTTGTCTTTCAACTTTTGGTTATGGTTGTACTGATGTGTTCTCAAAATGAACACACATCTAGGTTGTTTTGTGATCCCAAATCGATCTCACATTTCAATTCTTCTTTGACTGCATGTGTTCCCAAATCAATCACACATTAGTCAAAGAGGGGCATATGTATGCACCCTAAAATAGTCGCCTAGACTTTGGGCCCCATTTCTGCAATTTATCAAATCCCTGAATCAATATTTTCAAAAATCAACATTTTATCAATTATATCAATTTCCTTGATCAAATCATAATCAATTCGATATTTCCTAAGGTTTGAGCCTTATTTAATTTAAAAGAAGAAATAAAAATAAAAATCTTATTTAATTAAGAGAACATGCTCCCTTTTAATTAATTAAAAATCTCTTTTAATTAAATAATAAAATCACTTTATCCTAAGCCTTTTATTTAATTAAAAGGAATTTTCTCCCCTTTTATTTAAATAAAAAATTCTCACTTTTCTTTTTATCCTATGTTGCACAAATAAAGTATTTAACTTTTATTTATAAAGAAAAATAAAATAAAAAAATAAAAGAAAAGTACTTTTTGTCTCATCACATGGACATAAAGTAAATGCTCAACATAAAGTAAATGCTTCTAATTTTCTTATTGGAGGATATTTGTGCACAAGGATCAAGCTTCTTTTTTTCTCCATCGTTGATTAAATCTTTTGCCTCTTAATCTCCATCATCCATTGATTTTTCATTTCCTATAAAAAAAGAGCTCTCTTCTTCATTTACATCCATTCTCTTTTATGCTATTATTATGCTACAAGTTTTCTAAGTCATCTTGAAGCTTTTGGAGACATTCTTGCATCAAGTTTTAAAGATTTGGAGCATCATTGGCATTCATCTTGCATCTACATCACATCCTAGCTTGCATCATAGTTGCATCATCATGGTATCATTTCCTTTCATGTTTTAGATTAATCTCACATAGTTTAATTAGAGAGTTTGTAACTCTTTCATTTCCATTTTCATAGCTTAATTGCATCTTTATCCTCGTAGATTAATTTGCATTCTCATATAGGTTTGCATTGCATTGCATTCATATTGATTTCATTGGAGATATTGGCACTCTTGCCCTTGTCTTTGATTTAGAATCTCTCATTGTGTGGTTGACTAGCAAGGTCATGAGTTTATAGCTCTAGCTGAGAGCAATTTTACAAATCTTGCAACTCCATGCATAGAGAGCTATGGATCGATTTGTGAGGGCTCATTCTTGAGTTTTCTTGCATGTAAGGATTCATAGAAGTGTGGTCACATTTTCACCATACAGTATGAGTCTATAGAAAGTCATTTGAGAAAATTTTAAAATCATCAGAAAGTGGTCAAAACTATCAAAGACTTAGCTTTTACAGCCTATTTCCAGAATCTGTCAAACAAATCACTGTGTCAGGAATAGAGCAGAAACTAGAAAGAATTTGATCATTTTCCCAAAGTGGCCTCTTGAGTTTGATTTAGCCTTCTATTTTATCGATTTGAGTCTTTTTCATCTTGTGTCAAAACCTTGTCATAACTATCAATCTTCAATCAATCTTCAAAACAACTAAGTGTTGCAAACTCGTGTCCGCTATCTTTTGGGCATCTACCCATATATCCAGGGCATGGTATCCTTCATCTAAGTCAAATCAAATCTTTGATCAATTATAACCTTGACAAGGTTGATTCATCTGATCTTCTTGAATCAAATCATTCTTCAGTTGTCTTCATCTCATTCTTTTGCTTCACCCAAGGTTAATGGTGGAAACTAGGGCTTCCTCAAACAAGAAATCTAGAGAAGCGTCTCATACCTTACCTCTGTCAACTCATGTGGGTCTAACTCTTGAGCAACTCTACAATTCTAGTCTTTATGAAGACAATGGTCTTGGTAATTTTTGATTGAAATCTGGTTACATACCCCCTCCATCATCTCATGGAGGTCATCAACAAACTCCACCTCAATCTATTCCAGGGAGTCCTAAAACTCCTACCATGTCTCAAGCAGGGACAAACCATGGCTCTCAAAGAGCTCATTCTCAACATGGTGGGGATCAAGAACCTACACCTTCTGAAATTTCTCACTATCAAAATGATGATGAATTCAAGAAAATGATGAGGCATTTCTTGAAGGAAGATAGAGAAACATACTTTCTACAATTAGCTCATCAAGGAGATAAACTTCCTCCCAACTTTAATGTGGAAGATATCATTACGCATGAGGAAGAAACTCCATTCACAGCTATGATGAAATAGATGCATGCCATGCAAGTCAAACTTAATAAACTTGAGAAAGAAAAGGCACCCAAAGAGTTCTCCATGGAGGCTCTATGTCCTTTTCCATTTGACAAAGACTTGTACATACCACCATTCCCTAAGAAAGTGGAAATGCCGAAGTATGATAAGTATGATGGAAACTCTGACCCTCAAGATCATGTTAGAGAATTCTATACCCAATGTATGGAGTTCATGCACGAACCCACCTATCTAATACGTCTCTTTCCTTGATCTTTGGGAGGAGCAGCCATTCATTGGTCCTCTAGAATGCCTCCTACTATCAAAACTTTTGAGGAGTTGATCAAATTGTTCTATCAGCAATACTCCTACAACATTCAGCATCCAGTCACCATGATCGATATATGAAATCTTAAGCAGTATCTAGGAGAACCATTCTTGACATTTCTCAAAAGGTGGCGGAATAAATTCTCTCTATATGCTAGGCCCATTCTAGAAACTGAGAAACTAGTAATCTTTATCAATAACCTTGTTCCAAAAATCAACTACCCTTTACAAATGCAAAATCATACATCTTTTGACAAGATGGTAGACAATGCGATCAAAATTGAAAAAGTACTTGTGAAAAAAGAAGACATCACACTTCAAAAGGACAAGTATGAATTTGGATCTAGTTCTAAAGACAAGAACAAAAATTGGAACAAGAATAAAGGCATCATCACATATGGTGCTTTTGATACTCTCCATGCCCCATCTAAGGCACCCTCTTTCAATCTAACCATTGGTACCCAAGCCATCAAAGCTTCTAAACAAAAAATGTCTGAACCATCTCAAAAGCCAAAAACATATAAATCTTGGTCTGCTAACAATAAATGCAAGTTCACTCCTCTTGGAGAATCTTTGGAATTAGCTATGAAAACCTTGTTAGCTAATAACATCATCTCTCTACCTGAGATCTGACAATCTGATCCTAACCCTAAACTGAAATGGTGGATGGAGAATGAATTCTATGACTTTCATCATGGTAAGGGTCATAAAACTAATAACTGCTTGTGCTTGAAGCATAGTATTCAAGACTTGATTGATAATGGAAACATCACAATTGATAATCATAAAAGAAATAATGATCATACCGCATTCACAGAACCATTTGCAAAAAATGGCCAAGGAGATTCATCTTCTCAGCCTAATGTGGGTGCTAAGGTTAATTATGCTTATTCTGGAAATAATGTCGTTATCAATATGGTCGAACCAAGTCTATCTAAGCATTGTAATGTCATAACAATTATAAGAAGAGATAGAGAAAATCAAGCAGCTAATGCAGTTACTCTATCACAAGCTCAGGCACATTTACAAGGACAAATCCCTGATCAATCAAACGTCCCTAAGGTGCCTTTCAATCTGTCTTCCACTTCTAAACAAAAGGCTACATCTAAATCTTCAAATCCTAAAGACACAAGGCCTACATCATACATTATTGTTCAACAACTCTAGCATACTAATGCAAAAATCTCAATGTTTGAGTTGCTTTGGATATCTCCAGCTCATAGAGTCATTCTAGACAAAGCTTTTCTTGGATCCAATGTTTCTGATAACCTTGATTTAGATAGGTTCCAAACTATGGCTGGTCATCTTATGTCTCCACAGTATATCTCCTTTTCAGAGGAAGATGATAACTCCTTGAGTCATCTGCATAACCAGCCCTTGCACATAGAAGTCTTAATCCAAAATCGTAGTGTCAAACGTGTGTTGATAGATGGGGGTACTGGTGTGAATATTTGTTCTTACAGCTTGATCACACAATTGGGATTTTCAGAAATGGCTATTGATCCTAGAAAGAAAATAACTATCAAGGCATATGATGAAGAAGAAAGATCTTCCAACGGAACAATTGTCTTGCCTATCAGAACAGGTCCTATTATTAGAGATACTAGATGTCAAGTTCTTGACATACCTTTGGCTTACAATATCCTTCTAGGGAGACCATAGATACATGAAATGAAAGCTATTCCTTCTACCTACCATCAATGTTTGAAATTTCCTTATGAAGGAGTAGAGGTGACTATCCCAGCTGATGTATCCACCATTTGCAATACATTGGAGCAAAGTGCTGATAAACTTGTTCCTAATAACAGAGAGTCTTCTACCAAACCATCAGATATTCTTTCAACATCCAAGATGGAAGACATTGCTAAAGAGGTTACTATCAAAGAAAAAAGTATGGGATAATATAATATAGAGCTAGTCTTATCTTTGATGTCTCTCCCTATCTCACCTAAGTCTTATGGGCAAACTCTCAAACAGTCCAAACCAGAACCTAAAGAAACTCTTGAGGCATATAAAGGAAAATTTGTTGCAAAGCAAGTGCCTAAACAAGGATTTGAAGAAGATGAAGTTGTACTTGCATGGCTTTACAAAGACAAACTTAAATCTCAAGTTGATCAAGCATGTGATTCTAAAACATCAAAGGTTCCTTCTAAGGCATATGGTCTATGGGACAAATTGATTACAAAGATGGGATACATAGGAAAAGGACCTCTAGGACTATGAGGTAAGGGTCTTATACCTCCTCTTGACCATCATGGTCAAGAAAACAAGAATACAATAGGTCTAGGGTACAAGAAGAAGCCCTTCTATCTTAGCAGCAATTCCCCACATGTCATAGAACAAGTCAAACTAGAAGAAGCTCTCCTTGAGAAGGAGGAAATTGAACAATCTGATAGTGATGAATCTAAAAATACTGAAGAGCTCATCCCTTATGAGTGCTTACCCAAAGAGATAAAGGATCTCCTTGATGATGAAGATGATCCCATTAGGAGAATCATTGTAGTAGAAACACAAGAACCTACTATAGAACAAGAGATAGTTGTCACACAAAAACCAGCTAATCTTGAAGTTAATCCAACAGAAAAAGGAGAAGAAAACCCTATCACCATAGCTGAGCATTTGGAGTGTTCCAATGATTCTAAAACAAATTCCCATGAGTACAAATTTAAATCAGAATCTGAGGGTAACCCTTCTTCAAGTATCCGTCCTGACTTTACTCATGTTCTTAGATTCCCTAGAGGTATAGATGAGGAATCAAATGACTATGAATGGGGAGCCATTCCAGAAGAAGATGAGCTTATCACAGAAAAACATATTGATGTTATTAACCAATATGCACATACACCCAACGTAAGTCTAGAGTGAAATAATGAACTTAATGAGTCTGATCCAATGATGCCTGAAATGGACTCCCACAATGACATTGAGCCTATTCATGAATTGAATGTCTTAAGTTGTAATATCACCTTTGAACTTGAGCATCGGGTTAGGACCAATGATGATAAATCTATATCCATGAACACCATATCTGAATCTTTCCCTACCTTGACTATCAAATATCTAGACCTTCTTGATCAAACCTCAACAAATCTGAGCTATGATATTTATACCTTCCCGAATGACTATGCCCTTGCTTGCTATCTAAATATAGTTGAGCTTATGAGGACTTCCATCAGTGAACCGAGCGTCAGCATGACAGAGTCAGACATTAAATATCTTAGTTAGAAAAATAAGAATAAGAATAAAAAGAAAAGGAGTTTTGAGGGTGAAAACCACTTTGTGACAGTCTCATAACCTACAAAAGTAAAAATAAATGATGTATCTGAAGGTGAAAACCTCTCTGAGGTGCCTAAGGATGAGATATTTGATGTCCTTCTAAGTCATTTATAGGATAGATCTCCAATTCTAGTTGAGCCCACTCAATCTGCCAACTTGGGAAGAGAAGAGGAACCACAGTTGATACATGTTGCACAATCCTTATCAGAGGAAGAAAAGAAAAATTTAACAACATTCTTAACAGAGAAAAAGATCAACTTTGCATGGAAATACTCAGATATGCCAGGGTTGGATCTAGATCTTATAATGCACCATCTATTTATTGCTCCTGGAGTAAAACCTATTAAACAAAAGTTGAGAAAGATGCATCCTCATGTTGCACTGTTGGTAAAAGCGGAATTAGAGAAGCTCCTAAAAGTTGGATTTATCTGAGTAATTGATTATGCTGAGTGGATCTCTAATATTGTACCTATTTCAAAATGAGACAAATCAATCAGAGGATGCACAGACTTTAGAGATGTGAATAGAGCATGCCCTAAGGATGATTTTCCACTACCTAACATTGATATGATAGTGGACATGACTGTGGGTTTTGAGATGTATTCTCTTATGGACAAATTTTTTGGATATAATCAAATTAAAATTGCACCATAAGACTAAGAGAAAACTACTTTCACATGTGCATGGAGTACCTTTTGCTGGAATGTTATGCCATTTGGGCTTAAGAATGCTGGTGCTACATATCAAAGAGCTATGACATCTATTTTTCATGACATGATGCATAGAACTATGGAGGATTATGTTGATAACACATTAGAAAAATCTATGGTTAGAGCTGAACATCTCAATGATTTGAGCAAGATACTAGACAGGATGGAAAAATTTAGTCTCAGACTAAATCCTAAGAAGTGTGCTTTTGGTGTTACATCTAGAAAGCTATTAGGATACATAGTTTCAAAGAAGGGCATTGAAGTTGATCCAGCTAAAGTAAAGGCTATAATGGAGATGCAACCATTGAATAATATTAGCCAAATGAGAACATTACAAGGGAGAGTTCAATCTATCAGGTGTTTCATATCATAGCTTGCAGACATATCTCAGCCATTTACAAAAACTTTGCATAAAGGTGTCACATTTGCATGGAATGAGGAATGTGAGAAAAATTTTAATCATATCAATAAATATCTATCAAATCCTCCTATCTTGATGCCTCCCATTCAAGGGAAGTCATTGATCCTATATGTCTCTGTAATAGATACATCACTAGGGGCATTGTTAGCATAGCATGATGAGAATAAAAAGGAAAGAGCTATCTATTATATCAGTAGAACTTTGGTTGCATATGAAAATAACTATTCAATGATTGAAAAATCATGTCTAGCTGTGATCTTCGCATCACAAAAACTGAGACATTATATGTTAGCCCATACCACTCATTTGGTAGCTAAGATTGATCCACTCAAGTACCTACTAAGCAAAGCTACTCTCATGGGTAGATTAGCCAAATGGGTTATGCTCTTAAGTGAATTTGACATTGAATATGTTGAAAGAAAATCTATCAAAGGCCAAGTTATTGCTGATCAATTAGTGGATGCACCTATGATTGATGATACACCAATGCAAATGGAATTCCCGAATTCCTCTATCATGACTCTTTCTTCTAGAGAATGGCAGTTATTCTCTGATGGCTCCTATACACAGAATGGATCTAGAGTAGGCATATTATTTATTACTCCTCAAGGATACTCAATCCCTAAAGCATTTCGACTTAAGTTTCCTTGTACGAATAACATTGTCGAATATGAAGCCCTTCTTAATGGCATGAAAATGGCAATTGAGTGGAGAGTGACAGAGATACACATTCATGGAGACTCCCAACTTGTTATTCATCAAGTCAATGATGTGTACCAAACTAAGGATGAAAAGATCATTCCATACAAGAAAATGGTTGATGATCTAAAGAAATACTTCATCTCTATCACATTTGAGCAAATACCTAGAATAGAGAATAGGGTTGTCGATGCAATGCCAATGCTATCTACTTTATTGCAGTAACCTCAACATGAGTTATGCTATGAGTTCCTGGTGGAAGCATTATCTTATCTTGCATATGACCCACCTGAAACCCAAATGATCTACACTGTTGTTGGTCATGATTCATCCTGATACAAAAACATTTTCTCCTATCTCCAAGACCGAATCATTCCCGATACCTTTAATCGCCATGAGGAAAGATACCTAATCTGTAATGCCTCCCAATATGTCATCATTGGTAATGATCTGTACAAATGAGGTTTAGATGGTACGCTACTTAGATGTTTAGAATGGGAAGAGTCTCAACGTGCACTCAAAGAAGTCCATGAGGGTATTTGTGGGTCACACTCGAATGGTTTAACACTAGCTCAAAAACTTATTAGGGTTGGGTACTATTGGCTTGAAATGGAGAAAGATGCAATCAAGTTTGCTAAGAACTATAAAAAGTGCCAAGTACATGGTAACTTAATTCATGCTCCATGGAAAGATCTAATTCCCTTTACTACACAATGGCCTTTTCACCAATGGGCATTTGCTCTTATAGGAGCTATACATCCTCATTCTTATAATGGACATACCCATATAATCACAGCTACATATTAGTTTACAGAATGGGTAGAAGCAGTTCCCTTAACACAAGCAACTGGGAAACAAATATCTATGTTCATATTGAACTATATCATATGCAGATATGGGATCCCTCATTCCATAGTCACAGATAATGGTGGATAATTCAAGAATAAAGACCTAGATGATCTATGTGACAAATTCAATATTACACAACATTAGTCTTCTATCTACTATCCTCAAGGGAATAGACAAGCAGAGGCTTCTAATAAGAATCTATTGAAAATATTGCACCAAACAGTTAATAAAATAGGAAGAGACTGGCATCTCATGATCAATCTAGCTCTCTGGGCCTATCGAACAAGTATCAAAGCCCATAGGGGCTACTCCATTTGCTTTAGTTTATGGGTCTAAAGCAGTACTACCTATTGAGGTTGAAATCCCATCACTAAGAATCAAATTGCATGGTCTAGTAACTGATGATGACTACAGAGTGTCTAGGTTGCAAGAACTTGAACTACTAGATGAGCACAGACAAGTAGCGTATGATCATCTCAAAGTATATTAGAAAAGAATGTCTAGAGGCTACATCAAGAAAGTCAGACACAGAGAATTTTAGGTTGGCGATCTAGTCTTGAGAGAGAATCCTAAAAATCAATCACATCGAGAATGCAAGGGGAAGTTTGAACCCAACTGGTTGGGTCCCTTTGTTATCACTGCTAATTTTGGCTTTGGTGCCTATCAACTCTCAATGACTAAAGGAGAACAGCTTCGAGAACCAATCAACATTCTCCATCTGAAGAAATTCTATGCTTAAGGCATTCAGTGTTTGGTAAAATGTCTTGAAATTTTTTTTTTATAAAAATTCAAAAACGTCCTGAAAAAAATGAACATCTTGGTGAAAACCTAGCAATAGGTGCCTTGATGATTCACAAAAAAAGTAAAAAATATCAAAAATATCAAAAAAAGGTGAAAAATGAAAAATATCAAAAAAATTAAAAAATGAAAAAAGAAAAAAAATGAGAAAAAGAAAAAGTGCCTTGGTGAAAACCTAGAAACATGCACGTTGGTAGCAAAAATAGAATCTCTACCAAGATGGTGAAAACCCAGCAAACGGGTGCCACTTGTTCAAAATTCTCCATCTATTAGCGTAATCTTGGTATTTCCCATCTTTTAGTCTTGCTTTAGTTTGTATATATCTCCAGTGTGTTTCTGTATATCCTTGTTTTCAATAAGTCAGTCAGTGTGTCAATCAGCAATAGCGTCTGTATCCTATCAATTCTTAACACTTGAGGACAATCAATATTATATCCTATGATCTCTAGTACATCTTAGATGAGTCATATCTAGTTAGAGTCCTTTGAAGCTTCATCTAAATCAGTCAGTTTGTCTCCTCTCTAGAAAGGATTTTGTATCTACAACAACACAATCAAACACAAACTGAAAACAATTTGTGCTTTTCATGCTTTTATCTCCTTGTATGCTTACTGATTTGTATTGAGATTTTTGCATATTGTGTCCCTTCGAGCTCTTCGATGATGTCCTTTATAGGATTTAGAGAGTGATGACTAGGGGCATAATCTTTTCTTTGTCTTCTACTTGTATGTGAAAATCTAACAACTTTGGAAATTCTGGATTGATATGGTGTCTGACTGTAAGAGCCTCTATCTCGAATTGGATGGCCATGCGTACCTTGACCATTGATACTCAAAAAATTCAAGAAAGTTTGATCTAACTATTGTCTTTTTGAGTGAGTTCTTTCTCCTACTGTGAAATGCGATCTTGCCTAAGGAGGTGAATGATAAAGGGTCACTACAAGTAATTCACATAGGATTTAGAATGATCTCTTGATTGTTTGATGTGTTTGTAATGCAAGGCATATTTTGGTCATCATGATGTTTATGTTCTGATGTTTATACAAATGGCAATATCAAAAGGGACATGATATTTAGGTCATCCTGGTGTTTATGCCTTGGTGCTTATATCTAATCTTACATTTTGAAAATAAAATCAATATTCATATGTACATGGTTGCCTAACCAGTGGGTGTTGTATTGATTCTTGAGCATATAAATCAATATTCATATGTCTATGGTTTCTAACTAGTGGGTATTGTATTGATTTATCCAATTACCTAAATGTTTAATGATGACAACAAATCGACACATGATCAGTGACTAGGTCCTAGGTCTTAGGTTACATTTCATTTTGCATGTTTCTTTGCATTTTTGCACTTTGCATGATCTCACAAATTTCTTGAAAACTTAAATGATTCTTCAATCACCTATTCAAATCTAACAAGAGCTGAAATATAACATGAAGGTCTCTTCACAGAATCACAAGCAGTTACTATCCTGGGTTAAACATCCTTTTTGACATAAGACAGAGTACTTGTCTTCATCAACCTGCAAAACATATCATGTGTATTGTTGCATTTACATTATATATCATAATCCTTACATTATCATAATCATTGCATAAACATTTGCATCCAGTGCATAAGCATAAATTGTACATACACCTTTCCATAATCAACTACATGTACATAATATCCATACATATGAAAGAAATCATTGCATTGCATTTATCCATACATACATTCTACACTACTCATAGCATAAACATCACATGATATCATCATAAATCCAAAAACATGACAAGTATAAATGAAGTCACAACCAAAAATATCGATCTCATATACATCATCAATTGGAACTAGTTAGGGGTGCACTACTAGCACAAAAGAATGAGCTCTTAAGAGCTATCAGAGTCAGCACAATGAATATCAATGATCAAAAGAGAAAAATGGATAAGCAGTATATCAGAACATGTGAACATAGATCAACTATCATCCTGATCCTCGAGACCTAGTGGAGCATCTGGTATGGCCTCTACTCTAGGTGCCTTGGCTCCCTCTAATGCTACCATGTACTCTAAATACGTAGGAACCCTCTGTGCAGTAGGGATAGTAGCATAATAGGAAGATACATAATAGGAAGCTCATGATATTTGATGGATCACCTCAGTCTATAATCTCTAGATCTCATCATGTTGCTCTGCCTGCACCCTATCTACCTCAAGGAATCATTCCTCCCATCTAGAACTGTGTACCTTCAGGTCCCTAACCTAAACTATGAGGCGTTTGACCATCTCCTATAAGGAAAGAGGAATACTAGGCTCATCCTCCGCTACTAGCATGTCTGTATCGGGTGCAGCCTACTCTAGCTGCTACTCTATGGTACCTACTCTCTACACCTTACAGTGTCTAATCTCAACACCTAAGTCAAAAGGGGCATCACCACCTGCATCTGCACCTGTATCCATACCACCTACAACCTGCTCTACCGCAAGAACCTCCTCAGCTATACCCACACTACCCAATGTACCACTCTCACCCCTAGTCCGTCTCTATGAACCTGTGGGCCTGCCTGCTGTAGAAGGAGAGGGGCGATGGGGCCTCATTTTCCCTAATGGTCTCTTTGGAGGAGCCATCACTCTGGGTCTTGGAGGTGTGGTGTGAACAATAGGAATCTATACGGGTCTGGGACCTGGTCTCATAGGTGCTCCAATCACATCCATGGCCTCCTCCATGGAGGGAATCAACTCTATAGGGTCTAAGAACCTATGAATGGGATGGTTAGCAAGACAAGCAATGTATCCATCTGTAACTCCAGCATCGAGCACCTCTGGTCTGTACTCCCAGTCTTTGCCTACAATACCACTGTACTCATGTGAACATAAGGCATAAGAGAGCCTAGTGGATCATCCAAGTCCCAACTGATGAGCAATCTGAGCATATGCAGCATAATCCTCCAAGGCATCCTGTACATGCCCATACTACCCCTAGACCCTGGTAATGATAAATCTCTCTAATGTGGTGGGGGACCTCCCGATCAGTACACGGCTTTGAAAGAAGTAACTAAACTGCTCACGAGCAGTAGGCCATGGCTCAATACCTACATATGGTCTCCAGCACACAAAGGTCATGTCATCGAGGCATCACCTCTAGTACTTAGTGTGTCCCATCTGAACTTGTGTGACATAGCTAGCATAGATATAAATAACAGGCTCCTGCGGCTAATGTTGTGCCTGACATACTGGTCTCAACACTGGGATGTGCTCCCAAGCCAAAATTTGTAGAACGAGAGCTCCTGCAGCAAATAACTTGCTCTCTTGATACACTACCTCGTGCATCTCAGAGAACATGTGTGCAAGTAAACATTGACCCCAGGCTAACTCAGAGGGAGTCTCCATCAATCGTGCCACCATCAGTTCCCATCCCATCAAAAGACCATTCTGTTGACAGTCAGACATGATAATGCCTCCAATCATACTAGCAATGATGCACTCCAGCCGGTGTGTCTGTCCATATCTCTGCAATAAGGTCTCCCTGGAAATAGAACCAGTCATCTAGGTGTCATCTCCAAATATATGGCGAAAAGATAAAAGGCCTGAGTTCCCCAAACTCACATACTCTGGTTGCCGACCTACATGGAACGAAATGCATAATATCCTATATACATCCTCAAGTGTAATAGTGATCTCCCCAGTCGGTAGGTAAAATGTCTATCTCTAAGTGAAATCTCTCAATCAAAGCAGTCAAAAGTTTGTGATTTACCCTAATCTTGGGTAAATGTATTAGGTACTCAAACCCATAGGAAGCAAGGTGTACCCTCATAGGGTTTGGCAGTGACACATATAGTCTCTGCATAGTGGGATGTGAAATCCGTACATGGACATCTGGATATATGACCTACACAGTATAGAAATAGGGAATCCTATCAGTTATTTGGTCATAGAACGGGTTACAAGTATAGAACTGGAATAGTTTACTATGTCAGAAGGTAGGTTGAAAGGTTAGCTATTAGCCTAAGAAATTAGAAAAACAAAAATTTTGACCTAAGACAGAGGTTTTAGCTCACTATTTTTCATACGACAGTCCAGACTGGCATGAAAAGTTGTACGACTTTCCACAATAGACCATACGACAAACTATAGTCATACGACTCTAGACAGGTTCACGTACGAGCTTTCAAGGACCTGATGAAATGCCATACGACTCATGGATCCCTCTCATATGATCCTGGGTAGTTCATCATACGACAGAGGAATAGAAATTGGAATGTCGTATGAGCCCTGGAAAGGACTCGTACGAGCTTTTATGCATACAAAAAAGATCCTAAAATGCTATAAAACATGAAAGTTTTGAATTTTCAAAGGGGCACATAGGTCCACCTACCGAATGTCCATAATGTCGAGGTCTCTAATGTCTCTGACTGCACTTGAATCGATGCAAACTCATAGGTACCTTTGGTTCTGCCATGTTCTCACTTAGAGGGCTCCACAAAGTTTCTAAAGTCAAAAGGTTGAAATGAATTGAAATGACCCTTTCGGCCCTTATATAGCTTTTGACCTAATTTTCAAAAGTGCTATGTTTTTCACGAAAATTGTACCCCTGGTTAATTTCGACATTCTGAATCCATTTTTGGAATCAAAATCAAAATCTAAGATCGTTTACTATGTCAAAATCGCGATTTAAAATTTTGGACCCAGGATGGTCTACTGCTTGCATAATCAACCTTCAATCATCATAGACATCCAATATTCAACTTAACTGATTATCTAACATCAAACTATCAAAATTTCAACTTGGTCAACCATGGTCAAACCTAGTCAAACTTAGTCTTCAGGACCTCTAAACGATGCAGAACGTGTTCCCAGACGTGTATAACCACTTCTCAAATCAATTAACATGCTTCTAAACCATTCAACATTGACTTTTCTTGTCAAATTTCAATTTTAATCCCAAAGTGGGCATGGTATTACACATCATTCAAGTCTGTAAATCAATCTTTCCTTAGTAATCAAGACAACAACCACGTCTAGTTACTGATTCATCAAAAGACCTCATCGCTTGGGGCATATCAGATTCATCGAGATCCATATCAATCTGGTATTCTCTTAATCTTGTAAACTGTATCAGCTTTTTGCAACCATTGGTTCATCAGTGTTCTTTCCTTGGTTCTTCGGTAAAAGGGTTCAGATGTGATACCAATGTGATTCAATATAAGGACAATTGAGTTTGGAATCGGTCACTCACTTCTTCGCAATCATAAGGTTCAGGATCAGGCATTTTGACACTTTTGTTTCATTGGTTCATCGTTCCTATAGTGAACATTATCTTTGGTGGTTCAGGACCTAACATCATCATATCTTTCAATTAGTTTCTATCTTGGAATCGGTTAATCTTTCGAATCAGTTTCATATCTTTATCATACACAGACTATCTTTGAACCACTACGCTTTGCACACTAATTCAAAAAGGGGCAAAATGTACTACCCCAAAAATGGGCTATATGTTCATTAATCTCCTACATCTTCAAATCGAACAAAATCAACATCAAAGTCCTAACCTAAGGCACATCTACGCATCATCAAATTATAATTGATTATCCTAAATTTTGCATCGAGGAATATTCATAGCAATATTCCTAATTATCTAATTATCTTTAATTTAATGATTATTTGGTGATAAATCTTATTTATCCTAAAGTTGATTAATTGAATATGATGAATATTTAATTAATTGATTTAATTCTACCACTTAATTATTTAATTAAATTTAATTATATTTATTCCTAAGTTGTATTATTTAAATTTGACAATAAATCAAAATTCCTATCATTAATTGATTAAATTCTTATTTAATTAATTAAAGAAAGTTGTCATATTCAATGATATTATTTTTGAATAAAAGTTTGATTTAATAATTGATTAACCCATAAATTAATTATTTTAATTTTAAAATCCATTAAGTTGAGAATAAATCACTTTATTTTAAATTAATTTATAATTAAATCATGCACAATTAGAAAAACAGGCAACTAGAAATTAACAATCAATTTTAAATTTAAACTCAACATCTGATGATGAGTTGGAATTTGATCTAAACTTGATTTTGAGTTAAAGCCTTTCTTTTGCATGATTTTATAAATTAAATATCTTTTTATTCTTGATAACTCAAAAATCAACCTGAGTTCATCAAGAGTGATTTATGGCTTTTTCATGCACCTCTAAAGCCCTAGATTTCTATAAAATCAAGGCTCAGCTCTTCATAATTATCATCTCTCGAATTTGCACAATTACTCTAGCGAATTTGTGACTGAAGGATTGAGCATTGGTGACAGGCGATTTGTGAGATCTTTCATAGTTGATCATAGATTTTGCATAGTTTCATATCATTTAGCATATCATTCTTAGATTAAAATCTGCATTCAATATCAATTTCATTCATTTAGCTTAGATACATATCAGTTTTTCATTCATATTGCACAGAAAACACAAAAAAATAGATTAATTTGCATTCATTTCATATCTAGAATTTGTATTCAAATCCTTCGTTTAGGTGTCGTCAACGTCACTGATCTCGATTCTAATCTGAGAACATCATACTTGCATCTACTAGAAGGTAGTAAATTGCCTGGTTAGTTTAGCTTTCAATTCATTACAGATTTTGATTTTTGCTAACCTCTAATGTTTTATTGAAGTGTTGTGTCTACAGCTAGGTACAAAATTCACACACACAATGTCACAAAAATACAAGCAAGTACAAACTGCCATGTAAGGATAACAACCTAAGAGATTTTCAACCAATTGTCGAATTACATCAATAAAATATTAAGATTAGTTTAATTATGAACTTCTATTTCTAATAATAAAGGTAAACATCAAAGTTGAGAAATACCAAAATGTTGAATACATAGAAGCATATAGCACTATGGGGGAAAGTACTTCCTGAAAGAAGCTTCAAACACTTGTTCACAAAAGTTAGCTAGGGCGAGAATATTGTGGGAGTGTGTTTTCACCCTACCAAGAAGCATTAATGCTTCCTCGAGATCCTTCCTAACATGAAGGATACTCAGCCCACCTAGAAGTAGACTAACAAAGTAAAACTAAGGAGTAATGGAATATGTGCTACTTGATACATGCTCAAGATTTGTTATTATTAAGTCTGAAAGAGAAGTGCAAAAGGGTGAACGAGGAGATGCATGTGTAAATCTAGCCAATCGGTCATTTCCAAGATAGGTAGGGATCAACGACCTCGAGCGCCATGTAGACAAATCCAAGAAAGACTTAAGGGCTTGGATCTGTAAAACCTTGAGGGAAACCGTTGAGTTTGGTGTCTAAGCAACCTGTTACATCTTCAACACTCTCCTAAACTAGAGTAATAACAAGGATAGCATGGACTTCTTAATTCATATATAATTTATCTTTTGCTCTATTAATTCATATACAGTTGTTATCTTTTATTATTGCATGAATTAAGTTAACATAATTCAATTCAAGTAAATTAAGTAAGATCCCAATAGGGGACATTACATTCATCTTGTTTACCTTGAGTTCGTACCTTATTTGGGAGATTCACTTTCAGGTCTTCTTGAATTCACCTTAATATGATCTTTCCTTCTTAAAATCACCCTTCTTTGATTTAGTTTTCTTTATCTCTATTGAAAATCACACCTCATCGTGTTTGAATGGTGTTTAGAGATGTCTTTTGATCCCTCCTTTATAGGGTGCTCACCTTGTATTTGCAATTTGTTGAAGGTGGCCAATCCTATTAAGTGATTATTTTGCATTTAAAAAACTCATATTCCTCCTTGAAAAGGCCAACCTATTATGCATTTGAAACTTTGATTTTTTTCCTTTCATGCTAAGTTGACTCTTTATTTTTTTCCATTCTTACTCCATCGTAGGGCAGATTTTAGCACTTCAGCTAGATTTCAAGGTGAGTTTTCATGCTTTAGCTAGATTCTAAGGTAGATTTACTGTGTTTTAGTTTGATTTTAGGATGGAAATTCATGTTTTAGCTAAACTATCAAGGGGAAAATTGATCTTTAGCTGGAATTTATATTTTTTTAGTTGAATTTTCTAATGGAAATGCAACTTTTAGCTAGACCCTTTGAAGGAAATTTGATTGTTAGCTAGAATTCCTTCTTATGTTTCTCATCCTTCATTTTTTTCAAGTACTGAATTTTTATTTTTCTGCATTGCAATTTCCTAAATTTCACTTTCGACTCCTTGTTTTGACAATATTTTGACAACATTGACGACTCCTATACTTTATGAAACCCTTCACAATTTTGCTCTGGTTTCTCAATCTTGTCGTTCTCCAAAGGATCCAAGACTTGGGTAGATGGTTCGATCAAACCCATAAGGACAAAACTCAAAGTAAGAGATGAAAAATTATTGCCAAACCAACTAACCTAAGTAGAATGACTAAACTACTAAGCAAAAAGACGGGGTCCCATTTGCAATGGGGTGATATGTGAAAAGGTCACAATACCCTCCAAGATTCAATTATCTATAAATATCAACACATTCAATGGAAAGAAAGGACATAGGAGGAACATGTCCTTTAGAATTTTGTTCCATAGAAAGAACTTGGGTTCCTAAAATGGAAAATGTAATTATAAGATTAAAATTGCATTATTTCAATAAAAAATAAAAAATTATAGCATTAAAGTGAATGTTCTCATGGAAATCAATATTTCTACATAATAACTATAAGTTTATATTGAGGCACAAGTACCAAGTTTCTTCTAGAAATTTAAGAGCTTTTATGTCACGTGACAGTTTGTATGACTTTTTATTCTCATTATTATATAATTGCTATAATGTCTCATTTAGAAATCTTCATTCATACTTTAAAAAATTATTAAAAAATTCATGAAACTCACTTTAAAATGATTCTCCATTTTACTCCACAATTCTAACATTAAAATTACCAAAATTCCTTGTTTTCCCCATCAACTTTTACTTTAGATCATAAAGCTAAATCCCTCCATAAGACCATACCTATAGAATGTATGTTATTATTATTGCTATTTATTTTTGATAGAGAGGAATCGAGAGTTTAGCTCAATGATCTAGAGCTTAGCTATTTATAGGGCAAACAGCCCCATAACCTAACATACTCTCGTCCATATTGTTGGCAAATCAAGAGTTTGACATACTTAGTTGAACAACCTAGTGCTTAGCTCTTTACACAATAAGTCCCCCTAAAACTAATATACTCGCATCTACATAGAGTACAAATCAAAAGTTGACATACTTAGCTCAACAACCTAGAACTTAGTTCTCTACACAAACTAGCGTACTCTCATCCATATTGCAGACAAATCAAGTGTTGACATGCTTAGCTCAACAACCTAGAGCTTAGCTTTTTACACAACTAAGCTCCTATAAACTAATGTGTACTCTCATCTCATCCATATAGCAAGCAAAAATTCACACAACGAAAAATCAACTATTTTCATACTTAGTTCAACAACCTAGAGTTTGTCCGCCATACAACAAAACCTAAAACAAGAACGGAGACGATGCACAGGACTAAAACAAGGGAGAAAGAATTTCATGAACATAAAGTACAAAACAAGAAAACAGTAAAATGCCATGCGAGGACAAAATTCACTATTATTATGATCTGTTTTCTCCGTACAGGCTTTGTGTTGTTTTATGCCCCCACTAAATAAGCTTTATATCCATTCCACACATGACTCATGATATTCGAATAAAATTTTAGAAAAAGTTGCCGTCAAAATTTGACAGAATCTGACTTGGACTCTGACATTACACAGACTGAGCCCAATTGCCTTCAAATGACAGCAAAGAACGCTCCCTCTTTTACGACCACTGCAAAATCAAATCTGCCGTCATATGACAGACTCGTTGACACCAATAAAGTAAAAGCTAATCTACATTTATTTCCGTTTCAATTAAAATCTCCTTTCCTTTTTTTTAATTAAAATACGGCCTCCTTAATATAACCGTTAAGCGGCTCCAGATTACCCAAAAAAAGCGTTAACCCCTGGTTCCGGTTAACCACTGGTTGGAGTTAAATTGGGGCCTGTAACTACGGTGCTGAGTTTAGTGGTGGGCCCGGAATATTTTAACGTCATAGCTTTTTTTAAATATTTAAATACATAGGATAAATGTATGGATAATTTTATTTGTCCCTTTAAGCTAAAGATTTTTAGTATCTTTTAGTAGAAGGGCATAAAATTTAAAGTAAATAAATCTATCAAATTTGTCGAGTAACGTTTCCATTTTAAGATGTTTTATTATATTAATTGAGCTCTTTATTTGTAATAAAGACCTGCTTCATTAGTCTTTCTTGTCTCTTCTTTTGACTATTATGCTAGTTTAATTCTTTCTGATATTCTATGTGTGGAGGCTTTGCCTCTTGTAATTTTTGATACTCTTCAGTGATACTTTGTATCTTTTGATCTCCTTATATTTAATATAAAAATAATGTAAATAAATAGATTGTTTTATATGGTAAAAAATGGTATGGTATGATGGTTATATAGTGGTGGTGTGTGATTTTTGTCATCAAGGTTCAAATTTCGATTGAGGTTAATAATATGAGATTTTCACAATCCATAGTTTTAGTCAATGTAGTTTTTGAATTTAGATTTTGTAAGAACGTTTTGGATCAATGTTTCACACTTTGTGGTCCCAACAAGAATGAATGACCTCACCCTCAATTTACAAAATAAATTATTTTATACAAGTAATTTAGGTTAATTAGGCAAATGTATTAATTAAGTACATTCAATTTAGATAAAATTAGAGTTTATTTATAAATAATTAAATTATTATATAATAATCAGATAGCATGAATGAAGCTCTTGATTTTGAGGACAATAATGAAGAAATATTGTTGAGATACTGGATTAGAATCATTTGTCACTGGTATAGGAATTGATGCTTCTAGTTTGGAAGATGTCTTTAACTCTTGGTAGGTAGGAATATATGTTCAATAACCATATAGTAAGATGATTAAATCGCAATGTTGTGTGGTTTTTATCATCAAGGTTCAAACTCTTATTGAGATGTTATTGGAAAGTCTTTTTGATGGAAATGAATGGCCTCACATTCAAAGGTGCCCTACATATTACTAGTTTAAATTATTTTAACATTCACAAAACCACTACTAGACTTCACCAAGGTTGTGGAAACTATGTTGTCTTCCAACATAGGTTTTGAAACTTACTTCTATTATCGACACACAAAGACTTGAAAGATATTTAATATAAATGAAAAAGTTAGAAAATTAATATGGAGAGCTAACAAGATCATGAAAGCCTTGTAGGATCTCATCAAAGGTTTTAGAACCTCTACATTAAGCTGATAGCAACACATATTTAAACTTTGGGGTATTTTGACAAAGTTGTAAAACCTCTATCAAATTTTGACAAGGCTGAGAAAATGTTGTTGGCTCTCAACAAAGGTTTCAAAGCCTCATTGAAAGTTTTTTTTTTGAAATTTTTTTTTAGCAAAATGCATATAGCATATAATATATTATGCCTCATTGAAAGGTTGACAATGAAGACATAGACTTTTCTGAGGAGGCTGGAGAAATAATGTTAAGTAGTGACAAGTTTAGGAGAACTTTTTTTGTCTCTGGGCGCAAGTTTCAAAACCTTTAAAAAATTTCAGCAACCAAGTTTTTATATTGCAAACTTGGACTGTTGATTGAATTAGAAATAGGAATATAAATACAAAATCCCACATAGATTATCTCAAGTCGATTATAAATATGGACTAAAAAAGACAAAAACTAGAAAGGACTCAATCAAAATCAACACAACAGAATTGAGTCTAGAAAATTTCATTGAAAATTTGCTCAAGTTTGTAAAGCTAGTCCATCTAGGGGTTTGACATAGGAGAACTTGACTTTAAAAATATGATAATATCCCAAAGCTTTCCTAACTCTACCTTGATAGATTCATACATAAGGATGAAAAACATGAATAGATCTCTGCACACATATTATGTTAGTCCATTTCTATGTGGCCAAGTTCATTCTTTAAATTTGATCAAGGTTGTTATGTTAGGTTCGAACCCAAGGGACTTTGATCTAAATTAGAAATTATATGATCTTTGCTTAGAATTAAAAACATCTTCCAAAGTGAAAGCATCAGTTCATATACTAGTGACAAATTATTCTAATATCAACAATATTTATTCATTAATGTCCTCAAAATCAAGTAGCCAACTCTTTTTATCTAATTATTATATCTAATTAATCATTTATCAACCAAACCCTAATTTAATCTATTGTACTTAATTAACACATTTGTCTAATTAATCTAATTTTTAAAAATTAATTGAATTTTTTTCTCTAAATTTAAGAGGAAAGTTTAATTTCTACTTTTTCTTTGGAAAAAGTGAGCTCTTGGGAGGTTGCAAAAAAAGAGCTAAACATTAATTTTATCTTTGATTTTTTTCTCCATGTAGATGAGTAGGGAAAACTAATTTTTTTAAGTAGGTAAACTTGTTGCTCATAGTAGCTTGTATTAATCAAAATTTGATACATTTGGATACATTTAGGCCTAGCCTGCCAAGCAAAATGCAAGGCAAGATAATTTATAGAAATGCACATTCCTAATAGCATCATAGACAAAATGATGCGTACCTCGAGCCTCTACCAACTATATATTGTGCTTGTGTCATATGATTTTAACTAAGGATATATACATAGCCAGAACACTATAGGTTTCAAAATTGGTGTCCACAAAAGAGAAAATAAGGATGTCCATGTTGGGCTTGGTCTTGACCTTTACTCCTTGAGTGGCTTCATAAATAGGAACCACAGGCAAATTCAAGTATAGGGCCTTCATTCCCCTAGACTCCATATATTGTTCAAGCCAATTTTTTACCCATATTTCCTTCACATTCATTAGCACCATGAGGAAATTGATATGTTTGTCATTGTCAGGCCTCTACCATGCGAACACCTCAGGATCATAAGAAATCAAGAGGGGGACATTGGGGTATTCAATTTGTTACACAAAATGTGTTAATAATCCTTGGGTCGGGGAATCTGAGGGTCCCATACCACACAACCAACCATTTTACTTCTTTGCCATTGATCTTCAGAAACTCAACCTTCCAAGCCCCATTAATGGATAGGGAAAACTAATTTTTAGTAAATATTTAATTTTTAATAAATTTTAATGAAAATGTCACAATTTTCATCAAATGTTTATTTTATTTGAATATTTTATGATTTAAAAAATTGTACTCTCTTGAAATATTCTCTTCTCTAGTGCAACATATTATTTTATCTTTTAAATATGTTTTAGTTTTTTTAAATTTCTAATGAACCTTACATTTCATTATAGAACCTACTTAAAATAAATTTTAAAAAATCACCACAAAGCTAATCGAAGCATTTTCTAAAAATAAAAATTCTAGGCTTTAAACTCTCGAAAAGAGTTTTTATAGATTTCCATGAAAGTATCCCTAGATTTAGTTTTTTCATAAATTTACCCTAAAAGAGGGGCTAATATGTCACATAGGTAGCTACACATATGATTTTAGGCAAAAGTGTTTTGATTGAAACCTCTCTCACTCAAAAGGGTTTTAGTCAAAGCATAAAAAATATGAAATGTTCAACATCATTTAGATTACTTATTTAATTAAATATATTTGATGGTTTCAAATGAAAGATTTTTGCTTAAAACAATCTATGATATATAGGTGGGCCACTTTCTTTTGAGTAAAACTATTTTTCTAGAAACTATTTTTATTAGAGTTTTAAGTGACTCTACAACACCCTTAGGATCGAATGCAATACCAAGATAACTTCCACAAGATATTGACAAGATAATTGCATTAAGATGCAAGAATGATATTATTGATAATGGACATGATTAAAATATACATAATAGGCCTCCTTATATAGGAAAGACGATAAGAGACAATGATAAGAAGCTGATAAGCTATCACCTATGTTAGGTGTAATCACATGTCCACCAAATGTGGATCATCCTCTATTATGCAATGAAGTATGTGCAATATGATGAGGATGATAATGTGATATGTGCACTAAAGGTGGATCTCACACCTAAAGTGGAATTTTTCCTTCACCATGTGCTTAATTAAGGTGCAAAATCCTAGGTGTCTCAATGAAAAACTACTATGCAATGCATTATCCTAAGTAAGATTAAGTTAAGTGTAATTAGAAATATTTAATTACACCAACACCCCCCCTTAAGTGCAACTTAGGGAATGCACTTAAACTCACAATGCAAGATGGGTCTTGGCTACTAGGCTATGTTAGGTACCCATGTACAATTTATGAAATGCAATACATGAAATGCAATCTCTCATAAAGTGGAGAAAGAGGGAAAACCTCATGGGAAAAACCCTCCCCCCAAAAGAGAGAAGAAAACACAAGATGCATGGATGGATAGAGTACTTAATACCCCCCAAGAACTACATACATCATGCATATACAAAGAATTATCCCCCCATAAGAAGGATATAAGGAGACATGATATCCCCCCCCCCCATAATGAAGAATCTCCTACATAAATGGTGAGTGCTTGAAGACAAAATATAGTCCAATGACTACAAACAATATTTCTCCCCTTGGGAAGAAGATATAAAAAGCACAAATGTAGGAATGCTTCCCATTTTGTATAGGAACTAGGAACTAGAATCCAAATGAAGTATGATGACGATGCCATGAGCTAATCCATATCTAAATGAAAGAAGCAAGACGGTCTCCAAATATGCATCTCTAAAGACTAAATAGACCTCTCCAAGCTCAAAGAATCTATCACATCATCAAACTGAACCATGAAATGTGACAAACCAAGTGAAGGAGAAGAATCAAGAATGTCAATCTCCAAAGAAGGTGAATAAGTATCTTCAACTATGATGAAACTAGCATCAAAGAGAAGATAAACCCCCTCAAGTATGTCTCCCAAATCTGCAATATGAGACTCCGCAAATAATGAACCAATATATGGCAAATAAGAATCCCAATCAGGAAGAAAAATTGATATCTCTTGCAATGACTCACTGCAATCACCAACAAGGGATGATTGTGTGATCTCAACTGGAGAAGTAGGAGTTGTAGAAGTCACTGGATCGTCCTTGCTCTCAATTGCTACAAATTCTTCAATCTTGTCTAAGGTATAATCATCATAGGGAATGTTATCTACATCATTAAGAGGAATGAGGCAATCTGACTCAAGATCATCTGGGAATGGAGGAACATGTGGATCACCAAAAATCTCCCAAATGATTGTCCAAATTATGTGTGGACATTTAACACCTCTAAATTTGGGGTAGATGTCATAGAAGAGACACAAACTGATGCTACTAATAATAAAATTTATAATATGAGCATTATTTTCTCCCCAAACATATTTCTTCCTGTGTGACTTTGGCTCAGGAATGAGTCCATAAAGATGAGGTAGTAGATTAAGCCATCTACAATGTGTGATGATTCCTTTTTCCCATGACTCATAATTATCCTTAGTCAAAAGTACTACTATAGGATGTGTTTCATAACCCATGATTATATTAATGATACACTTCTCTCATTATAATTTGAGATCAACAAATTATTACACTCCACAATTAGGCTATAATAGACTTAGATCACTATGCAAAAGACCAAGCTAAGGCTTATGCATTACAATTGCAAAACTAAGCCAAATTTTGAAAGTACAATTTTTGATCATAGTCACTAAAATCTGATTCTAGATCTGAAAAATATAGAAAAATTATGCACTTGAAAAGGAGTGCATATGAGCACAAACAAGGCCTTGGAAGTTGCAAAAACAAAGATTTGCAATTTTTAGAAAAATTCAGGAATAGAGATCAGAAACCACCTGGACCATTATGTAGATTGTGAAATTCTGCCCCAAAACAAAAAAAAATTCTCAAAAAAAGGAGTCAAGGTGACTGAGATATCACTATTTGAAAATCGTCTCTAAAATTATTTTTTCTGAATCGCCACCGCCGCACTTCCAAAATTTAAATGGCTCTAGATTCGGCCCCGAGTGTTTGATTTGGATGAAACAAAATTTGATTTAGGGGTTTCTGGACCTCCTTAATATGATGCCTACCTCTGATTTGCACTAACAAGATCCAATATTGACCTGCAATAGAAAGCCACAAAATACAAAACTCCAAATTTTCTCCAAATAGACTATGCAATGGTGATGTCCAAATAGGTTATTCTACACTCACAATTGAATTAAGCCAAGATTGATATTCTTGAGAAGAGGTATTCACACCTTGAGAGCTCTGATACCATGTTAGAGTTTTAAGTGACTCTACAACACCCTCAAGATCGAATGCAAGACTAGGATAACTTCCACAAGAGATTGGAAAGTTAATTGCATTAAGATGCAAGAATGATATTATTGATAATGGACATGATTAAAATATACATAATAGGCCCACTTATATAGGAAAGGCGATAAGAGACAATGATAAGAAGATGATAAGCTATCACCTATGCAAGGTGTAATCACATGTCCACCAAATGTGGATCATCCTCGACTATGCAATGAAGTATGTGCAATAGGATGAGGATGATAATATGATATGTGCACTAAAGGTGGATCTCACACCTAAAGTGGAATTTCTCCTACACCATGTGCTTAATTGAGGTACAAAATCCTAGGTGTCTCAATGAAAAACTACTATGCAATGCATTATCCTAAGTAAGATTAAGCTAAGTGTAATTAGGAATATTTAATTACACCAACAATTTTATTGACCAAAAGAGAAATACAACTCTATTATTTTACCCTCAAGACTATGTGTTGGAAATGTTAAAATTTTGGCTAAGTGTTTTTTCTTTTTCCTTCAGGAGTGGTGTTAGAATGTTTCATCCTTGTAAAAATATTTTCATAGGTTGAATGATTAAGGTTTACAGTCGAGATGGAAGTTAGAAAATGCATAAAGTCTGAGCTAGTTTTTCTAATGGGTCCATCTAGGTTATGTTCTAGCGGATTTGCCTTGGCCGATTTACAATCTTAGATAGCAATGGACAACTTTTATTTTGAAGGGAACCATTCTAGGGAGTTATCTCACATTTGCTGTGTTGGGAAATAAATTATTATTTTTATACATTGACGCACACATAAGAATTGTCAAAAGGGCACTTGACCTTTTGGCGGAGCTTTCACACGAAGACAACTTGTACTTGGTAAATGATTTTTTTTTTGTGGACCCATAATAACTCGACGAGGATAGATGGTGAGCGCTTGTAATCTCAAAAAATGAAGGCTTAAGGAGAGAGAATCACCATAGGATCATGACATTGTGACATGTGAAAGATGCAAGTCGAGCTGGCCTAGGGCAATACATGGCAAGATTTTATGCTCTCACCATCCTGATTAGTTTGAGGATGATGTCAGCACGGGATAATGAGAGGCCTCCACATAGAGAATGTGGTGAAGATAGAGGGTGGGCCTAACAAGGACAGATGGTGAGCCCTCATAATCCCACTATCGACGATGACATAGAGAGAGAGAGAGAGAGAGAGAGAGAGAGAGAGAGAGAGAGAGAGAGAGAGAGAGAGAGAGAGAGAGAGAGAGAGAGAGCCTTGGATAGTGAGAGGATACCACGTGGAATAGGAGAAGGATATAGATAATAAGCTCCAAGGAGGATAGATGGTGAAATTATTTGATCTTGCCATCCTTGACTGAGGAGCCATGATGTCAGCACGGGATCGTGAGGTGTCGCCATGTGGTGAGGCCGACCGAGAGGTAATGGTAATGGGGCAGTAAGGTGGCACAATTAAAATGAACCATAAGGTTCCACGTGACATGAATTTCAAGATAGGTGGTGGGTCTGGGTAGACACATGGTGTCTTCTCGTAATCTCGTGATCCCGCCATCTAGGTTGACAAAGAGATAAAATGATCTTGAGATCGCGTTCTTGTGACACGTGACAAGGTTGATTGATAGAATAAGGTGTTTTTTTAGTTGACATGCATCTAGGTAGTGCATAAGTGGAATGATAGGTAAATCAGAAGCTTCCATGTGGTAGTTAAACCAGGGATTGACTGAGTTGATTGGGCCAGATTTTGAAAAGGAATATTTGAAGTCGTGGGGTCGTGACATGGTGACACATGTCTTCTTGTATGAAGATAATTTATCATGAGGTCACAAGTATTTTTGATTGACTTCATTTTGGGTCACAATATAGAGAGATGTTTCCATGTGTCTCGAGTGTAAATATCGATGGTTGTCGCTATTTCACAAATAAAAGAAGGGTACCTAGTGGAGGTGTGCTAAGGACTAAAGTTTGACGGTTATCACGAGTTCACATGTCTTCTTTGCCATATTTTTTCTCGTATGTGACCATGTGAAGATGTTTAAGTGACTGTTACAACTTGGTATCGATATGAAAGGGCTATAGGGTAAAAGCACAGACCTATGTCATACTTTTATAAAGGAAAAGGCTAACAAAATCAAAACTATTCAACTTCAACAACATAAAAGTGACATTTCTATAATGAAGTAAGCTAATGAAATGTGTAG
Organism: Chamaecyparis obtusa; assembly: GCA_027943335.1. Classification (NCBI taxonomy): domain Eukaryota; kingdom Viridiplantae; phylum Streptophyta; class Pinopsida; order Cupressales; family Cupressaceae; genus Chamaecyparis; species Chamaecyparis obtusa. The sequence goes on along the minus strand of BSBK01006771.1, from coordinate 4,884,796 downwards.
AAATGTATGAAGTTTATGATTATTATTTTTAATAATTTTTTTGAATAAGAATTGATATTTAAAAAATAAATTAAAGATGATTTTTCAATTGTTGAAAAATGTTGAAAATCAGGGGTCTAGTTTCCACCAAAAATATATATTTAAATATAAAAAATTTCCTCTAATTTTAAAATATGTTATAGATGGCATATATAGCCAGTGCATGAAAAAGGAAAAATGGGTGGTTGCAAGAAGTTAAGTCCCACTTTTGGGCAAAAAGTGGAAGTGTTTTCCCTTTTTTACAAATTTCTTGTCAATTGATGTCTAAATTTGAGGCACTTAGAGATTGACTCTAAAAAAAATTAGTAATATAAAATGTAGCTCTCAAAGTCTACTTTTCAAATATGTAATTTATTTAAATACCCACTTGGTATAAATTTCTTTTTAGTTGGAATGTTTAAAAACCGTGTTTTTAAAATGCCTATTTCAGGATCATACCATAGCCATGTACGACCACCATATTTTGACCTAAATAAATGAATTTTTGCAAATCCTTATGGGGAAATATACCTAAGACACCAAATATTGATGAGCATATCTTTTCTTATTTTTTTATTGAATATATTTTTTAATTAATTTTTAATTGACTGTAAAATACATTTTCAAAACCTCTAGTGTACGACCACCATAATTTGATGAAAATTTCATATTTTTTCAAAAAAAATTTTTTATCTTCAAGAGAATTGTCTGTAGATTGATCTCATATAATTTATTTTTCAAAAAACCTAAAAACAAAAAAGTTATTAATGTTTTAGTGAACCTCACTACTTTACATTTAGGTGCCACTTTTAACTAATAAATAATGAAAAAATAGCAAAAATAATCACATCACTATGAAATTTACATTTTTGAAATCGGGATAGTGAGAGCTCTAATGGGTTTTTATTTCGTAAAAAAATATGATTAGGAACGCCCTCAAAAAAATACATCAAGACAGAAATCTGACATTTCAATGCCTTAACCAAATTTTTGGAGGTCAAGGCATAGGCTTGGTTCCACCAAGCCTAAACCAAACCTATTTTGAAATGAAATTTGAGGCGCATGTGTGCTTCCTGCTCATGTCTTAAGAAACGGGTATCCGTTATTTAAAATTCAAAAAGTGGGCACCTGTTTCTTTAAAAAAAATTGAAGTGTTAAAATGCATTTTTAGTCATTAAAAAATTATATAAAAAAAAATTAGAAACGGGTATCCATTTTTTGAATTTTGGATCAGGTGCTCGAACCTAAAATGGGTGCCCATTTCAAGTGACATCTTTCAATTCTACAAGACTTCCATCGAATTGGCACCCAACTTCTTGCACTTACCCAAATTGGTTTTTGACCTGTATTTTGATGCAGGTATTTGACACTATACTCTTTCGCCTATGATTCTGAGCGATTTCCATATCGGGTGGTTAGTACATTTTTTAAGATAAATGGATTCTTCTTCTCTTTGGTGGGCTTTTTTGTGACTCCTTTTCCTCCAACATGGTCGTCAGCTTTAGTTTTGGTTTCATTGATCTATCCACATGTTTATTTGCACAATATGTTGTTCTTTAAAGTTATAATTGGGTGTTGGGCTATTCTTATTGTAATTGGGCCTATAATTGGCTTTGGATTTTGGGCAGTTTAGATGTTGATATTTGTAAGTGTTACAAATGTAGATGTGCACTTCCATTTTGTATTGGGATTCTATTATGTATGTTGTAATCAGGTCAAGTTATGGCCTTGGGGCTTTGGGTAGTCTAGGTACTATACAGATAATCTAAAGTCCATTTTGTATTATGACAGGTTATGAACGAAGTGTTCTCTCCTGGTTCTTTCTCCGGGAGCCCTTTTTGAACCAGTTGATTAATATAAATATAAATATAAAGTTTTACCAAAAAAAAAAACAATTCCAATTCCAACATGCCTGAAATTGACAATTTTCATCTCCCACCATATTTTTCATAAAAATTCTATCCCAATAAAAAGAAAATTATACATTCTCAAAGAGAACTCTCTCCTCTAATGAACCATATGTTTTTCCAAATTTTCTGATATGATAATTTACTATTTTTTTCTTTCTTCGAATCAACATCTTCTCGACTGTTAAAATACCTACTTGCAGTATTTTTTAATTACAATATACTATGTCTAGTTAAAACACTATAAAATCTATATGATCATATTCTTGACTCTGAGCTCAACAAAAGGGTATTTTAAAAATATATCATTAAAAAGAGGAGTTATTGAACATTGCTTTTCTAAAATAATTTTATTTCTTTGGTAATTGGTCTAAAATTGGTATAAAACATGCATTTAATAGACATTTCTAGTTGGAGAAGTTGAAGCACTTACCTAACTTAGCTAGAATGAATCTAGCTAGACCATATGTTTGACCAAAATTTAACTTTTAGTTAAAAATACTCAAATTCAACTGTGTTGATAAGTTAGCTTGAAACGTGATGCAACTTTATTCTTTTACCCTATAACTAATGCTGAAATGAGACTGTTAATACTTCAGGAGTTCCCATGATCCCATGATCAGTTAAGAAAGTGTCAATTATCATTTTGCTAATGTCTTATTTCCAGCACTGCGAATTCAAAGATGCCATGGTTATATTGATAGCCCTTGATCTTTTCTTGGATTTGATCCTTCTCTTCATTTGTTCTTGTAGTTAAGAGTTTGAGTTCCAAAAGGGATCCATAGCTTGTTGCAATCCTTGTTCTATTAAAGGATTTCCAAGATCACTTAGAAGGGGCTGCGAAATGTTGTGTTGAAATCATAGGAGTTGGTTCAATATTAGTCAGGTTTAATAGAGGTCATGAGTCCTGTATAACATTTTATAGAGAAAATCTAAAATTTTAGTATTGGAGCTTTAGTCATATTGAGTCTTACTTGAATGAGAAAATCAATGTACATGAAGACAATGATTCTGAAGTCAATGAAATACAATCCAAGTTTGGTGCTCCCCTCTATGTTGGTTTTATGAGTTGTGAATTAAATTATTCAAAGTTCTTAGTCAACTCATTGCATATCTTTCATATGTGTATGTTTTAATTCTAAGGTTTGATCAAGGATCAATTAAAATGCTGAAAATTGACTCACGAGTGGACGTAAGGTTAGCACAAGAATCGTTATAAGAACTCAAATTAGGATTACATGAATAGATATTGTTGTAATGCAATAATAATCTAAATCTTGAATCAACAGCAATTTTATGTCATTCATATAAAGAGTTGTGGATAGAGAATATTTCCCAATGATAAGGCATTGATCTAAATTAGCTGCAGTTATTATTTTGTTGGTCCATGTCATTTGGTAAAACCATTTTGATTAAAATTATCTTTATATTCTAGTTTTACCTATTGTGTGTGTATCTCATGCTCCATAACAATTGAGAATCAATAAGTAGTTAGCCATTACTTAGTATTTTTGTATTATTTTTGAGGTATTTGTGAGATAATATGCTTATCAAATTCAAGAATGTGTGTAATGAGGGTAGTATTTTACTAAATCTAGGTGTACCTATTGGAGCTCTAAATTTTGGGCAAAATTTGGAATCCTATATAGTGATAAAACCCTAAAAAATGGCCTCTTAATTTCCATGCCAAATAATTAATGATGGAGTACATGAAATGGGATAAAATATTACATTAATTTTCAATTAAAAAGTTGAGATATTATGGAAGGAAGCTCTCTGACAAGAATAATCAAAATTCTATGATCAAAGCCTTCAAAAAATGTTGGAATTTTGACTTTCTACAAAGATGATGTCGACAGATGATGAAGATGGTTGAATTTTTAAAATATAAAAAAGACCCAGTTTGGGAAATCAAATTTCCTATTTCGAATTAAAATCTTAGCTTTCCACGAGTTGTTTTGATATTTCAACCAGACCCAAATCCAAAAGTTAGGTAGTTATTTTTTTGGTTAGTTTATTAGTTTTTCAAAATAATTTGTAATAAGGGTGTGTCTTTTCACCCTAAAGAGGTGTGAAAGCCACTCAAACATGTATATATACATAATGTAAAATGTAAAGAGGGGAAACAATACAAGATATATTTTCATAGGATATAATTCGATCAAAACTACAATATGAACTCTAATGTGCTATTTTTTTCAACATTAATAAAGATAAGTGCTCTTCTTTTTAAATTTGTGGTTATAAGTTATATGTTTTTTATTAGTCTTTTAGATTACTCTGTGAACCAGGGTATCCTTCTATGTTCTTTCATTGATTCATTTGTTTAATTTAATTTATGCAATTTGAATAGCAGTTGCATGGTCCGAGAACCTGTTATTGTTCCTTTCAGGCTCTTAAGTTGGGTTAAAATCCATAGGACTAATTGTATAAGTTATTTAAATTTTTGTTTCAACTAAAGCTTGTAGGATGATGGTCTCGCTTTACAGGAGTGAGTTACCTTAAAACTGTCTCTGATTGTACGTAGGATTGAAATTTTAATGACTCTATAACCCAAGTATTTAGAAGGCGCTAATCTAACTATTATTTGGAAATTGTCATTTGGTTCATACATTTGTAGTTTTTAGATCATTAAAATCATTATTTCAAAAGCATTACTTTTAATTATTTAGTATAATCCATTTAGTCAAGTATTATAGAATAGAGATTTTTAGGAGATTAGTTTCTTTCCTCAAAGGATCATTCACCACCTTTGGGGGAACTTTGTTTGTTATGTACACAGTTGTGCGACATAGAGAATTAAATAGTTCAAAGTGAAATTAGGCCTACCAGCCTTGGCTAGATTATGCCAGAATTGCAGAGGTATCAGTGTGGACCTGTCAGTTGGCCAAAAGTGAATCATCATTTTTGGGCACCAACAGTACCCACCTTGGTTTTGCAGAGCCTAAAGTGTAGAGGGAATCAATATCCCTATTAGATGGTCCCTTCCTCTCAGAAAGTTTGATAATTGGAGATGGCAACTCTTTAGAATTGGTAGTGAGTGTACTGGTAGCTATTGAATCATAAAACCATTTTGGGAACCAACACTATGCTAAGCTTTTCTTAAAAAAATAAACTTGAGCTTTGGAAGAAGATCAATCATTTTGGCATGATATTTGGGACAATTACCTCATGTGTTAGAGAAAAATCATTATATGATAGTAATGTATGTGAAAAATTACTATGAAAATAATTTAAGGTAGTTGTTAACTAGGTTAAGGTATTTAGATATGAAGTTGAAAGTGAGGACTGACAAAGATTTCACCACATACTCACAAATATTATAGATACACATCTAAAAATTATTGACTAGAAATTATTTATGATAAGACCAAACATTGCATTAAACATTAAATTTGATAGTAATATTTATCTATTTGGAACTATAACTGACAATATAAATTGCTATAGCAAAAAAATTATATTCATTGATAAAAATATTAGGTTGTATTATTTTAATCTCTGCTATATGGATAATGATATGCCTTATAAATAGATCTTTAGGATGCATTTGGAATATCATATATAAACCTAGAAGTACCCCACCAAATCCATCAACATATCTTATGATTAAATTTTATAATTAATCTATAATTATTGAAAATGCATCTCCAAATTTAATTCTAATTTCACCAATATAAAGGGGATGCACATGTGAAATGCCCTTATAATTATCTTAGACACTAGCAATCCAAAAATCACAAGGATTGACTCTTTAAAAGACAACAATTGATATAAGAATAAGATAAAGGGCATGTTTAATATTTGTCACTATATTATCTGTTAAGGATGGACTTAAAAGCTTGCCACCATTTTTCATTCCATTGTTATGAAAAATGAAAATAAGGAAAACTCTCTAAATATAAAGTTGAGAATACTTTTTATGTAATGTATACATTATTAAATCAATAATTATTTGATGAAACTCTTACTACTTCTTATATAGTAGTGAGGTTATATTTCTAGATAAATACATGAAATGTCTCATCAATTATCTTTTAAATGTTGTTTGCACGTTTGAAAAATATGAAATTCTTCAATAATATTTGATTAAATGAGATTTCTATTATATATTTTAACATGATTATGAGAAGTTTCCTTATCTACAAAGGGTAATGATACTTTATACAAACATAAGAAAATATGCTAAATCAATATTTTTATACCACATTATGGATGCTACTTACATAAGCATCAAGTAAATAAATGTGTGTAAAAGATGATAAATGTATTAGTCTTAGACATCTATCTAATCTCAATAACAATATCAATATAGATGTCTCAAAATTTATATCTCTTGACATCTTTCAAATAGATGTACATTTAAGATATCTATATATTGATAATTTTTTCTACAAATTCAACATAATCACAAGGAAATATCCATTTATTTATTTTATTAATATATTATCAATAAATCAAAAATAAAATGTTTTTAGCTTATAAATCAATAATATTATAAATAAAGTATTTTCAAAATTAAAAGCTTTCAAATATATAATATTTACTTTTTTTACTATACATTTCATTTAATTCTATTATGATTTAGGGATGAGATATAATTAATCCTCAAAATTAATAACATATTGATTAGCAAAAACATCATTAAGTTTAATTACTCAAATTATACTCTTAATGAAAGCTTGTTTATTATTAATTTTTTACATATTTTTATATGACTTAATATAAATTTATTTAAAATATTATAAATATGATATTTTTTATTAATTAAAAATAGGGTGTATAATATGATTTATTATATTGATGGAATAACAGTTCATATAAATATAATGGAAAAATTAATGAATGATATGATTCTATTGAATTTATTTATAATTTAATTTTTTTTATGCATCATATAATTTAAATAAATAATTATTACATTTATTATACACATAAATAAAATTATTAGATATAATAGAATTATGAATTAAAAGATGAAGATTAATGAGAAAATAGAGGATGAATAAAGTGATCATGGATATCCACACATACCAAAAAGACAAAGAGTTCCGGGATGACATGGATGATTGCATCTTCCACAGTTGAGTATATCATTTTTAAAGTCTAAGCAAATCCCATTACAACATTTCCATCCAAACAAGCATCTAGCACCACATTCCCCACAATTGTGTGGATCTAAGCCCACATCCACACACTTGTGCTTGTAACATTTCATGTGAGAAAGCACCCTTTTATCATCAATATTGGGAGTGAAAGCATTCTTTTGGCATAATGTCTCATTCTCCACTTTGCAATAATTTTGCCTATGTCTTAATATAGTTTTAGTTAGCCATGGGGATTCATGTTTAACCATGGCACCATGCTTTTCATATTTGGTTTCCTTAACATAAAGATGGTGGGTGCTATAATATTTATTATTTGCATTAACATGAAATGATGTTATATGAATAATAAATATTAAAAACAACAATGAAGTTGAAAAATCTAATCCCAAGGACACATTCAATGGCTTGAATAGACTTGTCATTTGAGATCTCTAGAATGATTTGGTTTGCTCTATCTTTTTGGCCTTGCACAAATTAAATGTTAAACATTTCAATATAAAGTAGAATGTTAACATTAGAAAAAAGTAATTTCACATGTCAATATCAATAAGAAATTAAATTTACTACAAAACATAGATTATAAACATATTCACAATACATAAAAATGTTGATGTGGTTCTCTAATTCTCATATATTATTTAATAATCTACAAGTGAATAATTTTAATGAAATATAATTAAAAATATAAAGTTAACTTATTAAAAATAAAGATATTTTTATTTATAACTTATAAAAAATTTCTAACAAATAATATATAAGTCAATAATTTCAACAAAATATAAATATACAATAAAACTAACTTATTAGAAAGAAAAATAGTTATTGTTCAAATAAATATAGAGATTCAATGAATATAATGAGCTACCTCCAATAAGGTAGTCTTTATCTTTAAATAAAAAAGGACAAAGAATATTTGTCTATAAAGTTAAGTTAAATAAAATATTAATGTAGAATATTTATTAATAGAATTTAATTCAATTCTAAAAAACATAAAATAATCTCAATACAAAATATATAATGTAAATTATTTTTTAAAATAATATATTAATATATTAATCTATAAATTTAATTTTTAAAATATAATTTAATAAATAAAAAGTATATATAAAAATCAAGAGGTTGTGTTTTAATGGAGGTTCTAAGATTCATGTTCTAATCTCAAAGTAACATCTAGAGTTGGAATTTCAAGTGATGATTCTTGTACTTCAATTGTGGCTCATATGTTTATATGAGTTGAGTGAGTAACTTCTTAGTCGAGGCTAAAAATCCCAAAACTTACAAATTCAAAAAGATAAAAGGAATTATATATTAAAAAATAATAACATATAGATTATATTTTATTATCTAAAAGTTTGAGACATAATTAAAAGAAAATGTATTGAAAATTTAAGATCTCTTAAAATAATATTTCTAAGTAATTTGCAACAATATTTAAAGTTGTTATTAGATGGTTGGTAGTTATATATCTATACAATCTTGTTATTTGACCTGCATAATTATTTACATATATTTTTGCTAAAACAACACAATCTAAGTTTTGACTTGTTTAGATGACTCATCTAAAATCAAAGGCAAAACTCTGTTGTTTAAGCTTGTCTATATAGCATGTGTAGTCCATCCATAACATGTTTAAATGACTTTATAACAATCTCATAACTTGTATAATAATTTTATGAGACTTTGATAAATGCATTAAATATATGAAAATTAAAGATATTATTTGAAAAATATTAAAATAGACAACAATTCACAATAGACCAAAAGACATCTTGAGAGGCTATAATTGTTGATTTAAGATTATAAATAAGATTTTCATAATCTAATAAAAGATTATAAATAAATGTTTTATAAATAAAATGTTTATGATTGATAAATTTATGATATGAAATGAAATTTTATTAGCCCATCTTACATCATATTCTTAAAAATAGCACTTAATACAAATGTTCTATTTCAAAACAGAGAAACTTTATAAGCATCCGATTAGCACTAAATTCTTCTAAGACATTATTTGAAATCAAGCAGAAATAATTCTGATAGAAACATCATAATATGGAACATACACAAACTATTCTACAATAAAATCTTGTTTACTGGAAACCCAATGGATTGTGTTACTGAAATCATCAGCAAAGTGAGTATTTAAACAGTGAGAAACAGAAATCATCATCAAATTGAGAATGAAAACTTGAGAGAAAGCTGGAATATGAAATAAACATAGAGAGAGAAAGATGATAGGAAAGAAGAGGCCATACAAATGCAGTTGTGAGTGCTTGAAATCCTTTGCTCCACAGAGAATAGAGTGATGATGAAGAATAGTTGATCTGTTAAAATGCAGAATAATAGAGAAGGGTTTGAAGAGAGAATAAATAATATGAAACCGCGTGGTGTGGTTTAGAGTTAGTTTGAGTATAACGTATGTGTTGACGCCTCTTTCCGTGGGAAGTGCAATAATTTCATGGTGGTCGGAATATAGTTGAGATAAAAGCAGAGGAATATGGCGCATATTATCAAAGGAAGTGGCAACCATTTCGGTCAAAGTAGGAAACAAACAAATGGGGGGAGTTTGTTTGGGATATTGTTGGATTCTCACTTTTTCTTTAAAGTTGTTGTTAATGGCACCAAATAATAAGGATAGCCATTTATCAAATGTTTCGAATCAAAACAGGACACCGTAACAATAATAAACTAAATCTCTTACCTGGCATTGTTTTCCAAAACACTCTTATTCTCTGCTTGGTTATTTTACTTTGTTCAGACTGTTGAGTTTAAAAGTTGTAGATAATAAATTAAAATCAGAACAAAAACACATACACAGACACAAACAAATTTTTTTATAGTGGTTTCTCCTACTGGACTACATTCACTCTACAAGCCGGGGATTCTCTTTTATTTATCTCTATTTTTCCCAATCTACTTACAACCAGTATTACACAATTATATATATATATATATATATATATATATATATATATATATATATATATATATATATATATATATATATATATATATATATATATATATATATATATATATATATATATATATATATATATATATGTATATATAAGAGATGCCTTAAGAAAATGGCATACACATAGTGGGAGAGTGAAGAATTTTTGGTTACATAAGAAGCTGCCAAACATAGACTGCGGTTACAAGAAAAGGCTACTATGGAATAACTCCAGCTGTTACAGACTTGGCTTCACACGTAGTCAACAATCTTTCACTTGAAGACAAGTCATACCAGAGAGAAGAATGTTCAGAGATATCCCCCGCAATAGGCTAAGGTCATTTATTCAAAATGTCGAGAGAAGCTCTACAAAACTTGAACTTCTCCCTTATTATGATGTTCCTCAAAGCATCCACTTGACCCCATCCAATGGCATTCGAAGAATGTGAAAGCACATCTCCTGCCACCCACAAGAAAAACCCAAAAATGCCTAAAAGAAAGCCCAATTGTCCAGCCAAGATTACATTTCGTTTCAGCTCGGCAACATATCTAACATCATGTAACAACCAAGTATATCCATTTTTCAGTTTTAATGAAATATCATCTTTTCCAACCACATCACAAGATTCATTATTACTAAGAAAAACCTTATTGAAGTCACTAATTTGTCGATTTTGGAAATAATCCTTGCACGGAGTGACATGAAATGATGAACCTGAATCAAGCACCTAAACATTAATTGGAATTTCTTCTCAAGTGGGTTAAAATAAGAACACTGACATCTTCTTGGTATGGTTTTTTGGATTCGTTATTGATCACCATTTCTTGAGCCTTTTATAGTTCCAACAGTTCTTTTTTATGTGACCTAACTTGCCACAAAACCAACATTCTCCATTTTAGCTCCTGGACTTTGATCTTCCTTTGTCGTTATTTCTGCCTCTATCTTGACTCCTTCCTCTAGTGGCAGTACTTACAATAGTCAAGGCATCACCAGATTAGAGCTCTTGATTTTTCCTTCTCATGTCTTTGTTGAGAAGAGTGGCTGCAACATCATCAAATTTTAACTTGCTTTTGGCAGCCACCGAAGTGCTCACTACCATCACCACACCTTCCCAACTATTTGGTAAAGAACACAATAATAAAATAGCCCTGATCTCATCATCTAAGTTAATACCCACATAAATTAATTGGGTGACCAATGTATTGAATTCATTTAAATGATTTGGCATAACTCCCCCTTCTCGCATTTTCAAATTATACAATTTATTCCCGATAAATACCTTATTGGAAACTGATGCAATATCATACAAGGAAAATAGTTTGTCCCACAACTCCTTCGTGGTCTTCTCAGCTGAGACATTGAAGAGCACATTGTTGGATAAAAATAAGAAGATAGTTGCCTGAGCTTTCATGTCCATCTTCTCCCAATTTTCATCTGACATTGAGCTCTTTCCTTTTGTTTTCCCTTGTAATGTGGGTGATAGATCCTACTTAATAAGAAATGACCCCATATGCACTTTCCATAACTTGAAAATTTGACTTGCAAACCTTTCAATTTTTCATTTATGTGCCTCATCCATGACTTCAAGAAATCTTCACCGATTTCCAGAAAACTAAATCAAGCTCTCCCATCTTTGAAATCAGAACAAAAACACATACACAGAAAGGCACAGACAAAAAGATTTATATTGGTTCATCCTATTGGAATACATTCACTCTACAAGTAGGGGATTCTCTTTTATTTACCTATGTTTTCCTTGGTCTACTTACAACTAGTATTACACAATAATATAGTTTGCAAACTTGGAGAAGTGTGAATTCTTCCAAACAGAAGTTAAGTATCTTGGTCATGTTATCTCAGGAGAAGGTATAGCAATTGATCCCACAAAGATACAAGCTATAGTAGAATGGCCAACATCCACCAACATCTTAGAGGTTCATATTTTCATGGGTTTAGCTGGATACTACAGACGCTTCATCCAAGGATTCTCCAGGTTATCTCATCCCATCACTTCCTTGCAAAGGAAAGGGAAGAAGTTCATTTGGACTGAGAAATGTTAAGAAGCTTTTCAGATCCTTAAGGAAAAATTGACCATGAGTGCCCCAATTTTGGTGGTACCTAACCCCGTTGAAAAATTTGTGGTTTGCACTAATGCCTCCCTGGAAGGCATAGGGGCAGTGTTGATGCAAGAAGGTAGAGTTATTGCTTATGAGTCTAGAAATCTTAAGGACCATGAGCTTAACTATCCTACGCATGGTTTGGAGTTAGCAGCTATAGTTCATGCCTTAAATCATTGGAGACACTTCTTATTGGGGTATTGGTTTGAATTACACACTGATCACTGAAGCCTTCAATACATATTTACACAACCAAATCTCAACGCTAGGCAATGCAGGTGGACGGAGTTCCTTTTTGAATATGATTTTGAGGTCAGATATATCCAAGGTAAAGAAAATGTGGTAGCAGATGCTTTGACCAGAAGGAGACATGAGCTATCCATGCTCTCCCTTTCTACCGATTTGAGAAGTCAAATTTTGTAGACACTTCCTTCATATACCTTGTATCAAGAAGTTAAGGCTAAGATTGAGTCAGGAAGCGCCTTCGAAGGAAGGTTATTAGGTTATTCCTTAGAGTCAGATGGGCTATTGAGACAACAGGGCCCAATCTATCTACCACTTTCAAGAAATCTTCTGAAAGTTATCATGGTGGAAGCACATCGTGCTCCCTATTTAGCTCATCCAGGAGTTTTAAGAAGATGTATTCAGATCTGCGACAGTTATACTTTTGGTCGGGTATGAAGAGGGATATAGAAGATTTTGTGGCTAGGTGTCTGGAATGCCAGAGGGTCAAGGCTGAGCATCATCACCCAGAAGGCCTCCTTCAACCACATTTGATTCTCAAATGGAAATGGGATACGATATCCATAGATTTTATTATGGGACTCCCAGTCACTTATTGAAGACACGATGCTATCATGGTCACTGTGGATAAGTTAACTAAGGTAGCACATTTTTCTCCTATGCAGTCATCCTATACTACCACCTCAGTAGCCAGAGTCTTCTTGAAGGATATAGTCAGGTTACACGGTGTTCTTAGAAAGATGATCTCTGATAGGGATCCAATGTTCACTTCAGAGTTATGGACCTCATTGCAATAGACCTTAGGGAGTCAGCTAAATTTCAGTTCGGCATATCATCCTAAGACTGATGGTCAGATAGAGCAAGTTAATCAGGTTCTTGAGGACATGCTTAGAATGTATGTGATAGACAAACATACCCATTGGGGATATTATTTGTACCTAGTGGAGTTTGTATACAACAATGGTTATCATAACTCTATTGGAATGTCACCTTTTTAGGCTCTTTATGGTCGCCCTTATCGCACCCCTCTGAGTTGGGATCACTTAGAGGACATAGTATTGCTTGGCCCTGAGATGTTACAAGATATGGAGCAATAGGTTCAAAGGATCAGAGAGCATCTTATGATAGCTCAGGATAAGCAGGAGAAGTATGTTGATGCTCACAGGATCAATAGGCAGTTTTCTATTGGAGATAAGGTATTTTTGAGAGTTCACCTGCATAAGAGCCCTATTAGTTATAGAAAAGGTTCTAAGTTGGCACCTAGATTTGCGGGTCCATTTGAGATCCTTGAGAGGATAGGATTAGTTTCTTACCAACTTACCCTACTACCCAGCCTTGCACGTGTGCATGATGTGTTTCATGTATCCATTCTTAGAGAGTATATTCCTGATTTGACTCATGTTTTGGATTGGAACTCTTTACAAGTAGGGGACAAGTAGGTGGATTTGGAGCTAGAGAGTATACTCCAGCAATGGACTTTGACTCTTAGGGGTCACAACATAGATAAGGTAAGGGTCCTATGGGACCCTAGTGATGAGACCTCCACCACTTGGGAGGATGCTAGCAAGATCAGATCTGCATATCTGTACAGTTCCACCATAGATGAAGATAATCACACCATTGTCTCTCCTTCAAAGATAATATATCTATTCTAAGGATTACCTATTCCATCATGAAATACATTTGAATTGTCAACCCAAGGACATATGACTTGAAATGGGCCAGCACAGTTTGTGCACTAAGTTCCTTTAGGAGTCATAACACCTATGTTGCAAGAAAGTAAAATGCATTGGAAGAATCTATACTGCTGCTACAAAATAGTAAACACACCTTGGATAATAACAAATAATTGTAGGAAGCTTAAAAAATGAACCTAAACTAATTAACAACTCAGAACATCCACTATGATCATTTTTTGCAAGTGCTGCAGGAACTTTCATAGTAATAATGTTGCAGGACTAATACAGTAAATCTATCTGAAAATAGGAAACTACAGGAAATGAATCTAGTCTACCTAAATCTATTCCACCTTCCAAGTGGGCCCCCTTGGTTGGCTTCAATTAACTATGAACACAACAAATGCTTCAAAATCTTTCTTCCATTAAAATCCTTCTTTGATTACATAGAAACTGAATAATTCATGAAGGACAGAAAGAGTAACTTCTGAATCTAAATTAGCATTATCTATTTTCTCATTAGCTTACTAAGACGATCCAAATCCATTATATAGAGGATTGGATGCTTATTAAAAACATACATAAAAAGTCTTGAACAAACATCACCAGAAAAGAAGGCAGAAGATCAACCATGACATAGTACATTTACTGCTAAGCAACGGAATAACAACTTGCAAGAAATATAGCAAGTTGTATCCCCTATATTCTTTGGAACTCCTTTGCAGGCGTGGCTTATCCAATGGAACTGAACTGCGCTTTCTTTGCCATGACCAGTCTTCATTATCTTCCTCCTTAAATGCAGTAATCACCACTCTTTGCATCGCTCCTCATTCTCCTGAAAAGTTAGCAACATCCAGAACACACATGTAAGATAACATTCCTACTTTTACTCAGATATTAGAACATAGCTTAAAATAGTTATATGAAATACTGCATTCTATGTATAATATTAAGCAAAATATGTCATACACACTACCCATAGGTTTAGTAGGTTCTAGCTGTCTCTGGCATAAGTTCACAAGATATTTACAACAAGTGTTCAGGAATTTTTTGTCAAAGCACAAAGAGTGTGTCCAAATTATAAAAACTTATATCAAAATTAAGACATTAATATGCCTCATCAATATCCATACTTGTTTATAGGCTTCCAAGAGTAAGCCTAATTCTAGGGGGAGAGGATGTAATGCCCACCCTAGTACCTTCATATTTTGGACCGATAGGATTATTACTTTGGATTATATGTTTGGACTATTTTATTTTATGATGGGACATTTGAGCATATATATTTGGTTAATAGAATTAATTATGGAGATAATAAGTGATTTGGCATAAAATGATGTATCTTTAGGAATGAACTATTGTGAAATGATTCGTACTTGATTTATATTATTATGTTTATGATGGATCTAACTGTAATACCTCAAAAATGGGTTATAGGTTCATTAACCTCCTGCATCTTCAAATCGAACGAAATTGACATCAAAGTCTTAACCTAAGGCATATCGGCACATTATCGAATCCTAATTGATTATCCTAAATTCTGCATCGGGGAATATTCTTAGCAATATTCTTATATATCCTAATTATCTTTAATTAAGTGATTATTCGATGATAAATCCTATTTATCCTAAAGTTTGATTAATTGAATATTTTGAATATTTAATTAATCAAATTTAATATTGCCACTTAATTATTTAATTACATTTAATTAGATTTATTCCTAAATTGTATTATTTTATTTTGACAATAAATCGAAATATCCTATGACTAATTGATTAAATTCTTATTTAATTAATTAAAGTCAGTTGTCAATTTTTAATAATATAGTTTTTGAATAAAGTTTGATTTAATAATTGATTAACCCATAAAACAATTGTTTTAATTCAAAAATCAGTTAAGTTGAGAATAAATCACTTTATTTATTAAATTAATTAATAATTAAATCATGCACAATCAGAAAAGTAGTCAACTAGAAATCAACAACCAATTTTAAATTGAAACTCAACATCTGATGATGAGTTGAAATTTGATCTAAACTCTATTTTGAGTTAAACACTGCTTTTGCATGATTTTTGTGAGTTAATTATCTTTGATTTCTTGATAACTCAAAAATCAATCTGAGTTCATCAAGAGTGATTTATGGCTTTTCTCATGCATCCTCAAAGCCCTGGATTTCTATAAAATCAAGGCTCAACTCTTCATAATTAACCACCTCGAATTTGCGCAACTACTCTGGCGAATTTGCGATTGAAGGATTAAGCACTTGCGATAGGCGATTTGTGAGATCTTTTATTGTTGGTCATAGTTTTTCATAGTTTTCATATCATAGCTTTGCATTCATAGTTTTCATGTCATTCTTAGATTAATCTACATACCATCTCAATTTCATTTCTAGATTAATTTCATATCAGTTTTTCATCTAATTGCATACAAAATCCAAAAAAAAAAGATTAAATCTACATTCATTTCATATCTATTTTTTGCATTCAAATCCTTCGTTTAGGTGTTGCATTGTCACTGATCTTGGTCTAATCTGAGAATACCATACTCGCACCTACTAGAAGGTAGTAAATTGCCTAGTTAGCTTAGTTTCAATTACTTGTCAAATTTTGATTTCTGCTAACCTCTAATGTTTTACTGAAGTGTTGTGTCCATATCTAGGTACAATTTTCACACACACATTTCTGGCACCCACCATGGGGTTTTGAAATAGGTTTCCATTTTATTCTATCAAATTTCTATCATTTTTCTCGAACCCACGACCACAAGGTTAATTTTTGTGAGTTTTGTGATAAAATTTTGGGTTGTTTTTCCAAAAATCTAACTGATGTTTTTATTGGTACATGCACATATGACATGATACAAATCCAAAATTCATATCTCTGGAAAGGTATCTAAGTTAGCTTTTATTTTCCATTGATTTGGATTAATTTTGTTTTGATTTGCAAAAGTTATGAACATTTTAGTGAAGACTAGTCAGAACCCAATTTTATGAAATCCGACTGATGTTTTTATTGGTACATGCACATATGACATGATACAGATCCGAAATTTATATTTTTGGAGAGGTATTTGAGTTAAATTTCATTTTCCATTTGTTTGGATTAATTTAGTTTTTATTTGCAAAAGTTATGATCATTTTAGTGAAGATTGGTTAGAACCTGATT
This sequence comes from Chamaecyparis obtusa, assembly GCA_027943335.1. NCBI lineage: Eukaryota > Viridiplantae > Streptophyta > Pinopsida > Cupressales > Cupressaceae > Chamaecyparis > Chamaecyparis obtusa. The sequence continues at coordinate 4,867,603 of BSBK01006771.1, read as the reverse complement.
TTATGAAATCCGACTGATGTTTTTATTGGTACATGCACATATGATATGATAAAGATCCAAAATTTATATTTTTGGAAAGGTATTTGAGTCAGCTTTTATTTTCTATTGGTTTGAATTAATTTTGTCTTGATTTTCAAAAGTTATGATTGATTTAGTGTAGACTCATCAGAATCTAATTTTTTATGACAACAGATTTTTTGATTATCAAATGACACATTATCTTTGACTAGCCTAATTTTCTACCATGTGGGGTTGAAAAGTTGTGTTTCTTTTTTGATGGATTTTTATAACAGTGGGTTTCATGTACAAGAATAGGTAAGTTTTTCATAACAGTGGTTTGCAGGCGCAGGTACAGGTACATCATGTGGGTACAAAAGATAGAAGACAAATTCTCAAAAATTGCCAAAACAGGTAAAATCTACTAAGCGCATTATGAGGAACTCAGGTATTCTGTTGCATCTAAGAACACTTCATTTTTGGATATAAAATGAACCTCTCGTGTCAAGCTTATGTGGCTTTTCCTGCTTTCATATCACATTCTTCAATTTTTGGGCTATAAAACGAACATAGATTTTCTTTCTGCATGTCTGTTACACATAGTAAATAGGCCCTATGAACACTATTTGTGGATGATCTTGAGAGAGTGAGCTTCTTTCACTTGTTTATTCATGAAAAGCTCTTCTTGATGAAGGATCCCCTTGTAGGTAGGGAGAATACTGATTCTATTGGGTTTGCATCCTTGACTTTTGATCGATACATTCTCTCTCCAGAGGGATTGATAGACCATAAGTTGTTGACATCACAGATCTTGGCAAGATAAATTTTAGTCTTAGCATGTCAGATTAATCTGTCTGCTTTGTTTTGGTGAAGTGAAGAGGCTATGGGATTATGCTCTACTTCCTTTTTGGATAGTACCAGAAACTCAGATCCTTGAATCTGATCTAGTCCCCTTGTGGTATCTTTTGTGAGTCACCTTTAGAGAGGGTTAACCATAGTGGACATTCCCTTAATTGGGTCAACCATGTGGACAGAACCTCATGCGATAATAGCCATTTTCACTGTGGTAGCAACAACTGCTATATAAATGTCCTTGTGGAGGAAATCTCCACAAGTGTGGTCTCTTGTTGGGCTGTTAGATCTTCCTAGCCGCTCTTGATTGATTAAATTATCAGACTGTGTCAAAACCCCAGTGCGCCTAGATTGGATTTCACCCTCTTGAGATCACAAAAGTTGCAGAGTCAGACCATTACTACAAACCCTAGTGAGGCCAATTTTTCATTTTCTAGGACTATGTACGTTATTGAAAAACTTTTTGGAACATACACAAATAGCACTCCTAGGGATTAGCACATTAAGTCACTTGATTGTTCATGCACAGGGTTACTTTGTCCCTTGTTCATTGTTTTCAGACGTGCTTGAAATCACTTTCTTGTTGTTCAACATGCTTGTTTACTTACTTGGTTATTGAAAATGAACGATCCCGAACCAAACTTCAAATCTGGATAGAAAACTTTGCAAACACACTGATTCTAAAAACTAAAAAATTGCAAAATTTGACACAAAATTCCTTCCTGGAGTCAAAAGTCATCCCACATGATCAGAGAGTCGTATGATTTTTGAGCATTAGTTGTATCATAACCCTTGTATTGTCGTATGAGAGCTTGCATAGTGTCGTATGAGTGTTGTCAGAAAACACCAGCAAAAAGTCAAAATCTACTAGCAACTGTCATGCGAGCTTTGCAATTATCGTACAAGTTTTCTAATTGTCATTTTAGAGCCTACCCACTGTCGTACGAGTCTGTAGAAAGTCATATGGGAATTTTAAAAAAATTGCTAGAAACTTGTCCAAATTGCCAGAAATCCAATTTTACAGCCTAATTCCAGATTCTGTCAAACAAATCATTGTGTCAAGAACAAAGGAGAAACTAGAACAAATCCATTCATTTTCCTAAAGTGGTCTCTTGAGTCTGATTTAGCCTTCTGCTTTATTAATTTGAGTCTTTTTCATCTTGTGTCAAAACCTTGTCAAAATTATCTTCAAATTCTATCTCCATACAAAAATGACTGTGTTGTGAGCTCGTGTACGCCATCTTTTGGGCATCTACCCATACTAATAGGGCACATTATCCTTCATTTATGTCCAATCTAATCTTCAATCAATCCAATCTTGACAAGGTTGCGTCATTTGATCTTCTTGAATCAAGTCATTCTTCAGTCATCTTCATCTTTCTCTCTTGCTTCACCCAAGGTTAATGGTGGAAACTAGAGCTTCCTCACACAAGAAATCTGGAGAAGCACACAATACCTTACCTTTGTCTTCTCATGTGGGTCCAAACTTTGAGAAACTCTACAATTCAAGTCTTTACGAAGACAACGGTCTCAACAATCTTCGATTGAAAACTGGTTACATACCCCCTCCTCCATCAACCCACGGAGGTGATAAAAAAACTCCACATCAATCTATCCTAGGGAGTCCTAAAAATTCTAACATGTCTCAAGGAGGGACAAATCATGGGTCTCAAGGACATCACTCTCAACATGGTGCGGATCTAGAACCCACACCTTTTGAAATTACTCGATATCAAAACGATGATGACTTCACAAAAATGATGAGGCATTTCTTGAAAGAAGACAGAGAAACATACTTCTTAGAGTTAGCTCGTCAAGGGGCTAAACTTCCTCCCAATTTTAATGTTGAAGATATCATTACACATGAGGAAGGAACTCCAATCACAGCTATGATGAAACAGATGCATTCCATGCAAGTCAAACTTAACAAACTTGAAAAAGAAAAGGAATCTAAAGAGTTCTCCATGGAGGCTCTATGCCCTTTTCCATTTGATAAAGACTTGTACTTGCTACCATTCCCTAAAAGAGTGGAGATACCTAAGTATGATAAGTATGATAGAAAATTTGACCCTCAAGATCATGTCAGAGAATTTTGTACTCAATCTATGGAGTTCATGCACAAACCAACCTACTTAATGCATCTTTTCCCTCGATCTCTGGGAGGGTTAGCCATTCATTGGTTCTCAAAAATACCTCCAACTATCAAAACTTTTGAGGAGTTAATCAAACTGTTCTATCAACAATACTCCTATAACATCCAACATCCAGTCACCATGATCGACATCTGCAATCTGAAATAGAATTTGGGAGAACCATTCCTGACTTTTCTCAAAAGATGGAGGAAGAAGTTTTCTCTATAAGCTAGACCTATTCCAGAAACTGAGAAGCTAGAAATCTTCATCAACAATCTTGTTCTAGAACTCAACTACCATTTGCAAATGTAAAATCATATATCCTTTGATAAGATGGTAGAAAATGCAATCAAAATTGAGAAGGTGCTTGTGCAAAAAGGAGACATATCACTTCAAAAAGACAAATATGAATCTGGATCTAGTTCTAAAGATAAAGGCAAAAACTGGAGCAAGAATAAGGGCATTGTCACTTATGGCGTTGTTGATACTATGTGTGCCTCATCTAAGACACCCACTTTCAATCTCACTGTTGGTACCCAAGCCATCAAAGCCTTAGAGGTGAAAGAAAATGAATCGAACAAGAAGCCATCTGACTATAAACCTTGGGCTACAGATCCTAAACACAAATTCACTCCTCTTGGAGAGTCCTTGGAATCTACCATGAAAACTCTATTGGCTAATAATATAATTTCCTTGCCCGAGGTAAAAATCTTTGATCTTGAACCTAAACTGAAATGGTGGAGGGAGACTGATTTCTGTGATTTCCTTCGAAATAAGGGTCATAAAACCAATAACTACATACACTTGAAGCATCTCATACAAGAGAAAATTGATAATGGAGAAATCATAATTGACAATCATAAGAGCAATAATGATCATACAACATTCAGGGAGCCATTTTCGAAACATGGTCAAGGAGATTCATCTTCTCAACCTAATGTGGGTGCTAAAGTCAATTATGCTTACTCTAGAAACAATGTTGTTATCAATATGGTTGAACCATGCCTATATGAGTGTTGCAATGTCATCACAATTGTAAGAAAAGATAGAGAAAATCAATCAGCCAATGTAGTTACTTGATCACAAGCTTCACTAATACATTTGGGGTGAAATTGCGACGGCAGGCAAATGTCATGCGGTTTTGGCCTTTTTTTTTCAAATATAGCCCGACACCGTCGCAATTTGCGATGACAATACATTTGGCACTGTCGCAATTGCGACGTTGTCGGGATATAAGCGCAAAATTAAAAAGGAACGTTGTCATTTGTGTTTTCAACAGCGCCGTAACCCTCCGCGAAATCACATCAGGATATAAGGGCAAAAAAAATAAGAACGTTGTCATTTGTGTTTTCAACAGCGCCGTAACCCTCCGCGAAATCACATCGGGATATAAGGGCAAAAAAAACAAGAACGTTGTCATTTGTGTTTTCAACAGCGCCGAACCCTCCGCGAAATCACAGCTAAAATTCCTGAGTACGTTGGGTTTATTTTTCTTTTGTCATTATTATGTAATCTGGTATTCAGCTGTTAGAGAGCTAAAATACCCAGAAATGAGGACATATCTATGTTGAATTTATTGTTAGCGGCTTTGGTTATTTAGAAGTTTAATTTTATTTGTTCATCTTTCAAGCACAAACATTTTGTGGACCGTAACGTCTTCATTGTTTCGGGTATGCAGTGAAACAACCCTAACTTGCAATTGCGATGTTGTCGGGATATAAGGGCAAAAAAAAAAAGGAACGTTGTCATTTGTGTTTTCAACAGCACCGTAACCCTCCGCGAAATCACATCGGGATATAAGGGCAAAAAAAACAAGAACGTTGTCATTTGTGTTTTCAGCAGCGCCGAGAGAGATTCCCTCCGCGAAATCACAGCTACAATTTCTGAGTACGTTGGGTTTATTTTTCTTTTGTCATTATTATGTAATCTGGTATTCAGCTGTTAGAGAGCTAAAATACCCAGAAATGAGGACATATCTGTGTTGAATTTATTGTTAGCGGCTTTGGTTATTTAGAAGTTTAATTTTATTTGTTCATCTTTCAAGCACAAACGTTTTGTGGACTGTAATGTCTTCATTGTTTCGGGTATGCAATGAAACAGCCCTAACTTGCGACTACCTTCACGGTACTTGTGTACATTATCATGTTGTCTTTACAGTGACTGTCCTCATTCAAGTGGCAATTACACAAGGGACAGTCACTGTGAGATGTCCTCATTTGTGACAAGGACAGTCACACTTAGGACATCTCATAGTGATATTCCCTTGTGTAATTTCCACTTGAATGTATTGCTATTGAACCACATTAATGCTTTTCTTCTTCAACAAATGAGGACAGTCACTGTAAAGACAACATGATAATGTACACAATTACCAAAAAATGATCTTGTTAATTGATGTAACACTTTGTCTTGCTCACTCCCTATCCTTCACTAGGGTCTCTTTAGGCCAATGTTTTGACTTGATAGGGTACTTAACTATCCCTACACTCTTTAGGTATCTCTACCCAAGATCCCACTCCTTCAACTAGTGCACACCAACAAGAAATACAACGAACTCTGCTCAATACCAATCTAGCTACTAGGACACTCCTAGTCTTGTCTTCACAAATTGAAACACATTCAACTAGAACTTTACTCCATGGAGAGGCTGGCCACTAGGACCTCTATTGGTTTCAATATTACTCCTTCACCTATACTTTTCATTAGTACTTCAATCCGATTCATCAAACCATGCCAATTGCACCCAAAAATAGGCTGCTAGCAATTAGGCCTTTGTCAAGCCTTTTTGTTTATATTAAGCCACCTAAAGGGCTTAGGATTCAGATGCCCTTTATTGAGAACTCCAAGATATCTAAGGTCTTCTCCTCCTAGATTTTTTGTACACCAACTGCTACAGCCATGCCTGAAAACAAGTATTTTGACACAACTTGGACAGTCTGACTAAGAGTTTGTTTTCTTAGCAGCCAAAGAAACTCACCCAATCTTCTAATTTGACTTGGGGCTTCTTTAGATGTGTGTCTACCTCTCCATGAGATTTTAGTTGAAGCAACCAATGCATTCAACTTGTTGTAATCTTCTTGTAATGATTTGTCATCCCTAACTGTGCTCAACTGACTCACCTAGGACATCATTGCAAACATAGAAAATGAGCTTCCCAGGGCCCCTCCTTCCAAACATATAGTACATGGAGTCTCCTCACCCATTCCAAGAGCCCGTACAAAATTGACAATGGAATGATGAGCTAAGACTCCATTTGTTCAACCTGCCTGGTTCAAACCAATGATAGGGTACTTAACAAAAGAATTAACAAACTAGTTGGAATGCTTCAAAACTCAAAAAAAACACAACACAGAATAAAAAAACAACTTGTACTAACTTTTCCAATAGACACTGTGAGCTATCTAATCCATTAATCAACTGAAAACAAAGAAACAAAAAAACTCAAGAATTCACTAAAACCGTGTTACTCTACAAATCTTCTTAATTCCAAATGTTTTTCCCCCCAACCTTTTGCACAGATCGATGGAGGCCTCTTATAGTTTATTTGATGCCTAATTCAATGGTTTCATATAGTTACATAACCATCTTACTCGAAAATGCTCCCTTGCACAAATGTTGTCAATGTTGTGAATGACAACATTGACAACTTGTTACAACCTTTGGGATTTTGGTTCAAAACTTATTGTTCAAACACCATAAGACCCTAACCATGACTTAGTTAGGCTATTTAGACCTCACATAGGCCACTTCTACACTTCTTTGCCCAATTTGACCCCTAAATGCTTCATTCCCACTTTTGCCACAATATTGGTAACTTGGGTACAAATTGGCACTTGCCTTCACAAAGGTCACACATGAGGACATCTCACAGTGATTGATTTTCCCTTGTGTAATTGCCACTTGAATGTATTGCTATTGAACCACATTAATGCTTTTCTTCTTCAACAAATGAGGACAGTCACTCTAAAGACAACATGATAATGTACACTCACTGTAAGGACAATCACAAATGAGGACATCTCACAGTGACTGTCCCTTGTGTAATTGCCACTTGAATGTATTGCTATTGAACCACATTAATGCTTTTCTTCTTCAACAAATGAGGACAGTCACTCTAAAGACAACATGATAATGTACACTCACTGTAAGGATAGTCACAAATGAGGACATCTCACAGTGACTGTCCCTTGTGTAATTGCTGCTTGAATTACACAAGGGACAGTCATTGTGAGATGTCCTCATTTGTGACAAGGACAGTCACACATGAGGACATCTCATAGTGATTGTCCCTTGTGTAATTGCCACTTGAATGTATTGCTATTGAACCACATTAATGCTTTTCTTCTTCAACAAATGAGGACAGTCACTCTAAAGACAACATGATAATGTACACTCACTGTAAGGACAGTCACAAATGAGGACATCTCACAGTGACTGTCCCTTGTGTAATTTCTGCTTGAATTACATAAGGGACAATCATTGTGAGATGTCCTCATTTGTGACAAGGATAGTCACACATGAGGACATCTCACAGTGATTGTCCCTTGTGTAATTGTCACTTGAATGTATTGCTATTGAACCACATTAATGCTTTTCTTCTTCAACAAATGAGGACAGTCACTCTAAAGACAACATGATAATGTACACTCACTGTAAGGACAGTCACAAATGAGGACATCTCACAGTGACTGTCCCTTGTGTAATTGCCACTTGAATTACACAAGGGACAGTCATTGTGAGATGTCCTCATTTGTGACAAGGACAGTCACACATGAGGACATCTCACAGTGATTGTCTGTAATGTCCCCTTTTTGGCTAACTTGGAAAATAGGAACAATTACTCCACTTCTCAGACTTACTCTATCAGATACTTACAATTAAACTAAGTAATGGAGGTTACTTAAGATATCAACCGCTATTTCAGATTCAATCACAATATGTGTGCAAGATGATATTGATACCAATATGTTTAATAGCACTGTCGGATATAATGATATGAAATATGCTATGAATATGATGTTTCCTATCACTTCTAGTGATAGTATAATGATGGTATGTCTGATATAAACAATATCGATATACAATCAATAAGTATTGCTTACAGCAATGTATTTGCTGTGTCTGATATGATGATGTAATTATGCAAATGTGTAATATCGCTATGAGTGATATGTTGCTATTTTAGATTCTGAATTATATGCTTGCAACTTCAAATATTGATGGTGTTTCTGACTATCCTTTCTATCTGTGCAATCATGGTGTTGTCTCTGATCTGCAATGATAAACTTGAAACCAAACTGCCAAAGGCAGATGCTCTATTGAGTATATCCAAATATGGATAAGTAAATAAAGTTCTAATGATGCCTTGAGTGACTGATGAGAATGCATTCTTATATTGTCTTTAACAAATGAAGAGATGCTATGAATGAGACGTGTCTTGTTTCTTCCTCCATGTCCCTTTGTTAATCACACCTTTCCATAATCTGACAGTTCACATAATATTATTTCATTATTTTCTGATCATAGATAACTCCCAGATTGACTCAATATCAAATCTTTTTATGAAGGTAATCTTCCCTAATTGGTAGTGCAACCAGTAGTTAACATCCATTGTGTTTGTATTAGTTTGGTCTAACTATCATTAGTATTTAGTCAATCGATATTAACTCTTGCCTTATCCCATATTGTTATGATTATATCCAATCTTTCTACTCTGATATAAGTCGATATCATTTTTTGATAATTGTCCATTTATTGGTTGATTGCTGGTAATGGAGTTTGATCTTCAAATTGACTTCCATTCCTGTTAATACTTAAGGATACATTGTACTTATTATCCATGACTGATGCCTCATTCATCAATAGCTTGTGATATAATCACTGATGCTTTTGTGTTTCTACAAGATGTGGTTTATCTCAGACAATCGATAATCTTTCAATCCTTTAGTCGATATCCTCCTATGTGGTGTCTATTGATATAGATAGTAGAATTCAATCTAGTTTATGTTATTTTCATGATAACATAGGAAGTGATGGTGCATATTTGCTAGCGGGTCTTCATGTTTGATATTGCTTTATCGGATATGTCATTGTCTAAACTTGTGCAATTAATGATTATTTATAATATATGAATGGTTATCCTTCTTGCTTATCAATACATCTTCTGAAACACATAGCGACCTATCCCTTATTCATATCATGTTGATCTTGACTTCATAGTATTTGGTTCATTAATCATCCTCTCATGGTATCGATGTGTAATGACTAGTGATTGTTGTATCACTTCTTCATTCCTCATCATGATAGATAATGCAGATGTTTAATGTAGATGTATATCAATTACAGATATTCGATATTGCTTTAAACGTTATTATTATTATTATTATTATTAATGTTATTGTTATTATTAAATATTATAATTAATGATGTTAGTAATATTAATAATATTATAATAAATATTATTATAGTGATAACATATTGTTTTATATTGAGAGGTTTATTAATATTATTTATATATTAAAATTATTATATCAATAATTGATTTAATATTATTACTTAATATATTATTATAATATAATATATATAATTTATTAATAATTATTTATTATTAATTTATATTATAATTATAATCATAATTATATTATTTATTAATATTTTAATATTATTTAATTAACATATTACTTATTATGCTAACTATATATTATTATTATCTTTTGATAATAATTATATATTATTGTTATATACCGTTAATAATAGATTATTATATATCATCTAATCATTTTATTATTATACTAAGTTCAATATGTCACGGCTCATGACATTGTCCCTTGTGTAATTGCCACTTGAATGTATTGCTATTGAACCACATTAATGCTTTTCTTCTTCAACAAATGAGGACAGTCACTCTAAAGACAACATGATAATGTACACTCATTGTAAGGACAGTCACAAATGAGGACATCTCACAGTGACTGTCCCTTGTGTAATTGCCACTTGAATTACACAAGGGACAGTCATTGTGAGATGTCCTCATTTGTGACAAGGACAGTCACACATGAGGACATCTCACAGTGATTGTCCCTTGTGTAATTGCCACTTGAATGTATTGCTATTGAACCACATTAATGCTTTTCTTCTTCAACAAATGAGGACAGTCACTCTAAAGACACCATGATAATGTACACTCACTGTAAGGACAGTCACAAATGAGGACATCTCATAGTGACTGTCCCTTGTGTAATTGCCACTTGAATGTATTGCTATTCAGCCACATTAATGCTTTTCTTCTTCAACAAATGAGGATAGTCACTCTAAGGACAACATGATAATGTACACTCACTATAAGTGTACATTATCATGTTGTATTACAAATGGACCTTATGTTGGTCGAGATATAAGTGCAAAAAAAAAAGGAACGTTGTCATTTGTGTTTTCAACAGCACCGAGAGAGATTCCCTCTGCGAAATCAAGCGGGTTATCATTTGTGTTTTGAACAAAGCGGGTTGTCATTTGTGTTTTGAACAGCACTGAGAGAGATTCCCTCCGCGAAATCAAGCGGGTTGTCATTTGTGTTTTCAATAGCGCCGAGAGAGATTCCCTCCGCAAAATCACAGCTACAATTTCTGAGTACGTTGGGTTTATTTTGCTTTTGTCATTATTATTTAATCTGGTATTCAACTGTTAGAGAGCTAAAATACCCAGAAATGAGGACATATCTGTGTTGAATTTATTGTTAGCGGCTTTGGTTATTTAGAATGCTTCCCCACAATACTTAATTACACAAGGGACAGTCACTGTGAGATGTCCTCATTTGTGACAAGGACAGTCACACATGAGGACATCTCACAGTGACTGTCCCTTGTGTAATTGCCACTTGAATGTATTGCTATTCAACCACATTTATGGGCCCGTTTGGACCACGACACACAGTAGCATCTACAGAGAAGAATATCCCAGGTGTAACAAGTTGTAAGAATATACCAACAGTTCTAAGAAGTTCCCTAGCACGTAGTAGCATCTACAGAGAAGAATATACAACATGAGGGCAGCCACTGTAAAGACAACATGATAATGTACACTCATTGTATGTGTACATTATCATGTTGTCTTTACAGTGACTGACCTCATTCAAGTGGCAATTACACAAGGGACAGTCACTGTGAGATGTCCTCATTTGTGACAAGGACAGTCACACATGAGGATATCTCACAGTGACTGTCCCTTGTGTAATTGCCACTTGAATGTATTGCTATTCAACCACATTTATGGGCCTGTTTGGACCACGACACACAGTAGAATCTACAGAGAAGAATATCCCAGGTGTAACAAGTTGTAAGAATATACCAACAGTTCTAAGAAGTTCCCTAGCACATAGTAGCATCTTCTAATTGTCTATACCACTTCACAAGGTATTGTTTGCACACATTGTTTTTGGTTCTTTTGATGACCCTTGTTTTGAAATTGCTATTAGGCCTTGTAGCTTATATGTTTTGATTGCTGGAGAGCTTCTAAAGCTAAGCAAGAAGACCATTGCACGAGTTATAGCCGCGCGCTCAGGTTTGAAAATTGTATATTTTTTAATCTAATGTATATTTTAACTAGACTTTTAGCTTATTTTTGCTGTATATTTTAATCTAAAGGGAATCATGGATGTGAACTTGAAAGAATTTTGTACTTAGTTCTTATGGAGAGAATAGTAGTAGTTTACGGTCTAATATCAAATAGAGTTTTCCAATTACAGAAAGTTAATGAATTCTAATAGCTTATATGTTTTGATTGCTGGAGAGCTTCTAGAGCTAAGCAAGAAGACCATTGCATGAGTTATAGCCACGCGCTCAGGTTTGAAAATTGTATATATTTTAATCTAATGTATATTTTAATCCTTTTGCCATGTCATGTAATATGTCTTGCCTTGTAGCTTATATGTTTTGATTGCTAGAGAGCTTCTAGAGCTAAGCAAGAAGACCATTGCACTAGTCGTAGCCATGCGCTTAGGCATGAAAATTGTATATTTTTTAATCTAATGTATATTTTAACTAGACTTTTAAAATATTAAAGGATTTAACTAGGTCTAAGAAGATTTGTGTACTTTTGACAATTTTGCTTAGTCATTGAAAGTTGTAGACCGAAGTTTTCATAGCCCAATTTTTGCTTCCTGCAAAGAATGATCATGTCAGATAATATAAGTGAAGAACAAAATAGGGAGACAATCGCTAGATTGTGGTCTAACTTGAAAAGAAAAGGTGATGGAAAATGTTATTGTCCCTGCAAAATTTGTAAGGGCTTAAACCGTAGAAGACTGCTAATCAAAATAGTTAAGAGACATTGTAGGGAGAATGGTCACATTGAAGGGGGGCATGACTATCATCCACTGGTAAGTTGTTCATTATATCATTTTAACAATTTATATACATATGAAATCACTTGATGATGAGTTGAAGATCATGGTTTATTTATGTTAATCAATTTTATATAGGTTGATCTCCCCAGGGAAGTACATGATATGGAGGAACATGGGGGTGCGAATATCCAAGGTGAAGATAATGATCCCATGGAAGATGATGATCATGCACCAGAAAACACAATTGAAGATGATGGTATAAATACATTGATCCATGACACATTTAGTCCAAGCGGATCTGATCATGATGATGATGATAGCCTCGATGTACCTCTACTTGAGAAGGCATACGAGCCCCTATACAAAGACTCCCAAACAACTCTTCTCTCTGCTGTATTGTTGTTGTTGAACTTGAAGGTTATGAATGGTTTATCCAACATAACAATGTCACGTATGTTAAGGTATGTCATATATGTCTTTATAGTTAACAAAGGGTGAATAATGTACCACTAATATTGTTTATATTAACAACTTATATTTTTTGCTGTAGATTGATAGGCGAGTTTTTGTTACCACCATCAAATATTCTACCTCGCTCATATCGAGAATTATCTGCTATTATGAAAGATATTGGAATGGAGTATCAAGCAATACATGCTTGTCCCAATGATCATATTATATATTATAAAGAACATGAATTTGCAACACAATGCCCTGTATGTCATACGAGTAGATATTGAACAGATCGAATAACAAAAAAGGTGCCTCACAAGGTTCTTCGTTACATCCCCATTATTCCACGGATGCGACAATTATTCAGGTGTACTAGCTTGGCACAATTTATGGATTACCATGCACGCAATAGAAGTCGAGATGACATTATTCGAATCCCTGCGGATGGTTCGGCATTTATGCACATAGAGGAAAAGTGGCAACACTTCAAAGAAGAACCTCGTAATCTCAGGCTTTCATTGGCAGCGGATGGTGTCAATCCATTTGGAGAGATGAGATCTGTTTGCTCGGTGTGGCCTGTTTTTGTTATCAACAATAACATTCCTCCGTGGATGTCAATAAAGAGGGAGCACATTATGTTGGCAATGATTGTTCCAGGTATTTTATCATTTGATAGTTATTAATTTACATGTACTTACAAATCTTACAGTAAAATGGTCACAATAATTATGTAATGTTACTGTTCATTCAAGTAGGTAAATATCAAGTTAAAGATATGAATGTATATATTGAGCCTCTTATTGACGAGTTGGTGGAGTTATGGAACGGTGTCACTATGTATGACGTGTCTAGACCAATAGGACAAAGACAATTTCAATTCCATGCAATACTTGTATGGACAATACATGATGCCCCAGGGCTAACACATTTTTGTGGTATGTTATAGTGAATTCAAGTTGCGCATGATAATTCTAATTATAAAAATCAACATATTTAATAATCCAATTATATCATTATCTTGTAGGTCTTCAAACAAAGGGAAAATTTGCATGTCCAGTTTGTGGTCCAAAGATGAAATCTCGTCATTCAAAAAGTTTAGGAAAGCATGTGTTTGATGAGTACAGACACTTCCTCCACAGGAATCATAGTATCGAAGTATGGAAAAACATCTTTTCAATGGGAAAGAAGAGACTACATTAAAGCCACGAAGAATGACACCTCGCCTATGGAAGTTGGAATATAATAGAATTAATCATCGAGGTAATGTCATTCCACTTAATGGTTTATGTTTGTAATTTATATATTTCTATTGTGATTTTTGTTTACTAATTATGTAATTGATGATCGTGAAGGTCGTCAAGGCACTACTGACAACCTTCCAAAGGGACTAAAAAGCTATCCCAGACAATTTAGTAGGTTTCCCTACTACGAGGACCTACAAATTGTGCATTTGTTTGATCTTATGCATGTTGGAAAGAATATAACAGAGACATTGTGGAAAATACTGGATGGAAGGCGTGACAAAGAAAAAATTGTCAAAATTTGTAATGACATTCATGAATCCAATCATGCACTGAAGAATTTCATTCACTCAAATAGCAATAGAGATCAGATTAATATAAGTGCCCTTCCTTGGTTATTAACGGAGCAGCAAAGTGATGCCATAAAAGAAGTCATACGAAAAATTCAATTTCTCACAGGATTTGCTGGGAACATAAGCAATCTCATATCAAAGAAAAGTGAATTTGGGCCAGGGCTCAAAATGCATGATTGGCATACTTTCATCAAGGTAAGTTATGTTCTTCTGTATTTACAATATATTCATAAACTACGTGTACTATTCATTATGTTATGTTAGAAAATAATGAAATGATTGGTTTATAATTATTGCAGTACGTGCTACCTCTATCTCTCCCAGAGCACTTCAACAATAACATCAAACAAGTGATATATGATCTTGGAAAATACATGAGGTAAGCAGTAATATCTGTTCAATTTGTTGTATATATTTATTATATTCGCAATTTGTTTTTCTTGCTATGTAATCTATTGTATATTATTTTGTAAAGTCTCGTATTTATATATTTTTTGTGACTTGAATCTCTTAATGTAGGTGGTTGTCATCTAAAGAAATCCATAAAGAAGATATAAACTATTGGAAGAGAAGAATTCCTCATTTACTGTGTGAAATGCAAAAGTGTCTACCTCCAACTTTTTTCAATGCACAAGAACACTACCTCATACACCAAGTTGAGGAGATTGAATTGTGTGGACCTGCACACACTAGGTCAATGTGGATGGTTGAGAGGCACTTGAAATCTTTGAAGGCTTTGGTTCGAAAAAGAGCACATCTTGAGGGTTCTATGGTAGAGGGATACATGGTATACCAGACTATGGTGTACATTACTGAATATCTTCCTAAGTTTGCTTCAAATATCCATGTAGATCGCATTTGGGATCTCGACCCTTTTAAAAAATTCAAAGGGGAGTACTTGATGGGGAAAGGTAGATTGAGGAAAGTGACAGGTAATAAATTATAAGATGTTATTGTAATAAATTATTTCTTAATCTTCAAAATAAATCGGTTGTAAGTCGTCTATTTTTTTTTTGTACAGTTGCTCGAGAGTGGGATGCACTACATTTGTATATTGCAAACAATCTTGATTGGATGACGGTATGGATTGAACGATGTCAACATTCTGGTCACACATTAACATGGGAAGGTGTATCTTCATTGGTTAAAGAAGCTCATCGTAATGGAGATTCTAATGTTACGCAAAGGGAAATAGATTTAGCATATGGTTTAAGAGATTTCCAGGTACGTACAAAATTATTAATCACCCGTATGTTTATCAACTCACGATATAATAATTTTGACATGTTTCACATATTATTGCAAGTTAAACACCACAAGGGTATGTTCTGTAATGGTCAAAAATTTCGCGTCAAAGTGATGGATGACATGAAGAAAACTTGTGATTCTGGAATAACTGCAGTCTTTCAAGTGACTAATATTTCATCTAGAAATGACTTAGATCCTCAAGAGTCTAAAAATCAATACTATGGCATTTTGGATGATATACTTGAGTGCGACTTTAGTTCTTTCAAATTAGTACTCTTCGTTGTCAAATGGTACAGGCTACGACTTAATCCAAATGATCCTAATAGAACTGTTATTGAACATGATAATGGATTTACAATGGTTAATACAAGGTCGTTTGAGCCAGTTGGGGATGAGCCCTATGTTCTTCCAAGCCAATGTGAGCAGGTATTTTACTCAGAGGTTTCACATAAACCGGGTTGGTCATTTGTTGTTAGACATGAACCGAGAGGAAGGCTGATAAAGTATAATGCGATGGAAGAAGAAGATACCGAAGAAGTAGAAGATGATGTAGATGATGATCACGATCGACAATTATTGGATGATGTTCCTGAGACAAATTTTCATGAAGAAGAAGAAGATGATGACGATGATGCTGCTACTGATGATGATGATGAAGATGATGTTGATGTTGATGATGATGATGTTGATGATGACGACAACGATGACAACGACGATGACGATGACGATGATGATGACGACGATGACGACGATGATGATGATGATGATGAGGATGATGATGATGAAATTTAAAGGTATGCCATCAATCCTTAATGTATTTAATATTCATTTCTTGATAGAAATATATTTGTCTTAAATGGTTACATAGTTTATTCATTATCTATTTAAAAGCTACAAGTTTCAACTACAAACGAGGCTACTATCATGGGGGTGGTACATACTATTAAACCAACTTCTAATCAATGACTCCAACATACCATTTAGTTATTAAATTTTTGGCTAACATTTTTATACTTGATCTTTGACACAGGGGCACAATATGGAGCAACCGCCCGAAGGTGATGGTGACGATATTCCTAGCTCATCTACACATGAGCAGGTAAAACTCATTGTAATTGTGCAAACTAGATAGAAGCAAAATGTTATTTTTTTTAATGTTATTTTCTTCATTATTTTGGAGTAATTTTGATAATACTAATACTATTGTTGTCACAGAGGGCCGGTGGTCAGAGAGAGGGAAAGCAACCTACAGTCCCTCAGGAGTCCCCCCTTGTGGACCCTTTTTTTATTGATTTAGCAGAGACCGATGACCCGATCGGTTCCATTAAAAAGCTACTAAAGAAAATTGGGAAAGAACTTCTACGTTTGGTATCCATACATCCTCAGACTCAGGAAATAAAAGACAGGGCAGCTGAGTTGTTGCGCACTTCTGAAAACTTTAAAGTAAGTATTACTGAAATTTTTAATTATTACAAGAGTTCAATAATGGTTTTTATGTTATGCTCTTTTATGACATTAATTAAAATATGGATGCATTGTCTTTACAGAGTTATTTGCGTAATTTTGAACCCCATTCCCATGATGAGGCCGGTACTGCAAGTGGTTCAGGTAGATCACATGTTCCATTCCCCACTTGTGTTTTCCACTGAATATATATAGGAATGATCATAATCATTGACAATACATGCTCGAACAATCTTTTTTTTTAATGCTCTAACAATCTTGTCCATGCTAGTCCACGCGTTCTATATTTATGCATGCTCTAACAATTTTATTCTTCAGCTCCTTTCCATGATGATATGACAACGCCGCCTCCATCCAGGACAACCACAAATGTCTTGCCGACTGCCATGTCAACAACACACAGCCTAAATGCACCAACTGTTGCACCATCTACTGGTACACAAATCCCTCTTTTTCTCTCTTTTGTTATGTGTTTAAGTGTTATGTGTTTACGATGTAGATCCCTTGATTGTGTTTGTGCGATGGGTGCTCTGCACCAATTTATTTCCCTTGAAGTATTATTTCTTGGAGGCATTTGATAATGGTTTTCATTTTTTGCAATAGGAGATGCAACAACTCCCGATGCAACATCATTTCCTGGATGTTCCCGTGTTCCTAGTACAGGAACGGTGAAGGATTGCGTATTGATCATCAGCGATGATGAAGGCATTCCCTTAAAAGTAGCCAAAGTTCTAGGTACTTTAAAGTTATTATTATTCTATAGTGATATAATAGTAATTTAGTTTTTGATCACTCTTCATCGACTAATGATCCCATGATTATTTTGTAGGGAATGATATTTTTTGGCGAAAACTTGGTGACGAGTGTTTGCGGATATTCGGGCCTACCCTACGTACATGGTGGAACATCATATCCTAACTAAAACCCCAAACCACTATTTTGATTTCATATCATTGCTAGAATAGTTTTCCTTTTCATCAATTTCTTGAACTATATTAAAGGTAGCTTCTCTTCATTTATGAGTCTAACATGTTTTTTTTTACTTAAAAGGTGGAATAACCAAGATAAAAAGTTGAAGGATGATCTTGTACATAGTATGACCCAGATATTTGGACCTTGTGCATTCGAGAGAAACAAGCTCCTTGAAAAAGCTGGTTTATGTTTGAAGTATATTAGGGACCAGTACAGGAAATATTTAGAGGTTAACCCAAGGCACGAGCGTCCATCTTGTGTTCTTGAGGCTAAGTGGCAGGCTTTGATTTTGGATGGAAAGTATAAAGCCGACATGAAAAAAGGAATTACGCCAGTAGAGAGTAGAGCAAGGTATGTGATACTTTTGAGAATGTAATTATGTACTAATTAACCTCTAAATTTTTCCTGTAATTATGTACTAATTAACCTCTAAATTTTTCCTGTACTGGTCTCTAACATATTTCAAACTTTTCATAGATTGCCTGACACATCAAAGGCAACAAAGGAAAGATTAGAAAAGCACGGGACACACAAGCTCGGCTCTGGTGGTTTTTCCAAACTTCAAGCATGAGTTGTAAGTATTAGTAAATCAAAACTTGTATCAATTTTTTTATATATTGCAAGGAAATTTTTTTTGATCAAACAATGCAAGTAAAATTCACCATACCAAGCAAAAATGTAGGGGTCAGAGTTCAATAGATGCCTCACAGAAGAGGACAAGAGAATTGGCTTCCAACAAGGCTATAGAGCCGTGGCTGAACAGCTACGAGCTGAAATCAGTGTGCAAGGTTCAAATAATGATGCATCTGAGCCACAGGTAAATAAGCTAAATGAAATTTATTTCAAATTGAATACTTTACCAATTAGTCTATTTGATGTTAAGTTCTAATATAAAGTGAGTATATCTGTTTTAAGAAAGCAATGATAACAATGTGTAGGATATTGGAATGTAGCCTGACAATCCTTCTACACAATCTATGCATAATGAAGGTTTGCATGATGTGCATCCTAGTGGTGGAGGTATACATTTGCTATTAAAATTTTTATATGTAATTACAATTGGTGTTTGGATTAATGTAACATTTTGTATAGCAACTGTAGAGGATCGAGGGGTCGGTGCTCATGAGCATGTTGAGGTTGAGTCTAGACAAAATGATGTGGCCAGATCAGGTAATTAAAGAGCGCCACAGTTATGTTCTTTAAAATAATTAAATACTTGTAACAATTATAATTAAATATTTTAAATTTAACCCTTTTATTTGTTATTGTAGAGGACCCCCCTTTGCAGCAGCATAGGAATTTGAGATCATCAAGAACAGAGAACAAAACAACTAATGAGGGGGGTATTGATGATAACACTGATGCTCCTCTTAGAGCTTACATAGAAAAAAAAATTAGAAAGAGAAAAAAGAAATGATTGTCATCTAAATACCTTAATTGATAATGACTGAATTTTATGTCTCAATGAATTTAATTATGTGCTAATGAATGTTCATGAATTATGTGTTTATTTTCATATTGATGAATGTTGCGTGTTAACGAATCTAATGTGTTAATGAATGTTATCATGTGATATTGATTGAATGTTACATTTTATTAATAATTGAAAGAATGAATGAATGTTAGATGTTAACGGGGAATGTAGAGTGATGTTAGGGGGAGGGGGGTGGGGCCAAATGAGCTTCCACCTTCACGTGGTTGGCCCTGTTTAGTAGAGAATATTAAACTATATTCTCGAAACAAAGTGAAGCTCAATAAGATACTAAATGAGTCAAAATGGTTATTAATAAGATACTTGTAGTCAAAATGGTTATTAATAAGATACTTGTAGTCAAAATGGTTATTAATAAGATACTTGTAGTCAAAATGGTTATCTAGGTCCTCTATCCATTCCATAAGTTCTTCACCATTCAAACTTCCTCCATAACAAGGAATGTGCTCTAGGTTAGTCATGAAGCCTAGTATGGACTCTCTGTCAGATAGAGCCACTATTTCAGAGCCTTTTCTATGCATTTCCTTCAAGCACTGTACAGTGTACGGATGTGAAAGGGAGGGCAGACCAGTGTGGACATTAGAGTATTTATATCTTATGCTTTGAGAGTTTATTTGGTAGATTCAAGACACCTTATATCAAAGTTATTCCTTTTTCTTATCTGTTGTTTTGTCAAACCCTCATTTTTTGGGTTATTGCATTCAAATGGCCTTAACTTGCAAATAAACCATAGGATATCCTCTTTTCTTTGTAAAATGAAAGTTAAGGGGGTTTATTTTCATATTTTAAAAGCTTTGGAATAGGATACTAAGCCATAGAATTTCGAGAGCAAGCCCTAGGTCAAGAATCTCAATGTTCTTGACTAGGAGTTGATGGATTATGCAAGATCAGAGGGTAGCGGCAAGTAAAGGACCTCAAACCTTGTTGAATCTAGATCTTTAGAGCATGGTGGACATCTTCAAACTCTGATCTTGGTTTCATGCACCCATTTTCAATGCCTTGATTTGGAACCCACACCCAAAGGCATGCATTAGGTCTGCAGACTCAATAAGGACATTGATATGCTGGAGTGGAGTCAGGGTCTGGGAGTTGGAGGATTGTTAGAACATCA
Source organism: Chamaecyparis obtusa (assembly GCA_027943335.1). Classification (NCBI taxonomy): domain Eukaryota; kingdom Viridiplantae; phylum Streptophyta; class Pinopsida; order Cupressales; family Cupressaceae; genus Chamaecyparis; species Chamaecyparis obtusa. Next base: position 4,846,948 of record BSBK01006771.1, on the reverse strand, counting down.
AAAAGGGTACTCAAAAAACATATAAGTTCATAAGGTCCTTTGTCAAATTGAAGAGTTATTACTGCAGAATAGGTTTTGGAGACCTACTAGAGTCACTAGGTCTATTTGGACCCGTTTGGACCACGACACACAGTAGCATCTACAGAGAAGAAGTTTGGTATGCAATGGTCTTGAAACCTCCTGAGAAATTCTTGGTATGCATTTGTGTGGTGCAAAAGCTTCGTTGAAAGAGAAAAAGAAGAAAAGAATAGAAATGATTTTTTTTCTTTTTATGTCATATACTGTAACCAGCTACTTATAACTTGCAAAAATTATTATAACCATTTGAAATTGAAACTTAGTTTAATGTGAAACTGAGAACTGCTTTATTAGAGCTTTCTGTGATTTAGATTCAGACATCAAGAACATTGTTTGCCTAATATTGTGATTAATGTTTATTTATTAATATCTCATACTGACAAACAATTGATAATTGTAGGGAAAACGTCATTGGGGGTCTTTGAGGATCCACCAGAAGCCAAGGAGAAAATGTATTCAAATGCTAAAGATGGTGTAACAGTCCTTACAGCTGTTGAACCTTGCTGTGTAGATCATCTCCGATTCTCCAAGTTCAACAGTACTGTGGTATTCCTTTGGATACTTCTAATGGTAAATTTCAGACATCAAGTTCTTTTCGTATGAAACTACTACATTTGTAATCTGTAGTTTTAAACTTTTAGTTTATAAATGTTCATCAGCTTTAGTTCGTATGCTGCCATTTCAAGTATGATTAATGAAGTTACCTTTATCACAGGATGAAAGTGAGCAGTCAGCATACTGGTACGGAGCTGGCAGCATTGATACGGTGACTAGGGCATCGTTTAATGGTGGTATTGTGTTTTCCCATATTTAGGGCATCGGCCTTTTGAAGCATTGCCTTCATCTTTCTTAAGTTTGAGTTTTAAGTTTGTTTATCTCTCTCGGTGCTGTTGAAAATACAAATGACAACGTTCTTGTTTGTTTTGCCCTTATATCCTGATGTGATTTCGCGGAGGGTTATGGCGCTGTTGAAAACACAAATGAAAACACAAATCCCTTGTGTAATTGCCACTTGAAGGAGGATAGTCACTCTAAAGACAACATGATAATGTACACTTATAGCCCGTGTACATTATCATGTTGTCTTTAGAGTGACTATCCTCATTTGTTGAAGAAGAAAAGCATTAATGTGGCTGAATAGCAATACATTCAAGTGGCAATCACACAAGGGACAGTCACTGTGAGATGTCCTCATTTGTGACTATCCTTACAGTGAGTGTACATTATCATGTTGTCTTTAGAGTGACTGTCCTCATTTGTTGAAGAAGAAAAGCATTAATGTGGTTCAATAGCAATACATTCAAGTGGCAATTACACAAGGGACAATCGATCACTGTGAGATGTCCTCATGTGTGACTATCCTTGTCACAAATGAGGACATCTCACAATGACTGTCCCTTCTGTAATTGCCACTTGAATGAGGACAGTCACTGTAAAGACAACATGATAATGTACACATACAATGAGTGTACATTATCATGTTGTCTTTACAGTGGCTGCCCTCATGTTGTATATTCTTCTCTGTAGATGCTACTATGTGCTAGGGAACTTCTTAGAACTGTTGGTATATTCTTACAACTTGTTACACCTGGGATATTCTTCTCTGTAGATGCTACTGTGTGCTGTGGTCCAAACGGGCCCATAAATGTGGTTGAATAGCAATACATTCAAGTGGCAATTACACAAGGGACAGTCACTGTGAGATGTCCTCATGTGTGACTGTCCTTGTCACAAATGAGGACATCTCACAGTGACTGTCCCATTGTGTAATTACCACTTGAATGACGACAGTCACTGTAAAGACAACATGATAATGTACACAAGTACCGTGAAGGTAGTTGCAAGTTACGGCTGTTTCATTACATACCCGAAACAATGAAGATGTTATGGTCCACAAAACGTTTGTGCTTGAAAGATGAACAAATAAAATTAAACTTCTAAATAACCAAAGCCGCTAACAATAAATTCAACACAGATATGTCCTCATTTCTGGGTATTTTAGCTCTGTAACAGCTGAATACCAGATTACATAATAATGACAAAATAAAAATAAACCCAACGTACTCAGAAATTGTAACTGTGATTTCACGGAGGGAATCTCTCTCGGCACTGTTGAAAATACAAATGACAATGTTTCTCTACATTATCATGTTGCCTTTACAGTGACTATCCCTTGTGTAATTGCCACTTGAAGGAGGACAGTCACTGTAAAGACAACATGATAATGTACACTTACAGCCCGTGTACATTATCATGTTGTCTTTAGAGTGACTATCCTCATTTGTTGAAGAAGAAAAGCATTAATGTGGTTGAATAGCAATACATTCAAGTGGCAATCACACAAGGGACAGTCACTGTGAGATGTCCTCATTTGTGACTGTCCTTACAGTGAGTGTACATTATCATGTTGTCTTTAGAGTGACTATCCTCATTTGTTGAAGAAGAAAAGCATTAATGTGGTTCAATAGCAATACATTCAAGTGGCAATTACACAAGGGACAATCGATCACTGTGAGATGTCCTCATGTGTGACTATCCTTGTCACAAATGAGGACATCTCACAATGACTGTCCCTTTTGTAATTGCCACTTGAATGAGGACAGTCACTGTAAAGACAACATGATAATGTACACATACAATGAGTGTACATTATCATGTTGTCTTTACAGTGGCTGCCCTCATGTTGTATATTCTTCTCTGTAGATGCTACTATGTGCTAGGGAACTTCTTAGAACTGTTGGTATATTCTTACAACTTGTTACACCTGGGATATTCTTCTCTATAGATGCTATTGTGTGCTGTGGTCCAAACAGGCCCATAAATGTGGTTGAATAGCAATACATTCAAGTGGAAATTACACAAGGGATAGTCACTGTGAGATGTCCTCATGTGTGACTGTCCTTGTCACAAATGAGGACATCTCACAGTGACTGTCCCTTGTGTAATTGCCACCTGAAGGAAAAAAGAATTAATGTGGTTCAATAGCAATGTATTCAAGCGGCAATTACACAAGGGATAATCACTCTGAGATTTCCTCATTTGTGACTATCCTTACAGTGAGTGTACATTATCATGTTGTCTTTACAGTGACTGTCCTCATTTTTTGAAGGAAAAAAGCATTAATGTGGTTCAGTAGTGATGCAGAGTAGGCAGGGCTTTTAGAATATACAAATATACATCCTTAACTCTCATTCCACCAAGGAAGAAGGAATTCCAATGGTTGAAATGTGAGTTAAGGTCTTTACATCAGTCAAACCCTGAAAATGAGGGTTTGTAAACAATGCACAGAAAATTTGAAATAACTTAGATATAAAACAAAGAGAATCAATCAAACCAACTTCCAAAGCATCAGATGTCACTATTACAACTTCCAGGCAAATTTTATCATCCAACCACCATCCGTATAGCCGTACAGAGTTCATTTTTCACCAGAAATGCACTAAAACAGGGTTATTTTTATTTTTTATGAAAGCAAAATGATTACAATACTGGTTCTCTATCTGTCTTTGACCATTTGAAGCCTAAAATAGGCTCTCCAAACATTGGTTCAACCATCTAGGTGGTTAGAACAGTTTATCCAACAAATGTCAACTTTGCTAAGCAACTTTTAAAGTTGCATTACAACTTTGCAAACAACTTTGCCGAGAAGGTTAAAAATGTGTTGTGAAACTTTAGGAACCTTATTAAAGTTATTTTGGACCTTCAAACTTCTTAACAACATCTAAAAGACACCTAATAAACACTTACTATGCTCATTTCATCCAAGGACTCAAAAGATGCCCAAGGTTTATAAGTCACCAAGGGGTCTTGTGTCCAACAAGTGGATGTTTATAAGGAGATAAAATCAATCCTTAATATTTATTACAAACCAAGAAAACATCTAAAACTCCTATTCTAATTTATTGTCATTCAAAAAGACTCTGATTTGTCAATCAAAAGGACCTTTCACCAGTCAATCCTTCAAAGCTCCAAGGTGAAAATCTTATGTTCCAATTGATAGGATTTGACTCCTTGGCTTCATGGCAACTTCCTTCAATCATGGTGTCTTTGGCTTGCATTAGGGATGCCCCTGCATCAAATAGCAATGCATTCAAGTGGCAATTACACAAGGGACAGTACATGCCCATTAAAGTTGGTTTTTTGTTATCCAGCATGACAATGGAGACAACATACTCTGTGTCAATTTTACTGATCAAATTTCCCTCCGCTAGGCAAAGCAACAATCTGGGTATGATAAGGTGAAATTTTGTAGTCCTTTTGGGTATGATAACAGTTCCAGTTTCCAATAAGATGGTTCATTTTTATAATCTAGCTTCAATTTCTCTTGTGAAAATCTTTTTTTCATTTTATGGGTGGTAAAATATAATTATTATGCTAGAGGTGTGTACTTATGGATGATAATGAAACAAAATGATAAGATTTAAGACTCTTGTTTTTTTTTTAAATAGCAATTTAAATTTCCTTCTATTATAAATTACTATTTTTCTATTTTTTAATGTATCTTTCCAGATCTTTTATATCAATTTTATTTATGAAATATAAATATATTAATAATGTTTTAGTGTTTTTAGGATTAGTTTATATCAATTCTATGTATCATCATTCATCATTCAATTGTCAGTATTATTAATTTAGACTGTGCAATTGTAGAACTACTCGAATATGGGTTGGATGGATACTCAAGCAGGGGAACCCTCCTCAAATATCTCAAGCAGTGAACTTGGAAAAATGTGTCCTGAAGGAACCCTTTCCATCAAAGAGATAAAAGTACAAACAAGTAAAAGAAGCAGGCTCTGTAAATATGTTTTTGAGAAGAAAAATGATAGATTATTCGAGTATGGTTCATGAGGTATATCTAAAAAGACATTTTTTTTCTTATTATAATAAAAGAGGAAGTTGTGAATGTCAAAGTTGAGTGAAACAAAAATTATTTTCATCAAATTTTGTTAGGCTTGCTTTTGGGAATAGTTTCTTACAATATTGCTATTAAGATTTTTATTGTGTAGTTTTTAGATTAGGTTTATAAAATTATATTTCATGAGTAGTGATTCATATTAATCAATTAACGATACTTTTGGAAGGTATTTTCAATGTGTCAAATTTTGATATTTTTACAAGAATTAGATTGTGTAATTTTTTTAATTAAAGTCATTGACTCATATTTCATAAATAATAGTTCTCATGAATCCATCTCTTATAAGATTGAATAGTCTATTTAGGAAGTATTTCTGATAGTATGTCAAATTATGATATTACTATTACCATTAGATTGCATGGCTTTGAAGTCAACCTCATTGACCCATATTCTTCTCTGTAGATGCTACTATGTGCTAGGGAACTTCTTAGAACTGTTGGTATATTCTTACAACTTGTTACACCTGGGATATTCTTCTCTGTAGATGCTACTATGTGCCGCGGTCCAAACGGGCCCATAAATGTGGTTGAATAGCAATACATTCAAGTGGCAATTACACAAGGGACAGTCACTGTGAGATGTCCTCATGTGTGACTGTCCTTGTCACAAATGAGGACATCTCACAGTGACTTGTCTTTACAGTGGCTGCCCTCATGTTGTATATTCTTCTCTGTAGATGCTACTATGTGCTAGGGAACTTCTTAGAACTATTGGTATATTCTTACAACTTGTTACACCTGGGATATTCTTTTCTGTAGATGCTACTGTGTGCTGTGGTCCAAACGGGCCCATAAATGTGGTTGAATAGCAATACATTCAAGTGGCAATTACACAAGGGACAGTCACTGTGAGATGTCCTCATGTGTGACTGTCCTTGTCACAAATGAGGACATCTCACAGTGACTGTCCCTTGTGTAATTGCCACTTGAATGAGGACAGTCACTGTAAAGACAACATGATAATGTACACAAGTACCGTGAAGGTAGTTGCAAGTTACGGCTGTTTCATTGCATACCCGAAACAATGAAGATGTTACGGTCCACAAAATGTTCGTGCTTGAAAGATGAACAAATAAAATTAAACTTCTAAATAACCAAAGCCGCTAACAATAAATTCAACACAGATATGTCCTCATTTCTGGGTATTTTAGCTCTGTAACAGCTGAATACCAGATTACATAATAATGACAAAAGAAAAATAAACCCAACGTACTCAGAAATTGTAGCTGTGATTTCGTGGAGGGAATCTCTCTCGGCACTGTTGAAAATACAAATGACAATGTTTCTCTACATTATCATGTTGCCTTTACAGTGACTGTCCCTTGTGTAATTGCCACTTGAAGGAGGACAGTCACTGTAAAGACAACATGATAATGTACACCTACAGCCCGTGTACATTATCATGTTGTCTTTAGAGTGACTATCCTCATTTGTTGAAGAAGAAAAGCATTAATGTGGCTGAATAGCAATACATTCAAGTGGCAATTACACAAGGGACAGTCACTGTGAGATGTCCTCATTTGTGACTATCCTTACAGTGAGTGTACATTATCATGTTGTCTTTATAGTGACTGTCCTCATTTGTTGAAGGAAAAAAGCATTAATGTGGTTCATTAGCAATGTATTCCCAGCATCTGTACCTGCATCTCTCTTATATACTACAAGTTGCTTTCCATCAGAAATTGCAGTTCCCTCACGTGACATTGATGGTGAAGTGTTCTTTTCAAAACCATCATCTGTGGTTACCAATGCTCCTGTTTTAGGCAATAAGTTTGTTGCATTCCATGAGCCATTGGTCAAGTTTCTTCTACGAGCTTCTGATGCCTCAAAATCTAAGCAGCGCCTACGCATGCCTCGTTGTGGTTGATTATCATTCTGTACATGAATTATAATGAGTAATCAGTTTTGGGCCTTGGAATCTTGTATGTAACATGCACAGGCATTTCATGGCTAAATGAATCTATTTTAAAAGCATCAACTTTTCTTACATGATGCTGCATACATAAGTAGAACAAGCGTATATCAAATTGGAAGCAATCAGAACTCCACAATGACATATTATTTAGAGTACTCTTCAGTTTAAGTAATAATGCATATATTGACACTGTAAAGACAACATGATAATGTACACTCACTGTAAAGACAACATGATAATGTACACTCATTGTAAGGATAGTCACAAATGAGGACATCTCACAGTGACTGTCCCTAGTGTAATTGCCACTTGAATGTATTGCTATTCAGCCACATTAATGCTTTTCTTCTTCAACAAATGAGGATAGTCACTGTAAAGACAACATGATAATGTACACTCACTGTGAGTGTACATTATCATGTTGTCTTTACAGTGACTATCCTCATTTGTTGAAGAAGAAAAGCATTAATGTGGCTGAATAGCAATACATTCAAGTGGCAATTACACTAGGGACAGTCACTATGAGATGTCCTCATTTGTGACTGTCCTTACAGTGAGTGTACATTATCATGTTGTCTTTACAGTGGCTGTCCTCATTTGTTGAAAGAAAAAAGCATTAATGTGGTTCATTAGCAATGTATTAAATAATTTTTTTTTTTAATCCACCCACGGGCGTCGCAATTGCGACGGCAACCTGTCATAATGTGATGTAGGTGCCCGTCGCAATTGCTTGGGAGGCCCGTCGCGATTGCGACGGCCCTCCGAAGCCATGCGACGGGGGGGCGATGCCCATGCCGCTAACAAATCTTAGTCACATTGCGACGGGATATGTGTCACAATTGCGATGGCTACCCATAGATGTCGTAATTTGTGACTAAAAAATAGCGACGTCTATGGGTGTTGCTATTGCGACACATAGCCGTCGCAAAATGCCCCCAAATGTATTAGTGCTTAGGCGCATCTTCTAGGACAAATCCTAGGTTCATCAAATGTCCCTAAGGTGCCTTTCAATCTCTCTCCCACTTCTAAATAGAAGGCTACATCTAAATCTTCAAATCCTAAAGACATGAGGCCTACATCATACAGTATTGTCCAACAATTCTAGCATACCAATGCAAAAATATCCATGTTTGAGTTGCTTTGGATATCTCCAGCTCATAGAGCCATTCTAGATAAAGCTCTGCTTGGATCCAATGTTCCTAATAACCTTGATTTAGATAGATTCCAGGCTATGGTTGGTCATCTTACATCTCCACAATATATCTCCTTTTCAAAGGAAGATGATAATTCCTTGAGTCATCCGCACAACCAGCCCTTGCATATTGAAGTCTTAATCCAAAACCATCGAGTCAAACATGTGTTGATAGATGGGGTGCTGGTCTCAACATTTGTTCTTACAACTTGATTACATAATTGGGATTATTTGAAGCTACCATTGATCCTAAAAAGAAAATAACTATCAAGGCATATGATGAAGAAGAAAGATCCTCTAAGGGAATAATTGTCTTGCCTATCAGGATAGGTCCAGTCATCAAAGATACTACCTGTCAAGTTCTTGATATACCTTTGGCTTACAATATTCTTCTAGGGAGACCCTAGATACATGAAATGCGAGCTATTCCTTCCACATACCATCAATGTGTAAAATTTCCCTGTGAAGGAGTAGAGGTGACAATTCCAGCTGACCTCTCTATAATTTGCAATGCATTAAAAGAAAGTGTTGATAAACTTGTTCCCAATAACAAAGAATCTTCCACTAAGTAGCTAGACATTGCTTCAACATCCAAGATGGAAGACATTGCTAAAGAGGTTAAAATCAAGAATAATGGTATGGGAGAATACACAATGGAACTAGTCTTGTCTCTCACATCTCTCCCATTATCACCAAAGTCTTATGGACAACCTTTAGACAAAGTGAAACCTAATGTTAAAGAATCCCAAGTCATATTCAATGGAAGCTTTTTCCCAGAACAAGTATCTAAACAAGAGTTTGATGAAGAAGAAGCCATGCTGGCATGGTTATATAAAGATAAATCTCAATCTTAGTCAATCCAGAAATGTGACTCCGCTTCAAGAAGAATCCCTCAGAAGTCATCCAGACCAAGAGACAAATTGATCACAAAATTGGGATATATAGGAAAAGGACCTCTAGGACTCCAAGGTAAAGGTCTTCTATCACCTCTTGACCATTTTGGTCAAACAAACAAGAATAAAACAAGTCTAGGATATAAGAAGAAGCCTTTCTATCTTAGCAAGAACTCTCCACATGTCTTAGAACAGATTGAACCAAAGTAGGAAATAATACAACAGTCTGATAGTGATAATTCAGACACCACAGAAGAGCTCATTCCTTATGAACGTTTGCCTAAAGAAATAAAAGACCTCCTTGAAGCAGAAGCTGATCCAATAAAAATAATTAATGTGGTAGACATACAAGAACCTACTATGGAACAAGAGATAGTTTCACCACAAGAACCAGCTAATCTCAAAGATAATCAAACAAACAAAGAGGAAGGTGGTAGTTATTCTGAGACAGATTCTCATGAGTATGAATTCAAATCAGAATCTGAGGGTAACCCTTCTTGGGGAATCCATCCTGAATTTAATCATGTTCTTAATTTTCCTAGAGGCATAGATGAGGAATCTAATGACTATGAATGGGGAGTCATTCCAGAGGAAGATGAACTTATTATAGAAAAGAATATTGATGTTATTCACCATTATGCATCTAAACCCAACATAAGTCTAGAGCGAAATAATGAACTTAATGAGTCTGATCCACCAATGGCTAAAGTGGACTCCCACAATGACATTGAGCATATTCACGAATTGAATGTCTTAAGTTGTAATATCACCTTCAAAATTGAGTGTTAGGTTAGGACTAATGATGATAGATCCATATCCGTAAACACTATCTCCCAATCCTTTCCCACTTTGACTATCCAACATCTTGAACTTCTTGACCAAACTTCCATGAATCCAAGCCAAGGTATCTATACTTTCCCGAATGACTATGCCCTTGCTTGCTCCCTAAATGTAGTTGAGCCTATGAGGACTTCCATCAGTGAGCCAAGTGTTAGCATGACAAAGTTGGACATCAAGTATTTTAGTCAAAAGAATAAAAATAAAAATAAAAATAAAAATAAAAGGAGTTCTAAGGGTGAAAACCACTTTGTGGCAGTCTCAGAACCTACAAAAGTAAAAATAAAAGACGTATCCAAAGGTGAAAACTTCTTTGAGGTGCATAAGGATGAGATATTTGATGTCCTTCCAAGTCATTTACAGGATAGATCTCCAGTTCTAATTGATCTCACTCAATTTATCAACTTGGGAACAACAGAGGAACCATAGTTGATCCATGTAGCACAATCCTTATCAGAAGAAGAAAAGAAAGAATTTACTACATTCCTAACAGAGAAAAAGATCAACTTTGCATGGAAATATTCAGATATGCCAGGGTTGGATCTTGATCTTATAATGCACCATTTATTTATAGCTCCAGGGGTCAAACTTGTTAAGCAGAAATTGAGAAAGATGCATCCTCATGTTGCACTCCTCGTCAAAGCTGAATTAGAGAAACTACTAAAAGCTGAATTCATCCATGTTATTGATTATGCTAAATGGATCTCAAATATTGTACCTATTTCTAAACCAGATAAATCAATCAGAGTGTGCACAAACTTTAGAGATGTGAATAAAGCATGCCCAAAGGATGATTTTCCACTACCTAACATTGATATGATAGTGGACATGACTGTGGGCTTTGAGATGTATTATCTAATGGATGGTTTCTCAGGCTACAATCAAATAAAAATTTCTCTAGAGGATCAGGAGAAAACTACTTTCACATGTGCATGGAGTACCTTTTGCTGGAACATCATGCCGTTTGGTTTGAAGAATGCAAGTGCTACATATCAGAGAGCTATGACATCTATTTTTTATTACATGATACATCACACCATGGAGGATTATGTTGATGACACTTTGGAAAATTCTATTATAAGATCTAAACATATAAATGATTTGAGAAAAGTATTAGATTGAATGGAGAAGTTTAGTCTTAGGCTAAACCCTAAGAAGTGTTCTTTTGGCGTCACTTCTGGAAAGCTTCTAGGGTACATTGTCTCAAAGAAATGAATTGAGGTAGATCCGGTAAAGGTTAAGGCTATCATGGAGATGAAACCTCCCAAGAATATTAGTCAAATGAGAACATTACAAGGGAGAGTACAATCTATTAGACGCTTCATATCTCAGTTGGCAAACATATCACAACCTTTTACAAAAACATTACATAAAGGTGTGACTTTTGCATGGAATGAGGAATGTGAAAAGAATTTTAATCATATCAAGAAATATTTATCAAATCCTCCTATTTTGATGCCTCATATTCAAGGGAAGCCATTGATCTTATATGTTTCCACCACAGATACATCACTAGGGGCATTTCTTGCACAACATGATGAGCACAACAAGGAAAGAGCCATCTATTACATAAGCAGAACATTGGTAGCATATGAAAAGAACTATTCAATGATTGAGAAAGCTTGTCTAGCTGTGATCTTTGCATTGCAAAAATTGACACATTATATGTTAGCTCATACCACACATTTGGTAGCTAAGATTGATCCACTAAAGTACCTACTAAGCAAAGCTGCCCTCGTAGGCCGATTAGCTAAATGGGTCATGCTCTTAAGTGAATTTGACATTGAATATATTGAAAGAAAGGCTATCAAAGACCAAGTTATTGCTGATCAATTGGCTGAAGCACCATTGTTTGATGATATGCCAATGTAAATTAAATTTCCACATTCCTCTATCATGAATCTGTCTTCTAGATCATGGAAGTTATTCTTTGACGGCTCCTATACACAGAATGGATCAGGAGCAGTCATATTGTTTATCACTCCTCAAGGATACTCAATCCCTAAAGCATTTAGAATCAGGTTTCCTTGTACAAACAATATTACTGAATATGAAGCCCTTCTTAATGGTATGAAAATAGCAATTGAGTGGAGAGTGACATAATTACACATTCATGGAGACTCACAACTTGTAATACACCAAGTCAATGATGTGAACCAAACAAAAGATGGAAAGATGATCCCATACAAGAGAATGGTAGATGATCTAAAGAAGTATTTCATATCTATCACCTTTGAACAAATTCCTAGAACAGAGAACAAGGCTGTCGATGCAATGGCAATGCTATCTACTTTATTACAACAGCCTGAACATGAGCTACATTATGAGTTCCTAGTGGAGGCACCATCTTATCCTGCATATGATTCCCCTGAAATCTGCATGATCTGCACTATTTTTGGTCATGATTCATCCTGATACAAAAACCTTTTTTCCTATCTCCAAGACCACATCATTCCCAATACTTTCAACCACCATGAGAAATGATACCTTATCCGCAATGCATCCTAGTATGTCATCATTGGTAACGATCTATACAAATGAGGTCTAGATGGTACACTACATAGATGTTTAGAATGGGAAGAGTCTCAATGTGCATTGGAGGAAGTCCATGAAGGTATATGTGGGTCACACTCTAATGGTTTAACACTAGCTCAAAAGCTTATTAGGGCTGGATACTATTGGCCTGAAATGGAGAAAGATACAATCAAGTTTGCTAAGAACTGTCAAAAGTGTCAAGTACATGGTAACTTGATTCATGCTCCAGGGAAAGATTGAAATCCCTTTACTACACAATGGCCTTTTCACCAATGGGCATTTGATCTTATAGGATCCATACATCCTCATTCTTCTAATGGACATACGCATATCATAACAGCTACAGACTATTTTACAAAATGGATAGAAGTAGTCCCTTTGACTCAAGCAACTAGCAAGCAAATTTTTATGTTCATTCTGAACTACATCATATGTCAGTATGGTATTCCACATTCAATAGTCACAAATAATGGTGGACAATTCAAGAACAATGACTTAGATGATCTATGTGCCAAATTCAAGATCACACAACATTGGTCATCTATCTACTATGCTCAAGGGAATGGATAAGCAGAGGCTTCTAACAAGAATCTATTGAAAATCTTGCACCGTACAGTTAATAAAATAGGAAGATACTGGCATCTCATGATCAATCTAGCTCTGTGGGCCTATAGAAAAAGTATTAGAATGCCCACTGGGGCTACACCGTTCTCTTTAGTCTATGGGTCTGAAGTAGTACTGCCTATTGAGGTTGAAATCCCATCACTAAGAATCAGAATGCATGTTCTAGTAACTGATGATGACTAAAGAGTGTCTAGGTTGCAAGAACTTGAACTACTAGATGAGTGCAGACAAGCAGTGTATGATCATCTTAGAGTATATCAGAAGAGAATGTCTAGAGGTTACAACAAGAAAGTCAGACACAGAGAATTTCAGGTTGGCGATCTAGTCTTGAGAGAGAATCCCAAAAATCAATCACATAGAGAATGCAAGGGGAAGTTTGAACCCAAATGGCTAGGTCCCTTTGTTATCACTGCTACTTTTGGCTCTGGTGCCTATCAAATCTCAACGACTAAAGGAGAACAGCTCTGAGAACCAATCAACGTTCTCCATCTGAAGAAATTCTATGCTTAAGGCATCCAGTCTATGGTAAAATGTCTTGAAAAATCTTAAAAATCTGAAAAAGTCCTGAAAAAATGAACATCTTGGTGAAAACCTAGCAATAGGCACCTTGATGATTCACAAAAAAAATAAAAAATATCAAAAGTACAAAAAAATTTTAAAAATGAAAAATACATTAAAAAAATGAGAAAAAGAAAAAGTGCCTTGGTGAAAACCTGGAAACAAGCGCCTTGGTAGAAAAAATAGAATCTCTACCAAGATGGTGAAAACCTAGCAAACGGGCACCACTTATTCAAAATGCTCCATCTATCAGCACAATCTTGGTCTTTCCCAGCTTTCAGTCTTGCTTTAGTTTGTACATATCTCCTGGTTTGTTTCCACATTCCTATTTTCAATAGAGTTAGTCTGTACACCAATCTACTCAAGCGTATGTATCCTATCAATGTTCAAACTTGGGGGCAATCAATGTCATATCCAACAGTCCTCAGTATCTTAGATGTGTCATATCCAATTAGAATCCTTTGAAGCTACATCCGAGTCTATCTATCTGGCTCCTCTCCAGAAAGGATTTTGCATCTACAACAACGCAATCAAACATCAAAACAAACTGAAAACAATCTCTGCTTCATGCTTTTATCTCCTTGTATTCTTACTGATTCACATTGAGATTTTTGCATATTGTGTCCTTCGAGCTCTTTGATGATGTCCTTTATAGGATTTAGAGAGTGATGACTGGGGGCATAATCCTTTCTTTGTCTTCTGCTTGTATGTGAAAATCTAACAACTTTGGAAATTTTGGATTGAAATGGTGTCCGTCTGTAAGAGCCTACATCTCGTATTGGATGGCCATGAGTACCTCGACCATTGATACTCAAAAAATTCAAGGAAGTTTGATCTAACTATTATCTTTTTGAGTGAGTTATTTCTCCTACTGTGAAACATGATCTTACCTAAGGATGTGAACGATAAAGGGTCACTACGGGTAATTCACATTGGATTTGGAATGATCTCTTAACTGTTTGATGTGTTTGCAACGCAAGACGTATTCTGGTCATCACAACATTTATGTTTTGATGCTTATACAAATTTCTATATCAAAATGGACATGATATTCAGGTCATCCTGGCATTTATACCTTGGTGCTTGTATCTAATTTGAAATTCCGAAAATGAAATCAATATTCATATGACCATGGTTGTTTGACCAGTGGGTGTTGTATTGATTCTTGAGCATACAAATCAATATTCATATGTCTATAGTTTCCTAACTAGTGGATGTTGTATTGATTTATCTAGTTACCTAAAAATTCAATGATGAAAATGACCGACACATGATCAGTGACTAGGTCCTAGGTCTTAGGTTTGCATTTCATTTTGCATGTCACTTTACATTTTGCACGGTCTCACAAATTGCTTGAACACTTAAACGATTTTTCAAAAACAAAAATGCTAAACATGACACAAGGACTAAGCATTGTATGAAGGTCCCTCCAATGAAACAGCAAGTAGAACTCATTTTCGGGATCAAAATCAAAATCTGAGATTGTTTACTATGTCAAAATTGTGATTTAAAATTTTCGGACCCAGGAAGGCCAACTGCTTGCATAATCAACCTTCAATCATCAGAGAAACCTAGTATTCAACTTAACTGATTATCTTACACCAAACTATCAAAATTTCAACTTGGTCAACCATGGTCAACTCATGGTCAAACCTAGTCAAACTCGGTCTTCTGGACCTCCAAATGATGCAGAACGCATTCTTGAATGTGTACAACCAATTCTCAAATCAATTAACATGCTTCTGAACTACTTAACGCTGACTTTTCTTGTCAGTTTTCAATTTTCATCTCGAAGGGGGCATGGTATTGCATATCATTTAAGTCTGTAAATCTTATTCTGCCAATCAAATCTTTCTCTCAGTAATCAAGACAACAACCATGTTTAGTTGTTGATTCATCTAAAGACCTCGTCGCTTGGGGCATATCATTTGGGGCATATCAGATTCATCGAGATCCATATCAATCTGGTATTCTCTTAATCTTGTAAACTCTATCAGCTTTTCGTAACCATCGGTTCATTAGTGTTATTTCCTTGGTTCTTTGTAACTGAAGGGTTTAGATGTGATGCCAATATTGATTCCTTTGGACAGTCATGTTTGGAGTAAGGTCACTCACTTCTTTGTAATCATAAGGTTTAGAATCAGGTGTTTTGACACTTTTTCATAATCATCGGTTCATTGTTGCTATAGTTAACATTATCTTTGGTCAATTAGGACCTAACATCTTCAAATCTTTCAATCGATTTCTATCTCAGAATCGGTTCATCTTTCAAAATCAGTTTCAAACATCTAAAACAGACTATCTTTGAACCACTGCGCTTTGCACAGTAATTCAAAGAGGGGCAAAATTTAATACCCCAAAAATGGGCTATAGGTTCATTAACCTCCTACATCTTCAAATCAAATGAAATCGACATCAAAGTCCTAACCTAAGGCATATTTGCACATTATCGAATCCTAATTGATTATCCTAAATTTTGCATCAAGGAATATTCCTAGCAATATTCCTATATATCCTAATTATCTTTATTTAAATGATTATTTGACGATAAATCCTATTTATCCTAAAGTTTGATTAATTGAATATTCTGAATATTTAATTAATCAGATTTAATATTGCCACTTAATTATTTAATTACATTTAATTAGATTTATTCCTAAATTGTATTATTTTATTTTGACAATAAATCAAAATATCCTATGACTAATTGATTAAATTCTTATTTAATTAATTAAAGTCAGTTGTCAATTTTTAATAATATAGTTTTTGAATAAAGTTTGATTTAATAATTGATTAACCCATAAATCAATTGTTTTAATTCCAAAATCAGTTAAGTTGAGAATAAATCACTTTATTTATTAAATTAATTTATAATTAAATCATGCACAATCAGAAAAGCAGTCAACTAGAAATCAACAACCAATTTTAAATTGAAACTCAACATCTGATGATGAGTTGAAATTTGATCTAAACTCTATTTTGAGTTAAACACTGCTTTTGCATGATTTTTGTGAGTTAATTATCTCTGATTTCTTGATAACTCAAAAATCAATCTGAGTTCATCAAGAGTGATTTATGGCTTTTCTCATGCATCCTCAAAACCTTGGATTTCTATAAAATCAAGGCTCAACTCTTCATAATTAACCACCTCGAATTTGCACAACTACTCTAGCGAATTTACGATTGAAGGATTTAGCACTTGCGATAGGCAATTTGTGAGATCTTTCATTGCTGGTCATAGTTTTTCATAGTTTTCATATCATAGCTTTGCATTCATAGTTCTCATGTCATTCTTAGATTAATCTACACACCATCTCAATTTCATTTCTAGATTAGTTTCATATCAGTTTTTCATCTAATTGCATACAAAATCCAAAAAAAAAAGATTAAATCTGCATTCATTTCATATCCATTTTCTGCATTCAAATCCTTCATTTAGGTGTTGCATTGTCACTAATCTTAGTCTAATATGAGAATACCATACTCGCACCTACTAGAAGACAATAAATTGTATGGTTAGCTTAGTTTCAATTACTTGTCAGATTTTGATTTCTGCTAACCTCTAATGTTTTACTGAAGTGTTGCGTCCACAGCTAGGTGCAATTTTCACACACACACTAATCTCACTCTGTTTTGTTGATTACACTATTTGATATTAGTGTAGGATGAGGAGAGGCAGTTATAGTTACTCCTATGTGAGATCTACATGATATCACACTCCCCCTCCTTGTTTTCCATTGTTTGTGCATATATATGTATACATGTTGGTTGGTGTTGCAGGAGTTAGGTACCAAACATCGACTCCACCTAGCTACACAGCTCTGAGCTTTCCTTCAAAACCATTGAATTGTTGTTGTGTGGAAATTTTACCAAGTTACTCTCAAGGAATTCTCGTGGACCTAGGTTCATGTTTTGGAGGTTACCTTAGTTAGGGGATTTGTGTGCAGTGTTATCATTTTTTTTGTAAGTTGGATTTACTCTTGTATGAATATATTTATTTCAAGTATCGGTATTATAATTGAATGTATGTTATATATGTATGTGTATATATAGGTGCACACATATATACCTATGCATATATAGATATTATTACTTATGTATTTTTACTTGCTCGTATAAATGTATCTTTAATGTTTGAAGAAATTTTTTTAAATAAAAATAATAATAAAGTAAAAAGAAAGTTCTTTTGGTAAAACTAGCAATCTAGGAGATTTGAACCCAAGACCTCCTAGAAGTTAGGCTAGTTTGTTTCCAATTGGGCTATTTGTGTTACTTGAGAACTTTTGTACTCCTTTGCTTGTTATGGTATTTTTAGGTGGATAATTTAATTAATAAATAAAAAGGCTTTAATATTTGGTTACGAAGAGTGTTTAAATTAATATCCAACCAAATATAGTAGTTGGAGAGGTTGCTTCTTGTAAAGCAACTCCTCCAACCATATAGTTGGGGTTAAATTATTTCCTGGGAGGATTTTGAGAGATTAGAGATTTTTGGAGAGAAATTTAGGAGTCTTCTCCGGGAGTGCAGATTTGGGAACTTTCCTACATTTTTTTAATCACCATTATAGTTTGCAAGAGTGTTTTGAAAGAGTCTCAGTGGTGGAAGGGAGATTTATCTTGAGGGTAAAAAATTCGGGAAGGTTTTCATCACTCTGGCTGAAGGATATTTGTGGTGTGCTCCAATCTTAGAAAGGATTCTCCGTAGAGCTCCAGGTATGGTCTGGAACCAGGAAGAATCACTTTTCTTTCTTGTGTGTGTGTGTGTGTCTTATGGATATTTGATATGCATATTTTTGGTAATACTATTGAAATGATAGGAAATATATTAGGTTGTGTATTCATGGTGATAAGATGCGTATATAGAAAGTTTTATTATTATGTCTGTAATAATTCTCTTTCAAATCTCTTTCTGGGAATTTGTGAATGTTTATATTACTATATTTTGGAGTGTTTGTTTGTTTACATTTTGTTGAGGGAAGTTTAGGAAAGTTTAGGGAAGGTTAGGATGGAGAAGGGAAGATGTGCAGTCATTTTTCCCTTCTGTGTATTTGTGGATTTTTACTTTCATTTTTCTAATTTTGATCTTATAGTTTTGTTCTGAATTTATGGTGTGTTGAGGAAGTGTTCTAGAAGTGGTATTGAGGTACTTGAATCAGGTAGACCTCAGGGAACCTTCCATAGGAACTCTCCACACCTGAAACTTTCATGTTTGGGTAATTCTGGGTGTTTTTTGAGACAGTATCATACAAGCATGTGTTGAATCTCGTACGAGCATGTACTGTAACCCATACGAGAATGTATTGGATGTTGTACGAGTATGTATTGCAACCCATATGAGTATGTATTGATACCCATACGAGCATACATTGAAACTCGTATGAGCTTGTAGGAAAGCTTGTATGACATTGTGGGAAAGCTCGTATGGGGTTTTAGGGGGTCCTAGGGGGGTTCAATTTGGCCAGTTTTGGGCATGTGACTCCTACAACTTGTTTCCTGCATTGGCTCTACAACTTTTCCCACTTGTGTTTGTCAGATCTTTGCCTAAGGTGTGTAATAATATTGTGATTAGGGTTTTTGTACTTGACATTATTTCCTTATACTCAATTGCGCATATAATGAGGCTATGACTCATCATGGCGGCCTAAGAGCACATGAGGGTTCCTTAGACCTACAAGTTAAACCTTTTGAAGTGTATTATTATTTCTTAGCTTGTGTGTGGGTAGGGAACTAGGTACCCTAGGTGAGTGGCTCACCATATGTGTTGGAACCCAAAGTGGTTGCTAGATGATCCTATGGGTGAGTTGGTAAACAAGTGATAATATTAATAATAAACTTGGGAAAGGGGGGATTTCCAAAGATAATGAAAGACACATAATGTAAGTCCACATAGACCTATTGGAGTACCGGGACCATAGGTAACTACTAGGGTGGATCCTTATTCATAAAAGGGGGACTGGGGTTACATGGTTTCTAGGGAGGATCCCAATATGTAGGTTGTGTGATGACACTCACTTAGATGGTATACTAGAAACCTAACCTATGTGTATAGTAAGATGATATTTTGTTATGTCTTTTCTTTTTCTTTCAAGTGATTGTCTGTTAAGCCTTAGGTTTCTTTAAAGGCCTTGTGAGTATCTTGGTTCTATCTCCTAGTACAGGGGTGAAACTTCTCTAGTTTCACATGGTTAGGTGGCAAATATCTTTTGAGGTATTATTTGTGGTTCGTGGCTTGGATGTGTTTCAGATTTCATGCAGTGATAAAGATTTGTCAATTTGTATCATGTACTATTCATATTGTAATGCAAGTTGTAAAAAAAATCTCCTTGTAAGCCTTTGAGCCTTTTGATGTAATTTTAAATATAATTGTATTTATTATCAAAAGTTGAAGAATAAAGCGATGTAATCACGGAGGGATAGTTTTAGGGGGGTTTTCAAGGGATGTTATTGAAGATTCAAAAGTTGCAATTTACAAGTGCAATCTTGTATTCTTTCTTTTATCTCTCCTATGTTTGAATTGAAAATAAGATCTCAATTGTGAAGGTTTAATTATCATTTTGTAGAGGCTAGTTATTCAATGTGTAGCTCAAAGAATTGAGAATGTAATGGAAAGAAAAGGATGTATTTATGAAGTTGTGAATGAAAGATTATGTTCTTATCCTTTCCTTAAATTCTAAAATGCAAAGTAAAAGAAAAAGGAATTGAAACTCAATTAGATTAGTAATGGAATGCAATGATTTTATATTAGTAAATGAATCCAATAAGGGAACCTTTAAGGAATGTTCTTTGTGGATGTTAACAATAAAATGTTAGAATGTAAAAAAAAAATTATTAGTTGTAATTTAATGCTTAAAGACTTGATTCCTTATGGGTTCCCTGGTGGGGACGTTACATGAATGGTGTGTGACGAGGAAGAGAAAATAAGGACTAGGATTGAAGGACCTAATAACCCAAGGCATTGCCTAGGATGCTAAGTGGATATTTAAGACCACACTAAGGGATGAGCCATGGAAAGTATTGATCAAGAATTAAATTATATTTTTAATTTTTTAAAATATCAATATATAAACATATGATTATTATTTCTTTAGAGGTGAATCTTTGAAATAGATTTCCCTCTTTAAAAAATAGATAATACAACATATAACTTTCATTGACCAAAAATAAAATAAAATAATTGTATTTAAGAACTTAGGAAAGCTCTCTAATTTTTCCTTACATACATTTCTTCAATAAATAAAGAAGTCCACGTACTAAATTCTATATAATAAAGGACTCATAAAAATTATTAAAAGTATAAGAAATGAAATACAATTATATAGCATTCATAAACTAAAAATTAAATAATAATATTTTTGCAACCTTGCAAAAAAATAAAAAATTATTTTATACATAAGATTTCTAAAAACTTCAAGCAATATTTCATTTTAAAAAATCAATTAAATTGATATATAATTATATTTTTTATATTAAAGTCAATTAACAATCGATGAGTCATTTATTTGGTCTTTTAATGAAGTTGAATGGTTTTAAATGAGTTCACTAGTTGCCAAGAATTATGAAGTGTTATTGACATCATAATTAATTGACACATAACTACACTTTAATATAAAAATCAATAACAACTTATGAATCTTTCCGTTGATCTTTTAGTGAAGATGAATGGTTCTAAATGAGTTTACTAGGAATCAAGTATTATTAAGTACATTAAAGACTGTGACATCATAAGGGATGAGACAAAGATCATGTTTTGGGCAAATTTGACAAAATAGATGTCCCTTAAACTTTTTCTCTTGACCTAAGGGATTTAAATTTAAGGTTCATATCTTTGTAACAAATGAGTAAACAATCTTATATATTTGATAATAAACCATCCAATAATAAAAATAATTACTATCATACAACATGATATTTAAAAATAAAACATGGGGGAAGCGACTTAATTAGTTATTAGTACTTGTCGCTATTTACTATTGTAATGATTTGCTTAATAGGTTTGAGTCTTATACACAAAAAATTCTAGTTTCCTGCCAATAACAATACACTACATCTAACATGGGATGATATAGTTAAATTTTTTTTTTTAATAAACTATTGTATAAAATATTATATTAAAATGTTATATATAAATAATATATTGAATTGTAATTTAAATTTATAGAATTAAATAATAAATAATATATTAAATATTTAATATATTTAATATAAAGTATGCTTCCATAATATAATAATATTTTAAAAATATAGGTAATAGTTTACATTATAT
Organism: Chamaecyparis obtusa; assembly: GCA_027943335.1. Taxonomy (NCBI): domain Eukaryota; kingdom Viridiplantae; phylum Streptophyta; class Pinopsida; order Cupressales; family Cupressaceae; genus Chamaecyparis; species Chamaecyparis obtusa. Next base: position 4,825,140 of record BSBK01006771.1, on the reverse strand, counting down.
AAAAATAAAATATAATTTATATAATACTCAACCAATACATTTAATATAAATTTATAATTTATAATATGTATTATTAATTTTTTTAATTTGATATATTTTTTTAAATAAATAAATTTATATAATATTATATTAAAATAAAATTAATTTTTAATTATAATTAATTACTTTAGTAGAGGGAAGTGCTAACCATGTCCATGTTCCAATTACCATTCATTAGAATTCATTAATTACAAGTCTAGTTAAAAATCATATATTGGGTCAGTCATCCATTAGTATACCTTATAACTAGAAAAATAAAAATAAAAAAAATAGTAATTAGATCAATTGTGCAAGTTTTTTTTCTTTTTTTTTAATCAATTATGTAACTTATTATAGGTATCATACTAATAGAAGCGCGATTATTGTGACATGTGTGCATAAGTATTCTATCAATAGTACAATTTTTGGTAGTGTTCAAAACAAAAGATTAATAGAACAAAATTATAAAATTAACTATAATTACTCTTAATACCCTTTCCTAAAAACACTAGTGAAAATCACTAAGTTCTCTATAATCAAGTAGCTCTCCCCATGATACGACCTAGCCCATGCAAGTCAAGAGGAGAGGATCTCCCAAAATAAAAATAATGAAGTAACTCAACTAAACCAAAAAACAAAAAATAAATTAATCTATAGACAGAGAACCCTAGGAATCACAATTGGCCAAACGGCTGAGACGAAGATTGTTTTTTTCAATATTAGTCTATTCCTCGACGACCCTTTCTTGTTACCAGAGGAAAACCAGTGTTAGGTAAGGGTTGGACTAGTTCCTAACGAAAGCTACATAAGAAACAAATTCATTCTTTTAATATATGATCGTCATCACCAAACATAAAAACATAAATATTTACACCACTAATTGGCTGCCCAATTTGTTCTTAACATATTTAAACAAATAAAAAAATCTATAATGACAATTTCCTTGTTGGTACAACTGATTTTTCTCCACATTGACTTGTACAATTAAACAAACTCATATCAACTCCAATAGCAGGTAAACTAAATTAATCAATTATTTCATATAGCCTGTAAGAGCCCTTTCACATGTTTTGATCAATTAAAATTTGATCTGCTAATACTTTTTTTTCTAGCCAAAGATTTCATATAGCCTGCAAGTTTTTTTTCATGTTATATTAAGCTTTCAAACCATTTAATGATATCAGATTTCTACCCTTTCTAATTCAATTGTAATTATTACTAACGTTTCAGATCACACTCCGTAATCTATTTCTAAAACCATGCCAATCATTGTTGATATCCTTCTCTGCATTGTAAATTTTCTGTCTTTTGCAGTGACTCATATCTGCTCAATTGTTCTGCTGGTGATAATCAAGACAGTTGTAAGTATTCCAGGAGAAGCATTAAGAACAGTCTTGTCACATTTCATGACAGCAATCCTTTCAGTTTTGGAGTACTTGGTGGAGTTTATCACAGAGATTTTGGTTCTGGGTGTCAGTTTTATTGGCAGTTTGATTCAGAGCACAGCAGAGGCTTTTGTGAGCTCCTTAGCCAGTATTTTGTCTGAGTTTATCTCTGAATTAAGAGGTGCTCTTCACAGTGTTGAAGATTTTATCTGGGTTTTGATCCAAGAATCTGTTAATCTTGTGGGTGCATCAATGGTCAATGTGTGGAATAATTTCATTGCTGCACTTTCTCACTTTGTAAACAATCTCTAATATTTGATCAGAGTTGTGGGTTTTGTAAAGGCTTTGAATTTCTGTAAATTATCTTCATAAAAATGTTTCATCCTGCTCTTAAATTTTTCTCACTACATCGAGCTTCAGTGTACATGGTTGGAAATACAATTATTTGCTCGTAAATCTTAACTACGTGCAAAATTAAATGGATGGTTGACTTTGCTATAAATTTTGTATTGTAAATCTTCTGAGAATTTTAAATTTTGCTTGTAAATCTTCTGCAAAAATGGTTTCTTCTTCTCCTATTCTAACATTTAATGGAAGAATGTTTAAATAAGGCAATGGAATCTCACGCCCTGATTCTCAACAGAGGAGTATTCAGCTCTACATGGTATTAAGAAAATTTTACCAGCCTTCAATTATTTGAGCACTCGTGGTACATATATCAAATATTTGCTTGCGAACATGGATTTTTATCACTTGTCCATCACAACTTGGAAGATAGCAAACTTTGGGTTACTCTATGAAATGTTTTGGAGACAACAGGATTGACCAAGATTTTGTTTTGAAGAATCTTGGTATATTTAAGAAGAATAATCTGTATGAGTAACAACAAGCACTTAAATTAGATCAAATTTAATGAATCTTTATTGCCTTGAATATTGGCCCAGTACTAATCCATTATGAATAAATAAAATAATTACAGAAAGCTTCAATTTAGTATATTGGATAAAATAAATAGAAAGCTCCAACTTAGTATTAATTCATTGGATTCTAAGGATTTTGAGTAGTTCTCTTGGTTGGAATCGACATCACTATTATTAACGAGTGCTACATAGTGGCAGTACTTGTCTTTTAATTTAGAAATTAATTGTAATTGTAATATTGCATGTAATATAATTTTAATCTATTAGGAAATTATTCTTCTTTCTCAATCGTACCCCATTCAATAAAATTATATCTTATTATAATTTTTTTCTCATATTAATAAAAATAAATATTTTGTTAGTTAAAATAGAAATCTGTCGACAAAATCAAATAAACAGAAAACGCATCAATTTAAGCTTAAATACAATTTCCTTATATAAACTGCTGGAATTTTATTCATATTTAATATTTTATATGATATAAGATTTAATATTTATAAATATTAAAAAGTAATTATAAATAAATATTTCCCATTCCAATGTGTCTCCTTACAGGTTAGAGTGTGTTTATTGCTCAACCTTACTAAACCTCTTCCAACTGCTCTTACAATTGTTTCTGAATGGAGTGCATGGAAGCAGAAGATTCATGTTCAAGATGTCATGTCTGTTGACAATCAATCTAATTACTTGGGTCATTTTACGGATCAATGTCAGAGTCCTGATGTTACAATATCATGCATATGTCGGGATCCTGCAACAAACCCCTCTCAGTGTGCATTTAAAAGAAATATTTTGGAAGATTATAGTCCTCTGCATGTGCCATCGCCTATTCAATCTTCATCTCAGACCAATAATCATCAAATGTCTGGCTTCGATCCTTTTGAAATGAAAAACCTTTTGCTATCTGTGTATCAGGCCTTGGTTTCTTACAAAGCCCATTTCAATCAATCTATGATTTCTAGATCTCATCATGTCCTGTGCTAGATTCAGAGCCTGTATTCTCTCCTGAGGATGATTTGCATGTTGTTGATCAAATGTTGTCCAATTTGCATGTTGCTGATCAGATGACGTTTGAGCACTTACATGTTGCTGAGCAGACGTTGCCTAAATTTTATGCTCCAGATCAGATGATGTTTGAGCCTCCACTTCCAATCATAGCTGTAATACCATTAACGCCTTATATCAACAAATTGATCGAAATCAATCTTGAAGTTCTCGGGGAATATTCTTAAATATTCTTAATTTATCTTAATTATCTCTAATTAAATATTATTTGACGATAAAAAATATTATGTTATTTATCCCAAGTGCAATTAATTGACTATGTTAAATATTTAATTAATTAAACTTCATTTAGCCACTTAACCACTTTAATTAGATTTAATTAGATTATTCTTAATTAATATTGTTTATTTGACGAATAATAAAAAACTCTAAGTTAATTGATTGAATATTTATTTAATTGATTAATTTAAATTGTCAATTAATAATATGATTTTGAATAAAATTTGATCTAATAATTGATTAACCCACTAATTAGTTATTTAATTGATCAAATGGGTTGAGAATATTACACATGGAAAATAGATTAAAAAATCAATATTAAATATTTATCTACACACAAATCAAAAAGTCTAGTTAACTCAATCCAACTATCTGACTCATTTTGTTAAGTTTCTAACTCAACACTTGATTGTGAGTCATAAAGTTGATTTGCACAATCATCGAAAGTTAACTGTTTCTAATTTCATGATTATTTGCCAATCAATTTGAGTTAATCAAGGAGTGATTTGTGGTTTTTCCCACGAGTCATCAAATCTGGGTTTTCTATATAAACAACCCTTGGTTCTTCACAAAAAGTGTGTACAATCTTGAGAATAACAGAGTTATACTGTCGAGTTCTTGAGTGATTGTGCCTCCATTGAGATCATTTCTATTTACATTTTTCTTAGTTTTGAATTCTTAGTTTGAATTCGTTTCATTGTCATCATGGCTTTAGATCATTTCATTTAGTTTAATCATTATTATTCAATTGAAAACAACAAAAATATAGGTTAGCTTTTACATCCATTTCAATCATCTAGCATTCAAATCCTTTGTCTAGACGTCGCATTGTCATTGGTCTCAGTCATAATCTGATAATAGTATACTCGTGTCTCTTAGAAGGCAGCAGATTGCTTGATTTATGATAGATTCATTGGTTGCTTGCTTATTTATCATTTGTCTATAATGTTCTACTGAAGTATTGTATCTTCTTAATAGGTACAAATTTTAACACGCACATTTTTGGCACCCATCGTGGGGCCCGATATTAGGTTTCCTCTTTTCTTTCTATCTCATTTCTGCTCATTTTTCATCTCATTTTGGGATTCAGTGAATTTTTTCATACATTGCATAGGAAAAATCTCGTACAACACTCTAGATTGACATATCAGACAATCTTTTCTATCGTACGACATACGATATTCGCGTATTACCATGTCAGAGTAGACCCATTGTCGTATCAGTCCAACTTTGTCATGTAGACAGGTATCATGTGTCGTATGACACTCAATACTAGTTTTTTATTGTCATATGGGTTTTTGTGATCAATTTTCAAGGTTTTGCCATGAAGTTTGATTAGTACTAATTATGACCTCTATTGTTTGCTGATGTATGATCATTTTTAGATAGTCTAACACTTTTTATAGGACGTATGGGGAAGACTTGAGCATTAAAAAATTGTGAAATCTAAACTGGCCTATTCTTGTCTTCACTTCTAAGCCTTTTTTAGCAAGAAACCTGTCAGAGATCACTTGTCAAAGAAAGCTCAACCAACTTAAAATTTATGACTTGTGGTTTTTTAGGTTGCCAAATCTTTGTCAAGCAAATACTTTATCTGATTAAAATCATTTTTATAAGCACATAGTTAATTAATTGCATACAATATATTGACACGGTGGTAGATACTAAGGGACTATGCTCTTCTCTTTTATAGAGAATTAGAAACCAAAAGGTATCCCACCCCTGGCAATATACGTATTGTCTTTGGGTTAACTTTGTTTTGCATGTCTTGGATAGGAAAAAGGACAAGGTTAGGGGATTATGCTCTTCTCTTTTCAAGAGAATCAAAAACCTAGATTCTATGGTCCCCAACCTCACATTTGAATTAAACCCTAGCGGGCCTATTGGGGTGGAAAAATATCCCAAGAATGACCCAAAGTGATACAAAATTTTCATTGTGCTTCTGATTCACTATAAATAAATTCCTTTGGGAATGAAATCTCCAAAGGACATTATTGAACTTGTTTTATTAGACACAGCCGCGTATTGTGATGAGAGGAAACCACACTTAATATCCTTCTTGCAGGGCTCCACATGCGTTATTTTCTCATATCATCCTATAATGGGACTATGGGATTCAATGATGAACACATGCCTTTATTAAAAGCCTAAGCTAGTGGCCATCGATCTACCTCTGAAGGATTTGTAGTACTTGTGCGAGGTGAATAGCAATCACCCTAAGAAACTCATTATATCGAGTCGCTTCCAACATTAACACCTAGACATATATGGGTGTCAATATCCATTGCATGTCATTGGCCTCCCATATGGTGGGGAGTTGGGGGATGTGTTCCTAAGTCAACGAGAAAGTATTGCATCTCTTCTCCTAGTTAGGTTAAGCTAGGTGTGTTTGATTCATCGAGTCAGTTCTCAAATTGTTTTCTTTGATTGTAAACCTACTACTATGTTAAACATCCTCAAACAATCAGAAATACACAGATCCTAAACTGGAAAACAAACTGAAGACAAAACATAAAAAATTCAAAAACTTGAAGCAAAAATCATTTTTCTAGTGTTAGTTATCATTTTATCCTGTCAATTATCATATGAAAATTATTCAGAATCTTACATTTCTATATCAGAACTACATGTTTTCCATATGAGAAGTAACTGTGTGTCGTACAAGCATTGTCAACATTGCAAAAAAAAAATTGCAAGCAAAAAACCTTTTCTAGTATAAACTATCGTACAGGCTACTAAATTGTCGTACCAAGCTCCATTCTATGTCATGCGAGCCTGTATATTTTTGTATGCCATTTTTTCACAAACTATCAGAAAAACCATGCTTTTAATAGGAAAGTCAGTCAACCCTTTGTTTTGGTCAGAAATTTGTTAGAAAAATCACCATGTCAGGTACAAAGCAGGTAAAATAGTAATCCTCTTCCAATTTCCTTAGGTTTTCTATATTGATCAATATTTCATCTTGGTGGTCAATCTGGAACACATATTCACCTTGTGTCAAAAGCCTTGTCAAACAACTTCAATTTGTCATCATCTCTCAAAGACTAAGTGTTGTATATTAGTGTCCACTCTTCTTTGGGCATCTACCCATACATCTTGGATATTGTATCCTTCGCTTTCGTTAAGTTCATCTTTTCATCCGTAGTCCAATCCAAGCTCATCTTGACAAGGCTACGTCACTTGGTCTTTCTAGATCAGATTGTCATTTTAGTTGTCTTATCTTGCTCCAAGATTCACCTAAAAGTTAATGGTAGAAACTAGAGCTTCCCTACACAGAAAATGAGAAGATCCAAAGAAATCATCATCTTCTTCTCCCATTGAAAGAACAACTTCACCACCAATTTCCCAGTTCCTTCATACAAAAGACAATCCACTATTTAATCAAACATATGATCATGATCTTTATAAGGAAGACAAGTTAAGCAATCTTTGCCTAACGAGAGGTAACACACCTCCTCTTGAATCAACTCAAGATAACAATCAACACATTGTTATGTCTCAAAGAGCACCTAGTCATGGTTCACAAGGCCATGACTTCGATGAAGGAAGGGTTTGAGAGCCTACACCTTCAAATATTGCACACTATAAAAATGATGATCTTTTTAAAAAACTAATGAGACACTTCCTCCAAGAGGATAAGGAAACATACTTCCTAGAAATAGCCCAACAAGGGGCCCTAAACTTCCTCATAATTTTAATGTTGAGGACATCCTAACATAAGAGGAAGAAACCCCTATCACAACCATGATGTGACAAATGCATGCTATGCAAGTCAAAATCAACAAAATGGAAAAGGAGAAAGAACCCAAAGATTTCTCAATGGATGCCTGATGCCCATTTCCATTCGATCAAAACTTGTATATGCCACCATTCTCTGAAGGGGTGGAGATACCAAAATATGACAAATATGACAGTAATTTAGATCTGCAAGATCATGTTAGGGAGTTTTTCACCCTATCAATGGAGTTTATGCATGAACCAACCTACCTAATGTGTCTCTTCCCATGATCTTTGGGAGGGGCAGTTATTAATTGGTTCTCCAAAATACCTCCAACAATCAAAAATTTTGAGGAGTTGATCAAATTGTTCTATCAATAATACTCCTACAACATTCAACATCCTGTCACAATTATAGACATATGTAACTTAAGATAGAAAACAAGAGAACCATTCCTAACTTTTCTCAAATGTTGGAGGAAAAATTTCTCACTATACCCTCGACAAATTCTAGAAAATGAGAAAATGGAAATCTTTATCAATAATCTAATTTTGGAAATCAACTATCTCCTTTAGATGCAAGGTCAAACTTCATTTGACAAAATGGTAGATAGTGCCATGAAAATAGAGGATGTACTTGTTCACAAGGGAGATATCACACTTTACAAAGAAAACAAGTACGATTTAAGTTCCAATTCACATAATAAAGCTAAGGTCAAATTTTGGAACAAGAAGAAAAATGTTGTCACGGATGGTTTTGTTGATCACATTAGTGCTACACCCAAAGCACAACCATTCAACCTCACGATTGGCACTCAAGCTATAAAAGCCTCAGAAAAGAAGACAACTAAGCCCCCTAAAAAGTCAAATGAATACAAACCATGGGTTACAAAACCAAAGTGCGAGCTCAATCCTTTGGGTGAGTCTTTGGAATCTTCCATGAAAACTTTATTGGCAAATAACATCATCACGCTACCTGAGTTGAAACCTTATGACACATAAGTCAAACCTAAATGGTGGAAGGAGAACAATTTTTGTGATTTTCATTGAAACAAGGGTCATAAAACCAATAATTGCATGTGCCTGAAACATCTTATTCAAGATAAAATTGATGTCGAAGACATTTTTATTGACAACCATAAATCCAATAATGATCATATGGCATTCACAGAAGCTTTTCCAAAATATACTCAGGGAGAATCGTCTTCTTCCAAACCAAATATGGGTGCTAAGGTCAATTACACATACTCTGGTAAAAATGAAGTAATCAACATGGTAGAGCCATGCACATCTCAACATTGCAATGTCATTACCATTGTCAAGAAAGACAAAGACAATAGATCGGCTAATGCGGTCACTAGATCTCAAACTAAGGTAGCTCTTCCAAGACCAAACTCAAGTTCATCAAATTCCCTAAAAGTACCACTCAACCTTACATCAACAACTAAACAAAGTACTACATCTAAATCTTCCAGTTCTAAAGAGTCTAAAAAAACATCTTCAGGATACAACATTATCCAACAACTTCAACACACTAATGCAAAGATCTCCATATTCGAGTTGCTTCAGATTTCTCCTACTCACCGAGCAGTTCTAGGCAAAGCTCTCATAAATTCTAATGTTCCAGAAGATCTTGATGTTGATCAATTTCAGAACATGGTGGGTCATTTAAAATCTCCTCAATACATATCCTTTTTAGAGGAAGATGACAATTCACTCAATCATCCACATAACTAGCTATTACATATTGAATTCATGATCAAAAATTGTCATGTTAAGCATGTTTTGATAGATGGAGGTGATGGTCTAAACATTTGTTCATATAAGCTGGTTACTCAATTGGGGTTATTAGAAATTGATATTGATCTGAAAAAGAAAATAACAAGCAAAGCACATGATGAGAAAGAAAGATCTTCAAAGGGAGTCATTGTTCTACCTATTAGAATAGGACCTACAATCAGAAACATCACTTGTTAGGTACTAGACCTCCCATTGGCCTATAACATCCTTTTAGGAAGGCCATGGATTCATGAAATGCAATAAATTCCATCAACATACCATTAATGTTTCAAGTTCCCATATGATGGTGTAGAGATAATAATACTTGTAGATGTTCTAGTATCTTGCAATGGTTTGAAAGAAAGCACTGACAAACTTGTTCCAAACAATAGAGAGTCTTCTACAAATCAGAGTGATGTAACCCCCACATCCAAAATGAAAGACATAGAAAAGGGGATCAAAATCAAAGATACAAGTATGGGAGAATACACAATAGAACTAGTTGTATCTCTTACATCTCACCCACTATCACCTAAATCTTATGGGAGACCTTCAGAGAAAATGAAACCTACAACCAAAGAACCACAAGTCATCTATGATGGGAGTTTCATCACAGAAAAGGTATCCAAACAAGAAACAGATGAAGAAGAGGCTATACTAGCTTTGTTATACAAAGATGAATTTCAATCACAAGTGATTTAGGATTGTGAATCTAAATCACTTAAGATTCCTACAAAATCCTATGGACCAGGGAAAAAGCTAATTTCCAAAATGGGATACACTAGAACAAGACCTCTAGGAACAAGAGGAAAGGGTATCATAAAACCCATTGAGAAATTTTGAAAAACAAACAAAGAGACAAGAGGCATAGGTTATCAAAGAAAACCTTTCCATCTTAATGGGAATTCTACCTCTGTCATGCAAATAGAATCGAGAACAAATACTCCATACACTTATGGTGCTCAAGAAGAGGATGAAGCATATCATGAATAAAGTGATGATTCAGAGAAAATAATTTTTTTTCCTTATGAACCTATACCTCAGCACATCCTGGACCTTCTTAATGATGACAAGAAACCTAATGAAAAAGTCAATGTGGTAGACACTGAAGAACCTACTACTGCAAAAGAACAAACTGGTACCCAAGAAATAGTTGCAACACAAGAACTGACTAATCCAGAAAAAAAAATAACAAGAAGAAGATATACCCATCATAATAGATAAACATTTGGGATACTCTAGTGATACTAAGATAGACTCACATGAATATGAATTTTGTTTAGAATCTGAAGGCAAATTTTCTTGGGGAATTCATCCTAATTTTACACATGTTCTTGACTTTCCCAAAGATCCTGATGAGGAATCTAATGACTATGAATGGGGAGCCATTCTAGAACCAGAAGAAGAGGATCTCATAACAGACAAACATATCTATGTTATTCACCAATACGCACCTAAAATTGACGTGAGATGAGAACTATATGACACACCTCATGAATCTGATTCACTTATTACCAATGTAGGATCCAACAATGTCATTGAGATGCTTAACAAACTAAACATCTTAATAAGAACTATCACCTTATAATTTGAGAGTAGGATCAGAACCAATGATGACAAAATTTCACGTGTAAACACTCTCAGATAGTCCTTCCCTAAGCTTAATATCAAACATACAAAACTTATTGACTAAACATCCCGAGACCCAATCCATGATATCCACACTTTCCAAACTAACTATGCTTTAGCATGCTACTTGAATGCGGTTGAACCTATAAAAACTTCCATCGGTGAACCTAGCATCAACATGATAGAGTCAGATATCAAATATCTCAGTTAGAAAAATAAAAATAAAAGGAACAAGAGCTCTAAGGGTGAAAATCACTATGTGGTAGTTTCAGAGCCAAAATTAGTAAAAATTAAAGATGTATATGAGGGTGAAAACCTCTCTAAGGTGCGCAAAGATGAGATATTTGATGTCCTTCTGAGTCATTTATGTTAGGAATGGGAACACTAAGAGGGGGGGAGTGAATCAATGTTCTATATAATAGTACTTTTTCTGCTATCTTGAATCTTAACTTTATTGCTTAAGTACTGAACTGGATATTAATGCAAGTAAGATAAACATCCACAACACATAACACCACATATGATTACGGGGAAACCCAAATAGGTAAAAACCTTGGTGGGAATTGACACCCACTAAGAACTGCACTAGTGTTTTATGATTCTTGTTAGAAGATCTTACAACCCTGTTAGGAGTTGTTCTTTACAATGTTTTTAGTACAGTGACCTGGTCAAAGGTTAGACCCTATTAGGAGTCTTTTACAATAACCCTGTTAAGGATGAGGATACACTATCCTAGAGCTCACTGCTCAAGTGGTGAAGGCTACAACCTTCTGGATCTCAGATACACACTATATCTGCAAGGTGAACTGTTGTTGTGACACTTCTTATCTGATCAGTTCCTTTCGTGTGCTAATGCTTTAACCTATTTTAAAGATCTACCACATTCTCACTGCTCTTTGCATACTTGTGATCTTCTTCTATTCTCTCTATTTCTCATTCCATACTTAATTACAAGGGCACATGTCATTTTTATATGTGCTAACAAAATTATTAACTAGGTCAGACCTTTAATCTATTACATACAATGCTTCCAAATTATTTGGCTCAAGCGTGTTAACCTATAATGATATTGATGTGTCTACAACCTAAATAAAATAGGTGTATAGCCTTTACAAAATAGTATTACAAGCACTAATCAAAATAACAATAGTCGGCTCCAAGCTCTGTTCTGTTCTACCGCTCACTAACTGTCTCATTTTATCTAGTTGTAACTTCATCATACTGACTCATCTGATCATGTGCTCTTAGAATTAGCATGAATAAATATCAAAAATCTTATCTTCAAGGGCACATTCCATAACTTGATCATATGCATGTGCGCTAATGCTCTATTCCTCTTGTGCTCTACCGACTGTCCAGTCTTCCATACTTAGCCATATTTCTGATCTTCTAAGTTATGCATTGACTCCAAAGCTTTATATAACTTTGTTTCCATAATGAAAACACTAAATCATAATAGTATAGTCAACTTGACAACAATCTCCCCCTTTGTCATTAATGGAAACAAAGGAATATGGTGAAGTTACTAATTGTATCTTTATACAAAACTTTCTAGCATATACTTTATCTTATATCTCCCTTCTACTATATACTCTACTCCTCTTTACATCACATCCATATTCTCCCTTATACTATATAATATACTCCCTCTTTGATATTAATGACAAATGTGTACAAAAACTGAATTTCAAGTACTTTGATAATACATCTAGGTAAGAAATTTGAAGTTTTGCAATTTCATTTTTCTAAAACTTTTTCAGTGTATCCACTGTCTGGAGATGGGCGCAAAGTGCATAAGTCAATTTCTCCATCTTCTCTGAGTCTAAACTTGTACCTTGATCATATGTCACCATGATGGCATTGATCTCCTTAATATTATGGGGTATGTGCAAGATCATGAGGGAACAAACTATGCCCTTAAGTGGCAATGAAAAATCAGCAAATCAGGGTTAGTCAACTTGACGTGAAAATTTCAACTAGCTATGAACCTAATATCAAAAAGTTGTAAGAATAGATTGTATAGGAAATTGAATGTAGTTTCTAAACTACTAGGCCTTTTTTGAGAAAAATTTAGTATGATTGGTGAAAAGTATAGATTTCAATGCAGCAGTACAAAAATTTTAGGAAAAAATAAGTAGGTGTATGTCTGACCACCTTAATCATAATCAAATGATAATATTTTATTATAAGATTTTATATATAAGAAGTAGACTCATGCCCGGATGTGACACCTATTTTTTTGTAATTTTATTCCAAAAAAATAATTAATTATGAATTTTTTGCTACAACATTTTGAGAATAAAAAAACTCCCATGTCTAACCACCTTAACTCATTCAAAACTTTACAAAATTCAAAATTTATTTATTTTTCCTTATAGTAGGCGAAGCATAGAATGTGATGCATTTTTCAGATTTCAAAAATGTTATACCATTTGAAAGTTATAGTCATTTTTCAATCAGTATATAAATCAGCACTTTAGAGGTAGCTCAATTAGAAAATAACTAATAATTACTTACCGAATTCAAAATTTGATAGTAATTATATCGATAGAAAGCTAATAATCTCCTTAAGATACCCTTTTTGTTTTATCAATTTCGAGTGAAAAAAAAGTCGTCAGCTACATTGTCAAAGTCTAGAACTCAAAGAAACAGGGGAAAAACACATATTTGAAACATTCCAATAGTTGACCATGTAGGTTTGGTGCACAAAGCAATACTGAGCCTAATCAGGTACCCAATATTTTTGGGTACCTGATATTCACCCGAATACAACGATGAAATTTTGAATTTTTGTTTTGCCTCCACTTTCTCCCTCCCATTTCTCCATCCTTCATAAACTATATATTAGTTATATATTAGATATATTAAATATTAAATAATATCAATTATATATTAAACGTTATATAATATATATTTTACATTAAATATTATTTAATATATACTAATATTAAAAACTATATATTAGATTATATATTATATATATTAAATATTATATAAGATACATGTTACATTAAATATTATTTAATTATATATTAATATAAAAAACTATATATTAGATTATATATTATATATAATATTATATATTAAATATTATATAATATACATTTTACATTTTAAATATTATTTAATATGATTCTAAGCACGAGCATGAGTCCCTACAGGGGCATAGTTGTGCCTTTTATAGGCATTGAAAACCCTAGCTACGTAGAAATGGAGGGTTTGAAGAATAGTTCACTGGAGGCATATTATAGAAGAAAAGGGCAAGAGAATCACTTTGTTTCCACCGCCTGTGGCTGTGAAATGGTATCTTTCCCTGCTTTTTCAACTGGAATTCTTAATTGCAAAGGTTTTGGAAATAGATTCTGGTCACCGAACAATTGTACCACGCTTGTTGATAATCTGGCAGCTCAACAGAGTCATTGGGAGGTTAAACAAGAACAATCGGATGGACCTTTCAACCGGCCGAAGATTATGGAGAGTGAGGAAGGGTTTGGTAAAATGAGTAGTTGTACTAGAAATTATGCAGGTGTCATAGAATATACCACATTAATAAATTTAAAGAAGAGATTAGTGGCGGCGCGACATTATGAGGAAAGCCTTGCCGTTTCGATGGTGCTACCCCGATATTATGAAGTATGTCATACCGCTTCAATGCCAGCGCCGCCTTTGTCTTAGACTTTCACCATTGCTTCTCATCAGTACTCTGAGATATGGCAGTGATTGCGGGCTTTTGCACAGCATAGTCCATCATAAATTCTCTATAAATCATCATGCGTTACAGTATTCTGTGCGTTTCTGAATGACTTACTTGAAGAATTTAATTTTTACCATAATTTTGGATCCATGGACTGTCTTTTTGCGCTTGGAGAGAAGCTGTGGATTGCAAGAATTTGATAAATTTGGTTTATCTCATTTTCTTTCTCTGCCCTTTCTAAGTAATATGATTTTGTTTTTGTCCATCTTAAATGCTTTCGCCCGAAGGTACTAAATTTTTTAAGATGATTTTGTCGGAAGTTTTAATGAAATTTCTTCAATGGATGCTAATGAAATCTCTTCCATGAATGCTGATAAGATGTTTAAATTCAGAGTTAATAAATTCTATAGCTTGAATGTTCTTTGTTGTAGAAGGTTATTTTCATGGTTTGTGATTCATGCAATTCATTAATAGTTTCATTCTTAACAGAATTCATAACTAGATTTTCCATAGCCAATTTTCTTCTTGATCCTTGCAATATTTTCTCCTACACTGAACATTTTGTAATCAGTTGATATACAATCACATTTTTCTCTTAGCAAATTTTGTGGGCTTGTGATTGAGCCTATAGATCCACAAAAGGGTTGAAATCTGGATCAGGTGGAAGAGTAGTATTGGTGAGAAGTCATTCACTAACATCTCATTTGGGTCATGGGGACTCCCTAGGGGTCCTAGTATGCCTTATCATGCGTTAGGACCCCTAGGGAGTCCCCATGACCCCTTTTGACACATTGGAATCTTCAAGTGTGTCTTAAGGGGTCTTTAGGGATCCTAGTACGCCTTATCATAGGTTAGGACCCCTAGGGAGTCCCCATGACCCCTTTTGACATAGTGGAATGCTCAAGTGTGTCTTAAGGGGTCTTAGGACCCCTTAAGACACACTTGAGCATTCCAATGTGTCAAAAGGGGTCATGGGGACTCCCTAGGGGTCCTATCGCATGATAAGGTGTACTAGGACCCCTAGGGAGTCCCCATGACCCCTTTTAATACATTGGGACACTCAAGTGTGTCTTAAGGGGTCTTAGTACCCCCTAAGACACACTTGAGCATTCCAATGTGTCAAAAGGGGTCATGCGGACTCCCTAGGGGTCCTAACATGTGATAAGGCATACTAGGACCCCTAGGGAGTCCCGATGACCCCTTTTGACACATTGGAATGCTCAATTATGTATTAAGGGGTCTTACAACCCTTTAAGACACACTTGAGGGTTCCATTGTGTCAAAAGGGTTCATGGAGACTCCCTAGGTGTCCTAACATGTCATAAGGCATATTAGGATCCCTAGGGAATCTTGATGACCTTGTTTGACACATTGGAATGCTCAAGTGTGTCTTAAGTGGTCTTAGTAGCCCTGAAGACACACTTGAGCATTCTAATGTGTCAAAAAGGGTCATGGGGACTCCCTGGTGGTCCTAGTACACCTTATCACGTGTTAGGACCCCTAGGCAGTCCCCATGACCCCTTTTGACACATTAGAAAGCACAAGTGTGTCTTAAGGGTTACTAAGACCCCTTAAGACACACTTGAGCATTAAAATGTGTCGAAAGGGGTCATCGGGACACCCTAGGGGTCCTAGTACACCTTATCACACGTTAAGACCCCTAGGGAGTCCCCATGACCCCTTTTGACACATTGGAATGCTCAAGTGTGTCTTAAGGGGTACTAAGACCACTTAAGAGACACTTGAGCATTCCAATGTGTCAAACGGGGTCATCAAAACTCCCTAGGGGTCCTAGTACACCTTATCACATGTTAGGACCCCTAGGGAGTCCCCATGACCCCTTTTGACACATTGGAATACTCAAGTGTGTCTGAAGGGGTCATAGGACCCCTTAAGACACACTTGAGCATTCCAATGTGTCAAAAGGGGTCATGGGGACTCCTTAGGTGTCCTAGTATGCCTTATCACATGTTAGGACCCCCAGGGAGTCCCCATGACCCCTTTTGACAATTTGGAATGCTCAAGTGTGTCTTAAGCAGTACTAAGACCCTTTAAGACACACTTGAGCTTTCCAATGTGTCAACCGGTATCATTGGGACTCCCTAGGGGTCCTAGTATGCCTTATCACATGTTAGGACCCGTAGGGAGTCTCCATGACCCATTTTGACACATTGGAATGCTCAAGTGTGTCTTAAGTGGTACTAAGACCCCTTAAGACACACTTGAGCATTCCAATGTATCAAATGGGGTCATAGGGACTCCCTAGGGGTCCTAGTATGCCTTATCATGTGTTAGGACCCCTAGGGAGTTCCCATGACCCCTTTTGATACATTGGAATGTTCAAGTGTGTCTTAAGCAGTACTAAGACCCCTTAAGACACACTTGAGTGTTCCAATGTGTCAAACAGGGTCATCAGGACTCCCTAGGGGTCCTAGTATGTCTTATGACCCGTTAGGACCCCTAGGGAGTCCCCATGACCTCTTTTGACACATTGGAATGCTCAAGTGTGTCTTAAGCGGTACTAAGACCCCTTAAGACACACTTGAGCATTCCAATGTGTCAAATGGGGTCATCGGGACTCCCTAGGGGTCCTAGTACACCTTATCACGCGTTACGACCCCTAGGGAGTCCTCATTGTGTGTGTGAAAATTGTACCTGATCTGTAGACACAACACTCAGTAAAACATTAGAGGTTAGTGATAATCAAAATCGTGCAAAATTGAAAACTATCTAACCAAGTGATTTACTGCCTTCTAATAGGTGCGAGATTGATGTTCTCAGATTGTAATTGAGATCAGTGACCTAGACGACACCTAAATGAAGGATTTGAATGCAATTGATCTAGATATGAATTGAATGCAATTAATTTATTTTTTTGGTATTTTTCTATGCAATAAGAATGATAAAAACCGATATGAATCTATGCTAGATGAAATTGATATGCTATGAATTGATCTATCTAACAATGATATGCAAAGCTATGAAATTCTATGCTATGATATGAAAAATATGCAATTGAAATTGATCTCACAAAGCTTTGAATTCGCAAGTTGATTCTTTCAAGCTCCAATTGTGCAAATTCTCCAAATCTGATATGCTATGATTCCTGTAGAGTAAGTTTGCAATTTGCGAGATGATTGAGAGATGAATTATGAAGAGCTGAGCATTATTTTTTATAGAAATCCAAGGCTTTGGAGGTGCATGAAAAAAAGCCATAAATCACTCAAATAACTCAGGTTGATTTTTGAGTTATTTTTAAATAAAGGATAATTAACTCACAAAAACATGCAAAAGCTAAGCTTTAACTCAAAATAGAGTTTAGCTTTAATTGATAATTGACAGTTGTCTACTTTTATGATTGTGCATGTTTTATTTATGAATTAATTTAATAATAAAGTGATTTATGCTGAACTTAACTTCTTTTAAAAATAAAACAATTGATTTATGGGTTAATCAATTATTTAATCAAACTTTTATTAAAAACTATATTATTAAATAATGACAACTTGCTTTAATTAATTAAATAAGAATTTAATCAATTATTCATAGGATATTGGATTTATTGTCAAAATTAAATAATACAATTAATAATAGATAGAATTAAATTTAATTAAACAATTAAGTGGCAAGATATTAAATCTAATTAATTAAATATGAAAATACTTAAATAATCAAATTTTAGGATAAATGTGATTTATTGCCAAATAATTATTAAATTAAAGATAATTAAGATAATTAGGCATATTGCTAAGAATATTCCCCGATGCAGAATTTAAGATAATCAATTATGATTCGATGATTTTAGATGTGCCTTAGGTTAGGATTTCGATGTCGATTTTGTTCGATTTGTCGATGTAGGAGGTTAATGAACTTATAGCCCATTTTTGGGGTATTACATTTTGCCCCTCTTTGAATTACTGTGCAAAGCACAATGGTTAAAAGATAGTCTGTGTTTGATAAAGATATGAAACTGATTCAAAGACAAACCGATCTCAAGATAGAAACCGATTGAAAGATATTGAGATAGGAGTTGATTGATATTGAATTTGATATGAAGATAATAGGTCCTGAATGACCAAAGATAATGTTTACTATAACAGCAAATGAACCTATGATTGTGAAAAAGTGTTAAAATGCCTGATTCCAAACCTTAGGACTGATAAGAAGTGAGTGACCCGTTCTAGACTCGATTGTCTTAGTAGAACTAGCAAGTATCACATCCAAACCCTTTAGTTGCCGAAGAACCAAGGAAAGAACACTATGATATGATGGTTGCAAAAACTGATACAATTTACAAGATTAGGAGATTACCAGATTGATATGGATCTTGATGAATCTGATATGCCCCAAGTGATGATAGATTTGCCCCGAGCGATGAGGACTTTTGATGATTCAGTAACTAGACGTGATTGTTTGTCTTGATCACTGATGAAAGATATTGATAGACTTGATCGATAGAATTTGATTTACAGACTTTGAATGATGTGCAATACCATGCTCCCTTCGGGATGAAAATTGAAATCTGACAAGAAAAGTCAGCGTTGATAGTTTAGAAGCATGTTAATTGATTTGAGAAGTGGTTAAACACATTCGAGAATGCATTCTGCATCGTTTGGAGGTCTTGGAGACCAAATTTGACTAGGTTTGACCATGAGTTGACCATAGTTGACCAAGTTAAAATTTTGATAGTTTGATGGAAGATAATCAGTTAAGTTGAATGCTAGATTTCTTTGATGATTGAAGGTTGATTATGCAAGTAGTTAATAATATGAATGATCTCAGATTTTGATTTTGATCCCATAAAAGGATTCTACTTGCTATTTCGTTGGAGGAACCTTCATGTGAGATTCAGCGCTTGTTAGATTTGAAGAATTGATATGAAGAATTGTTTAAGCATTGAAGTTTGTTTAGCCATTGTGAGATCATGCAACATGCATAATGAAATGAGACATGCAAAATGAAATGCAACCTAAGACCTAGGACCTAGTCACTGATCATATGTCAATTTGTTATCATCATTGAACTTTTTGGTAACTAGATAAATCAATACAATGCCCACTAGCTATGAAACCATAGACATATGAATATCAATTTGTATGCGCAAGAATCAATACAACATCCACTAGTTAACAACCATGGATATATGAATATTGATTTGTATTCGGAATGTTGGATTAGATATAAGCACCAAGGCACAAACGTCAGGATGACCAGAATATCATGTCCATTTTGATATAGCAATTTGTACAAGCATCAAAACATAAACATCCTGATGACCTGAGTACACCTTGCGTTCCAAACACATCAAACAGTCAAGAGATCATTCTAAATCCAATGTGAATTACCCCTTTATCGTTCACATCCTTAGGCAAGATTGCGTTCCACAATAGGAGAAAGAACTTACTCAAAAAGAAAATAGTTAGATCAAACTTCCTTGAATTGTCTAGGTATCAATGGTCAAGGTACGCATGGCCATCCAATTCGAGATAGAGGCTCTTATAGTCGGACACCATTTCAATCCAGAATTTCCAAAGTTGTTAGATTTTCACATACAAGCAGAAGACAAAGAAAAGATTATGCCCCCAGTCATCACTCTCTAAATCCTATAAAGGACATCATCGAAGAGCTCGAAGGGACACAATATGCAAAAATCTCAATGCGAATTAGTAAGCATACAAGGAGATAAAAGCATGAAAAGCATAGATTGTTTTCAGTTGAGTTTTGATGTTTGATTGTTGTAGATGCAAAATCCTTTCTGGAGATGAGACAGACAGACAGACTCAACTTGAAGCTTCAAAGGACTCTGACTGGATATGACACGTCTAAGATACATTGGAGGCCATAGGATATGACATTGATTGCCCCCAAGTTTGAACATTGATAGGATACAGATGCTCAAGCTGATTGGTGTACAAACTGATTTATTGAAAATTGGAAATGTTGAAACAAACTAGGAGATATGTACAAACTAAAGCAAGACTGAAAGCTGGGAAAGACCAAGATTGTGCTAATAGATTGAGCATTTTGAACAAGTGGCACCCATTTGCCAGGTTTTCACCATCTTGGTAGAGATTCTATTTTTGCTACCAAGGTGCCTGTTTCCAGGTTTTCACCAAGGCACTTTTTCTTTTTCTCATTTTTTTTGTATTTTTTATTTTTTATTTTTTTTTTGAATTTTTGATATTTTTTGATATTTTTTGTGAATCATCAAGGTGCCTATTGCTAGGTTTTCACCAAGATGTTCATTTTTTTTAGGACTTTTTCTGATTTTCAAGATTTTTTTCAGGACATTTACGAAGCACTGAATGCCTTAGGTGTAGAATTTCTTTAGATGGAGAATGTTGATTGGTTCTCGGAGCTATTCTCCTTCAGTCGTTGAGAGTTGATAGGCACCAGAGCCAAAAGTAGTAGTGATAACAAAGGGACCCAGCCAATTGGGTTCGAACTTCCCCTTGCGTTCTCGATGTGATTGATTTTTAGGATTTTCTCTCAACACTAGATCACCAACCTGAAATTCTTTGTGTATGAATTTCTTGTTGTAGCCTCTAGACATTCTCTTCTGATATACTCTAAGATGATCATACGCTGCTTGTCTGTGCTCATCTAGTAGTTCCAATTCTTGTAACCTAGACGCTCTATAGTCATCATCAGTTACGAGACCATACATTCTAATTCTTAGTGATGGGATTTTGACCTCAATAGGTAGTACTGCTTCAGACCCATAAACTAAAGCAAAAGGTGTAGCCCCTGTAGGTGTTCTGATACTTGTTTTGTAGGCCCATAGAGCTGGATTAATCATGAGATGCTTTTTCTGATACTTGTGCTGATACTGATTCTGATACTGATTCTGATAATTGTTTTGATACTAGTTCTGATACTAATTCTGATATTGATTATGATAATTGTTCTGATACTGGTTCTAATACTGATTTTGATAATGATTCTAATAATTGTTCTGATACTGGTTCTGATACTAGGTATACTTGATAGAATATTTTTCTATTGTAAACTCCCAAGCAAGATCATATCGTGCAGTCCCAATGTCTAGCAAGGTGGAGAACAAGAGGGATTGGCAAGCTAGTGGAAGAGATGGAAAACAAGAGAATAAAGGATAATGAAGGGAAGAAATCCTCAAGGGCAAACTCCTCAAGAATACCCAAGCTAGGGAAAAATTTTCATGTAAAGCGCATTTAGACAAGTAATGAAAGGCTAGCATAGGATAAGTCACAAAAGCGTAATGCCAAAGAAGGACAGGATGTAGTCCAAAGGAGTAGACATGTCAAGAGGCTTCATAGCACCGTGTTTTACTCTTTCTTTTTTCTTTTTTATTAGATCAAGACCAAAGGGGAAAAGGATAGCGATAGGTGAAAATGAATGGAGGAAGATGGATATGAAGGCTAAACATGGAAGGAATGAAAGCAAGATCACCGTAAGATAGCTCACAAAATAGCCAAATATTCGTGTATAGATCAACATTGTCAAGATCAAAGAGAGAAGATGGAATGGATGAAATATGTAGAAGAACTACGCATGATGCCTGATTGCCAAGTTTTCATCATGGTACTTATCCAAGGTGCCACAAGGAAGTGGTTTTCACCATAGGACGAATTTATTTCTCTTTACTTTTGCTACCAAGGTGCCTGTTTCCAGGTTTTCACCAAGGCACATTTTCAATTTTATTTTATTTTATTTTATTTTATTTTTGGAAGAAGGCAAGCTTTTTAGATAATGCTCCTTGAAAGGATAAACCATGATATGCCAAGGATTCAAAATGATATGCTCAAAGATGCTGATAGGGAAAGGAACATGGAAGAGAAAAATGGAGGATAGGGTTTTATGTAAAGCAAGTGAGGTTGGAAGATAGGAGGAATAGGAAAATGAGGAAAAAGGATAGAAAGTAGAAGGTTAATGAATGGAAGGATTGTGAAAGGGTAGATGGAAAGGAAGGCAAGATCAACATAAAAACACACCTTGAAGGGTGGTGAGAGGGTGGAGGAAACATGAATAAAGGAATACGTGAAGGAATATGGCGAATGGATAGCAGAGGTTGAGGTTTGGGTGCATGAAATGGAATAATATTTTTGGAAGGAGATGTAGTGGAAGCCTTTGGAAGCTTGAATGTCAATTTCATTTTTTGTTCAACATCAGACTCTTTCAAGAGAGACTTTGGAATCCATATAGTCGTAGGATTTTTATTTCCTTTTGATGATTTAGAGATAATATCTTCAATGATGGATTTTGGAACCCATACTTGTCTTGTAGTTTTTTTTTTAGATATCTCTTTTGACTTTATGCCTCCATGTCATTTAGAGGAGACATGGTGATCTTATCTTTTTGATGGATTCTTGTATTGCTTCTTTTTCTTGTATTGAACATTCAAGTTACTTCCAAAAGACTTGGGATTTGTGGAAGAGGGAGGATATGACTGGTTTAGATGGGTGGGTGGATGAAAAGGATTCAAGGGTATGCATCTATGTTGATCTTGAGGAAAGATGGGAGATGGAGGTATGTAAGGACCCAAGATGGATGGCAAATTAGGAGAGTTAGGAGGGGAAAGTGAAGGGACATAAGAACCCAAGATGGAAGGAAGGCGTGAAGATCTTTGTAGTGGTGGAAGAGGTCTAAGGATGGAAGTGGAAGATGCAAAAGGATAATCAATAAGTTCATCAGCATCTATATGACAACCAAGGGTATCAGCATCTTTAGAGTGAGCACTAGGATTTTCAATAGAATCATGGATATCTTGAATATGAGCACCTTCTTTGATAGGATTGTTCAAAGCTTGCAAAGACTTAGGAAGACTAGAAAGTGGAAGTGAACATGGAGTGGTAGAACAAGAAGATGAAAGACTTTGATCTTGACAAGGATCTTCGGATAGCATAAGTGCATAATTTTTCTCTTGTTTTTCAATAGGCTTAACATTGGAAGGAACACCATTTTTACCAACCTTAATGTAAGTATAATCTTTGGAAAGCACAAGTGTAGTAAGGTCATTTTGATTGTCAGTAAGCTCAATGGTGTAAGTGGTAGCTTGATCTTGCTTAGGAGAAGACTTAAGACATGATGGAATGCATGAAAAAGGGGGTACAGAATCAAAAGAACCATGAAGCGGATAAGAGACATCGTGAAAAGGAGTGGATGACATGGAGGGTTTTTGATCTTGATCTTTCTTTATGTTCTTTTCTTCATCATTTTTAGAGTCCTCTTGACATGGAGCCACTTCTAAGGACAAGGAAGCATGTTGGGATTGTATGGAAGACTTTGGAAGAGATGGTGGAGGACTAGCTGAAGTAGGGATTATAGCATATGAAGGCTTAGGCTCTTTAGGTTTATCATTATTGAAAGTCTTTGCAGCCAAGTGAAGGTTAGCTTGAGTTTCTTTAAGAGGTAGCCCTAGAGGATAACTATAGGGAACCACATGAAAAGTATCAAGGCTTGTGTCGGATGAAGATTTTGTGAAAGATTTGAAAGACTCGGAAGCTTTAAGAAATGTACGGGTATTGGAGGAAGTAGGGGATGGAAGGGAACTATCACAAGACAAAGGTTCAACATTAACATGATCTTGCTTGAGAAGATAATCTTTATTTTCAGCAAGAGAGTTCTTAGAGGAGAGATCCTTATAGTATTGACGTTTCAAGTTGGCACGATGTATTTTATAGTCCTCAGCAGTAGTAGATGGATCATCATCAAGGTATTGTCCACAAAAACCATCAAAATCTCTTTCAAAATCAAAATCATATGGATCACCATCACGATCTATCCAATGTGATGGCCCATTTGTAGTAAGCAGGAATGAACGATGAGGAGGACTCTTAGGAACAGAGGTGTCATAGGTATCATTACATTGTCTGTCGTCATAGTCATCATAGTCTCCAAAGCTAGATGTGTCACTCTCCGTGGAAGAGGTATCATATTGCTCAAATTTTTTTTGGGGGCATGGTGACATGTACAAGTCTTTATCAAATGGAAAAGAGTATAGAGGTTCCTTTTTTTTCTCAAGTTTGTGAAGCTGGACTTGCATAGCTTGCAGCTGCTTCATCATAGCGGCGATCAAAATTTCTTCCTCATGTGTACTGATTTTCAATAGCTACTGATTTGTTCTTGACACAATGATATTTTTGACAGATTCTGGAACTAGGCTGGAAACATTGGATATCTTGCAATTTGACAATTTCTGACAACTCTCTCAAATTTTTCCAAATGACACTCTACAGACTCGTATGACACTGGGTAGTCTATGAAATGATAGTTGCTAAACTCATACGACAGTTGGGTACCAATGAAACGATAGTTGTTAAACTTGTATGACAGTTGGGTAGCAATGAAACGACAGTTGTAAATATCATACGACAGTTGCTAACAGGATTTTGACTTCCTTGGATTTACTAGCATGAAAACTCGTATGACACTGGGTTCTCAATCATATGACAGATGGGCAATACTGAAATGACATTTGACAAAAAGTCATACGACTTTTGACTTCCTGAAATGACTTTTGACTCCAGAAAGAATTTTACGTCAATTTTTGCAAAATTTAAGGTTTTCAGTTTTGGATTGTTTGCAAATTGTACTGTCCAAATTTTGAAGGTTATACCAGATTTGATCATTTTTAATAGCCAAGTAGATAAACAAACACGTAGAACAGCAAGCAAGTGATTCCAAGCACGTCTGAAAATAATGAACAAGGGCAAAAGCAACCTTGCGTATGAACAATCAAGTGGCCAAATTGTGCTAATCCCTGAGAGTACTAATTGTGTATGTTTTGAAAAGTTTTGCAATAACACACATATACCTGAGAATGAAAAAAATTGGCCTCTCTAGGGTTTTTAGTAATGGTTTGACTCTGCAACTTTTATGATTCAAAGGGGTGAACTCCAATCCCGACGCACCAGGGTTTTGACACAGTCTGAGAACTTAATCTTCAAGAGCTGCTAGGGAGATCTGACAACCCAACAATGAACCATACCCATGGAGATTTCTTCCACAAGGACATTTATATAGCGGCTGTCACTACCACGACAAAAATGGCTATGACCGCTTGAGGTTCTGTCAATGCAGTTTTCCCTGTGAAGGGATTGTCCACTACAGTTAACCCTCTCTAAAGGTGACTCACAGATTTATACCACAAGGGGACTTGGCTCCAGATTCAAGGTTTTGACACCTCTTCACTTTTAACCCAAACAAAGCAAGCAGATTAATCCGACATGCTAAGACAAATTTTTGTTCCACCAAGGTCTGTGATATCAACTCCACGTGATCTATCAACCTCTCCAGGGAGAGAATGTATCAATCAATAAGAGAAGATGCACTAACCAATTTTGATTCACCAAAGCTCATGATATCAACCCCATGTGATCTATCAACCTCTTCGGAGAGAGAATGTGTCGATCAATAAGAGAAGACTCACTAACCAAGTTGAATGTGAAACACACTAAGTATCCTCCCTACCTACAAGGATTCTGTCGCCTAGAAGGATTTCACTGGGAATCCAATCTCTCAAGAATTACGAATAGTGTTCATAGGGCCTAATTACTATGTGAGCACAGATATATTCCTAAAAGCAAATCTACCAAAAGTACCCAAAAAAAGTAGAAAGAGGAGCACTTAACGCTTAAAGAGAATATGAGATGAGTCCACAAGGTGGAACACTTAACACCTCACACAAGCTAAAAATGAGTCCCCAACTTAGAAAACAAGTGAGTTCCTATAAGCACAAAAGGGTTGCCAAGTGGAACATTTAACGCTTCTGTCCTGTTGACCCCTCCCCTTTATGGCGCTAAGATTGCAACCACGGGGTGGAAATGAGGGGCCGATGGATTAGCAAGTCCAATAACCCAAGATAGCAATCAAAATCAATCACAAGTATTCTAAGACTACTTAATGAATCCTTAAGGGATCACAACCTAGTATCAAATTATGCAAGTGTGTAGAAATAGATCAAAAGCATGAAAAGATGCACACAAGCTTGACACGTGAGAGATTTATTTTAAGTCCAAATCAAAATGTTTTCAGAACAAGGAGAATACTTCATGATCCTTGCAACGTGCTTAGTAGATTTTACCTGATTTTTAGAAATTCTTGTTGAGCTTTTCCATGCAAGCAAGCTACGAACTCTCCAACAAGCCAACAAGCACACAAGATATGCAAGGTATATTCAACTTATGAAAACCATAGGGTTAGCTCTAAAATTAATTATTATCAAAAATAATAACCAAAAATTAAGCCAAATGACAACTCATATCATGCATTGAATCATATGAAAAATAAGTGCATACCCATCACAAAATTTTAATTTTTTTGCATTGCATTTGACCTAGTCAACAAGATCTAATTTTTTTGATATGATTTTGGCCACAAAAATAGAAATTCAGAATAGAGAACCCTATTAAAAAATAGAGAGATTTCCAAAAATGCAAATTTTTTAGAAAAATCTCTTCATTTGTGCCCTAGAGACCCATTTTATCAAAACAGACTAGTTTTTGCAAATTGACTATTTGAGCTATTAAATTGCATCCAAATTTAAAACACAAATAATAGACCCCCTATAGACTTTGAAGAGATTTTTGAAAATGTAAAAATTTTCAAAAAATATTCTGATTTGCGCCGAAAATTAATTTTTTATGAAAAATTGAAAAAAAATTATTAAAAATTCAAAAAAATTTAGAAAATTCTGAATTTTTTAATGAAGCTTCCCTAATATGTCAAAAATCTGTAAAAATAATTTCAGAGAAAAAATAAAAGATTTTTGGGAGATAAAATTAAATCTTTGAAACTTTGGGGTTTTAACTCCCAAAAAAAATCAAAACTAGCATGCAAAGGTGGGTTGCCCAATGGTGGGCGCCAGAAATGTGTGTGTGAAAATTGTACCTGATTTGTAGACACAACACTCAGTAAAACATTAGAGGTTAGTGATAATCAAAATCGTGCAAAATTGAAAACTATCTAACCAAGCGATTTACTGCCTTCTAATAGGTGCGAGATTGATGTTCTCAGATTGTAATTGAGATCAGTGACCTAGACGACACCTAAATGAAAGATTTGAATGCAATTGATCTAGATATGAATTGAATGCAATTAATCTATTTTTTTGGTATTTTTCTATGCAATAAGAATGATAAAAACTGATATGAATCTATGCTAGATGAAATTGATATGCTATGAATTGATCTATCTAACAATGATATGCAAAGCTATGAAATTCTATGCTATGATATGAAAAATATGCAATTGAAATTGATCTCACAAAGCTTTGAATTCGCAAGTTGATTCTTTCAAGCTCCAATTGTGCAAATTCTCCAAATTTGATATGCTATGATTCCTGTAGAGTAAGTTTGCAATTTGCGAGATGATTGAGAGATGAATTATGAAGAGCCGAGCATTATTTTTATAGAAATCCAAGGCTTTGGAGGTGCATGAAAAAAAGCCATAAATCACTCAAATAACTCAGGTTGATTTTTGAGTTATTTTTAAATAAAGGATAATTAACTCACAAAAACATGCAAAAGCTAAGCTTTAACTCAAAATAGAGTTTAGCTTTAATTGATAATTGACAGTTGTCTACTTTTATGATTGTGCATGTTTTATTTATGAATTAATTTAATAATAAAGTGATTTATGCTGAACTTAACTTCTTTTAAAAATAAAACAATTGATTTATGGGTTAATCAATTATTTAATCAAACTTTTATTAAAAACTATATTATTAAATAATGACAACTTGCTTTAATTAATTAAATAAGAATTTAATCAATTATTCATAGGATATTGGATTTATTGTCAAAATTAAATAATATAATTAATAATAGATAGAATTAAATTTAATTAAACAATTAAGTGGCAAGATAATAAATCTAATTAATTAAATATGAAAATACTTAATTAATTAAATTTTAGGATAAATGTGATTTATTGCCAAATAATTATTAAATTAAAGATAATTAAGATAATTAGGCATATTGCTAAGAATATTCCCCGATGCAGAATTTAAGATAATCAATTATGATTCGATGATGTTTAGATGTGCCTTAGGTTAGGACTTCGATGTCAATTTTGTTCAATTTGTCGATGTAGGAGGTTAATGAACTTATAGCCCATTTTTGGGGTATTACACTCATGACTCCTTTTGACACATTAGAACACTCAAGTGTGTCTTAATGGGTACTAAGACCCCTTAAGACACACTTGAGCATTCCAATGTGTCAAACAGGGTCATCAAGACTCCCTAGGGGTCCTAGTATGTCTTATCATGCGTTAGGACCCCTAGGGAGTCCCCATGACCCCTTTTGACACATTGGAATGCTAAAGTGTGTCTTAGGGGGTACTAAGATCCCTTAAGACACACTTGAGCATTCTAATGTGTCAAACGGAGTCATTGGGACTCCCTAGGGGTCCTAGTATGCCTTATCATGCATTAGGACCCCTAGGGAGTCCCCATGACCCATTTTGACACATTGGATTGCTCAAGTGTGTCTTAAGGGGTACTAAGACCCCTGAAGACACACTTGAGCATTCCAATGTGTCGAATGGGGTCATCAAGACTCCCTAGGGGTCCTAGTATCCCTTATCACACATTAGGACCCCTAGGGAGTCTCCATGACCCCTTTTGGCACATTGGAATGCTCAAGTGTGTCTTAATGGGTCCTAGGACCCCTTAAGACACACTTGAGCATTCTAATGTGTCAAATGGGGTCATCAGGATTCTCTAGGGGTCCTATTATGCCTTATCACATGTTAGGACCCCTAGGGAGTCCCCATGACCCCTTTTGACACATTGGAATGCTCAAGTGTGTCTTAAGGGGTCGTAGGACCCCTTAAGACACACTTGAGCATTCCAATGTGTCAAAAGGGGTCATGGGGACTCCCTAGGGGTCCTAGTATGTCTTATCACATGTTAGGACCCCTAGGGAGTCCCCATGACCCCTTTTGACACATTGGAATGCTCAAGTGTGTCTTAAGGGGTCCTACGACCCCTTAAGACACACTTGAGCATTCCAATGTGTCAAAAGGGGTCATCAGGACTCCCTAGGTGTCCTAGTATGTCTTATCATGCGTTAGGACCCCTAGGGAGTCCCCATGACCCATTTTGACACATTGGAATGCTCATGTGTGTCTTAAGGGGTACTAAGACCCCTTAAGACACACTTGAGCATTCCAATGTGTCAAACAGGGTCATCGGGACTCCCTAGGGGTCCTAGTATGCCTTATCATGTGATAGGACCCCTAGGGAGTCCCCATGACCCCTTTTGACACATTGGAATGCTCAAGTGTGTCTTAAAGGGTACTAAGACCCCTTAAGACACACTTGAGCATTCTAATGTGTCAAACGGGGTCATCGGGACTCCCTAGGGGTCCTAGTATGCCTTATCACATGTTAGGACCCCTAGGGAGTTCCCATGACCCCTTTTGACACATTGGAATGCTCAAGTGTGTCTTAAGGGATCCTAAGACCCCTTAAGACACACTTGAGCATTCCAATGTGTCAAACAAGGTCATCGGGACTCCCTAGAGGTCCTAGTACGCCTTATCACGCATGAGGACCCCTAGGTTTTCCCCATGACCCCTTATCACACATTAGGACCCCTAGGGAGTCTCTCTCTGCCTCCAGTGAACTATTCTTCAAAGCCTCCATTTTTGCGTAGCTAGGATTTATGACACCTGTAAAAGGCACATTTAATACAAAGATTTAGCCGACCACCTTTAAAGACCTAAAAGAAATGAGAAAAAAATTTAGGCCAAAAATACATACCGCATTTCTATATGTGGTACCGTAAGCTTGAACAATCTAGCTGGCTTCCTCTACTAAGGCACGAAGAACTTCATTAATGTATGCTCTAGGAGGAAGATTATAATTTCCATATTTCTACAAGAGTTTCTCCAAAATTTGTAATATTATATATATTATATTAGTATACATTAGTATATATATAATATATTATATATATTAGTATATTTAATAAATTAGTACATAATACATTAGTATATATATAATGTACATTATATATATCATATGCCTCTTGTTTATATATATATTATATACATCAATATATGTAAAAGTTTAATTTTTTTCATTTGCTCCCACCTTTTTTTCATTAGCCTGGGAATATCAGGTACTCGATATGGAATTGGATACCCAATTTTTGCCAGGCAATATTTTACCAAAATATTCCCTGTCCCCACAGACCAGATAATCACAGGATTTAAATACATTAATTTGACATTTCTTAGATTGTATTTTGAGTCAATAAACTTGGATTTGTATGTGGATTGTAACTTGTGCAGGAGCACCTATGAAGATGCCTATAGTCACCATGGATCCAATCAGAGATAGAAGGACAAAAGGATCCTTAATGGTTAATTGAGATCTTTTGAAGCCTATAATGGCAATTTGTAACAATCAATTTGATTTAAAAGTTAAATGTCCTAAAACTCTTCATAAGGACTTATGACCAAAATTATGTATGGGTGGCCAATAGTGCTAAGAAGGGATCTTACATGTCATATACTTATGTCATTTGCATGGTTTGAAGTCTTACATGTTTGATTGTTGTTTCTAATGCTTTAAGGATATTTTTTTTTATCATTTCAAACAATCTATAAAAGTTAAACCTCAAACATAATAAGCTTCACAGTTCAAATTTCACAAGCTTAATCATGATTAATTTCACAGTTCAAATTTCAAACATACCACTAACAGTCAGTTTAAAGTGGCTCATATCTTAGACCTCATGAGAGGTATCAACAAACTATTAGGTGCTATGGGATGATGTTTTTGAGGTCTACAATAACCTCTCTCGATTTTGGGCAATTCGACTTCATTTGCATTTGGCAAGGTGATCTCAGTCGATGCCAAAACTTGTAATGAGGGTTAGTTGAAAGTGGCTTTGTAGCGTATATTTCAAACCATCTAGCCTAGCATCAAACTGTCTACTCCATCAGCTCTGGTTGGCTGGATAAATTCTAGTGACAACTCTGTTCTTCCCACAGAGTCACCGGAACGCTCGCGACCACGCTCAACCCAAGTGACCCCAAGGTGCACTAAGCATGATTGGGCAGAAATCTTCTGGGGCTCATATCTCAGACCTCGTGAGAGGTATCAAAAAATTGTTAGGTGCTATGGGATCAAGTTTTTGAGGTCTACAATAACCTCTCTCAATTTTGGGCGATTCGACTTCGTTTGCATTTGGCAAGGCGATCTCAGTCAATGCCAAAACTTGCAGTGAGGGTCAGTTGAAAGTGGCTCAGCAGTGTATCTTTCAAACCGTCTAACCTGGCATTGAACCATCTACTCCATCAACTTTGATTGGCTGAGTAAATGCCAATGACAACCCCATTCTACCCAAAGAGTCATCGAAACACTCACGACCACGCTCGACCCACATGACCCCAAGGTGCACTAAGCATGATTGGGCAGTGATCTTTCGGGGCTCGTATCTCAGACCTCATGAGAGGTATCAACAAATTGTTAGGTGCTACAGGATCATGTTTTTGAGGTCTACAATAACCTCTCTCAATTTTGGGTGATTCGACTTCATTTGCATTTGGCAAGGTGATCTCAGTCGATGCCAAAACTTGCAATGAGGGTCAGTTGAAAGTGGCTCAGCAGTGTATCTTTCAAACCGTCTAACCTGGCATCAAACTATCTGCTCCATCAGATTTGGTTGGCTAGATAAATGTCATTGATAACTCTATTATTTCTATAGAGTCACCGGAATGCTCGTGACCACGCTCGACCCAAGTGACCCCAAGTTGCACTAAGCACGATTGGGCAATGATCTTTTGGGGCTTGTATCTCAGACCTCGTGAGAGGTATTGACAAACCATTAGGTGCTACAAGATCATGTTTTCAAGGTCTACAATAACCTCTCTCATTTTTGGGGGATTCAAATTCATTTGCATTTGGCAAGGCAATCTTAGTCGATGCCAAAACTTGCAGTGAGGGTCAGTTGAAAGTGGCTCAGTAGCGTATCTTTCAAACTGTTTGACCTAGCATTGAACCATCTACTCCATCAGCTCTGGTTGGCTGAGTAAATGGTACTGACAACCCTATTCTTCCCACAGAGTCACTGAAATGCTCGTGACCATGCTCGACCCAAGTGACCCCAAGGTGCACTAAGCACGATTGGGCAGCGATCTTTCAGGGCTCGTATCTTGGGCCTCGTGAGAGGTATCAACAAACCATTAGGTGCTACAAGATCATGTTTTTGAGGTCTACAATAATGTCTCTCAATTTTGGGTGATTCGACTTCATTTGCATTTGGCAAGGTGATCTCATTCGATGCCAAAACTTGCAGTGAGGGTCAGTTAAAAGTGGCTCAGCAACATATCTTTCAAACTATCTAACTTGGCATCGAACCGTCTACTCCATCAGCTCCAATTGGCTGGGTAGATGCTAGTGACAACCCCATTCTACCCATAGAGTCACTGGAATGCTCACGAACATGCTCGACCCAAGTGACCCCAAGGTGCACTAAGCATGATTGGGCAGCGATCTTCTAGGGCTCGTATCTCAGACCTTGTGAGAGGTATCAACAAACTATTAGGTCCTATGAGATCATGTTTTTGAGATCTAAAATAACCTCTCTTAGTTTTGGGTGATTCGAATTCATTTGCATTTGGAAAGGCAATCTCAGTCGATGCCAAAACTTGCAGTGAGGGTCAGTTGAAAGTGGCTCAGCAGCGTATCTTTCAAACCGTCTGACCTGGCATCGAACCATCTACTCCATCAGCTCTGGTTGGCTAGGTAAATGCCAGTGAAAACCTCATTCTTCCCACAGAGTCACCAGAATGCTCATGACCACACTCGACCAAAGTGACCCCAAGGTGCACTAAGCATGATTGAGCAGTGATCTTCTGGGGCTCATATCTTAGACCTCGTGAGAGGTATCGACAAATTATCAAGTGCTACAAGATTTTTCTTTTGAGGTCTACAATAACCTCTCTCATTTTTGGGCAATTCAACTTCGTTTGCATTTGGCAAGGCAATCTCAGTCGATGCCAAAACTTGCAGTGAGGGTCAGTTGAAAGTGGCTCAGCAGCATATCTTTCAAACCATTTGACCTGGCATCAAATCATCTACTCCATTAGCTCCAGTTGGCCAGGAAAACACCAGTGACAACCCCATTCTTCCCACAGAGTCACTGGAATGCTCGCAATCACACTCAACCCAAGTGACCCCAAGGTGCACTAAGCACGATTGGGCAGCGATCTTCCGGGCCTTGTATCTCAGACCTCATGAGAGGTATCAAAAAACCATTAGGTTCTATAGGATTGTGTTTTCAAGGTCTACAATAACCTCTCTCAGTTTTGGGTGATTCAACTTTGTTTGCATTTGGAAAGGTGATCTCAGTTGATGCCAAAACTTGTAGTGAGGGTCAGTTGAAAGTGGCTCAGTAGCGTATCTTTCAAACCATCTGACCTGGCATCAAACCATCTACTCCATTGGCTCTAGTTGGCTGAGTAAATGCCAGTGACAACCCTGTTCTATCCACAGAGTCACCGGAATGCTCGCAACCACGCTCGACCCAAGTGATCGCAAGGTGCACTAAGCACGATTGGGCAGTGATCTTTTGGGGCTCGTATCTCAGACCTTAGGAGAGGTATCAAAAAAAATTTAGGTGCTACAAGATCATGTTTTTGAGGTCTACAATAACCTCTCTCATTTTTGGGTGATTCGACTTTGTTTGCATTTGGCAAGTCGATCTCAGTCGATGCCAAAAATTGTAGTGAGGGTTAGTTGAAAGTGGCTCAGCAGCGTATCTTTCAAATCATCTGACCTGGCATCGAATCATCTGCTCCATTGGCTTTGGTTGGCTAGGTAAATGCCAGTGACAACCTCATTCCATTTTGCAATTGTTTGAAATGGAGAAAATAAATGAAATTAGCCAACGGAGTACGAAGGAAGTCATGATACCTTGTTTCCCCGTCACAATGAAAGTGAAATATTTTACAATACATTAATCTAGTTTGGTATCAAGACTATGCCTATTATTGTAGGACCATTGACATACTTTTTATCCATGCCTGCAAAGGGAGTTGTCAAAATATTCGATCTCCTCTTTCTCCTCGATACAATTCTTCTTGTCTATAGAGAGGTTGGGTGGATATATGGTTCAGTTACAAAGGACATTTTGACTGCTTTCAAAATGCATTGTCATGGATGGCATTCTATCTATTGTGTGCCCCCTAGGCCAACTTTCACAGGGTCTGCTCCAATTAACCTTTCAGATCAGCTTAATCAAGTTCTACATTGGGCTCGTGGATTAGTAGAAATTTTTCTGAGCAGACATTGTCCTATTTGGTATGGTTATGAAAGTAGACTGAAATGGTTGGAGAGGTTATCAATGCCACTATCTATCCAAGGACATGCCATCATCCTCAGGGTCGGTTATAATTTTAACTATCGAGTCCTATAAAAACTATGACTTGGAAGCATAGACAATATATGTAAACTATTCGACAGAATGCCCGCAAGCAGAGTATGACATATGGAATCATAGATAGGAGTAGTAGAACTAGTAAAAGGTATCCAAAAATGAAGTTTCCAAATCTTTTTCAGGTTAGACTAGTTGATGACAATGAGAATTGGTTTTGCACATCGACAGTATTGGCATTTGAGAACATGATAATCTATAACACAATTTCAATATTAAGACATTATCATTTCTAGAGAATGGCCCAACATTGAATGTCAAGGAGGACCCGACATCTTCCCTGATGGATAGAACCTTGTTTCATGCTTGATTGTTGGATTCATAGAGGGCTGGGACTATATCAGTGGGAAACTTAAGAGCAATTTTCAATACCAAGCTAATGATGCCTTCATGATGCATGATAATGCAGTTCTTTGTGATGACATTAGTCATGATTCAAAGATGTTGGCTTCAGGTTCACAGGGTGGGAAAATTGAGGAGGACGTGCTCACAATTTAATCCCAAAATACATATGTATGATGGCTTCGACAAAATGTTTCTTGTTGTCACTTGCATGAAGCGGTATGTGTGTGGAGAGCCAAAAATGACATGCTCTACTTATAGCACCAAGCGTCCAATCAAAACATAGGGGCATTAACACTTGTGTTGCAATAAGATCTAGATGGCACTATTCTATAGGAATAGATCTATTTTGAAAGACGTAGAGCACCAAGTAACATGGACTTTCATAAAAAAATATTACTAAGGCACTCGCAAAGGGAGACTTTAATGTATTTGAGAAAGAAGATGTGGATAGACATGTTCTCAAGAATTAGTTATTATAATAGGAAAGAAACTGACCGAAAGGGGAAAATAAGTAGGGCTCATAGATGAGATTTTGGGGGTTCTGAATTCTGCCTAACCTGAGAGACTTTGTGCCAGGGGAGGGATAGATTAGGATTTTTATTGTAATGTAGGGAAAGAGGGATTTTATTTTCAGATAATGATTAATGTATAGGAACAGCAGAATCTTTGTTCTTTTGCTGTATTCAAAGAAGGATATGTCAGCATATTAAAACTTTGATTTTAGATGCTCACTTTTTGATTGATATTCATCTTTGAATGATATTGGTTTCTTTTGAATGCATATCTATTATGTCTAATCATCAACATGATCATCTGTGGACTTTGTGCTATAGTTTTCCATGTATTTGGAAAGAACCATTCATCTTTCTCTCTTAGTTTCTTTTTGTAATGCATTGTTTAGGCAAATGAAATTTGTAGTGTTTACTATCCTTTTCTTTTCAATAAATTAGTCCCTTTGCCTCTATCTTGTGTTTACGAATAGATGTTTGTAAGCCTTTATTGCTTTCAGGTTAAAAGCATTATCATTTATAGTTTAGTTGATTTATTGTAAATCCTACACGGGGAGTTGTACCTAGATAATTCAAAGGGTGCTTACACTTCTCAATAGTGAAGTGACCCAATTGTTGGTGTTGGTTGAGTCTTTTTTTTTGGGCTTTAAGGGTCATTTTGTAAGCATTTCTTTGGAAGACAAATCTGTTCACCAACAAGAAGTTAAACCTCAAACATAATAAGCTCCATGAACAGGGTATTCCAGAGTAAAGAAAAACAAATGTAACTTCAACAAGATATAATTTAAATCATAATGATAATCATAGTCAAGATATAACTTCACCATTCAATTCCATAAACATGAATAATAAATATGTATATACAAAAGATGATGCAAATATAACATATAAATGAACATGTTCTATATATGTATGAAATGTATCAAAAGTATGTCCATATACAAATATGGCACATGCCATTTCAAAATGTCTACAAAATCAATGTTTTAAGGTGTACAATGTGGCATATATGCCATCTCAAAATGTGCCAAGTGTCATCTCTAAATGACCACAAAACTAAAACTACATCCTATGCTGTAGGGGGATCATCAAAATGTAGCCTCTTTGAAGAAGTATTGGGCTCTGACTGATCCTGCATAAAAAATGAGTTCAAACCAAAGTTAGATTGCTTACTTTATATGATATATATATATATATATATATATATATATATATATATATATATATATATATATATATATATATATATATATATATATATAGATATATAGATATATAGATATATAGATATAACTGAATACAAATAAATTTGTACTTGGTCTCTCGATCACCTACCACGATCAGGTGTCCTAGCATAAGTCCTCGGTAGTGAAGGGACCATGCCAACAATACCAACTCTGACCTATAAATATATATTTGCAATAATGAGATTAGTAGAGTGGTGCAACATAGAGTAATAAATCTACAAAATAGGATGATAGCATAATAAAATTACAAATTGATTGAACTAAAATTAAAACTTACATCTAGTGATCTCTCCTCTGGAATAGTGAGCTGGGTCAACAAAGAAATGAAAGATTCTCATGGGCCCTCCCTCATAGTCGGAGTAACCTATGAGAGTAAAAAGATTGTCAATTATATATCAATGTACTTCATCATAGCAACCCTAGTTACAAAATACAAATAACAATATGTAAAAGTCTACGTACAATTGGGCTATCACTCCGAATCGAGACACCTGTAACCCTACATTACCAAATCGGTGTTGGGACATCATCAATAGCCACACCCTATACAATAAAGTGCAAGTAAAATATTTATTACTACACACAAGTGGCATACGTATGCATGCATAATTAATCTTAAACAATTAACTACCTTTCCTTTGTCGACACCTGATGAAGGAACCCCCTCATGTGCCCCACTGACATCAGCTGTAGCCTATAAGAACACAATAAGATGACAATATATATTAGTAAATGTATGAATTTTATTACTCTAATTGATAGAGATTTAAGCATGTACACCAAATGATATAAAAAAAAACTAATGGGTACATAATTTATAATACACCATATAGTCATCAAGGCCAAATGAAATGGCCAAAAGTGTGGACTCATCCACCTGTCTCACCTCCTCCAGTGTCATTGACTGAACATAAATGGAAAAAATATATATACATAAGTGCATGCAATCATTAAAACTAATCTAAATAAATGAATTATTTTTAAATTAAATAAGTCATGTGAAAAATTTATTTATAATGTTTACTCTTACTGTATCAACAGGAGTCAATGGCTCTACGTGCACCTCTTGAGCACTCTCATGAGATGTAGATGCTCCATGAGGTGTTGCAGCCTCTGTAGTTGCCTCTCTTGCATCCCCCTCATCAAGATCATGAAACTGATATATATCAGAATTAGTAAGTGGTCTGAGGCACATATGCCTACACATAATGCACATATGGGGCTCGCATACATGTGAACTCCGATGAGATGTCAATGCGCCAACAACATGCATAGGAGGAAACACTAACCTGGTCTATGTGATCAACTAATCACTCAGTAAATGAATGGCTCTAATAGTCTGTTCAGTAGCCTCTACAATGATATCAGGATGTTGCACTGGAGGAGGGGGTGCAACATTAGTGGGCAGGACAAAGGTAGTGGCCTTTTGGTGCTGGGAAGATGGCCTAGTCTGAGGAGCTCCTTTGCCTACGCCCATGTTGGGCCTCATACTCCAATAATCAACATGGTGACCAAGCACAAACTTAGCATACAATTTTTTAAGGAAATAAAATGGGACCTCCAAATTTCTATGGGGTGGTTTATCAAAAACCATCCACTAGCGATCCCAAAAGTTTGTGCGCATTGCTTCATTTGTGCACCATTTTATTGATAATTTGGGCTTTTTGGGGTCAACTGGTATTCTAGTTTTAGGATCGACAAAAAGGGCAGCTATATCTTCCTTACTTATATTAAGGGCCGCAATCCCATCATGGTCAAGCCCATCATCAAATTGGGCATGCATATCATCACGCCAATGAAGAGCAACATTATGTTGTTGCGCGAGTGTGTCAATATTTTCAACAATTGCATTTAGTGTGGCAAGCATGGGACCTAATGTAGGTATATTTTGATACGTGTTTTGAAAACCTCGTATTGTGTTCAAATTTTCTTCTATCAAATCTTGTAAAGATTTAGGGTTTAGATATGGGGGATTGTTTTTGAGATTGTTATGTGGAGGGTTATTTTCTTCATTGTCAGTAATGCCTAATTAAATAAAAAACAAATCTAAATTTTAAATATTATTACAAATATAAATACAAAACCCTATTTAAAAAAAATGCTACATTTAGAATGAAAATGAAATAAATTAATAAAAATATACAAATAAATACTTACTTAATATGCTCAGAGTCAAATTTGTTGTTTCCAATATCAGGTACTTGAAAATCTATCGGGTATATGAAAATCACGGAAAGAAACTTGAAGAAAATCGTGCAAGGAAATGAAGAAAAGGGCTTGTGGGTTTTGGATTTATGCCACAGTTATCAGGTACTTGATGTTTTTAGGTACCTGATTTGGCCTGTACTTTGGTGGCAGGTTTGCCCAGGTGTACTGACACCCAGGCCTACTAAAAAGTCAACAAGTGCTTTCATGCACTTTTGGATGAGTGAAAAGTGAATATTTTTCACATTGCCACTTTTTGGCCCTTCATCTTCTTGCACATACCCTATGATCTAGTACATCTAAGGAGGATGCAAGTGCATGTCTTAATTGTGCTTGCCTAGCCCTTAACTTAGCCATTTCTTCCTCTGCCTTCCCAATTTTGTCTAACTGACCCTGATAGACATTGTTGCACATGTTTATATCTGAGGAGGGATCTAGCACTGAAGTCTTTACTACATCTATCATGGCTTCTACTTCCTGAATCTTCTTATAAGGATCTCCAATTAGTTTGTCCTTATCCATATTGTCAGCTATTATTTTCCTTCCTTTAGTTGCTATTTCTTTGAACAAAGCTTGACCAAATTTTAGTGAATTAAGGTCAAGAGTGAAGTTACTTATTAGTTCACTTAGCCTTTTCTTCAGGTACTTTTCTTCTACTAATTTGGCAGTTGATTCTTCTAGGCTAGAGAAGTTTACCTTGAAGCTTGTTAGGATGGTATTGACATCATCCATAGAATGTACTTTGGTTACCTTCTTCTCTTCTAGTAGTAGACTATTTAGAATGTTGATTGACTCAACAAACAATGGATTTCTCATCACTTGTTTCTCCTTGGCTTTCTCCATTGCAAGCCCATTGATTTTGATCAAGTCTTCTTGTCCCCAAGAATCTAGACTGGTTGGCTCAGGGGTCAAACTTGAAAAAAATGATATTGAGGACTTGGGAGTGAGAGATGATTTGTCCATGATTTCATTCTTGACCTTCACAGATGAATCAAGTTCATTTCTCTTTTCTTCTTTTTCTTTTCCTTCTTTCTTTTCCTCTTCATTTTTCAGTCATGTTATGTCTTCAATCTGCACTTCCTTTTGATGCATAAGAGTTTCATCATCGTATAGTATATCTACCTCTTTTTTACTCACAAAGGCTTCCTCAAATTTGTCTAAGTCTTTGTCAGTGGCTGCCATTGATATTTCCACATTATCAATCATTATTATGTCATCTTTTTGTGTTCCAGGCTTGGGCGCAGATTTTATTACATCATCAGGCACTATCACTATGGGTGCAGAATCTTGTGGACCTATTGTAGGTGCATTAGTGACCTCAACTACTATTCTCGATGAACTACAACTGATTGAATATCTGAATGACTTGAAAATCAATGATTAGAGATCACCAAGTACTGAATTGATATGTAAGATAGTTAAATCAGTCATTATGTTGTCATTGATGTCAACTATTTTTGACAGTACTTATCATGTTGGTTGCAAACATCTAAACATCTAAATAGGAGAGAAAAGATGAAGAATTGAGATATCTACATGGAGAAAGATGGATATGATAGATGAGGATAAGGAATACTTTGGGTAACTTATTGATGAGTCTTTGATTTCATATTATTGACTTGATTATGTTACAGTAATCTATTATGAAGATGGAAGAAAAACTTGTCAAAGTAGTGTGGTCAATAAATGAAAAATTTTAGTATACACTGAGTCATCACAATGTATACCAAGTGACAGTAATAACCGAGCTTGTATTCACTGACACATCTCTTTGATAACCAAGTATGGATGAAATTATTAAATGCTTAGGTTAGCCGATAGAAATTGATGAGTTGGAAAGAGTTATGATTTCGAGATTAAGGATAAAGTTTGTTATGAGATCCACGGTTGACAAAATTTAGAAAATATCTAAAGGATGGAATTGAAACGTGTTATTGACACATCTCCCGAGGAGAGTTTAAGAGGCAAAATCAATGAATGAAATTAAGCGATAAAATCTTATGGTTGATATGAAAATGGTTTATCTGTCTATATAAGATATATGAGTTTCTTTATTGAAACATGCCAGAAGAAAGGAGACTATAGAGATTTCATGTGAGTATAGTTTCATGCATGTCTGATCAGACTGGTTAAAGAAGAATCAAACTGCAGAATAGTACTAAGTGTTAGAGTGCTATTACTGAGTGAAAGTAAGTTGAGAAAGTGAATTGATATGTTGATCAGAGGATTTTTAAGGGCTTTGAATAGATCTAAATATCTGTAAATCAAGTTGTATTGTAATCAGATCAATGACTGTTTTAGTTTAACTATTGATATAGAAAAATCTCTTGACCGAGTGGACCTAAAAGTATTTAAATTGTTTCCCATGACATTCAAGGAATGTTCATTGTTACCTTGTTGACCCCATAGTGAATGCTAGTCAAAAGCTAACAGTTAGTGTTAAATCCTCTAACAAGGTCACACCTAACAGTGTGTTTGTAAACCTTTAACAGGATTGGCTCTTCATCGAGCTCCCTTTAGAAGAGTGAAAATTATTTTGGGTTACTGGTCCCAGGTGGTTTTTCCCTTAACAAGGTTTCCATGT
Organism: Chamaecyparis obtusa; assembly: GCA_027943335.1. Taxonomy (NCBI): domain Eukaryota; kingdom Viridiplantae; phylum Streptophyta; class Pinopsida; order Cupressales; family Cupressaceae; genus Chamaecyparis; species Chamaecyparis obtusa. Next base: position 4,783,395 of record BSBK01006771.1, on the reverse strand, counting down.
TAAATCATTGTGTTATGTGTTTTTATGATGATTGTTTTATTGTCATACTTTACATACTGCATATTCAATTTGGTCAGTAATCACTATGAGTTAATTGACTGGTAATCGGTAAATGCACATACAATTTAGTAGTTTATGTTACCGAGTTGCATAATTAGTTTATATTGTTTTGAAGTGGTACATCTTGATAATTGGGACTGTAGGATGACTGATCTAACTAATTCACCCCCCCTCTCAATTATTCTAACAATTGGTATCAAATCTATATTGATTGCTTGGAACAAATTTTTAAGGACTTCAGTAGAAAGATCACAAGATGTATAAGAGGGAAGTGCCAAAGATGAACAAGGACAACTTTACTATATGGAAAAGTTGAATGAAACTTCACATAACTAGAATCAGAGATTCTAGCTTGCATCTACTTGAAAATGGCTACTTACAACCACCGACTGGAGCTTTGACTCTTGATCAACTGAAAGATCGACATGAACACAACATGACTATGATAGAGATTGTTGCTTCTCTTTCTGATGTTGAATTTGAGGATGTCAAAGATTACAGTACTTTAAAAGAAATGTGAGACAAATTAGCTCAAGTCTATGGTGGTGATGTTAATGTCAAGAGAGCCAGAGCTGAAAGCCTAAGGGGAAGATTTGATGATATGAAAATGAAAGGAGGAAACATAGTACAATACACAAATTGAATAAAGGAGGTAGTCAAGGCTATCAAAGGATCTAGTGGTATCATTGATGAAGACACAGTGGTAAGTAAGATTATAAGAACCTTGTTTCCTGCTTATGCAATCAGAATATCTGCTATACATGAAATGAGGTCTGTACCTGGCAATACTCTTACTCTTGATAGTTTGATCGGTAAGCTTACAACTTTTGAGCTGACAACTTTGATAACAGCTTTGTACCAACTGTTGAGTCTTCTTTCATGTCTTGTCTGAACATTAGCAAATCTAGTAGTAGACACAATATAAGGAATGATAGTGATAGCAATATTGATGATGAACTAGATGAACTTGAAGCTCTTATTAGCCAAAGATTACCTAAAGGAAAAGGTAGATATAAGGGTAAATTACCTTTAGCCTATTTTAATTGCAAAGAAGTTGGACACATTGTTGCAAGATGCCCAAACAGGAAATCATAAGACAATATCAGAGAAAGATCTAAAAGTAGAAGTTATGGTCAAAGATACAATAGAGATGACCGATAGAACAATAGAGAAAATCAAGATCACAAAGATGAAGGAAAAAAGTTCTGTGGCATTACTGAAGAAGAGGAAGATGATTCTAATACCGACATCGATGATGATGTTGAAGTAGTATTTGTTTCAATGAAAGATGACTCAGAGGAAGAAGAAAGGTATGTACAAACATCACTTATTTCTAAAGTTAGTAAAAATGATACTTGGATCATTGATAATGGTTGTACCCATCACATGATTGGTGATGAAGAAAAGTTTGATCATCTTGAGCACTATAATGGAGGATCAGTAAAAATGGGTAATGATACACCTTGTATGGTTAAAGGAAAGGGATCTTTATTGATAAATGATAAAATCACATGTGATAATGCTTATTGGGTAAAAGGACTGAATTACAATTTGCTAAGTGTGGCATAGCTTAACATCTCAGGTCACCAAGTAGCTTTTGAAAGAAAGAAGGTAAAAATATTTGATGATGGCGGAAAGCTTGTTGGAACAGGAGCACAATCAAAAGGTAACTTATTTTATCTTGACAATGCTGAGACTTCTTGTTTACTGATGAAAAATGAGGATGCATGGTTATGGCATAAAAGGCTATGTCATGTAAATTTTGATAACATGATTAAGATTAGTAGAAATAAAAAGGTTAGAGGTCTTCCTAGCCTAACAAAGCCTAATCATGTTATGTGTTATGAATGTCAAAAAGGGAAAATGACAAAATCTAGTTTTAAGAGTAAAGACTATTCAACAAAGAAAATCTTAGAATTAGTTCACACCAACCTATGCGGTCCTATGAGAACTTAGAGCTACTATGGAGATAGATATTTTATTCTATTTGTTGATGATTACACTAGATTGATGACTGTCATGTTCTTAAAAGAGAAATCTGAGGCATTTAAGATCTTTAAATGGTACAAAGCAAAAGTAGAAAAAGAAACCTGGAAATAACTGAAATGCTTGAGATCTGATAGAGGTGGTGAGTTTATTTTTGATGAATTCACTAACTATTGTAATGAGCATGGTATAAAAAGATAGGTTTCTGCACTGAGAACACCATAGCAAAATGGGATTGCTGAAAGGAGAAATAGATCAATTATTGATTGCACAAGGACACTGATGATAGAAAATAATGTTGCTCAAACATACTGGAGGGAAGTGGTTAGCACAACTGTATATGTTCTTAACTGAGTACAATTGAAGAAAGACACAAACAAAACACCCTATGAGTTATGGTTTGGTGACAAACTGATTGTAAGTTACTTCAGAATTTTTGGTAGAAAATGTTTTATTTTGAAAGATGATAGGAATAGGAAATTTGACTCTAAAGGGGATGAGGGAATATTTCTTGGATATTCTACTAAAAGAAAATCTTACAAGTGTCTGAATAAGGTTACAAATAAGATGATTGAAAGTACTAATGTCAGAGTTGATGAATTTTCTAATAAAAATGATGAAGAAAGAAATAAGGAACCGGAAGAATATGGTAGATTTGTTATTGTTGAACATCCAGAGTACCTATCGAAGCCATGGGCTGAGTTGATTGAGCATCAGGAAAATAACACCAAGAATGACAAAGGGAAATCGAGGATCGGGATGAAGCTACCGAGCAAGGAAATGAACCTGAACTGAATGAAGAACAAAGAAGAGATCAAGTGCTAAAAAAATTTGTCAGAAGACATCATCTTGAGAACCAAATCATTGGAGACAAGCAAGCAGGAATGATGACAAGAAGTAAGTTAAGACAAAGAACATGCTTAATTTGTGAATTTGAGCTGAAGAATGTTAAGATTGCACTAGAAAATGATGAATGGATTGTTACAAGCAGTGGTTGTTGTTGCACCAAAAGATCGACCTGTTAATGCTTGATGCAACCACTAGACTTATAGAAGACATAGGAGGTTGTTAAACCATGTCACAAATCCTAAGGGGAGCATTGACCATTTTACCAATAATCTCCCCCTCAGTGTTACCTGAGGGGATTCAAACTTGTGACCAAGCTCTGATACCACTTGTTACAAGTAGTGGTTTTTGTTGCACTAAGAGATCAACTTGTTAATGCTTGATACAACCACTAGACTTATAGAAGACACAGGAGGCTGTTAAACCATGTCACAAATCCCAAGGAGAGCACTGACCATTTTGCCAACATGGATAAATGCTATGAATGAAGAGATAGAAAAAATTGAGAAAAATAAGACATGGACCTTAGTACATAGAGAAAAAGATAAGAATGTTATCGGTACTAAATGGATTTTTAGAAATAAGCTAAATGAGAATGGAGAAGTTACAAGAAACAAAGCTAGACTAGTTTGCAAGGGATATGCACAACAAGAAGGAATTGATTATGGTGAAACTTTTTCACTTGTTTCTAGACTAGGAGTCTGGATGTTACTTGCATATGTTGTACATAAGAAGTTCAAAGTCTATCAAATGGATGTTAAGGAAACATTTTTGAATGGATTACTAGAAGAGGAGGTCTACATCAAACAACTAGAAGGGTTTTTTTATCCGAATCAGAAAGACATGGTATATAGATTACACAAAGATTTATATGGTTTAAAGCAAGCACCTAGAGCTTGGCATGAAAGGTTACATACTTATCCAAATTTTTATATGAAAGGAGGATCTGATGATACTATCTTGATTGCTAAAATATTTGTGGATGATATAATCTTTGGAGGACAAGATCATATATGTAAATCACTTGCTAATGAAAGGAGAAATGAATTTTAAATGTCTATGTTTGGAGAGATTAAGTTCTTTCCAGGCTTGTAGGTTATTCAGCAAGATGATGGAATTTTCATCACACACTCAAAGTATATAAAGGAAGTATTGAGAACATTTGGCATGGAAGATGCTAAACTAGTTGGAACACCGATGGTCACAGACTACAAATTAACAAAAGATGATGAAACTATAGAGGTAAATCAGACATTGTACCGATCCATGATTGGTAAACTAATGTATATAGTACATAGTAGGCTAGATATTGCACATGTAGTGGGGATTATTGCTATATTTTCTACCAATCCAAAGGATTCACATATGGTTGCAGTAAAAAGAATCTTGAGATACCTGAAGAAAATAGAGGAATATGGCTTATGGCATCCTAAGGAAGGAAAATTTGAACTAAGAGTCTACACTGATGCAGATTGCATTGGAAATATAGATGATGGAAAGAGCACATCTGGAGGAGCATTTTTATTTGGTGAAAGACTTGTTACTTGGACAAGTAAGAAACAACCTTGTATTTCTCAATGAACTGTTGAAGAAAAGTATGTTGTCACTGCTGTAAACTGTTCAAACATTGCTTATATCAAACAAGTGTTGGAAGCAATGAATGAGGTAATCACTGAGCCGGTGATTATATTGTGTGATAACACTAGTGCAATAAATATTTCTAAGAATCTTGTAATGCATTCAAAGAAAAAACATATTTCTATTAAGTATCACTACTTAAGAGAACAAGTACAGGAGAAGCAAGTAAAGCTGGAATATGCTACATCAAAGGAGAAACTTGCTGATATTTTTACCAAGCCTCTACCGAATGACACTTTTGAATACTTGAGGACTAGACTAGGGGTTCATCCCCTGTCTATCGGTCACTAACATGATCTAGAGGTTGCATCAGCCTATTCTTATTAGAAGATCATTCATATTGATGCAACATAGCTCACACTTTGGATAATGTCTAAGGTTGTGAAAGATTTGTACAAAATTTTGCCTATTAGTATACTGAGATACATTATTTGCAGCAAACAATAGTGAGTTACTTAGCTATTGAAGAGTTGTATGTTTTATGTTTTTCTTTGGCATTGTTGTCAAAGGGAGAGTGATTGAGAGATATTGAGTATGAAATAAGAAATCAGTTTCCTAAGAACACAAAGGAAGAGATATACAAAGAGATTAATGGAAAATCTATCTAAGGGAGAGATAATCTGAGAAAGTCAAGGAGAGTTTTGAAGACTTGTTGCTGAGAACAGAAGGAATTTTAGAGCTAAAAAGATCTGATCCACAGAAGAGAGTCTGCACTAGTAATGTTGTTATGTAATGTAGCGATTAAACATATTAAATATCAAGTTGAGGGAGAGCTTATAGTGGTACAACATTTACTTACATAGTTTTAGAATACATGTTTAGTATGTGTATGGCATATTTCATAATTTCTTGTGTTGCCATCAATGCCAAAGGGAGAGATTGATGAACTACAACTGATTGAATATCTAAATGACTTGAAAATTAGTTATTAAAGATCACTGAGTACTAAATTGATATGTAAGATAGTTAAATTAGTCATTATGTTGTCATTGATGTCAACTAGTTTTGATAGTACTTATCATGTTGGTTCCAAACATCTAAATTTTCTTCATGAAAGCTAAGCGCGAGAGAAGGTATGTGATTTCTTCATCTTTGATTGGTATCTTTGATAGGAAACTTCTTTCGAGCCTCTCGCATCATATTCAACAACAAATTTCAAATGCATTGCATTTTATTTGATCATGAATGCTCACTAAAATGACCGCATTCTACTAGTGTTGTGCCCTAGTCCATGCTTTATCTCCATTATTTGATGTTATTGGTGCTTTACTCAAGGATATCGATTCACTATTTTGAAATGTTTGGATTTACATTTGTTGGTATTACAATTCATCATATTATATAAAGTATGTTTAAGAAGTTTTAGTGTCTAAACACTCAACTAATCCCTCTAACCAATTAGGAGTGGTTGGGGAAGTTGAGAGGAAAGTTTTCAAACATTCATATTCACTTATTGAATGCTTTGGAGACTACTGGTTTGACTATCCATGCATTAATGTTTAGAAGAGATCAATAAAGTATGTAAAGACATTCTTACATGTTTGAAGAGGTTTGAGAGGCACTTATCATGACTATACCCTCACAAATAGTAGCATAGACTGGTTTTACTAAGTTTCCTTTCTCTATTTTGAGGTTTCCTTTTTTTTCCACAAGGGTATAGTCAGAGGGTTCATTGACAAAATGATCCTTTGAATGGTTACTATGAATATGAATGATTCAATATAGAATATTTATCATTTTACTTAAAGTTTGGAATAGCTTATGCAAGGGTGAAAGTACTTTTGATCATTTTGGTTGTGATTGTTCCTCTACACAGTCAAGAAATGTAACTGTCTAATTATTATATGTAATGTTGAATGGATTAAATGCTTTATTCTTGGTAGAAGTGAATGGAAGGAATAGTGTTGGTCTTAGATTTCATTTATTATTGAATTCAATGGTTTCCAAGATGTGTTGAGGAGTTTTCTCCTTGTTTAATGTTAATTGTTCCTGCAGAATCCACTCATACAATAGTGAAATTGTTGTGGTCCCACAACCATGCTCCCCAAAAGGCCCTTTTGGCCTCAGCCCCCCCCCCCCTTCTAGCTTCTACTTGTTTCACTTCTATTGTCTTTGGTTTTTGTCTGTAGTTGTTTTTGTCAGTGTTCGGCCTTTTTGGCTTTGTCACCCTTTCACACTTTCAGGTGTCTGAAAGTGCAAAAAGGTTAGTGGAGCTAGTGGTGCATCTTTTTGGATCTTTTAGACCTAATCCTCTTTCAGCCTTAACCCCCTTTTCAGATTTTGTAGAGATCCAAAACCCCAGAGGTCCAACTCCCACAAGGGAGTCAACCTTTCAAGTATTTTAGCCTTTCGGGGGTCCGATACCCCCAAAAAGGCTAAACTAGCTGACATATAGGGTGCTTATGTCAGCAACTCAAATAGCCTATAAAAGGTGCATGAGGGTTTTTGAACCCTCACTTTTGTGCTCGCTCCTCTGCTTCGAGCCTGTTCATTCATTGCTTGTTTCTTTTTTCCTTGTCTTGGTCTCATCTACTCATTGGTCATCCTCAAGTTCATCACCTTCTAGGTTGGTGGTCCTTCAAACCTCTTTGTTAGTCTATTGGGTCTTAGATTAGGATCCTCATTTTCAATCTTTTTTAGCTTGTTCTAGTTCAGAAGTTAGTGTTCGTTTGACCTTGTCCTTAGGTCTAGGTTGTTTAGAGTCAGCCTTTTGGGCCTTGGGGATTGTCAAGGTAGTCACCTTGCATCCCCATGATGATTTTGTGGTCAAATTCATCATCGGACTCATTTTTTAGTCTGACCAAGAAAACCCTAATTTTAGACCTTTGAGGTCTAAAACTTTCAGCCACCTTGCAAAAAATTCTCTTAAGTGCTGGAACCTTTCAGCATTTTGGTGCTACCACACACCAAAATAATTCACACCTCCAAAATGCCAAAATAGACCTTGCCCTATGTTCTTTGTTTTCAGCCTTGTCAGACATTTCAGCCATTTCGAGCTTATCGCACGCTGAAGTATCCTCCATTTTCTACATCACCAAGAGTTTGTTCCAAGTACTGCTCGACCTTTTCATTGTTATCAGACTTTGTGGCATGCAAAAAAATTTCTACCTCTATCTTGTTGAAAGGGTCGACAAGCAGAGTTTTGAGCCCCTTTTCATCCCTTTCATCCTTTTCGGCCTTTCAGAGGTCTGGTACCTCTAAAAGTCTGAAAGGTCAAAATCACTTATGTGGCCCCTTTTGAGCTTGATTTTAGTAATGCACTTTGCTTTTTGAGTTTGTTTTCCTCCTATCCGATTACTGATCTATGTTTCATCCTATCCACAGATATGGCCAAGAAGGTATTGGCATCACCAATGATGAAGTATCAGTTCAAAGGCTATCACTAGCCATCCAAAGTGACCGACCTACATGTAGGAATAACTGATATGGACATTAGGAATGTAAGTTGGAATGAGTACTTGAATAAGTGTGCTCAACCAGTGGAATGCTCAGAGGACTGCACTTCATTAGTCCACTTCTCTCTAGTGAATGCGGCAGTGCACCCAGTTTCCATCCAATTAGCAAAACTAATCAATACACTAGCCAGTAACTATGTGCCAGATGAGTGCATGGTCAAGAATAGTGTTGGAGAGGTAGTCCTAGACCTGATGCTCGACAACATTGAATATTTTTTCCATCTACCCAAAGGGGTAGATAAGTTCTTCAATTTCAACATCAATAAGGGAATGGAATTCTACAACAAGGACATTCAGAGGACTCACAACATTGTTAAAAATTAGTACCTAATGTAGCCATTTCCCAAAAATAGATTGGATAGAATTAATATGAGGAGAGGCTATATGAAAGAAGATATGTAGGCAGCCATAACAATGATCAATAGGGTGTATGGGCTGCCTAAGTCCCACCAACTGGAGCCTTGGATGATCTTCCTAATCCAAAAAATAAAAGAAAGGTAGGCAAGGTTTGATTGGGTGGCTATCCTAAGTGACCAACTGGATGAATAATTGATTCAGGTGAAGAAAGACCCCCATTTCTACATGAAATCCTATGTCATGTACCTATTGGCCACCAGGGAAGTGTATCTAGGATTGACCAAGGTTGGGGCAATGGGTGAAAAGAACACATGGCCATTCACCTTGTATCCACAACTAGTGAGGAAAGACTTCTACATACACAATAGTCCAAAGTTCAGAATAGTCAATGATGCCTTCATCTTTGCAATCATATGCTCCATTGAGGGAGACTATGCCAAAAGGTTATCAATAGAAGCAATGGCTAAAGTAAAGGCCATTGGGGATTTCTATATACAATTCTAGACATTCACATACATTCAAGTGGCAAGAAGCACCTTAGTGCCCAAGAAGCTCCCAAGGTACCCTTCTGATAGAGGAGTCCTAGAGATTGCAAGGTAGTTATCCAATGCCCATGAGCACATCAAGCACAAGAAGAAGCATTGCTGGGATTTTCCTATTTCCATCGGCCCCCACTATGTACTAGTCATGAAATTCTATAGGTCTTTGAATAGAGAATGGGATGAATTCCCATTGTTAACTTACAACTTGGTAAGGCATCACTTTGATCCCATTGGTACCTATAGCCACATAATGGGAAGACACTACATTCATGAGTTTCATATTGAAGACCAATACCATTGGGCTAATTGTGTGGATGATTATGACGTAAGAGTCCGTGACTATTGCTGGATGAGTCTAGAGCTAGCACAGGGTGCACTTTTGTTAAGGATTCTGCAGAAGGCAATAGATGCTAACTCAGACAAAATTTTGGATTCTATATATAACACAGACAAGGTGTACACAAGGGCTATCCTTAATGCGGAGGTAGATCAAGATGAAAATGATAGTATGGATTTCAAAGCCCAGCATATGATTAAGATGACTAAATCTTGGATTGCTCATCCTTTCCCAATGCAACTGCTCCCCATGAAGCAACTTCTGGAGAAACCCTCTCGAGGGAAGAAGAAGGGAGAGAAGGTACTGAAACCACAATTCAAAGAAGCCACTCCTCTGAAGCCAAAAACTATATATCAGCATGAGCACCCTACTGCATACAGTCCAACCATGCATTCCACGAAGGTGAAGACCAAGATGACTGGATTTATTTCACCTCCAGAGGCACCTTCACCTAGTGACCATGATTCTCTAAGCTCGGTGAAGAGAACAAAATTCAAGATCATAGGACCCAAGCCAACTAAAGTCACTAAAGGGAATGTGTACAAAATAAAGAAAGGCTCAACACCTACACAAATGGATGCCCTGGAAGAGGATGATGAAGATGAGCTAGATGATGTCCACCTTAGTAGGAGGACCTAGTCTATGGGATTCCTGAAGAAAAGGAGAATTGGTGATTAAACCCTCATTGTGGTAATTGGCATTGTTTCTATGTGATTCCTTATACTTTCATGTTCCATAAGTGCAGGCCGAAATAGTGAATGTTGAGGGCTTGTCCACCATGCTCCCCAAAAGGCCCTTTTGGTCTCAGCCCCCCCCCTTCTAGCTTCTACTTGTTTCACTTCTATTGTCTTTGGTTTTTGTCTGTAGTTGTTTTTGTCAGTGTTCGGCCTTTTTGGCTTTGTCACCCTTTCGCACTTTCAGGTGTCTAAAAGTGCAAAAAGGTTAGTGGAGCTAGTGGTGCATCTTTTTGGGTCTTTTAGACCTAATCCTCTTTCAGCCTTAACCCCCTTTTCAGATTTTGTAGAGATCCAAAACCCCAGAGGTCCAACTCCCACAAGGGAGTCAACCTTTCAAGTGTTTTAGCCTTTCGGGGGTCCGATACCCCCAAAAAGGCTAAACCAGCTGACATATAGGGTGCTTATATCAGCAACTCAAATAGCCTATAACAGGTGCATGAGGGTTTTTGAACCCTCACATTTGTGCTCGCTCCTCTGCTTCGAGCCTGTTCATTCATTGCTTGTATCTTTTTTCCTTGTCTTGGTCTCATCTACTCATTGGTCATCCTCGAGTTCATCATCTTCTAGGTTGGTGGTCCTTCAAACCTCTTTGTTAGTCTATTGGGTCTTAGATTAGGATCCTCATTTTCAATCTTTTTTAGCTTGTTCTAGTTCAAAAGTTAGTGTTCGTTTGACCTTGTCCTTAGGTCTAGGTTGTTTAGAGTCAGCCTTTTGGGCCTTGGGGATTGTCAAGGTAGTCACCTTGCATCCCCATGATGAGTTTGTGGTCAAATTCATCATCGGACTCATTTTTTAGTCTGACCAAGAAAACCCTAATTTTAGACCTTTGAGGTCTAAAACTTTCAGCCACCTTGCAAAAAATTCTCTTAAGTGCTGGAACCTTTTAGCATTTTGGTGCTACCACACACAAAAATAATTCACACCTCTAAAATGCCAAAATAGACCTTGCCCTATGTTCTTTGTTTTCAGCCTTGTCAGACATTTCAGCCATTTCGAGCTTATCGCACGTTGAAGTATCCTCCATTTTCTACATCACCAAGAGTTTGTTCCAAGTACTGCTCGACCTTTTCATTGTTATCAGACTTTGTGGCATGCAAAAAAATTTCTACCTCTATCTTGTTGAAAGGGTCGACAAGCAGAGTTTTGAGCCCCTTTTCATCCCTTTCATCCTTTTCGGCCTTTCAGAGGTATGGTACCTCTAAAAGTCTGAAAGGTCAAAATCACTTATGTGGCCCCTTTTGAGCTTGATTTTAGTAATGCACTTTGCTTTTTGAGTTTGTTTTCCTCCTATCCGATTACTGATCTATGTTTCATCCTATCCACAGATATGGCCAAGAAGGTATTGGCATCACCAATGATGAAGTATCAGTTCAAAGGCTATCACTAGCCATCCAAAGTGACCGACCTACATGTAGGAATAACTGATATGGACATTAGGAATGTAAGTTGGAATGAGTACTTGAATAAGTGTGCTCAACCAGTGGGATGCTCAGAGGACTGCACTTCATTAGTCCACTTCTCTCTAGTGAATGCGGCAGTGCACCCAGTTTCCATCCAATTAGCAAAACTAATCAATACACTAGCCAGTAACTATGTGCCAGATGAGTGCATGGTCAAGAATAGCGTTGGAGAGGTAGTCCTAGACCTGATGCTCGACAACATTGAATATTTTTTCCATCTACCCAAAGGGGTAGATAAGTTCTTCAATTTCAACATCAATAAGGGAATGGAATTCTACAACAAGGACATTCAGAGGACTCACAACATTGTTAAAAATTAGTACCTAATGTAGCCATTTCCCAAAAATAGATTGGATAGAATTAATATGAGGAGAGGCTATATGAAAGAAGTTATGTAGGCAGCCATAACAATGATCAACAGGGTGTATGGGCTGCCTAAGTCCCACCAACTGGAGCCTTGGATGATCTTCCTAATCCAAAAAATAAAAGAAAGGTAGGCAAGGTTTGATTGGGTGGCTATCCTAAGTGACCAACTGGATGAATAATTGATTCAGGTGAAGAAAGACCCCCATTTCTACATGAAATCCTATGTCATGTACCTATTGGCCACCAGGGAAGTGTATCTAGGATTGACCAAGGTTGGGGCAATGGGTGAAAAGAACACATGGCCATTCACCTTGTATCCACAACTAGTGAGGAAAGACTTCTACATACACAATAGTCCAAAGTTCAGAATAGTCAATGATGCCTTCATCTTTGCAATCATATGCTCCATTGAGGGAGACTATGCCAAAAGGTTATCAATAGAAGCAATGGCTAAAGTAAAGGCCGTTGGGGATTTCTATATACAATTCTAGACATTCACATACATTCAAGTGGCAAGAAGCACCTTAGTGCCCAAGAAGCTCCCAAGGTACCCTTCTGATAGAGGAGTCCTCCTAGAGATTGCAAGGTAGTTATCCAATGCCCATGAGCACATCAAGCACAAGAAGAAGCATTGCTGGGATTTTCCTATTTCCATCGGCCCCCACTATGTACTAGTCATGAAATTCTGTAGGTCTTTGACTAGAGAATGGGATGAATTCCCATTGTTAACTTACAACTTGGTAAGGCATCACTTTGATCCCATTGGTACCTATAGCCACATAATGGGAAGACACTACATTCATGAGTTTCATATTGAAGACCAATACCATTGGGCTAATTGTGTGGATGATTATGAGATAAGAGTCCGTGACTATTGCTGGATGAGTCTAGAGCTGGCACAGGGTGCACTTTTGTTAAGGATTCTGCAGAAGGCAATAGATGCTAACTCAGACAAAATTTTGGATTCTATATATAACACAGACAAGGTGTACACAAGGGCTATCCTTAATGCGGAGGTAGATCAAGATGAAAATGATAGTATGGATTTCAAAGCCCAGCATGTGATTAAGATGACTAAATCTTGGATTGCTCATCCTTTCCCAATGCAACTGCTCCCCATGAAGCAACTTCTGGAGAAACCCTCTCGAGGGAAGAAGAAGGGAGAGAAGGTACTGAAACCACAATTCAAAGAAGCCACTCCTCTGAAGCCAAAAACTATATATCAGCATGAGCACCCTACTGCATACAGTCCAACCATGCATTCCAAGAAGGTGAAGACCAAGATGACTGGATTTATTTCACCTCCAGAGGCACCTTCACCTAGTGACCATGATTCTCTAAGATCGGTGAAGAGAACAAAATTCAAGATCATAGGACCCAAGCCAACTAAAGTCACTAAAGGGAATGTGTACAAAATAAAGAAAGGCTCAACACCTACACAAATGGATGCCCTGGAAGAGGATGATGAAGATGAGCTAGATGATGTCCACCTTAGTAGGAGGACCTAGTCTATGGGATTCTTGAAGAAAAGGAGAATAATGGATGATGATCCTAAGGATTCCAAAGGGGCTACACAAGGAGAACTAGTAAATCTGGATGCCCTTGGTGATGATGAATTCAACATCACAAATTTTGTAGGATTGCATGGTTTTAAAGAGTTTGAGCTGCAAGCTCCAATGTAGTTTAATAGTCTCTTTAGTGTCTTAGGAGAGGATCTACAACAAGGACCCCAAGGACATGATGATGTTGAGATGTTTGAGGGCCATAAGAAGGGAACTATAGAGCTAGAGAAGGACTCTTTTGTTCGGGTCACCTCAGAAGAAGATGCCACTGCAAAAGTACCATTGGTTTCATCCTTTTCACCTCTGCCTCCACCTCAAAAAATTTTGACTCCACCTTCATTTCCACTTCAAACGCCCCCTACCACTCCACTTTCCACTCTAGTGCAAACCACTTTGTTGCCTCAGCAGCCCTCTTCATCCCATGTTCCATTTCCAACTCCAACTCCACCAACATATTCAACCACTCCCCTTGTGTCTCCTACACCTCCCTCGCTTAACTTTCCTCCACAAGTCCCCATGCCTCCACCATAGGTTCACAATGAGTCATTACCATAGAGCTTGCAAGAGCTAGAGAAAGAAGCAGAGGATGCTGGTGAGGAAAAAATGGAAGAAGCTCCTACAGAATCACAAGAGCTAGATGATGGAGGGAAAGTGTAGATAGAAGAAGAGCTACATACTGAAGAAGAGAAACAATAAATAGATATTGAAGAACAAATGGCTGATGAGAAACAACCCACATAGGAAGAGGGTGAACAAAATATGGGGGATGAATAGGAAACAAAGAAGGAAGAAGAGAGTCAAGAGAAAATAAGGACAGAACACTTGGCAACCTCTTCTGCATTGGCTGCTCCCTATGATCCATTGAATGCATTCTCAAAGCCCACATGGTTTACCAAGGAAGTGTAGCTGAGGGTCATAATATACACTGATGATGAGGTTGATGTGACCACTCTTGGGCATGCTTTCCACCAAGTGGCACCAGTTCCCCAAGCAAGGAGAATGTCTTATGTAACACAAGACCAAATGGGGAGGTGGAAAGCATAGGTTGTTGTTCCTACAATGAATGTTGGTGTAAATGAGATCACTTCAGATGATTATGTGTTGGAGGAGGTGGACTTGGGGGAACCAACCAAGGAAGGTAGAAAAACCTTGGCTACTTTGGGCTTGAAGCATGCTCTAGGCTTCATGAATAAAGATGAAGAAAGGATAAAAGCTCTAGAAGAGTAGAACAAAGCTATGAAGAAATTCATTATGAAGATAGTGGGTCCAACTGACCCTAATAACCTTGAAGCCTCATTACAGGAAATTTTGGAGGAGAAGGGGGAGATAGATACAGATGTTCCACATTCTTTTGTACAAGCTTGTGCTGAATGGAAGCTTGATTTTGAACAGTTTTCTAGCCTTTCCCTCTGAAGGATCCTAAGGCCCTTTCAAAACATTTTGGTAGGAGTAACTTCCTTGGTGGAAATCATGAGTGAGGAGAATGGCATAGAAGAGACCATCCTTAATTGGCAGAAAGTGTTGGATGAGCTAACAATGATAAGAAAGCAATGCTTCTAGGTTTTGATGAAGGTATATGAAGGGTCAGAATTGGATAACTTTGAAGAGTGGATGCAAGAGATAGTTGTGATGTTGACCATGTTTGAAAATGTTCTCAAAAGGTTAAACAAAATAAGGGACAGGAGCATGCTTTTTGTAAAAGAGCTACAAGAGTTCTTCGAGGGTCTAGACTTGGATCTGTTTGATGAAGATGATGATAAGACCATGCATTCAGTAAATGACATCATCAATCAGTACCTATGCATATTTCGAGGGGTAAATTCTAAAGAAGACCTATAGCAGATGTTCTACCAAAAGGAGGAAATTCAAAAAATGCTATCTCAAGAGGAGGAAATAAAGGCTTTTGCAAAGGAATTGATTGGCTTCAGAGATAGGCAAAAAGAGATCCTTCAAGGGATCAAGATGTCAGACTTTGATGAGGTACTAGATATAGTAAATAGGTTCAAAAAGGCACATCTAGAAGTGCCTCCCAGCCAGTGAGCCTCCAGACCAAGTTCTACCAAATTTGGTGTACAGGAAATTCAGTTTTGACACTAAGCCAATTTTGCAGTGCCTGATTTTTAGCATTTTGACCATGAGGAGTTTTTAGCCACCTACAAGTCTGACAAGTCCGAAAAGTCCAAAATTATGAAGGAAAGACTTAGCATTTGGTCATTTTTGGAGCTTGAGTTTTTTGGACCAACTGTCAGGATTTGGGCATTTTTTGGCACGTCTGAAAGTTGACTTTAGTTATCTCAAAGATCATTTTTCAGTCATCTGGGCTTCCTTCTTTGGGTTGTTTGTGCATGATTTTGGGATCCCTTTCAGTTAGGTCCATTTGGAGTAGCTAGAGCCAATGATCAAGGGTACAAACATGAAGATTATCGAGTGCATGCATAAGTTCTAGGTCCATTTTTTAGATGTGTGATGCTTAATTTATTCAAATCTTTGTAATGCATGAGGTTTAATTATGTGCTAGGGTAGTTTAGCTAAGTTTTAGCAGTAGTTTCTTTAATACAAGCTTTAGTTTATATTTACTTTCAAGTTTTAGTTGCAGCTAAACCCTAGCTGCGAAAATTAGAGCCCAGCTCTATAAATTGTAATAAAATGATGTAATGAGGTTCAACTTGATGATTAATACAATAAATACAATTGGTGCTTCATTCATGGTGTGATGTATTTGCTATCTATACAAAATTTTTGAATGTGTGATTTTCTCATTCTTTATTTCAAAGAGCCAATTGGTTGTTTAATGATTTTAAGTCTGTGATCTTTTAGTTTGGTGTTTTCTAGTATTACATTGTTGTGTTGTGACAAATTCCTGAGAAGATTTTTCTTTGGTGCTTAAAGATTAACTTGTCTCACATGTGCACACATTTGGGGTGGCTTCGTGATCTGATGAGTTTTGGCTTATCTTACGTCTGCATTTGTTTGATTCCATTGGTGATTGCATCCATTCAACTGAAGATTGTGACATGATTTGATCTCTTTTTTGTGGGTTCCTCCATCTTCTTGGTTATTTAATTCACATGGTGGTGTGATGCTAGTATATGTCCATTAGATTTCTTTTCAGCAATTTCATTAAAATCTCTTGTTACCTTACATCTTCTAACCTTCTTGGCAAGCTATTTTCGGTAGATTAATTAAATTAGCATTGCTTTTGTTTCTTAAATCTGAAAATCAGATTAAAAAAAAAGAGATATTGTGGTATCCTAAAGTTTTTTTTGTAGTTTCCCTTTAGAGAAGAACTAGCAATGGCCTCCTTGTTAACAAATTCATATTTGTCTTCCATTGGGCTATCCAAGTGGTTGAGACCTAGCCAAAAGGAACCTTGAGATTGATTCCATTAGTCTTCCAAGAGGGGTATTTGCTCACACAAATTCCTAGTCATTGTCTTCGTGTAAAAATGATGCTCAATAGAAATGCTATGTGATTGACAATTTCATACAATTGGTCCTTTGGCATGTATTAAATAGAATAGAATTTTAAGCATATTATTATCATTCTATTTCTTTGTTGTAAACATGCCATTGTGATGAAGGATTTTCCCCTTAATACCACAAACACATAACAAAAACAGAGAAACACCAACAATTTACAAGAATAGAAAATGGGCTTCTTATTATCTCCACAAATGTGGAATTACAAATTTTAGAATTACAATATGCAAAGCCACGTGGGAATGTCCCTTACAATATTCTGAGAGACAAAGCCTTGAATTATTACCCAGAACTACTCTGAACTACCCCAAACTTCCCTAGACAACACTACTGGCCTTCCTTATATAGGCAATTTTCCATCGTCTGGGAAGGTTCTAGAAATTTAGCCTCTAAGGCTGACCAAACTTAGAATTTTTTAATTTTTCATTTTATTACATCACAGTCAGCTCAAAACAACTTTTGAAACCCAAACAAAAATTTTGAAGAAAATTTATTTTTCGCTATTTCAGGTGGCCCAACTTCCTAAGACCATAAGTCATCACCCATTGACCCGATTGACTATTATGACCCTATTTTTGACCTCATCCGGGGCCTCTAAAGCCTTCAAAATTGAGTTTAAAGTTTTTGTACCCTATTGCCAATACCAAAAATTTTCAATATCTTCAAAACTAGACTTTGATCTAGTAATGAAACTTTACTGGCAGGCTGATACGACCAAAATGAACCTCCAGTGAAGAAAATAGACCATTCTGAGCTCTAATGGAAAACTTATGAAAAATAGTAACTTTCTAAAAATAGAAGCTCTGCACAAGATAGCCCTTATTGAAAAGAAACCAGAAATATTTTTGGGTGATGCAAGATTTCTCTTACACCCAGGATGCTCCTGTATCACATTGGTTCAGTTTTGCAAAAAAAAAATTCATGTTAAATTTTTTTTTTTCTATTTTTCCCATTTGATAACCACAGTCAACATTTCAAAATAGTGAATAACATCAAATAATGGAGATAAAGCATGGGCTAGGGCATGACACCAATAGATTAAAACTGAACCAATGTCGTGTTTACAACAAAGAATAGAATGATAATAATATGTTGAAAGTTCTATTCTGTTTAATACACGTCAAAGGATTAGTCCCAACAATTCTTAAACATACTTTATTTTGTTTAATAATTGTTGGGAGTAGTTTTCAAACATTCATATTCACTTATTGAATACTTTGGAGACTAGTGTTTTGACCGTCCATGTGTTACTAGTGACTGAGATTCATTAAAGGATTCAAAACCCTTCATTTTGGGTTATTGTGTGTGGATTAAAATGTAGTTTTGATTTGGTTAATGTTTAGAAGAGATCAATAAAGTATTTAAAGATAATCTTACATGTTTGGAGAGGTTAGAAAGGCACTTATCATGACTGTACCCTCACAAACAATGGCATAGACTGGTTTTACTAAGTTTCTTTTCTCTATTTTGAGGCTCTCATTACCAAAGTGGCCAAAGACTATGTTAGGTTGATAAAATATGAGGATTCTCTTTACCGCTGCAAATCTTTAAAGGTTTCTGCACTTGGATGGATGTGTACCATTGTTAAGAGAATTGGACCGATTTTGTCTTACCTCAAATAGGTGAGGCAACATATGGAAAGGTTGTCATCTATTGACCCAAATACTAGGACTATTTTGATTTGTAGGTACCCTAATGTTGGCAAGAGTTCTTTTATTAATTATGATGAGTTGTATCATTCCCATCATGTCCCATGCTTGCACCATGTGTACCCTAAAATATAGGATGTAAATCATTGTTCTCTTCTTAACCAAAGGTTGCCATATCTTGATGTAGTGGAGTTATGTCACTATTATGAACTCAAAATTATAGTCATACCTTGGTGACAAATTTTAAATTGATACAAGCACCTTTTTTGTGCAATGGTCAGGCTCAACCTTTATATCTTGAATTGCAATGCTAGATGCCTCTTCTTTACTGATTAATCCATGTGACAAATCTGCAAACTTGTGAGAATGAGGAAAGGAGCCTCTACTGTCCAAATTCAAAACTTGGGACTTTTCTTTCCTTCCATCTTCAAATTCACCACACACAACTAAATTTAGATTTTCCTCATCTTTAGATTCACCACACACCACTTCATGTTCTTCACCAATTGTTTATTCAAAATCAATCTTTGAGCAATCTGAATACTCATCAAACCTCTCTTGAATGTCCTCACTACAAGGCACATGTCATCTTCATTGCATCTTCTTTTTATTTCATGTTTTAATCTTTAAGAACTTGATCAAGAACATAGGTTTTAATGAAATATCAATTTGATTTGCAAATTTTGTGTTCTTTACAAATTTGAAAGGCTCTAATACTTACTAGGGTGGATGTGGATGTCCAACCTTATGCTTTTACTACTAAGTCTCTATTTGTTGGGCATACTGATTATAAGTACTTGACATATATCACAAATATTGCTAATTAAGGTTGGGGGGATGATTATGCCTATCCTAAAAAAAGACTGTCAAATCATTATGCTTTCAAATCAATTACCTATCGATGTATCCCTTGCGAGGGAGAGAAGCCAAACACATAAAGAACATGCACATAAACATGATAGCTAAAAAACTTAAATGGAATATGCCAAGAAGTACCAAATGATGAATGCTCAATTGTTGTAATGGAAAAGCATCAGAACCGTCCATTTCTAGAACTTGATTTTCTAGTCTAAATGATTTTTCTATAGTCATAATGATTTATCTAGCATTTGATTTTCTAGTCTTAATGATTTTTCTATAGTCTTAAAATGTTTTTTCTTTCGTCCTAATGTTTTTGCTCTTGATAAATTAGGCCTTGTATTTGAATTTTTGTTCATTATTTTATTTCAGCTTGATATTTCATTCATTTTTCATATACACAGAGACTACACATGCTGATAAAAAATGAGCTATTTGATTATTCAATGTTCATGATTGTAAATAGTCAATATTTTTGATGGTACTCCTTGGTGTATTCCATTTAAAAATAATCATAGTTCCATGTTGTCTTTCATTCTTGCATTTGAAATGTTAAATATGCATTTTTTTCACCTGTGCATATACCTTCTATGATCAACTCTTATATGCACAAGTGATGAACATTTAGATTTCCCTAAGCAGTGTTGTGAGCTTTCCTCCAACACATGTACTATTGTGAAAATCATCACAAGTCCATTTGTTGTAGGAAATCTCACAGTACACATGTTTGGGGGTTTGAAGGAAATAAGAGAATTTGAAGAGTCACGAGTCTTAAGATTGTACTTAATATAGCCAAGCTTTATTCAATGGTACATTCAAACATGAAACAAACCATTCTTAAACCAGCTTAAACTAGTAAACCAAAGGACATACTAATTATAAGTAAACTAGTAAACCAAAGGACATGCTTAAGTCTCTGTTTGTTGGGCATACTGATTATAAGTACTTGACATATATCACAAATGTTGCTAATTAAGGTTGGTGGGATGATTACGCCTATCCTGAAAAAGCCTATCAAATCATTATGCTTTCAAATCAATTACCTATCGATGTATCCCTTGTGAGGGAGAGAAGCCAAACACATAAAAAACATGCACATAAACATGGTAGCTAAAAAACTTAAATGGAATACACCAAGAAGTACCAAATGATGAATGCTCAATTGTTGTAATGGCAAAGCATCAGAACTGTCCATTTCTAGAACTTGATTTTCTAGTCTAAATGATTTTTCTATAGTCGTAATGATTTTTTTAGAACTTAATTTTCTAGTCTTAATGATTTTTCTCTAGTCCTAATGATTTTTCTATAGTCTTAATGATTTTTCTTTCATCCTAATGTTTTTTGCTCTTGATAAATTAGGCCTTGAATTTGAATTTTTGTTCACTATTTTATTTTAGCTTGATATTTCATTCAGTTTTCATATACATAGAGACTACACATGTTGATAAAAAAATGAGCTATTTGATTATTCACTGTTCATGATTGTAAATGTCAATATTTCTTATGGTACTCCTTGGTGTATTCCATTTAAAAATAATCATAGTTCCATGTTTTCTTTCATTCTTGCATTTGAAATGTTAAATATGGGCTGCATACAGAGGTATTATGTGTATCGTTGTTGGTGATTATTTAATTACAATATTTTCTTTTTTCTTTGTTTTCTTGTTGTTTCTTTTCCATTTCTACAATATGGACATGTACTTTTCTTTGAGCAGTGTGCTTTATGTTGTGGGCTACAAGGTAGAGCCATTAGGCCTCTGTGACAATCTGAAGCTATTTAGCCTATTGATGCCCTTTTTATTTTGGCCCACCCCTTGGAGGATAGGAACACCATAGAGATACTCAATATTATTACCTTGGCTCATTTGAAGGCAATTGTTTTGTTTTTCCTTGATGTTTCAGGGTCCTGTAGTTATAGTATTGTGCAATAGGAAGCTCTATTTTATGGTATAAAACCTTTGTTTGCCAATAAGCCTCTTATTTTAGTTTGTAATAAGATTGATTTACAACCATTAGAGACTACTCTACAAGCTTGAAGAAGCGATATATTTTGGCAAATGAAGAGTGGAAAGAAAATGATATTCGTGAGATCATGGATGGACATAATGTTGCAGACTTTATTGATCCAGATATCTTGCATAGGCTTGAAGAACTAGAGAGGGAAGAAGGGCTTAGGATGGTAGCTGAGGGTGATGAGGATGATGAGATGGGGGAAGTGAATTTGAATCATGATGAAAAGGAAGCTTTGGCTACAGTTAGGAAGAAGAAGAAGATGCTTATTGTCAAACACAAAATGAAGAAGAGTACTGTAGAGAGCATGCCTACCATACCAAGGAAGTTTGACAAGAACAAGGAATATGGCTTAAATAGAATGGGAAGACATCTTTCTATCCTAGGCTTGGATCTTTTGACAATTAGCTTGATAATAAATGAAGAAGATGAGATCTAAGCAATTAGCTTCCAAGAAAAATCTTGTAAATGAACTATCTGTACCCCCAATTCCTATGCCCTTTGCATGTACCCAAAGTATATATTTGAAACAAAAAGGGTAAGGCTTAAAGAAGTTAATTTTGAATCACTAGACAGATCTTTAAGACTTAGCCTTATGTTTCAAACTTATCCTTTGGGTAAGCACAGAGGCCACAGGAATTGATGTATGCATAGTTCATTTATGAGATTTTTCTTGGGAAGCTAATTTCTCATCTATCATATACTTCATTTTTATGAAGCTAATTGTTGTAGGATCCAAGCCCAAGCTAGAAATATGTCTTCCTGAACACATAAAAAACATGCACATAAACACGTACGATAGCTAAGAAACATAAATGTAGATATCACAATAGCTGAGAAGCATAAATGTAGGCATCATGGTCACAAGTTTTTGTAGACAACATAATTGAGTGGTATACCCAGACGATGCAAAGCAACCACTACTCCTCTGATTCTAGAAGAGTAGTGGTTGCTTTGCATCATCTGGGTATACCACTCAATTATGTTGTCTCCAAAAACTTGTGACCATGATGCCTACATTTATGTTCCTCAACTGTTGTGTCCCAAGACCCTTTATGACCCTTTATGACCCTTTACAACCCCTAAGAATACACATCTTAGAGGTCCTAAAATGTCGTAAAGGGTCATAAGAGGCTCCTAGGAGGGGCCAGATGAGCTTCCACCTTCATGTGGTTGGCTCTATTAAGTAGAGAATGTTAAACTATTCTTGAAACAAAGAGAAGCTCAATAATTTAAGGTCTCAATCCACGGAGATGGTGAGAAATGATGGGAATCAATGATGGAGAGTTTTTAGATACTGAGAAGATGTATATGCATTGGAGGCTAGAAGATATTTTTGTGGAGATTTTCTAGATGTGGAGATTTGTTGGAGAGGGTTTCCAGATTGAGTACCAGTGTAGAGATGATGATTTAGTACTACGTCTATAAAACCTTCACAAATATCCCTTTTTTGGCCTCCACTCAAACCTCTTCTCAGAATCTAGAAACTTTGGATACTGTTTCTCATCCATGCACGAAATGTGCTAGTGATCATATAAAATTACTTTTGCGAGACGGGGATCAATTATGAGAAGGTAAACAACACGATAATTTTATTGTATCTTTCATTTCTTATATCCATTCATATTTTCTACCTTCTCTTATATTGGATATTGTGCAGTGTACATAAAGGCAAGGTGGTGATTATTCTCAATGATCGACAAGTATAAGTCTTCCAGCCTTTACTCAGTAGCTAGGAATAAAGATAGAAAAGCTCAAGAGACCATCATAGTTGGTCTCCATCTTTGGTCCATATACTAACAAAACATTTTACATTTTGTTAGCTCGTCAAATGCGGTGATTTGAAAGAATTTAATGGATGATATTTTCATGTATAACGTATATTATTTTAATTTGATAGTGAACAAATTTATCTACTTCATGTACTTATACACATCAAGCATAGCCATCAAGAAGCATCCCCTCTTATGGTTTGAGTAATGTAGGCCATGGGAGGAGATGCTTCTTTATGGCTGTGCTCATAGTATACAAGTGCGCAGAGTCATTAAATTTGTGCAATGTCAACTTAAATAATATACGTTATCATGAAAATATTATATTAAATTCTTTCAAATCCCCTCATTTGATGAGCTAATGAAATGTAAAATGTTTTATGAGTATATGGACCAAAGAAGGAGACCAACTATGATGGTCTCTTGAGCTTTGTTATCTTTACTATGCTAATCTGTCATTTTTTCAATAGGTAGTAAACTATTTCCTACAGAAGAGATATACATCCGATAGATTTTCATGTTGGTAGTTTATTTTCTCTTGTCGGATCACCGACAGGTTATCACTAATGTTTGATGGGAGTGCTATACATCTGATGGGTTGTTCTATTGGACATCTACTGCATATTCATCACCTTTCTGACCAAAAAAATATCAGAAGAACCCTTTTTTGACAGATCAGTCCCATACTAAAATTCCTATTTGTGTGGCATGTTTCGATGAGAAGTGATGTTGGAATATCGATGATTGTCACTTATGTCACCATTTTCAACACAAAAATGTTGACGAACACATATGTCACAATTGCGACAATTAGGCATGGAAAATCTAACAAATGGCTGTCAAAATTTAGCCTCAAATGTACAAGTGTGACCACCCCTCATCTAGACACCATCCCTAGGAGAGATAGGTGCAGAAGAAATCACTAGGATAATGGCCCTACCTCCTCTGTCACCTCGTCGACCCTATCATCCTTCATGACCTCATCTCCAACATCCACCACTACCATCACCATCTCCATCATCATCATCAAACTCCTCGTCAATCACCATAAATTTTTTTTGGTTCAGTAAATCAGAAATGGGTTCCAAGAAAACCACTTGACCTAATCATCTATCATACCTGCATCTATGATATGATCTCTCATATCCCATGCAAGGTGGGGCAGTTATATCAACTCATGATGAGTTGTCCAATAATCTATTTGTGGGCCACGTAGAGACCTCTCAACCTATACCTTGGTGTATAATGCCAATCCCTGTGGCATGCCCTATGTCTAACCATACTACCATAAGACCCTCAAAAATAAAATTGCTCTATAATCAAAGGTGTGCACCCTATCATCCATCATGGAATGCACATGTATGGTAACTCAGTCATATCCTCAAGCCATGCCTCACACCCAATGTATGGTCACTAGATGACCTGATCAATTTCATCAATGACACATCTCCAATAGTCTAACTTGCCCAAATAGGCCTGCACCACCATGCCCTCATACATCCAAGTGAAAGGCTAGCCTAGATCATGATAATGAACTGAAATGGGATGAGTGATAGGGATGTACTCCCATGTCCACAGCTATAGGAGGATCACCCTGGCAAAAAGAGTATCCCCGCGATAGTATACCACATCATGTAGCTCATGATATAGCTGAGTGAGCATGCAAGTCCCCTAGTCAAATCTATGTGGCTAAGTGATCATATTCTCTAAGATACAACTCCAACCACTAGCAAAGCCATGACCTTACCAATCAGGTATGAGGAATCCACCAAGTAGTACACCTAGGACAGTATGAAGAATAGGAAAAGAGGGGAATTGTGCCCACTGAGTAGAATCATCTCCAATAGTGTCATCACCAAATACTCACCTACACGCAGTCCCATCATAGACTTGATTGTAATAGATAAGATCCCTATGATTCGGGATGTGCAGGAGCCGATACACATCCTCGAGAGTGATGGTCATCTCCCCCATAGGAAAATGGAAAGTGTTATGGTCGGAGTGTCATCGCTCTACCATAGTTGTGAGGAGACCTTGATTCACACAGAATCAAGGTAGAGAAAGAAGGAATGATAAGCCACATCTTCCTATCACTCGATGATCTGCACCGCTTAGGTCATCAATCATCTTGAATGGTAAAGGATATAAACCACAGACACCGAGCCTTTTAAGCTTGGCCTGCAAAAGCAAGTTTAAAATACATCAGTAATAGAAATCATTACATTTTGGATCATCAAAAGTCAATCAGACATTTAAAACCTATCAAACAACAATCAATTTTCTTGATTCTATTCAGAGAGGATGGAAAATTTATCATCATCCATTAGCTAAATCAAGATTGACAATCAAACATTCAATATGACATGACTAGAACTGACATCATACGACTCGCTATCACATCAAACTTGATAGCTAAGCTAATCGACTGATAGACGACACTAGACAGTTTAGAAAATTGACTTAGAAATTTGCACATCTGACCAAAAAAGGTGTACGTGCCATTAAAATGCTTGAAAGCACTAAAATGAAAAAGCACAGTTGAAAATGGTGAATGTGCTGGAAAAATTATTAAACACGCTATTACAAGGTATATGCGCTATAGAACTTAGTATAAGGTACAAAATCCCATGTACACACTGCTAAAATACTTAAATGTTAAATCAAATTTGTATGCATAGTAGAAAAAGGTGAATGTGAATTATGCCCTAGTTATACCATTTGTATGCGCTACTAAAACTTATGGATGCACTATGGAAAATTATAGATGTGCTGGAGAAAAATTGTACTTGCTACTAAAAGCATGGTACGAGTTGTTTAAATTGAAAAATGAAAAAAAGCATTTTTCTTATAAAAATTCATAATTTTTTAACTTAAATGCATTAAATTGACAAAGCAAGTTATCGAAGTACATACCAGAGGTTTGTAGCTAGGTGGATGCATGTATCGTAGCCTCGCTTGAATCTATGCTCATGAATAGGGATCACCATCATCAGAAAGGCAAAAAGGGCTCAAAGAAAAAAGACAAAAGAAGAGGTAAAAATGAATAGTAAAAAAAGGACTTTTACCCCTATATATAGCCTATTTTGACCTAAAAAGGGCATCTTTGACTAGAAAATGACCAGGGACCCAAATTTTTCACCCATTCTGCCAAATCAGGAGAATTTGTCATCACACAATAGCAAATATATTATCGAAAATGAAATTGGAATTCATTATTAATTGACCTAATTCATGCAATTGGACTTGAAACATCATATATTTCAACTACACTCAAATTTCATTTCATTTCTAAGGGGGAATACACTCATATAATCAGGATGGGCATCATAATCAGTGAATCAGGGGCACGACCATCAAATCAAAGTGTAATCTTTTATCAAAAAAAATTTCATTTACCAATCAGAAGGGCTATCAAACATCAAATCATATCAAATCAAACATCATAACAAGCAACTTATCATCAGAATGACCATCAAGAACTTCAAATCAATAAGAACTGCATCATTTTTATCATCACAATCTATATTTTCTATCAAACATTGAATCAGACATCAAATTTAATTATGACTTTATATCAAAAATGATCAGGACATTCTTCGAACTGATGCGCTTCGCACATCGATTCAAAAAGGGGCATTTGTAATCACCTGAAAATGGACAAGATAAATCATGTGAGCAACCAAGGCAAAATCAAGGCAATAAAATCAAATCAAGAAAAATTGCAATCAAGCCATAATCCAAATTTAATTAAAAATCAAAATCCATAAAATTAATTAAAATCAAATAAATCAAATGAAATCAATTAATTATGCAATTAATCTAATTAAATTGCATAGTTCATTTAAATCAAATCAACCCATTCAAGGGGGACACATGGTTAAACATATTAATTAAATTCAATTAATTAAATCCTATTTTCCCTCAACCACCAAATGGGAGGAAAATGCATCAACCAATAGGATTTGAGAACCAAGCTCACATCGAATCTCCACCACCCATAAGGAGAAAGAATCTTGTCCACCCATTTTTTCCTCTAGTCCCAAGATTTGAGGACAAAATATTTAAATGGTCTCCAAAGGTGGAACCATGGACCTAAGCCTAACCCAACCATGATCAAATCAACTCTACCACCTACCCTTGTCAAAATCTATAAAAGCAAGGCATAATTCAATCACAAATCATCCACAAGTATTTGAAAAGCATCAAACCTCTTACAATTTTAAGATAGAAAGGAAAATCTAGGAGCTAATTAGCCTATTTCATTTGGCATTAACTTGTTTTAGCTTGTATATCATAATTTCTCATATTAGGACTGTCACTAGTGAGAGCTTGCTAAGAGCTCTTCATTAGCATCCCTAATTAGAGAGCCATGGATTGCTCATTTATCTTTTAAATAGCTTAATTAGATTTATTTTGTGGTAATTTAGTTATTATTCTTATTTATTTGACAAAGCTAACCCTATGAAGGTGCTTTCCTTACCACACAAAAACTAATGAGGAAAACTCAAACCAAGACCATGATCCTCCCAAAGCCCTATCATGGGCTCCTTCTTGGAGTAGTGGTCACAAAATAATGGATTCCTAACAAATGATAGAAATTTAGGACCTTAAATCAATTGAAAATTAAAATTAACAAGATACTTTAACTCATCCCAATACTCTCAGAGCATACCAAGACTATACAGGGTCATACAATACACTACAATAGTCAATAAATGTAGGCAAACTATTGATTCTGATTTAATTTTCATGCCACAGTTTATACTATCAGTTTCAAAACTTCATTTCTTGAATCTATATTCCTTTGAGACCCTATGAGAATCATCAATTTACATATATCCATCCAAAATCATTCAAATGAGAGTATTCAATTTTCCATTTCTTTTCATTTTGCAAAAATTTGCTATTTTTGCAATTTGCAACTTTCCTTATTTGTTTTGTATCTTTTGACAACACATAGGAAACTAATCTTTCAATGATTCCCCTTTTCTACCTATGCCGAAACCATAGGAAAAAAAACCTAAAACATAAGCTTAAAACATGAAACAAATGTCCTAGGTGGATATGAGCCAATTAGGCTTATAAGATTGCCTACTAAGGTCATGCCACCACAAGATTAGGACTTGTTGAAAACTTGCAAAAAATAAAACTAAATTTAAATCTAATGATCCACTTAGGACATTTATGCTTCATTAACCTTTTCCTTGTGAGTCTTCCTTGTGTAGTGCCCCTGCACCATACTCCCTAATGAAAGGATCTCAAGTCCACTTGAGATGAGTTTTTGTAGTGTAAAACCATGCTTGTTGATTTCAGCTTAATCCATTCATATGGCTTCTGATTCAAGTTTCCCTTTCCATTTTATCAAGTACTCTTTTTACTCCTTCCTCCTAGTTTTCATCACCTTGGTGTCCAAGAGTCTTTCAATTTGAGGTGGTTCAGACTTAGGAAATTGGCTAAGGTCATATTCTACTTCATCATTTTGTTGTGGGTTTTCTTCAACTACTACACCTTTGTATGGTGTTAAGTCGCATATATTGAAAATATGTGAGATTCCAAAATCTAATGGTAATTCAATTTTATATGTATTCTGACCATACTTTTCTAGAATTTTGCATGGGCCCACCTTCTTAGGTAAAATCTTTATGTGCTTAACTTTAGGTAGTCGCTCCTTTTTAAAAAATGCCCAAACTAAATCTCCAACTTCAAAGTGCACCTCTCTTCTCTTTTGATTTGACTTCTTCTTATACTTTTGGACTAATTTTGTAGTTGTAATTTGACTTGCTCATATACCTCCTTGATGGCTTCAACAAATTTCTCTCCATATGCACTAATTGGGTCAGTACTAGGGATTTTTTGAGTTCTAATATCCCCCTTGGATGCATTCCATGAAAAATTTGGAATGGTGACTTCCCAATACTTCTATTGACTGTATCATTATATGAAAATTTGGCTTTAGCTAGGATTGAATCTTTTTTCTCTCCATGTTTTTTTGTGAGACACCTTAGAAGATTTCCTAGTGACCTATTAACAACTTATGTTTTCTCATCTATTTGTGGGTGATAGGCTGATGAGATTTATAGATTTGTTCCTAGTTTCCTCCACAAGGTTCTCCAAAAATGGCCAACAAATTTAGCATCCCTATTTGACAATATGCTCAAAATAAATCCATGTATCCTTTCTATTTCTTTGAAAAACATGTCAGCTATGTAGGAAGCATCATTAGTGGACTTACATGGCAAGAAATGTGTCATTTTGTTGAATCTATCCACAACAACAAAAATACTATCATAACCCTTTTGTGTCTTGGGTAATACCATCACAAAATCCACACTTACACTCTCATTTGGTCTTGAGGGAATGGATAAGGGATGGTATAAACCTAAATTGGTTCTTTTTCCTTTATCTTTTTGACAAATATTGCATTCTTTTACAAACTTTCTAACATCTACTTGCAGCTTAGGCCAAAAATAGTGTCTCCTTACCAAGTCTAATGTCTTATCTAGGCCAAAGTGACAATACATGGCACCACCATGTTTTTCTTGAATGAAGTTAGCTCTCATAGAGAACTTAGGAATTCATAGTTGTCCTCCTTCAAAGAGGATTCCTCGTATCAAATAATCTGAAAATTCATGATTGTGTTTGTCATTCAAAACAATGCATACTTGGTATACATCCTTAAGTCTTCATCAACTACATACATGCCCTTCATTGCATCAATTCCAACACTTTTTAATTAAATTTATGAAATAGTAATTACTCTCCTACTTAGTGCATCAACAACTTTGTTGGCAACTCCTTCCCTATGCTTGATAAAGAAGGTGTAGGCTTGTAAATTTTCCACCCAGTTCATGTTCCTATGACTCATTTTTTCTTGGATTTTCAAGAAACTTAAGGATTAGTTATCTATGTATACATTGAATTCCTTGGGTAATAAGTAGTGTCTCCACTTTTTGAGTGATTGGACTAAGGCATACATCTCTAGATCATAGGATGAATATCTCCTTTTAGCCTCATTTAAACTTTCACTAAAAAATGCTATGGGTCTTCCCTCTTGGATTAAGACACCTCCTATTGCCACAAGACTAGAATCACATTCAATTTGAAAGACTTTGTTAAAATTAGGAAATTGTAGGACAGGTTGTTGGGCTACCTTTTTCTTAAGGAGTTCAAAGGATTCACTACCTTGGTCCAAACAAACTTACATTTTGGTCCCCCTTTTATGGTATCTAACAAAGGTGCACAAATCAAACTAAAATTTCTTATAAACTTCCTATAGAAGGTGGCTAAAGCATGGAAACTTTTGACTGTTGCACAAATCAAACTAAAATTTCTTATAAACTTCCTATAGAAGGTGGCTAAAGCATGGAAACTTTTGGTCCCCCTTTTATGGTATCTAACAAAGGTGCACAAATCAAACTAAAATTTCTTATAAACTTCCTATAGAAGGTGGCTAAAGCATGGAAACTTTTGACTGTTGCAATAGTCTTAGGGATAGGCCATGAGAGAATTGCACTTACCTTGTCTTGGTCCATATTCAGGATACCTTTTGAGATTACAAATCCAAGATATGTGATTTCTCCTTGCATAAAATGCACTTGTCCATGTTAATCATTAGCTTCTCTTCATGTAGTTTTCTCAACACAATGTCTAGATGATTTAAATTCTCTTCTTTAGTACTTTTGAAAATTAGAATATCATCTAGATAGAATATAACAAAATTTCCTATAAAATCCTTGAGGACTTCATTCATGAGCCTCATAAATGTACTTGGGGCATTAGACAACCCAAAAGGAATCACCTTCCATTCATATAACCCCTCATTTATTTTAAATTTTTTTTTTCCATTCATCCCCTGGCCTAATTCTTATCTACTGGTACCCACTCTTTAAAATAATTTTAGAAAAGAACTTTGCACCCCCAAAAAAATCAAGGAAGTCTTCTATTCTAGGCATGGGAAATATGTACCTTATTGCCATTTTTTTTAGGGCTCTAGAATCAGTACAAACTCTCCAACTTCCTTCCTTCTTGGGTGCTATGACTACATGTACCACACATGGGCTCAATCTCTTTCCAACCAAACTAGATTCAAACAACTCCTGGATCTATTTTGACATCTCATCATTCTGCTATGGTGCTAGCTTATAAGTTGCCTTGTTAGGAAGTGTAGAGTTGAGTATGAGATCTATGCAATCATTAATCTATCTCATTGGTGGTAAAAATTTTGGAATTCCATTAGAAACTATCCCTTTGTGTCTTTCAAGGATTGAGGCCACTTCAACATCCACCTTTGGTCTCTCCTTTACTAAATTTTCTTCCTTCAAGATTGAACCTTCTTTTTATGATATTTATTGTGTCTTGGTCTGCTCCTTTACAATAGTCATAACATTTTCCTTTAGGATAGGTATCAATGCAAATATTGGTCCTTGTTCATTCTTAACCTCCTTGAGGAATTCTTTCATACCCATCACCGTGACTTTTATTTCTTTTGTCTTTGGTTCTTCATGTTTTTCTTCAGTCAGAGGTAATAGTTCAATTTTCTTCCCATCCTTGGTTATGGAATAGGTATTCCTAACACCATCATGTTTTTCCTTAAGGTCATACTACCATGGTCTCTCAAAAATTACATGACATGGATCCATGCTTACTATATCAAATAATAATTTATCTTTGTAGGTTCCTATTTGGAACTCTACCTAAGATTGTTCCTCTACCAAAGTTTTTTGTCCCTTGTTAAGCCATGAAACATTATATGGAAAAGGGTGGGGAATCCTTCTTAACTTCAATTTTTCTACCATCTCCAAGGAAACAAAGTTTTTCATTGATTTAGAATCAATTAAGACTTTACATACCTTTCCACCAGATTTACAATTTGTTATGAAAATTGATTTTCTTTGAGGTTTCTCATGATGTGTAGGTACTTTTAGGAGCATCCTTCTCATCATAAGGGCTTCTCCCTTCTCAGGATAACCATAAAAATTAGAAGTGTTTTGAAGGTCTATTTCTTATGCTAAATATGCTCTCCTTTCTCCATATGAGTTAAGTCCTACCTTTTTAGGACATTTGTGAGCCATGTTCCCTTCTTGATTACAGTTGTAACACTTTATAGGTTCATTTTACCTTCCTATAGATATGCCTCTAAAATTTTCTCTGAAATTATCAAACTTGTTTGGTTCTTGACTTGTCTCAGCTTGTGAGTTGAAATTTGGACCTCTTCCCCTTGATTGACCTCTTCCTCTAAACTGTTATCTTTGACTACCTATAGCATTCTACTCCTACTTTCTTTTTATATTTTATTCCACTTTGAGATAAATTTGATAACATTTATTCACTGTGTTGGGGCTTAGAAGATTCAATTCCTCTTGTATATTGATTCTAAACCCATTTAAGTACCTAGCCACTTTGACACTTTCACTCTCCATATTTTTTGACCTGAGACATAATTTATGAAACTCCTTCATATAAGTGTTGATATCAAGGTCCTTTTGTCTCACATTTTTCCTCTTTTTTTGTATTTGTACCTCATAGTCTTCTGGTATATATGTCTCTCTTATCATTTCCAATATTTTCTTCCATGAGTAAACCATGTTCTTACCTTCTTTAATTCTCCCTTCTTGTGTGAAATTCCACCATGTTAATTTTTCTCCCTTTATCTTTGATTGTGCCACTTTCACCTTCTTAGCCTATGTGATTCCTTCACATTCAAAATGGCTTTCCAAAGCCTTTATCTAGTATAAGGCTACCTCAACATCCATTTTCCCACAAAATATAGGCATCTCATTTTCCTTGTTTCCCAAAGATTCTAAAGCTTTAAAAGATGGATTTTGGTCTTAAGGAATCTTATCCTCTTCTTCTCTTTCTAGTTCTTCATTTTCTTCATCATCATCTTGACCCTTATTCTTTTCTTCATCTATCCTTTTAGTTGTCATTTCCACCGGATTCAACTTATTCTCTAGTTGCTCCAACCTTTCTCTTAGTGGTCTATTTTCTTCTTCTTGATCGTGTACCTTCTTAGCCAGCTTTGCATTGATCACCATGTTTTCACCAACTAATTATCTATCTGACATGTACCAAAATATCTATTTCAAGGAATGTGCCTAGGCTCTAATACCAAAAATGATGTAGACAACTTTGGAACACACCAAGAGGATAATTCAACTCTTGGGCCTCAACAAAGGATCTCATACATTAGGGGTGATATTTTTCAAATAAAAAATCTCATTAATTATAAGAAGTCTCATTAGACTTAATGGTCCACACTAGACCACACCAAATTCTAAGACCCCTACACTTTTCTATTGAGAATCGAGAGTCCCTAAGAGAGATCCCTGGCTCCAAGATATCAACATAAACCAAACATATCAACGGACTCAAAAGACACTTAATTTATTATTGTCATGACCTAAACACCATGCTCCATGCATTGGTTAAGTTCCCCTAATTCTCTAAGGTACTTATGTTTCTCACAAGCCCTATTTTCCTTATAGCCCTACCTATTCATTTTTTCCCCAATAAATCCAAATGACTCCAAATAACCTTACAAAATAATGGTGGATCCAATACCATTTTTGGAATTATTTTCAACTCCCAAATTCCAATCTCTAACTATCCCAATACCGGGCTTAAAATATGTTGTCTCACTATAGCCTAAAAGGCCTAATTAGGCTAGTCCATGAAGCAACTACCCAATAAAATGATTTTCTTCACAAAATTTTGTTTCAAGTGTCTTAAGGATTCTAAAATACATTTAAATCCATAATTAGAGCTTTTGGCACTATACCCATTAAAAGGTATGGGTCTTCACAATTAGAATACTAGGTGGACACATGAGGATGTCCACCTAGGGCATCAATTTTCGGCCTGTGCCGTGCATGAAAGAAAAAAATAATTGTATAATCTTAAAGTACATGGAAATATTGGAATTCATCAAAGTTGATTAAAAAATAATGGAGAAAACTCAAACTAAGACCATGATCCTCCCAAAGCCTTGTCATGGGCTCCTTCTTGGAGTAGTGTTCACAAAACAATGGATTCTTAATGACTGACGAAACTTTAAAACCAAAAATCGATTGCAAATAAAAATTAACAAGATACTTTAACTCATCCCAATACTCTCAGAAAAGACTAGGACTGTATGGGGCTATACAATACACTACAATAGTCAATAAATGCAAGAAAACTACTTATTCTGATTAAATCTTCATGCCATAGTTTACACTATAAGTTTCAAAACTTCATTTATGTCTTCTTTATTCCTATGAGACCCTAAGAGAATTATCAACTTACCTATATCCATCCAAAATAATTTGAATGAGATTGTTTAGTTAACCATTTCTTGTCATTTTGTAAAAAAGTTTCTATTTTTGCAACATGCAACTTTCCTTGTTTTTTTTGCATCTTTTGACAAAAAATAGGAAATTGATCTTTCAATGATTCCCCTTGTCTACCTATACCTAAAGCATACAAAACACACTTAAGAAACCTAAAACATAAGCTTAAAACATGAAAAAAAATGTCTTAGGTGGCTATGATCCAATTAGGCTTATAAGATTGCCTACTAAGGTCATGCCACCACAAGATTAGGACTTATTGAAAACTTGCAAAAATAAAACTAGATTTAATTCTATTGATCCACATAAGACATTTATGTTTCATTAACCTTGTCCTTGTGTAGTGTCCCTACACTATAATTACTTCCAACTTACCAAATGAAATGAAAATAAATTAAACTTATGATTCTAACCTACTTTACTTCTAGGATGTAAGGAATTGTGAATATGCTTATGACTCTACTAGATGTAGTCTTGTCATCAACTCTAGTCACCTAGTGCAATCTTCTATGGTGTATTTGAAAGAGGTGAAAATTACTACCATCTTATCAATCTCATTTATGGATATAAATAAATGAGAAATTACCAATTGAAGTTAATTCATAAAAATGTCATTTGACCATGTAAGGAAAGACTTACAATTAGTAAGCAGCTAGTGGTTTGGTTTATGATTGATTCAAGCAAGAATGCATTCACAATTAATTTTACCCAACTAAACTAATCAAAGAAAATTCTAACTAAATACTTGAAATCAAAACTATTCTAAATGAAGAATGTATATCACCATGCAATACTCAAAACATATCACAAATATTCAGCATGCAAACACAACAATGAACATAGAAAAAATTTGCCAGTATATTTGTAATAATTCTCCAACAATCTCTTGTACAAATAAGAGGAGAGGGGTTTATATAAGATCCCTAATTAAAATGAATGACCAAGATTAAATTAGAATAAATGACCCATATTTACTTTAAAAACCCTAATTAAGGTTTTCTATAATCATTAAATACATTGTCAATGGGAATAAAGCACCACAAAATGAGCCAATGAGAAAATTCAATGGCATGAGGACCAATAATAAAAAAGGAAGATGTATATTCATTTTACAACTCATCATCCAAGAGATGCAGCCCCTTTTCTTTCTCTTTTCTAGCATAATCAATGAGCTTAATCATAATTGCACTAAGTTCATCCATGGAAATATTAGATAGGCCACTATGTTGTAGCTCAATTACCTCTAACCTCTCCATGCAGGTATCAAGTATGTTGTCCCAATATAAAATATTCCTTTATAGATAATTAAAATAAATCATAAGGGAGAGAAAACCATCCAAATAACTCTTCTTAATGGAGTCCATATCCGTGAAATAAATTGATTATATCTCTTGTTTTAACTTCTCCAAGTTCAACTCACTGGAAGCATCAATGTCAAGACCAAGTAACTCCTTGATTGCAACAAGGACCTTCAAATGTATTTCAAGGTAAGTTCCCTCAATATAATACAATTTTCATTTGCATGCTCAAATTTGGACCTCCTCATGGACAAGGAATGATACCAATGACTAAAGTCATATGCACTTCCTCTCTCAATTACTCCTTGAATAAAAAATGATATAGGGGCATGTTTTAATGCCTTAAGAATGGGAATCATTTTAGCCCTAGTTAGATAAAATTATTTCAATGTCTCCTCCAATTCTTGGGCTTTATCCATCAACAATGTAGTTCTTCCATAGGCTTGGACTGTCCTAGTAAGGAAAACATCTTCTTGTTTCCTGATATCACTAATTTGTTCCCTTACCTCCTGATAAGTGTTCCTCATTACTCCATAAGTATCATGTGAATCTTGAAAAATGGGAAAATGTGGAACAAGTGCAAAATTCTCCTACCATATTGGATTCATGTGTTTTCTTATGTATTTCTTCAACTTCATATTCTCCAATTCTAGCATTTCCTTCTTCTTTTCCAACTTATCCATTCTTTCTTCAATTGCATCTGTAGTATCCCTCAATTCTTAAAACTCTTATTTTTTAGTAGATTGGCCAATATTTAATGATGTGATGTGATAGTCATTTTGAATGAATTCATCTCTTTCCCTATCACCCACTACGATAGCCATATGCAAAATATGAGATCCCAATGCATCTCTAGTAATCTTATGAAAATTCTTTTCTTGTTTAGGCTCCTTGCCAATCCTATTTAGGAATGTGCCAATTTCATCCATTGGGAGTACTTCTTCCAATATTATCTTTTTTTTGTTGGAAAAATGGTTAGTTCTCCCCTCGAGATTCATGACATGAATTAACCACCTTTTGTGTCTTCTATAAGTCCAATGGTTGTATTAGGTAGTAAAAGGGTTGATCTTTTGATGCAATAGAAACCACTACTCATAACAAGTGGTATTAGAGCTTGAAAATAGGTTTGAATCCCCTCAGGGAACACTGAGGTAGATATTGTTGATGAAATGGTCAGTGCTCCCCTCACAATTTGTGACATGGCTTAGCTGCCTCAGGTGTCTTATATAAGTCTAGTGGTTGTATTAGGTATTAAAAGGGTCGATATTTGAAAGGATGCTCTAACAATGATCTTGAAGAAAAATTCAAGAAGTTTAATGAAGAAAATACATCCTTATTAAGTCAGCTTGAAGAATTTGATGACAAACTGATGAACAATCAAGATGTCTATAATGAACAGGTCAAGGAGACCCTTCAACTCAATGAGGAATTAAGGGAAGCCAATTTGGAAATCTTGGATCTAAGGAATTGCAAAGAAAGATTGGAGTCTAAATTAAAAGAAGCAAAGAATCACATTGAAAAATTACACACTAGTTCTGATTTGATAGAATCACAATTGTATGCAAGAAGAGTCAAAGGAGACACTAGCTTTATTGGATACAATGAAGCACAAAATCAGATTGATAATATGTGAGCAAGAAAGGAGACACAAAAAGACTCTACTAATACTAAGAAGACTGAAGATCAAACCAAAGACAATGGTGTTCCTCCTAAGAATGAGTGCAAGCCTGGAGAACACACTTGTTTTTCATGTAACAATCATGGACACATTGCAAGGAACTGTATAGAGGTAAAACCTTTTAATGGTTACTATTATTCATGTAATAGATTTGGTCATAAAGCAATAAATTGTAAGAATAGTAAGAAGAACAGAACTCAACATGATCAAAGGAATTAGAATCAGACAAATATAAGAAATTCTCATAATATTACATGTCAGATATGTAACTATAATGGCCACTCAGCTAGAACATGTAAAATAGTGACTCATGTTAATGCACCGAGGAATAATAGACCTCTAGTCATTTTTCACTCCTGTAACAAGGTTGGACATATCTCAAAGTTTTTTAGATCAAGGACGCAAGGTCAAGAAAGCCCTAAAAAGGTCGAAGAACCAGTATTGGATCCTGAAGTAGAAGTCAAGTTTGTGAAAGCCTTAGAGGATGCGAGCTTGATTTGGTCAAAAGGAAAGAAGGATAAAGCTGATGAGAATGTATTGGATGCATCTCCAGTGGATGCACCCTCTACATCTACATGAATGGCCCTTAGGGTCATAGGGGGAGCTAATTTAGCTCTAGACCCCTGAGTGGCTGGTATACTCATCCTTAGGGTATGCACCTTTGGACTTAAGATTTTGGAGTGTATAGGAACCTTTGTGTAAGAGCGCACATGCTGATTGTTAGCAGAATGTGAGTTGGAAATTTTGAAGTGACAGCCTGGTTTACGCAACTTGCATTAATGGCCAATTTCTTACTTTAAGTACATAGAAAGTTGTTTGTTCACTCATTGCATTTGAATTTAGAGTGATTGAAGAGAAAATTGAGCCTTGGAAGTTGTTGTGAAGACTTGGAGATTGAACTATTAGTGTTTTTAGTGCATTTGATCAGTTGTAGAAACCCTAGCTCATTGCGTCAATTTGAAAGCCCTCAGATTATCTCAGAGGTCAGTTGGAAAGTGTTTATCAAGTAATTCATGACCACTCCCATTGTTTATGATGTCGCTGAGAAGAAAATATACGTTTTCAAGAGGCACCCATTTAAATCAACCCTAGATGATTTAGAGGGAGCTTTCTCACGCACACCTATGGGCATGATGCATGTGGAAGACATTAGGGCTTACATCTATTGTAAGAAGGAACCAGTTGGGTTAGATAGATTAAGGGTGCACATGGATACCATGTTGAAACCTAACAAACCA
The DNA here is from genome assembly GCA_027943335.1 of Chamaecyparis obtusa. Taxonomy (NCBI): domain Eukaryota; kingdom Viridiplantae; phylum Streptophyta; class Pinopsida; order Cupressales; family Cupressaceae; genus Chamaecyparis; species Chamaecyparis obtusa. The sequence continues at coordinate 4,744,740 of BSBK01006771.1, read as the reverse complement.
TTCATGGATGAATAAACCAAATGGAATGATCACCCTATTGTTGAGTATGCTATGGCATATGAATTCTATGAGATAGAATGGAATAAGATCTTATTAAGAAGAATTCATGATGATCTATTTTGGATTGGTGATGTACCAGTAAGGATCACTAGTGATTTGATTCATGAGATGACAAGCCTTTTTAGAACAGGCACCATTCTTCCTATGGGCAAGGATGTCAGAAGGATGGTTGAGAAAGCTTGTAATTCAAGAAGAAATAGGCATGGCATGACAATTGATCTGATTGAGCAAGTAGACATCAAATTGATGTTAATGATACTAGGTTACAGATTTCATCACACTAGCAGGGTGAATAGTGTATCTGCGGGCACTATTCTAGTAGCCATTTGACTTGTAAAGGGAGATGGAGAATTTAACTTGTGTGAGATCTTGCATGCACAGTTGATATATAACATCAGGGCTATCAAAAATGACAAGACAAAGCAACAAAGACCTTCAATGTACTAGTGACAAGTCCACATAATTCGGCACCCATAGATGGAACACAATTAAAGGCAGATCAGCCTGCGCCCATCTCAGAATCACATGAAGGCAACACTATTATCATAGATAATGTGGAGATAGCCATGGTGGCTATTGATAAGGATTTGGACAAGTTTGAGGAAGCTTTTGTGAGAACACAAGAAGATGAAATCTTATGTAGCAGCTCACCTCCCACTTAGCAAGAAGTTCACATTGAAGACATATCTGATGAGAAATAAGAAGTAAAGGAAAAAGCAAATGAACATAAGGATGAAACTTTAGAAAAATTAGTCAAGGTGAAACAAGAAGTGATGGATAGCACTCCCATCACTCCCTCCTCAGCATTGTTGTACACCTGACACAAGCATTTTGGAATCCTAGAAAGAAGAAGACTTGACTAAGTTCAGCGTCCTGGCTATGGAGAAGGCAAAGGAGAAGCAAGTCATGAGAAATCCTCTCCTTGTGGAATTAGTGAATATTCTGAATAGTTTTCTGCTAGAGGATAAGAAAGTGATAAAAGTACATTTGGTTGATGATGTGAGTTTAGTCCTCTCACAGTTCAAAAGCAATTTTTCTAGCCTAGAAGAATCTGCATCCATAGTAGCAAAAGAGAAATACTTAAAGAAGAGACTAAATGAATTGATGAGAAACTTTTCTCTAGATCTAAATTCACTTAAGACAATTCAAGCATCCTTGAAAGAATTTTTTGATGAAGGAAGAAGGATGATTGCAGCATGCATGGATCAAGACAAACTCACTAATGCTCATTTCAAGAAGATAAAAGAGGTAGAAACAAGGATTGACTAGGTGAAGAATTCAGTGACAGACTCATCCTTAGATGTGAACATGTGCAACAATGTCTACCAAGGACAAATAGACAAGATTGAGAAGGAAGAAAAAGAGATAACAAGGATAAGATCTAGATAGACTCAGTTGAGGAATGGTCTTGCGCCCTCTCTAGACATTGTAAATTAGAATATAAAGGAGATTGATGCCACCATGGTAACTTATGATCATGGTCCCATCAGTGACTTGGAGAAGATGGAGAAGCTTCAATATGCATTATCCACCCATCTCCAGATAGTTAACTCTATGATAACCTTTTGGAAGAAGGAGATTGAGAACCTCAAGATTGCATATCCGGATGTTTTCCCTCAGTGAGTATGTACAGATACAATTTTTTGTAACACCTTTTTCATTAATGTCAAATGGGGAGTTGTATAGAATATGGAGTATATATATGTATAGGGAGATATAAGTTTATGTAAAAATGTATAGAAGACAAAAAGATTTTTGTGTTAAGGACAGTTAGAGGCTTGACCATATTCCTTTTTTGCCATCAATGACAAATGGGGAGATTGTTGGAAAGTTGTCTATACTGAAGCATATGACTAGATATAGTGTTGTAATTATGGCAACAAATTCATATAGAAGTTTGGAGTCATCGCACTTAGTGTAAAGATCAGAATTCAGTTAAGTGTTGAAGACTGGACAGTGTATAGAGTTCCTGCAGCTCAAAGCATCAGCGCACGTGTGTATGGATGAATTATGGTATGCACCCTGGAAGTTAAGTTTTTTAGACTATACTTATGCTTAGTCTATGAGCACATAAGTAGATATGGAAAGATGTGAAAGTTATAGTCAGTTGAAGTTGCACAGCCAGTGTGTGCTAGCAGAGAACAGAGCATGGAGCCGACAGTTAGCATTTTGGTTTGTAATTATAATATAATGTTGTAAAGGGCATGCACCCATTGTATTTAGGTTTCCAACATATGTATATGTATAATTGCAAGCACGCTTCAGCCAATTCATTTGGAAGCATTGTTTGTAATTAGTTATAGGGCCAACCTAATTGTTTTGTTTGTATGAGCATATAAATATAAGATGCACCCATTGTATTTGGTATGGAAGTTGTAATAGAGTTGTGATAAGCAAAGAAGAAGTATGTGGAGAGAGCATAAGATGTATTAGAGCTTTGCAAGAGGTCAAAGCATTAGCACACCAAAGGAACTAATCAGACAAGTAGTGTCATAGTAACAGTTCACCTACAGATATAGTGTGTATCTGAAATCAAAAGGTTGTAGCCTTCATCATTTGAGTGAGCTCTAGGACAGTGAGTCCACTCCCCTAATAGGGATTATTCTAAAAGAATCCTAATAGGGTTTGACCCTTAACAAGGTCTGTTGTACTTAAAACATTGTAAAGCTACTCCTAACAGGGTAAAGGATCTTCTAACAAGGATCACAAAACACTAGTGTAGAATATTAGTGGGTATCAAGTCCCACCGGGGTTTTTACCTATTTGGGTTTCACCGTAACCATATTAGTGTCATGTGTTGATTTCATGTTTCATGTTTATGTGAATGTTTATTTCAGTACTTAAGAATTTAAGTTCAACATAAAGATTAAAGTGAAAAGTTAAAATACAATAAACATTGATTCACCCCCCCCTCCTCTCAGTGTTCCCATTCCTAACATTAGGGACTATGGATGAATCCATGTCATCATCTAACTGATCATCCTCATTAAGTCCTTTCAAAGTTGAAATGATTTCATCATCGACCTCCTATGTGTTGAAACTAGGTTGTCTAATATCATCTCCCAAATAAACTACCAACTTCACAATAGGAGATGTTGCAATATCTTTGTCCCTTATTGTACTGATTGTGATGATGAAGCTCATCCTTTATCATCTTAAGGTAGAATCTTTGTATCACCACCTTGTTCTGAACTTTGCTCCTTATCTTACATCTCTTATTCCCTTATTGATGAAGAACTAGTGGTGGAAGTAAATGTGGTAGACCTATTATTTTTACTCCTGGAACCCTTACTAGTAGTTCCCTCACTTGGTGTTTGTGATTTCTCAACCACATTATCCCCTTTTTCTTGAAGTTTGTGCTTCCTCATTATTGTTTAACCCTAAATTCTTGATTGTCCTATCATCACTCCTTTAGTAAGATTACTCATTCTACATAATTCCATATTTGAAGGTGATGTCTTGCTTCCTTTACATGTTTATTTTCTTTTCCACCCATTCTCTCAATCTACCAACCACCTCCTTCATTAAGGTGTTAATTTTTATAAGTTCATTAACTTATGACCAATCAGATGGCTAGATTGGCTTACCTTTTTCATACTCATAATTGGGGTGACTATGATTTTCATCATCTTTGACTTGATCAGGAATAGGGGAAATGCTACACATCCTCATCAAATCCAATGACATCCTAGACCACATATTTATCATTATTGCATATTCATCCACCAAATTTTCCCAATAGTCTTCTATGTCTATCTTGTGCATAAATATCTTTCCCTTGTAAGTGTGAATTTCCTAGAATGGATCAAACTCCTCTCTTACCTTATAGAATCCAAGCTGATAGAATTGCAATTCCATATTAAATGTCTTTTTTTCCTTTGTTGAAGGACATGTCTCAATAACTCTTTTCCAATGTGATAGAGGAAGGCATACCCTATCAATCTTTCTTCTTTTGTATGTGATCAATCTCTGACAACAACCTTACCACCTCCAATAAGACTATCTTATCTATAGGATATTTTGGAAGCTTGTAATGTTCTTAAATGAATCCACAAATCCTTATATAAGAGAATTTAGGGAATTTTATGAATCGTGATCCATACTTTTCAATCAATGGAATAGCCTCCTATGATAATATCCTATGCAATCCACCCTCCAGTGAGTATGTGATGTTCATGGTGAAAACATCATTAACTTTTCTATAAATTCCCCTTTCATGAAACTAGAGTTCGAGATGACAATCATACACGTTGAACTATCTCTTATAATTTTTTACCATGCCCCTTCATATAAGACCTAGATACTTGATGTCTCCTTATTTTTTATAAGTTCCTCAATTGGGTGTTTTAAGTTATCACTGATCATCTTGGCCCAATTAATCACCACTATTCCTGCTAACACTTACTCTATGAAATAAAACAACCAACTCTCAAACATAGCTCCTTCAGGTGTTCTCATAATCCTGTTTGGCATAAAAAATCATATCATTGTATTCATCCTTGAAATCTACACCTACAATCTTTTTGGGTAACTTGGAATGATGTCTCTTAGATTTTTTAGTCCAACCCTTATTGATGGCGTCCTTGTGAGATTTAGAATTCTTCTCATTAGGGGATTGTGTCTCTTCCTTAGTTTGTATTTGTATCCTTAGGTAATATGGAATCCCAAAGGTCTCTCGCACTGCCTCCTCCCCTAAGAATGAAAACTCTATTTCTTTATATTTAATTGTCCTACATTCTCGATCATAATATCTCACACATTTCACAAAGAAATCATTATGTTGAATGGCTAATGGGAATTCAACTGCATGGTAAATGTCACTTCACAATATGTTGATTTTCATATGAGAAGGTAAATGATCTTTTGTCCTGAGCATCCATATTTTCATTCTTCTCATGTTCAAGTGTTACATGTCAGGGTCTGTTGGTTCCCAGATTAATAGATTGAGAAATCCTCAAACTATGCCAAATTCCTTCTACATATTTCTCACCTGATCTATCCAATTTGTGGTTGAATTCCCCTAGAATTTAGGCTCCTAGGCACATAGACCTATTCTCCAACCATATCTCAAATTTGAAGCTTTTTATAGAAGATTAACTATGATGCTTCTTCTACTTCTAATCTATATCCCACAGTGGCATATACTTGTGATAGAATGACTAGTGTGTTGATCACTTGATTACTCTTATCTACTTTCTCTCCTACAGATGCTTTATTCCTTCTATTATCAGATTTTACCTATTCTTGCTCTATGTCATTCTATCTATTCCTACTAAATATAAACTTAATGATGTTAAAAAATTTTATTTTTTATAGATCAAGACCAGTCTCTTATCCTTATTGGACACAGAATCACCTCTCCTCAAATCCTTGTATACAACTTTGTAAGACAATATTTTATCCTTTAGATAAAATACCAACCATTTGATGAACTACAACTGATTGAGAACCTAATTGATGACCTATAAGTGATTAGAGATCACCGAGTAGTGAATGGTTATGTAAGATAATTAAATCAATTTTTATGTTGTCATTGATGTCAACTAGTTTTGATAGTACTTGTCATGATAGTTGCAAATATCTAAACATCTGTAAAAAGGAGAGAAGAGATGATGAACCAAGATATCTACATTGAGGAAGATGGATCTAATAGATGAGGATAAGGAATACTTTGGATAACTTATTGATGAGTCTATGACTTCATATTGTTGACTTGATTATGTTGCATTAATCAGTTATGAAGTAGGAAGCAAAGTGTTGCAAATCAATGTGGTCAGTTAGTGAAGGATTCCAGTATACACTAAGCTAGTGTTGTGTATACTGAGTGACAGTATCAACCAAGCTAGTATTCACTGACACATCTCTTTGTTAACCGAGAATGGACAAAAGAACTAAATGATTAGTTTAGCCGATAGAAATTGATGAGCTGTAAAGTGTATGATTTTGAGGTAGAAGATAAAGTTTGTTATGAGATCAATAGCTAACAAAATTCATAGAAGATCTAAAGGATGGAAGTAAAAGGCTTCATGGACACATCTTCCAAGGAAGGTTTAAGCGACAAAATCTATGAAGGAGATTAAGCGGAAAAATCTGATGGATGGAAAGAAAATAGTTTACTTGTCTATTTAAGAGACATTGATTTCATGGTGAAAAAGATGTTGGAGGAAGGAGACTGTAGAAATATTGCGTGAACACAGCTTCATGCATGCTTGATCAAACTAGTTGAAGAAGAACTGAACTGCAGAGTTAACTAAGCATCAGAGAGCTTTTACTGAGTGATAGTAAGTTATTGAATGTTGAAGAACTGAATTGAAATATTGATCAGAGGATTTGTAAGGACTTAATATAGATCTGAACATCTACAAAATCAAGTTGTATTGTAATCAGATCATCTACTATTTCTAGTTTAACCATTGTAAATAGATAAAATCTCTTAACCGAGTAGACTTGAAAGTTTTATATGTCATTCATAGAATGTACATTTTTATCATGTCAACCCCATAGTGAATCTTGGTTGGATGATAATTGTTAGTGTTAAATCCTCTAACAAGGTCACACCTTACAGTGTGTTTTTTAACCTTTAACAAGGTTGGCTCTTCACTGAGCTCACTCTCGAAGAGTGAAAATATTTTGTGTTACTAGTCCCAGGTGGTTTTTCCCTTTGCAGGGTTTCCACGTTAAATCTCTTGTGTTATGTGTTTATGTGGTGATTGTTTGGATATCATACTATACATGTTGCATATTTGATTTGGTCAATAATCACTATGAGCAATTAACTAATAATCGGTAAAGTCACAGACAACTTAGTTTTATTGTTTACCGAGATGCAGAATTTAGCTAAATTTGTTTTTAAGTGATACATTTTGTATTTGGGACTGTGGATAACTGATTCACCCCACCCCCCCCGCTCAGTTATTCTAACAATTGGTATCAGAGCATATTGGTTTCTTGGAATAGATTTTTAAGGACTTCAATAGAAAGATCACAAATGGTATAAGAGGGAAGTGTTGAAGCTGAATAAGGACAACTTTACAATATGGCAAAGCCAAATGAGACTACATATATCAGGTATTGGGAATTCTGCCCTCACTCTATTATAAAATGGCTACTTAGCACTGCCTATAGGACCTTTGACTCTTGATCGGTTAAGAGATAGACATGAGCATAATATTACTATGATGGAGATTTTTTCTACTCTTACCGATGCCAAATTTGAAGATGTCAAGGATTGCCTTACTTCAAAGGAAATGTGTGATAAACTTACTCAAGTTTATAGTGGTGATGCAAATGTCAGAAGAGCTAGAGTTGAAAGTTTAAGAGGGAGAAAACCTTGTGCAGTATACAAACCAAATAAAGGAGGTAGTTAATGCTATTAGAGGCTCTGGTGGTGTCATTACTAAAGAAACAGTGGTAAGTAAAATTTTAAGAACCTTATTGCCTATTTATGCAATCAGAATATCTACAATACATGAAATGAGGTCTACACCTGGCATTACTCTTACTCTTGATAGTCTGATTAGTAAGCTAACAACTTTTGAATTGGAAAATTTTGATAATAATGTTGTACCATCTGTTGAATCTACTTTCATGACTTCTCTGAAGATCAGTAAGTCTAGTAGTAGAAGTAATAATGATGATAATGATAGTAATATTGATGATGAACTTGATGAGCGTGAAGCTCTTATGGCTAGGAGATTACCTAAAGGTAAAGGTAGATATAAGGGTAAATTATCTTTAGCATGTTTTAAATGTAAAAAAGTTGGTCATATTTTTGCTAGATGACCGAACAGGAAAGAAGATGATAGAAATAAAGACCACTCTAGTGAAGGAAGTTATGGGAGAAGAAGCAACAGAAGTTACCAACACTACAACATGGATAACCAAGACAACAATGACAAGGGCAAGAAACTGTGTTACATTTTTTAGGAGAATGATACAGAGACTGACACCGATGAAGATGTCTAGGTAGTATTTGTTGTGATGAAGGATGATTCTAAGGAAGAAGAAAGGTATGTAGAGATAGAACTAATTTCTAAAGTAAGTAAAAATGATGTATGGATTATTGATAGTGGTTGTACACATCACATGACTAGTGATGAAGAAAAATTTGATTATCTTGAGCAATACAATGGAGGATCTGTAAAAATGGGTAATGATACATCATGTATGGTTACAGGAAAAGGATATTTACTAATAAATGATAAAATAAGATGTGATAATGCTTATTGGGTAGAATGAATACATTAAAATCTACCAAGTGTGGCACAACTTAACAACTCAGGTCACCGAGTAGCTTTTGAGAGAAAAAAGGTAAATATATTTGATGGAGGAAAACTTGTTGGAATAGGAGCACAATCAAATGGTAACTTGTTTTATCTTGACAATGTTGAGTCTTCTTGTTTAATGATGAAAAATGAGGATGCGTGGTTGTGGAATAAAAGGTTATGCCATGTAAACTTTGATAACATGATTAAGATAAGTAAGAAGAAAAAGGTTATAGGTCTTCCTAGCCTAGCAAAACCTAATCATGTTATGTGTCATGGATGTCAAAAGGGTAAAATGACAAAATCTAGTTTTAAGAGAAAAGATTACTCAACAAAGAAAATTTTAGAGCTAGTTCACACTGACCTATGTGGTCCCATGAGAACACAGAGCTATTATGGAGAAAGATATTTCATTTTTTTTGTTGATGATTACACTAGATTAATGACTGTTATGTTCTTAGAAGAGAAATCAGAAGCATTTAAGATGTTTAAATGGTATAAAGAAAAAGTGGAGAAAGAAACTAGGAAGAAACTGAAATGCTTGAGATCTGATAGAGGTGGTGAATTTATTTCTGATGAATTTACTAACTATTGTAATGAGCATGGTATAAAAAGATAGGTTTCTGCACCGAGAATACCACAACAAAATGGGATTGTTGAAAGAAGGAATAGGTCAATTATTGATTGTGTAAGGACACTAATGATAGAGAAGAATGTGGCTTAGACATATTGGAGAGAGTCATTTAGTATAGTTTTATATGTTCTGAATTGAGTAAAATTGAAGGACACAAACAAAACACCCTACAAGTTATGGTTTGGTCACAAACTGACTGTAAGTTACTTTAGAATTTTTGGTAGCAAATGTTTTATTCTGAAAGATGAAAGAAATGGAAAGTTTGAATCTAAAGGGGATGAAGGGATATTTCTTGGATATTCCACTAAAAGCAAAGCTTACAAGTGTCTAAATAAATTTACTAATAAAATGATTGAAAGTACTAATGTTAGGGTTGATGAGTTTGATGATAAGAATAGTGAAGAAAGCACTAGAGAACCAGAAGACTATGGTAGATTCACTTACATTAAACATCTAGATTACCTACCAAAGCCATAGACTATGTCTACCAGTCATTGGGAGAACAATAGTGAGGAACAAGAAAGAGAAACTGACAACCAGGAATGGGCTATTGAGCAAGTTAATGAACCTGAATAGGATGAACAACAAAGAAGAGATCAAGTACTGGAAAGCTTTGTCAAAAGACATCATCCTAAGAACCAAATCATAGGAGACAAGCAAGCTAGCATGATGACAAGAAGTAAGTTGAGACAAGGTACATGCTTAGTTTGTGAATTTGAACTGAAAAATGTTAAAGTTGCATTGGAGAATGAAAAATGGATAAATGAAATGAATGAAGAGATAGAATAGATAGAGAAAAAGAAGACATGGACCTGAGTACCTAGGCCAAAAGATCAGAATGTTATCAGTACTAAATGGATTTTTAGAAACAAATTGAATGAGAATGGAGAAGTTATAAGGAACAAAGCTAGACTTGTATGCAAGGGATATGCAGAGGAGCAAGGTATAGATTATGGTGAGACTTTTTCACCTATTGCTAGACTTGAAGGAGTCCAAATGTTACTTGCATATGCAACACACAAGAAGTTCAAAGTTTATCAAATGGATATTAAGTATGCTTTTTTGAATGGGATACTAGAAGAGGAAGTCTGCATAGAAAAACTACATGGGTTTGTTGATCTAGACAAGAAAGACATGGTATGTAGATTACACAAAGCTTTATATGGTCTAAAGAAAGCACCAAGACCCTGGTATGAAAGGTTGCATACTTATTTTTTAAGTACTGGTTTTACTAGAACTAATGAGAACAACAATTTGTATATGAAAGGTAAGTCTAATGACACTATTTTGATTGCTGAAATATTCGTGGATGATATTACTTTTGGAGGACAAGATCATATATGTATGTCATTTTTTGATGAGAAGAGAAAAGAGTTTAAAATGTCTATGTTTGGAGAGATTAAGTTCTTTCTAGGATTGTAGGTTATTTATAAAAATGATGGAATATTCATCACACAATCAAAGTACATAAAATAAGTACTGAGAACATTTAGCATGGAAGATGCTAAGCTAGTAGGAACATCGATGGTCATAGGCTGCAAACTGACTAAATATGATGAATCCACTGAGGTAAACCAAACATTGTACCAATCCATGATTGGTAAATTGATTTATATAGTACATAGTAGACCAAACATTGCACATTTAGTGGGGATTGTTGCTAGATTTTATGCCAATCCAAAGGATTCACACATGGTTGCAATAAAAAGAATCCTTAGATACCTAAAGAAAATAGAGGAATATGGATTATGGTATCCAAAGGAAGGCAAGTTTGAACTAAGATTTTACACCAACACAGACTGGGCTGGAAATATAGATGATATTAAGAGTACCACCAGAGGAGCATTTTTCTTTGGTGAAAGACTTGTTACTTGGACAAGTAAGAAATGACCTTGTATTTCTTAGTCTACTGCCAAAGTAGAATATGTTGTTGCTGCTACAAACTATTCAAATATTGCTTATCTCAAGCACATGTTGGAAGGAATGAACGAGGTAATCACAGAGTTGGTGATTATGTATTGTGACAACACAAGTGCAATAAAAATTTCTAAGAATCCTATAATGCACTCAAAGACCAAATATATCTCTATTAAGTATCACTACTTAAGAGAATAGGTACAGGAGAAGCAAGTTAAATTGGAATATGTTACATCAAAAGAGCAACTTGCTGATATTTTTACCAAGCCTCTACCGAAGGATACTTTTGAATATTTGAGGACTAGAATTGGGGTCCGTCCCCTCTCTACTGATCACTAATGTGATCTGGAGGTTGCATCAGCCTAATCTTATCTAGAAAATCATTTATTTTGATGCAACATAGCTCACACTTTGGATTCTATCTAAGGTTGCGAAAGATTTGAGGAGTCAAAATAGAGATTTGCATATCAGTATATTGAGATACATTGTCTACACCAAACAATAGAGATTTACTTAGATACTACACAGTTGTTTATTTTATTTTTCTTTGGCATTGTTGTCAAAGGGAGAGAATTTCATGAAATATCAGGGAGAGAAGTTATCAGGGAGAGAAGTTCATACAATATTGGATAGAGACTATTGTCAAAGGAAGAGCTGAAAGGAGAAGATAAACTAAAGAAGTCAAGGAGAGATAATCTGAGAAGAGCTGCAAAGATCAAATCTATAGAAGAAGGTCTACACATGAAATGTTGTCATGTAACATAGTGATTAAACATATTAAGCTAGGGAGAGCTACAACATTTGTTCATATAGTTGTAGAATACATGTTTGGTATGTGTATGGTATATTTCATATTATTTGAGTTGCCATCAATGCCAAAGGGAGAGATTGATGAACTACAACTGATTAAGAACCTATTTGATGAACTATAAGTGATTAGAGATCACCGAGCAGTGAATGGTTATGTAAGATAATTAAATCAATTTTTATGTTGTCATTGATGTCAACTAGTTTTGACAGTACTTGTCATGATAGTTGTAAATATCTAAACATCTATAAAAAGGAGAGAAGAGATGATGAACCAAGATATCTACATTGAGGAATATGGATATGACAGATAAGGATAAGGAATACTTTGGGTACTTATTGATGAGTCTATGGCTTCATATTTTTGACTTGATTATGTTGCATTAATTAGTTATGAAGTAGGAAGCAAAGTGTTGCAAAGCAGTGTGGTCAGTTAATGAAGGATTCTAGTATACACTAAGCTAGTGTTGTGTATATCGAGTGACAATGTCAACCGAGCTTGTATTCACCGACACATTTCTTTGTTAACTGAGAATGGATGAGTTGTAAAGTGTATTATTTTGAGGTAGAAGATAAAGTTTTTTAAGAGATCAACAACTAACAAAATTCATAGAAGATCTAAAGGATGGAAGTAAAACATGTCATAGACACATCTTCCAAGGAAGGTTTAAGCAGCAAAATCTGATGGATGGAAAGAAAATAGTTTAATTTTCTATTTAAGAGACATTTATTTCATTGTGAAAATGATGTTGGAGGAAGGAGACTATAGAAATTTCATGTGAACATAGCTTCATGCATGCTTGATCAAACTGGTTGAAGAAGAACCGAATTGCAAAGTACATTGTTATCCTATCAACCCCATAGTGAATGTCAATTAGAAGATAACTGTTAGTGTTAAATCCTCTAACAAGGTCACACAGGTCTTACAGTGTGTTTTGTAACCTTTAACAGGGTTGGCTCTTCACCAAGCTCACTCTAGAAGAGTGAAAATATTTTGGGTTACCGGTCCTAGGTGGTTTTTCCCTTTGCAGGGTTTCCACGTTAAATATCTTGTGTTATGTGTTTATGTGGTGATTGTTTGGATATCATACTTTACATGTTTCATATTTGATTTGGTTAGTAATCACTATGAGCAATTAATTGATAATTGGTAAAGTCACAGACAATTTAGTTTTATTGTTTACCAAGCTATAGAATTTAGTTGAATTTGTTTTTAAGTGATACATTTTGTATTTGGGACTATGGATAACTGATTCACTCCCCCTCTTAGTTATTCTAACACCATTCAATCCTATCACTACAAGATGATTAAATACAAAACACATCAAATACTTTAATTGATTTTAATTTCTCTTTAAGAAACCCAATTAGACAAGAAACATAAGGACAAATCTTCATAAATGGATCTTGATATTTAAATTAGTGTGAAGGACAAATAACCCCTTTCACAATTAGTAGCATCATTTCTCCAGCATGTAGAAATTATAGCATTTCTGAAGCATGTTTTCTAAGGTATTTTATTCTAATAGAATTCTTTCTGATTTGTGAACCTCAGAGAAATTGTATCGATCTATCTAGTGTCATTTGAATTCCATTATACTCTATCACCATGATTCACTTTGATTGAATTTTCTTCTATCTCACAAATTCAAAAAGCTCGATCATCACTTTTGTTGTTTTAATTCATGCATTAGCTCTTTTAATTTTGATCTCATAATCTTTTAATTCCCATCATACTTCAATATGTGTGTTTTGTTAGTTTGTTGAAATGATGACTAGCTCATTTTAGTACCTCCTTCGCTATTTGGAAAGTGTCCTTTATTCATATCCATGAAATGGAAACCATTTCACCAATTTGCAAGTGGTAAATATGCTCTTTGCGAAATAGCAATGGGTTCACTATTTTGCAACTCATGAACTTTTGTGAAATGGAAATGACTTTTCTATTTCAAAAACCTTTATTTTGTGTCTTTTTTGAAATAGAGATGGCTTTGATGTTTTGTAAACTTTATTTTATACTTGTGTGAAATAGCCAAAATGCATGAAAAGGATATATTTTATAGTTTGTGTGATTTATGGAATATTTTAAATATTATAGTAGTGCTCATGGGGCTTTGCAAATGGATATAGGAGTACCTTATTATGAGGACAATCAAAAGGAAAAACTTATTTGGTGAGGAAGAGCTGATGTATTGAAATATCTTCTCATGAGAATGACCTATTTGGAGGGATTTATGAGATGTAGTGTAAAGGGCTTAATATTCCAAGAACATGTCAATTTTGACTCTATGAGGATAAAACTGAATGACACCTCTATTTATAATTAGCTAATATGATTTCATGGAGAATTCACTTGTTGAGCATAGGATTCAATAGGTCATTTTTATATTTTTCTTCTTATCTATAACTCTAAATTTTGTAAAAATTTAGAGCTCCAATAATGGCTCTTTCTGGGGACGTATGCTCTTGGTGAGCATAGCAAGAATCTAGCTATCTCTAGTAGAAGAAGACCAAGTTCCAATAAATTGGGTTATGGAGTCATTGTATAGAAATAATATCACATATAATTTGGTGGCCCTAGGCCACCAAAATATAAAAGAAATACTTGCCTCTGTAAAAAATATTATTTTCATCACACTTTAGTGGCATCAATCTAAAAATAATACTAAGACTTGCTTGATAAATATGATGACACCTTCCCTTTTCCAACTAAATTGATTACTATCATGGTCTCTAATGATATGCATTCTCAAATTGAACAAGTCATACCTATACTCCTTGGAGTGTCTTGTCTCATTGTACAATGCATAATTATATGCAATATGATATCCTCTATTATCAACTTATCTACTATACATAGACATACTTACTTCTAACTTAGAAACAACCGAGTTGAGTCTCACGGTCATTAATCATACTGCAAAAAGGATTACTACAAGACATCAAACCTATGAGTGCCTAAAGACCAATGAATTCATTATTATTCCCATTCTGATTATGATAGCCCCACAAAAGAACATTCCCTTCTATGAAATTAGATTCAAGCATTTTTAAACTTTCACCATATCTAAAGCTTCCATGGTGTTAAAATCTGGCACATCACCTATTTCTTTGGCTACATCCTCTAATGATGATATCCCACTCTCAACATTGTATTGTTCATCCTCAAAACCCAGTATACTTCCCATACTATTTGAAAATGCTTCACCCTCCTCATATAATGGATTTAAGTACATAGAGAAATCACCTTTGAAAACATCATCACAATAGTTTGTATGATCATTTTCAATTGTCTCTTCATATAATGAAATAAATTTGAAGTCATTTTTGGATGTACTTTCTTATGTGTTGATTGTAATGTATACTTTCACTAAATGCATCATCTTCTTGAGAATTATTTGCCTATTCATCTTTATCAATAACATAGACTTCCCTTTTATCTTTCATAGTTAGATAGGAGTAGATATTCCTCTTATTCATCCTAAATCTCATAAGGTTTATTTTTTATCTATGTCATTCTATTATTTTATTCGTGCACATCCCTGTGATCTTGAAAACTTTCTAAATTATTTTTGTGGACACACCTTTGATATTCTTTATCCAGAAAATCTAAGATTTATTCAATACTGAGAAAATTTTCCTCTTCATCCCCTCTATTACTAATATATGTCTCTATTTCAACACAAGTTTCATCATGGTTCTCAAGTATGGATGCTCTTTATCTTCATCATGAATAGTGCATTCCTCTTCCTTACTATGTGAATTAGAAAAATGGTGCCATTCTAGATTGTCAGAATCAACTTGTTATAAAAAATCCCCATTTAAGTATTCTTCATCTATTATGTTTTCTTCAACTGGTAATATTTTTGAATCTATCTCTTTCAATCTGCTAATAATTTCATCAAGTGTCATGAGATCAATATTGCATGAAGAATGTTTGTAATTTGGTGGGCTAAAATTTGATGTGATGTCTTCAATAATACCATAGAATTTATTTATAAACCACCATTCCAATTATTCTCATGATGATATACTCTCTTAGGGTAACATACCAA
Organism: Chamaecyparis obtusa; assembly: GCA_027943335.1. Lineage (NCBI taxonomy): Eukaryota > Viridiplantae > Streptophyta > Pinopsida > Cupressales > Cupressaceae > Chamaecyparis > Chamaecyparis obtusa. Next base: position 4,729,003 of record BSBK01006771.1, on the reverse strand, counting down.
AATATTTCTTTGCATTATCTATCAATGATCTCACAAATAATCTCATGATCACACCTTCTACACCAATTTGAAAATCTTTAATGAATATGTAGAATGATTTCAAATGCCTGATTGTTGATTATATTCCATCTCCACAAAATTTTGGTACAATTTGTTTAAGTTCAAAAGGATAATATTTTAGACCTTCACAAATGTTACTACAGTTTAGTGGGTAATATGCTTCAATAATACACAATTGGCTTTGTTTTTTTGTTTGCTATTGATATTGTGGGTATTTTATCCCTGACTATGGGACTTCATATGAATTTTTATAATGATACATGTTGAATGTCTAAATTTATTTCAACCACCTACTATTTTCACTACATTTCTTTTTAATAGAGTCGTCACCTCTTAATAAGAGGAATACAAATTTATTTTCTTCTTCTGGGTCTTCTCCTTTAGCAAAGTCACTTCTCAATGCAGCAAAAAACTCACAATTCTCTTAACTTTCCCAAAGATAACAAAAGATTCTATAAAAACTCCCCAGCAGAGTTGCCAATTTTATGGTTCCCAAATCAATAGATTGAGAAATCCTCAGACTATGCGAAATTCATTCTAAAAACTTCTCACCTAATATGGCCAATGAATGGTATTAACCAGTTTATAGTTGAATTCCTCTACACTTCAAGCTCTACAAGACCTAGGCGGGTAGACCTATTCTCCAACCGTAACTCAAAGTTAAAGTTTTTTATAGAAGATTAACTGTGACCCTTCTACTTCTAATTTTTATCTCATAGTGGTATATACATGTCATAGAATGACTAGTTCATTGATCACTTGATTACTCTTATCTACTTTCTCTCCTACTAATTATTTGTTCCTTCTATTTATATAATTCTACTTATTATACCTCTATGTTCTATGTTCTCCTACTAAATGTAAACTTGATGTTGTTAAAGATTTATAATTTTTATAGATCAAGGCCAGCTCTTTATCCTTACTGGGCATAGAGTCGCCTCTCCTCAAATCCTAATGTACAAATTTGTGAGACAGTATTTTATCCTTTAGATAAACTATCAACCATTCAATCCTATCAATACAAGATGATTAAGTACACAACACACCAATCAATCTAATTGATTTTAATTTCTCTTTCAGAAATCCAATCAAACAAGAAACATAAGGACAACACTTCATAAATGGCTCTTGATATTCAAATCAACGTGAAGGACAAATAACCCCTTTGCACAAGTTTGAAAAATGGCAATTAATTCTTTGAATTAATAATCACAAAGGACCAATTTGATAAGAAAATGATTTCATACCACAATTGCTAGACAATAAAATTGAGTCTTTGTATTGCTTTGAAAATATGTATTACATCTTGTATGTATTGTAAAATCTGAATTCATGTCTCTCTTTACATTTTACACCACACATATATATGTGGTTAAATGGTTTTCACACCCCTTTAGGATGAAAATACACCACCCTATTTTAAAAAATTGAAAAATTAATCAACTAATTAAAGAATAACTACCTATACCATCTTAAAATGGACACATATTCATTTTGAGACCTTTTATCTCTCAACATGGTTTTAGTCTTTCTCTCTCTCTTCTTCCTATCCCTTCCCTCATTTATAGATCATGTCTCATCTTCTGGCATGGTCCTTTAGGTGCTATTCTATCCACTTTTGGTCATATATTCCGACAACTTCATTTTCTCCCGGTTCTTTCTGCACCTTCTTTAAGGCCTCCAGGACCCCTTTCTAGGCTCCCCCTCAAGAATAGCTCGACTAGGTCGACCTGTTCTTGGAAAAGGTTGATCAAGTTGACCTCTTCCCTAAGGTATTTTTATTGTGGGTTCCTATGTGCCTCGGGTTGGCTAATTAATTTATTTTTCTCCTAGTTCAATCTGCTTTAATTAGATCTTGAAAACTAGTATATAAGGAGGCTTGGGAATTTCATTTTAATCCAATTGTGATCCCCATAAAACTACATCATCATTATGAAAGAAATCAAGAGAAAGAATACATGTGTTCATGAGATTTCAAGAAAGCATCTTCAAGCATTCATCAAATTCAAACATTTCCTTCTTGCATCAAGCTTCTTCCTTCAAGGTGGTAGTGGAGTTTGGCTTCTAAGGAGGAGATCCATCATTCCAAAGCATTCAATTTCTTCCACCCTTCATCATGGCATGTTACATACATTCCTATATGTGAGGTTTTGAATTCTTTTATTTCCTTTTGATTTCTTTGATTCAAGGCTATTACATTTGCATATTTGATCACATCTCAAATTCAATGGCATCTATAAAGGCAATTGTATCTTTCATTTGATATATTCAATCCTACTACATGTTATCATTTCCTTTATCATTACATTTACATTTCAATTTCAAGGTCAATTCCTCAATCTAGGGCTTGATAGAGGCAAGCCCTCACCCACCCAAACTCAAAAATAAGCTTTTCTGTATGGAGGAATAGGATATCAGAATTATAATCACAAACTTGGAAACTACTTTCCAAGACATTTCTAAAGAATTTGGATCTAATTTTCTATGGTATTCTAGGAACATGGTGACTTGGTTGACCTGTTCTTGGAGGTTTGGGAAAAATAATATTTTTTGGGTTTTTGTCGTGATCATGAATCTGCAGTTAGAAGATCTATCATGGGTTCAAATCCATATTTTTCAAAGAAAAAAGACACATTCCTCTACACATTTCAAGGTGAGTACTCTATCCTTCATTTCACTTCTTAGTCTAGACCTATTTTCATATCTTAATTGGGTTGATTGCATACATTTGGTATCTAGATCTATCTTACTTTCCTCATTAAATCAATTGATTCAATTGCACTTTTACATTTACACATCTTTAATCAAATTCTACATTGCATGAAAGAGGACTTTCTTGCATACTTCCTTAATATAATTTGGGTTTAGCATTGGCATCCCTTTATCTCCTTGGATTTTCCTAATCTAACTTGGTTTATATTGAGAGTTATGTTTGGAAGCTCCTCTTTCTCTTGTATTTTGAATGTTAGTGTGGAAGTGGTTAGTTAATGAATTCATCTCACATAGTTTATATTGTTAAATTCATTAGCACCCATTTTCCCCCTTAAACATTTTGGTGAGCTTGGCATGAAATAACTTCCTTTTGATCTTGGTGTTAGATTTCCTTTTGCATTATCTTGTGTGTTCACCTTCATTAAACATTTTGGTGAACCCGACGTGTTACAACTTCCTTTTGACCTTGGTGTTAGATTTCCTTTTTCATTATCTTGTGTGTTCATCTTCACTAAAAATTTTGGTGAGCCTGACATGTTACAACTTCCTTTTGATCTTGGTGTTAGATTTCCCTTTGTATTATCTTGTGTGTTCACCTTCACTAAAAATTTTGGTGAACCCGACTTCCTACAACTTCCTTTTGATTTTGGTACAGTATCTTGTGTGTTCACCTTCACCTAAACATTTTGGTGAACTCAACATCCTACAACTTCCTTTTTATTTTGGTACATTATCTTGTGTGTTCAACTTCACCTAAACATTTTGGTGAACCCAACGTCTTACAAGTTCCCTTTGATTTTGGTGCATTATCTTGTGTATTCACCTTCACCTAAACATTTTGGTGAAACTGACTTGTGCCCCTTTTCCTTTTGAAGTTAGAGTGTTTCTTTGCATTGGTTGTTTATCTTCTTTTAGTGAACCCAACGCATTCCCTCTTCTTGTTGATTTTGGAATAATATTTGGCTATCTTGGTTTTTTTACAATGGCATTTGCTAAACTATTATGGTGAATAATACTCTTCATGGTAACTCTTGTGCTTGCATCTCTTTATCATGCCTATGATGTTTATGCAAGCTTCTTTTATTTCATGATATTTATGTATTTACATGATTTTCTTGCATATGTTATTATGAGGTTAACTAATACAAGGTTTCCTGATAAAACATATTTCAAGACGATCATCAAGCTTTCATGTGGATTTTTTTTTCATCTTTTGGATGGCATTAGATATTTTTTTAGTGATGTTTCTAATCCTAATCATGTGCCTAATCCTTCCCACAATTAATCCCCTCATACCCCTTCTACATTTCAACACATTCAAAGCACGGTTCATAATTTAAATATTAACCAATTCTTAGATGAGTCGTCTCCTTCACCTCCTCCATCACCTACACCTCAATCTCCTATACATACAACTCCTAGTTTTGTTCCTCCTTACACCAAGTTTACCCATCACCCTCAAGATAATGTTGGATTACTGAGAGGGGGGTGATTCAATAATCAGTGATTCTTTAAAATTTAAAACTTTAACTCTAATTCAACTCGGTAAGACAAACTTCAGTAGTAACCGACAATAGTAAATTAATTTTTCAATCACCAACTTTAAGTAATCAGAAAATAACATGCATAATAAACATTCAACACGTTTGGCACTTGTATTTAATGTGGAAACCCAATTTAGGAAAAACTATTGTGGGAATTGTCACTCACCAATAAAAAATACTCTTTTGAAGTATGCTCGGTTAAGAGTCAATCCTATTAAAGATTACAATGCACATTGTTAAATGTGACCTTGTTAGGGGATTTTCCTCAAATCTGTGAGGATCTTCAGCCTATTAGGAGTGGTCTGGTTAAAGTTCTTTGAACACTCTTTTGGAATGGCACCTCTCTCAAGGATTTACAATAAGATTGTTAAGTCCAATCAATTAATATATTTTTTCTACTACAAATGATCTGTAAATATGAAACTACATCTTTCTTAGATAGATCCTTTGTCTTATCTTTGTCTTCACTTCATACCTTCATTATTCACTAGCCTCAACACTTCAACAATCTCTTCTGTAGACTCAGATTTCCACCTTTTTCTTCTTCATTGCATCACTCAGTTACACATCCACAGTTCAACTAGCCATCTTGTTTTCATTCAATTTCATCCTTTAACTAGACTATTTTTCCTCTTAATCTCCTTGATTAGGTTTTCCTTTGTTTATTCTCAACTACCATATCATCCTCTTGAACTGATTCAATGAACTTGGCACTCGGTAAAACATGTTATCATCATCTTGGAACTTGAAATTTTCTTGGAACTTGTACCTTCACTTTTAACCACTTATATATTCACCATAGATCATCACCTTGAATTTTCTTGATTGTAGATCTCTTTAACTAGCTCTTCTTCATCCTTGGAATCTTCTAGATCATTGTGGCTCTTCATTAAATGTCATTCTAATCCTTGTATTTAATTTATGTTTCTTGTTTGGTGCCCTTCCTTTTCCTTCAACCAAAATTATTTGCTCGGTAACTAACTCCTTGTACTCAGTGTCTTGACTTCCTTTCTCTTTATCGAAAATTACTTTTCTTTTACTGAATGACTCTTCATTCTTGGTAACTAAACTATTTTCTTTTCCTTGTCAACTTTCTAACTTTATCACTTATCCACTCTCCTTTACCAACTTGATATCATCAAATGTAAAGTAGAAAACAACTATACCATTATTACCTTATCATTGTTTGATATGTATTAGCTGCCTAATTAAGTTCTTCAACTTCACTAACTTCTTCACAACTTTTCACTTCCTCTTTTTCTTCAACTCACTCAACTTATATCATACTCTGAATGATATGGAAACTCAATATAAACCAAAAATTAATTTTTTAACATCAATGACAAAATAACAAATGATCTAATCCTTCTACAATCATGTATATCTTTGATCTCGGTCTTCATCATCATCACCATCAGTTGGGGTTAACAATCTCCCTCTTTGGCATTGATGGCAACATTTTTAATTGATGATGGAAATACTCTGATATATTTTTTCTTTTGTATTCTCCATCTTTACTTTATCATGTGTCCTTTAATATGTATTCTTCCTCTTAGCTACTTAGCCTTACTCTCCATCTTTCTTTCTCCCACTTTGTGTTCATCAGAAATCTTCATTTCTCATTGTAATCATCAATAGTTTATTCTCCCTCTTTGACAACAATGCCACAGATACATACTCCTAAAAAATTTGTTTAGGAAGTGGATCATACCTATCATGTACTTATATCTCATTTCATACATAATAATTTTTCACAACTTCAAGCATCACCTAAAGAGTGAACACTAGCATCAACTCACAAAATAGATATTCTAATAAATCCTTCAATTGATGTAGCATGCATCTTACTTTAGTGAATATTGGATAGGGGAAGAACCCCTAATTTACCTATGATATACTTAAAAGTATCCTTCAGTAGTGACTTGGTGAATATATCTACTATCTTCTCCTTCAAATTTACATACTCCAATATCACATCCTTGTCTTGAACTTGTTCTCTCAAGTAATGATACTTGATAGAAATGTGCTTGGTCTTAAAATGCATCATCAGGTTCTTTGATATGTTGATAGCACTTGTATTATCAAAGTAAATAGTAACTAGATCGGTAATCTCCTCTTGCATACCTTCAAGTAGTTTTTTGATCCATACAATATTTGCACAATTCATGGATGTTGCTACATACTCTTCCTTGATTATAGATTGTGATACACAACTCTATTTCTTACTCATCCATGTCACTAATATTTCTCCTAAAAAGAAAGCTCATCCACTTGTACTTTTCCTATCATCAATGTTTCCAACCCAATTAGCATTAGTGTAAATATTCAAATCAAAATCTCCTCCTTTCTTGTATAGTAGACCGAAGTCTTCAATACCTTTCAAATATCTAAATATTCTTTTGACTGCAGACATGTGTGGTTCCTTTGGATTGGAATAAAATCTTGCAACAATACCTACTGCATGAGCAATATTAGGTCTTCTATGTACAACATACTATAGCATACAAATCATTGATTAGTGAAGTGTCTCATTCACTTCCTTTGACTCATTTCTTTTGACAATTTGCAACTAGTAGCCATTGGTGTTCCAACCGGTCTTGAATATTCCATATAAAATAGCTTTAGGGTCTCTTATTACAAGTATTGGTTATTGTTGCACCAAAATATTGACCTCTTAATGCTCGATACAACCACTAGACTTATAGAAAACATAGGATGTTAAACCATGTCACAAATCTCAAGGGGAGCACTGACCATTTTTCCAACAATCTCCCCCTTAGCGCTACCTAAGGGGATTCCAACCTGTGACCAAGCTCTGATACCACTTGTTACAAGTAGTGGTTGTCGTTGTACCAAAAGATCAACCTGTTAATACTCAATACAACCACTAGACTTTTAGAAGACACGGGAGGCTATCAAACCATGTTGTAAATTCCAAGGGGAGCGCTGACCATTTTTCCAACATCTCCTTAATGTACTTTGATTGTGTGATGTAGATCTCATCTTTGAATTGTTGAATCTGAAGTTCAATAAAGAATTTTATTTCTCCTATCATGGACATCTCAAATTCCTTTCTCATCTCCTTAGAAAAAGATCTGCACAATGTGTTATTTCCTCCAAAAATAATGTCATCAACAAATATTTCAGCAATCAAAATCTTATCATTGCTATCACATTTTAGATACAAATTATTGTTGTCACTCATTCTTTATAATCCAATCTTGATTAAATATGAATGTAACCTTTCATACCATACTCTGGGTGCTTGTTTGAAACCATATAGTGCCTTATGCAATTTACATACCATGTCCTTGTTAGTATTCCCAACAAGTCCTTCAGGTTGTTCAACATAGACTTCTTCTTCAATATGTCATCTAGCACCTCTGATAGCACTCAAAAATTCCTTCAATCTTGTACTGTATTGTGTAACATCTGCACCTTCTCTCATTCTCATAGAATCAAATTTGCATTTCAAACTTTCATCTTTTTCCTTGTGAACATGATAGTATCCACCATACACCAATGCAATCTTGTCCCACATCTATTTTGTTGTATCACATCCTTTTAGATCATTGAACTCAAGGTTGGTCAGAGTAGAAGATATCTCAGTCATAACTTGTGTGTGATCTCTTCTTTCTCTTACTTGTTCAACTATCATAGGCCCAAATGGTGGTAGTGAATACTCATTGTCAAGATAGTATAATGCATAATCTCCAATTCCATATATGTGCAGCCTCATTCTACTTTTCCATGTAGAGAAGTTGTCACTATTCAACTTTGGTGCCTCCCTCTTATACATCTTTAGATCTTTTACTCAAGTCTTTTAAAATTATCATTTTAGAGTACCTCAGCTCTGATACCAATTGTTGGATTACTAAGAGGGGGGTGAATCAGTAATCATTTATTCTTTAAACCTTAAAACTTTAAATCTATTTCAACTCAGTAAGATAAACTTCAATAGTAATCGACAACAATAAATTAACTTTTCAATCAACAACTTTAAGTAATCAGTAAATAACATGCACAACAAACATTCAACACATTTGACACTTGTATTTAATGTGGAAACCCAATTTGTGAAAAACCACTATAAAAATCATCACCCACCAATCAAAAATACTCTTCCAATCCTCATCAATTAGGCTTTTCTTGCAAACTTGGAAACCTATTTACTGAGAATCAAGCCAATATCCTTGCCAAGTTTGACCCACAAGAAAAATTCCTAATAGATTGGCGACTCTACTGGGGAGTTGTAAGAAATATTTTGCTAAGTTATAGGGTTTAGTTGAGCGAGGGCTCCTACCCTATACAAACCAGCTGGCTACCATTGGTGTCTATATTTTAAAGAAAAATTCCCAAATTTTTGGGTGGCAACTCTAAGAATCTTTGTAGCAGTACTGGTCAAAAAACCATTCACAAGATGAGTTACAGAGGTACTAGGTCTCGGAGAAATAAGCTTCCTGAGGAAAGATTGGAAAAAGGTCTTCCAAGTACTTCTAGGCCCAGTCAGGCAAGGAGAGGAAGAAAAAATCAGAGTATGTTTCATACTTAGAAACATAGAGAGAATACAAGACAAGATGAACAAATCTAGCCTATTCAGATGAATCAAGAAGGAAATACCTCTGAATATGAGGAGGCTGTTGATTTGGGCTAGGAGATGTTGAATCTGAGACTACTCTCCCAAAATCAGAAGAAATTTTTGAAGAGGTCTATGAGTTGGAGAGGAGAGTCCAAGAACAAATACATTTAAGACAAAAAAGAGATAAGGAAAAGGAGGAAAGAATCAGACATGACATGATTAGAGCTGAGCAATTGAAGAAGCAATTGTTGGATCTTGAGGCCATGAATCAGGATCATGTGATAGAACAAGTAGAAGACCAGCCTATTGTCTAGCATGTTTATGAAGTGAGAAATCCTAGGGACAAAGGTAAACAAAAGGTTGTAGGAGTTTCAATAAATGAACCAAACCCTGCAAAGGAGTCCATGGATAAAGTAGCAAGATTAGAGGCTGACTTGGAAGAAGCAAAAAGAAAACAATAATTGTTGGCCAAAGAATTGGAAAAGGCAAAGCTGGAAGCCACTGCTGCTGAAATGAAGAGAAAGATTGATTTCCTTAAGCAATCTTCTAGACATGCCAATACCCTTTCCACTTCTCAAGCACAAGGAGAAAATGTGTTCAACACTGCCAACACTTCAGGTATGCCTAAGACTCCTAATTTTTCTAATATCCACACATCCACATCTTTAGGTGGTGGCCCATCTCAAGGTGGTCCCATTCATGAGAGGCATAAATAATTGGTGTTTATGGGGATTCATGGTTATCCAAATCTCATCCCTGATGAAATTAGGAAGAAGCTTCCAAAATTTACTGGAAGCAATGCAATTTCATGTGAAGAACATTTGAAAAGTTTCATTGATGTGATAGATGACTAAAATATTGAGCTTCATGATGTGATCATGAAGCTTTTTGTTCAGTCTCTCACTGAAGATGCTAGAGATTGGTTTAGAAATTTGCCTCATGCTAGCATATGTTCATGGGAACAGTTCAAACGTTCTTTCAAGGAACAGTATGGTGACAAAACTAATGAAGGCTTCATGCTTAACGAGTTCAACAACATCAAGAAAAATTCAAATGAGGGTGTTGTTGAGTTCAATGCTAGATTTCAGAAGGCCATGCATAAATTGTTGTAGGTTATCAGATTGGATGACAGAGTATGTCTTGTCACATACTTGAATGCTTTTGATTCAAAGATGGGATATCTCTTAAGAGATAAGAATCCTAAGAATCTTGCAGAGGCTTATAAATTGGCTATTAATATAGAAAGAAATAGAAGGATATCAGGGAAGTTGGGAAGGAGAGAAGATTGTCAACCTTTAGTCTCAAATAGAAGGGAGCCAAGGAAACCTGATGCAAAGCCAAAAGATGATGATAGTTTGAAGCAAATCCTAAAAGCAATAAAGGATTTAAAGCCTAGTGAGGCAAGAAATACTAGAGTGCAAGGAAATGACAAGCCATATTTCAATAACTTTAACAAGCTACCAAGAATGCAGAACTATCCCTATAATACTCAGTGGAAAGATGGGAAGCCAGTGCTCCCTGAAAGAAAGGACAAACCAAACGACAAGACCCCTGAGCCCTTGCATAGAAATATAGTGAATATGAATGATGATGTTCCTTGGTGTATTGTTTTTCAATCACCTCATGATCCTTATTATTGTGCAATTGCTCAAAGTGTTTCTGCAGATGAAGATCAAGGAAACAATAATGATGATACTTATGATGATCACGGATGTGGTATGACTTCTTCATACATGTATGATGAGTTAGACTCTGCAGGTGAAGATGAAAACCAAGATGCTAGCAATTCTCAAGTCAGTAATGAGGTTTACCATTAGCAAGTGTTTTCTGATGAGGAAGATGATCACTTGGACAAAATCTAGTGCAACACTTTAAGACATGATGAATCAGTAGTGTTGAGGAGACCTTCTGATGAAGAAATTGCACAAATTACAGCAGACATGGTGTCTCAAATTAAAAGTAATTATAAATTGAGAAATAGGGTGGTAGGTAGTCCAAGTGGTAGGCCTACTGGAATTTTCATCAAGAAGACAGAAAAAGATGAAAAACAAGCCCAAAGTAAGCAAAAGTTTGCAAAAACTGCTAACAAAACCAGAGTAAAGAAAAATGTCACCTTCACAAAGCCAATTGTGGCTTACAAGGTAAAAGCCAAACCTCTTGTAGATACTGTTTCTCCTTTGCAAGAGAAAGAAAAGGGTCAGAGAAAAGATTGTCCCAATGTGAGTATATGTGAAGAAAGTGAGGAGGCTACTATCACTTAACAAGATGTAGTTGACCCCAGATATGTTCCCATTAACATGAGCAAATTGTTGTCACAAATCACTGTCAAGGTCCCCTTATTAGAAATGATGAGGATAGAGGAGCATAAAGTTAAGGCTTTGAGTTGGGTGAAAGGAGCTTTTCTTTCTGATACCCAACATTCCACCAAGGTTGATGGAATGGCTACTGCAGGAGGTGATTCAACTGAGAACTAGTGTGGGGAGATCATTTCTGAGATCCCTCAGATTTATTTGGATGCTAATGCTGCAAATAATATGACAGGAACTGTTGATCCTTTCTTTTTGTCCCTAATAGTAAATGGAAAGTTGTTAAGAAACTATATGATTGATTTAGGAGCCTCTAATACTATTATGCCTGCAAAAATAATGAGATCCTTGGGTCTGAAAGTAGATACACCTCATGGTAGATGTCAGGTTATGGATTCAAGAGAGGTCCCTATTATTGGTACTATAAAAGCACTTCCTTATAGGTTGACAACTTTCCCTGACAAGTTTCTAACAATGAGTGTTCTAGTGGTAGATATTCCCCCTCATTATGGAATGTTGATGTCAAGGAAGTAGAGTGCTAAAATGGGAGGTAGTATCCAGTGTGATTTTTCCTTTGCAACTTTCAATATTGATGGTGACAATGTGAAAGTATCCAAAGAAAGTAGAACTCCACATATGATTGAAATAAATGATGATCATTTAAATTATTGTGTGGATGTTGACATGGAGAATTTCAAGTTAGAAGAGACTGTCCCACTAGTGGAAGAGATAGATCCACTGATTGCAGAATTAAAGAAACAACAAAATGGACTATGGTAGATGTACTTTGATGGAGCATGCTCAAAAGAAGGCTCAGGAGCTAGAGTCTTATTCATATCTCCATCAGGTACTACTTTTAATTATTCATTCTCACTAACTTTTCAATGCACAAATAATACTGCTAAATATGAAGCATTGTCTTTGGGATTGAATATTGCTATCAAACATGGGATAAAATGTTTAAAGGTCTTTGGTGATTCTGAGCTTGTGGTGGCACAAGTTTGATCTAAATATGCTGCTAAAAATGATAGATTGAAATTGTATAAGCATGTAATATGGGATCAGATTGAAATGTTTGATGCTTTCAATATATGTTGGGTAGAAAGATCCAAAAATATTATGACAGAGTTTTTAGCAAATGTTTCTTTAAAAGGAGATGATTCAACTTTGTTTGGAGTATCAATTCTTGAAGTAAAAAGTAGACCATTTGTTGCAGACAACATTTAAAATTGGTAGGTCTTTGAGGATGATCATGACATCCTAAAATTTATTCATTGTCTTGATATATATGAGGATCAACCTACAGATTGCAACACATTAGTTGAGGAAGTTGAGGGTAAGGACATGGTCATGGGAAATGAAGTGATCCAGTTGAGTTCAAATAATATCCCTAGGGGCTTAACTGAGTTAAAAGCATTGTATAGTAGTCAAAATGATCATATGTCAAAGATAAGTAATGCTAATGTAGAAGAGCTAGAGGAAGTGAATTTGGGGTCACATAATGCACCTCAAATAGTCTATATTGGAAAAGGATTAGCCCCTCAATTCAAAGATAATTTTGTGAGGTTATTAAGAAGGTACAAGCATGTGTTTGCATGGTCCTATGATGATCTAAAAGCCTATAGAGAGGACCTTTTCCAACATGAAATCCCATTAAAACAAGATGTCAAACCATTCAGATAGAAGCAAAGACCCATTAATCCATTATTGGCTCCTAAGATGCAGCAAGAGCTAATCAAGTTGATTGATGCAGGAATAATTCAACCTATAAGGCATTCAACTTGGGTGTCTAATTTAGTCCCAGTTAGAAAGAAGAATGGTGACATTAGATTGTGTGTGGACTTCAGGAATTTGAATGTTGCGTCACTAAAGGACAATTATCCACTGCCTAACATGGAGGCAATGTTGCATAAGGTCACTGGTTGTGATTTATTGTCTATGATGGATGGTTTTTCTAGATATAACCAGGTGTTGGTAAAGGAATCTGAACAGTTCAAAACAACATTCACTACACCTTGGGGAACTTATGTATATGTCAAAATGCCATTTGGTATCAGAAATGTTGGAGCAATTTTTCAAAGAGCCATGGTTGTTGCTTTCAAAGAGTACATAGACCTATTTATGGTTGTATATCAAGATGACCTAGCTACCTACTCAAAATTGGTTGTTGACCATTGCTCACACCTAGAAAAGATTTTTGTCAAGGCTCTGGAGTATGGTGTGTCCCTGAATCCTAAAAAATGTAATTTTGCAGTCAAAGAAGGAAAGTTGCTAGGACACACTGTATCAAAAGATGGAATAAGAATTGATCTAGAGAGAGTTGAAGCCATCAAGAAAGTGTCTGCACCAAAAAATCTCAAGGGCATGTAGTCATTTCTAATAAAGATCAATTTTGTCAGAAGGTTCATTGCAAACTTTGCTAAAATAGTCAAACCCATAGTAAAGTTGTTGAAAAAGGGTGTGAAGTTTCAATGGACTGTTGAAGCCCAAGATACATTTGAGAGGATTAAAGAAGTGGTCCAATGAGCACTTGTGCTTAGGTCTCCTAACTATACCAAGCCTTTTTCATTGTTTTCTTTTGCATCATTTCGCACTATTGCTGTTGTTTTATTGCAAAAGGACAATGAGGGTTTTGAACATCCAATTGCATTTTTTAGTAAATCCTTACAGGCTGCTGAGTTGAATTATGAGATGATGGAGAAGAAGGCATATGCATTGGTAAAAGGAGTAAAGTCTTTCAGGCCCTATCTGGTTTGTGCAAAGGTTATTGCATATGTCCCACATATAGCAATTAAGGATGTCCTTACTCAATCTAAAGTTACTAGTAAGAGATGCAAGTGGATTACTAGAATTCAAGAATTCAATTTGGAAATTCACATTACTAAGTTGGTAAGAGGACAAAGCCTGGAAAAGTTGATGACTGAAGAAAATATGGACTTAGTCCAGGTAAATAATGAAGGAGCTCCAGATATGACAATTGCAAGTATTGAATTACAACCAGAATATGCTAATGTTGTATATTTCATAAAGAATGCTAGATTCCCAAACTATATGATAGATAACCAAAAGAGGTCCTTGAAATTGTGAGCTTAGAAGTATACATTGATACAAGGGGACTTGTATTGGAAAGATAGAGATGGGATCTTATTGTTTTGTCTTGACAGATATCAGGTAGAGAAGGTTTTAAATGAAATGCATGCTGGTGTTTGCGGAGGTCATTTTTCAGCAAAGACTACTGCTCACAAGATTTTAAGGGAAAATTATTTTTGGCCTACCTTGTTTAAAGATTCATTCCAATATGTTAGGAAATGTGAAGCTTGTCAAAGGTTTGCTTCAAAATTAAAGTACTCAGGAGCATTGTCATTAAACCCAATAGTTGCTGAAGCACCATTTGCCATGTGGGGCTTGGATTTCATAAGTGAGTTTGTTGAGAAATCTAGTGGAGGACATAGTTATATACTTGTTGCAATTGACTATTTTACAAAGTGGGTAGAGGCTATTCCTACAAAGAAGGCAACAAGTAAAGTGGTGATTGATTTCTTACTTGACAATATTTTGACTAGATTTGGTGTCCCTATGAAATTGATTATAGATAATGCAATGTGTTTCAGATCAGATGATTTTAAGGAGTTTTGCAAAAAAAATAGAATCGTGACTTCCTATTCATCTCCTTATCATCCTCAAGCAAATGGACAGGCTGAGTCTAGCAATAAAAGTATCCTGACAATCTTGAAGAAGACACTTGAAAAGAATAAGAGAGCTTGGCATTCCAAGTTGAGATTGGCTTTATGGGCAGATAGGAGTATAGTGAAAAGAGCCACTGGGAGGTCTCCCTTTGAGCTTGTATATGGTTTGTAGTCAAGGCTACCTATAAATAATCTAATTCTAGTTTATCAATTTATTTAGGATGAAGAATTGGATGTCACAAAGCCTATGCAGAATAGAATTATGCAACTGACAGAGTTGGATGAGCAGAGAAAAGAAAGTCAAAAGAATAATATCAAGTTGCAATAGAAGATGAAGTACTTATTTGAAAAAAGAGCAAATACTAGGAAATTCAAAGCAGATGATTTGGTACTTCAATGGAATGTGAGGGCAGAGGATAAAGGGAAGCATAAAAAATTTGAATCACTGTGGCTTGGTCCTTTTGTGATTCATGATAGTTTTGGGAAGGATTCCTCCTTGCTGAAGAACATGGATGGTGAAGTTTTTGAATTTCCAGTGCATGGGAAATTCTTGAAACCCTTCTTTAGTTGATTTTTTGATTCTCATGCACGTGTAAATATTTTGTAAATCTTGTACAGGTTTGTTTCCCTTCGGGTTGTGTGTTTCTTTCCCTATTTTAGGTTAGGATGGTTTTTGGTTTGCATCCCAGACTCTTGTGGTTCTTGTTAAAACTTGTATTTCAACATCCTCAAATAGAGCCACTGTTGGCACCTAGAAATTCTTCATGGTCATATTCATTTTTCTCTGGTCTTTGTAGTTATTTCTCCCTATTTTCTGGCTAAAACCCTTGGTAATATTTCAAAAATCTAGCCATTGGGTAGACAAACCCTAGGTGTTCCCTAACCTAGTTCTAATTTCATGTTACTTTTTGGGCCACTTAAAGTCTAATAAATGCATGTGCTTAAATGTTTTATTTCCCCATGGAGGTTCCAGCTTTAATTTTTCCTAAGTTTTCATGTGCCCAGCGTAATATTTTCCTAGGTTGGTCGGCTTTAATTTTCCCTAAGTCCAGCTTTAATTCTTTCTAATGTTTCTGGACTTTATTCTTTCCTAGGCCTAGCTTTGATAGCATCTAGATCTAACGGTTGTCGTAAGCTCATAAGCAATGTGCCAGAGGCTTGTGATCTTATGCTGGCCGTTGGTCTTTCCTATGTCACAGCGTTTCAAAAAAGGTGGGACCTTTCGAAAGGTCAGCATAGTTGGCAGTCTCTTATTGGTTGGCGTGTGTTGTGACTTGGTAGTTGTCAATGGGAGCTGAGTTTCTGGCTTGTCAGTGGGCCCTAACATCTACAAAAAATTGACAGTGGGCTTAAGTTCTTAAGGGGTGTGTCAAAGGCTTGAGATTATGCGACAGCCATTCATTCTCTTATGTGACATAATCTTTTGTTTCAAGCAGGTCCACTGCCAGGTGTGTGTAGTTGGCATCTTTTCATTGGTCCACTAGGTGCTGAGTTAGCATTTGTTAGGGGGTCCTGTGTTAGAGAATCTGTAGAGTGATATCAAAGGGTTGATCTAACGGTTGTCTGATGTTTGCATAGAATCTTTTAGCTCTATGCAAACTTATGATAGTCGTTGATCTTATTTCTTAGTAGGTGGGTCCTGTCAGAGGTGACTGGGTGGAAGCAACAAATGGTGTGATGACATGTGGCAGTTTGCAAGCAAGCCCAGGTTTTGGTCTAAGGTTTTTGGTAGTTCGGATAAATATGTTTAGTGGCCTGACAAATTTTTGGGGCTTCGCTCATTCGCTAAGTAAGGTGGTAATGTTCTAAAAGATTTAGCAATTTAGTGAACAAGTGTTCGCATAATAGCTAAATAATTTGGTGAAGGCATAAAGCATTCTGAGAATGGGAAAAATCCTTTAGTCACTGGTTCACCAAATGTGACTAGGGTCATATTTAAAGGTCGAGTCATAAAGCCCATGAAAGAAAGAGATCGAATGGTCACGACTTAAAGTTGATCTTAGTTTGAATGATGACCATCGATTTGCTGCAGGTGCTATGAGAGTAACCGTTACATTTCAAATTCAAATTTTGAGAGGGTTTCTTAGCGACAAAAAGGACTAGTTTTTAATGTTTTAGCAGCTGGATTTGATTAGTTTGGTGGTGTCGACTATTGCAGTGTGGTCTAGTGAATTTGATGATTAATTAAAAATATATGTACCATCAAGAAATGAATGCAAGTATTGCTTGAGACATGTTGCAGGTGTACAATTGGACTAATAAGCATGGTGTTTGTGTGATCTTCGGTACAAATCAAGATATTTTCATTTGATGAAGATCAATTTTGGGTCTAATTGTTCAGGTTGCTTGGTTTTCTCCCCTGGAATTGATTTTAGATTGATATCAGTTGGTTCAGTGGGTGAAACCCTAACCCTAGCTATCTGAGCTTGTTGCATCCTAAATTCTTTGGGATTCCAAGATGGCTAGGGGTATAAAGGGTAAGAGTTGATATTTTGTAGTGGTTCCAAAACTTTTAAGGCTCTGAGATATTTGGTCTTTCAGGCTTTTGGTCCCTGGTTCTAGTTTTTCAGTAATCCAAGGGATTCTATTCTCTAGTTCCATTCTCTTGATGTTGAATGCAAAGAATACAAGTTTTTATAGTAGATTCTCATTCTGAGTCTTTGAGTGAAGAGTTTTCCTTGTATGTACTGGTACACTTTCATGAAATACAATACAATTTCTATCTTGGTTCTGTTAATGTCTCTTAGCTTTGTGTTCCATTCTTGTATGTTTCACTTGTAAGGCATTTTAGACATACTAGTTGCAAGGTAGCTATCTAATTGTGGCATGAGTTTCTTTCAAGGAAAGGATTAAATCCTCATGTGCAATTTCAAGGAATGAATACATCTGTTGAGATCTTGATGATAAAAATCTAGGATTGAGGGGATAGTTTGTAAGGCATTTTATCCAAATTATATGTGGTTTGTAAGGCATATCACTGTATTTCCTAGAAATTCCTCTATTGATTTATGTTAGACTCTTCTACCCAAAGGATTAGGCACTAGTCTAATCTCTGCTATACAGTCACCTTTATATCATCAAGCACAAATTTTATCATTACCATTACACATTTTCACTTCATGTTCATGCACCAAAGGAGATAGGACTGTCCCTAATGTTTTACAGTCCATAGTTGCTGATTCCTTAAAGAGTGAATCAAAGGTTAGCCTTCCTTGAGTTTTACTCATAAAAAGGACTCATCACCCTTATGTCATTGTTCATGTTATCATACTACGAGTTTCATTAGTCACATTCTGCAACAGGTTGTTCTCAGCTATCTTCAGAATTATCTTCCATAAAAGTACATCTAATAAACTCAATAGCATGACAATGAAGACCTAATCCACCTATCCATAGTTACTTGAAAGATAGTAACCTATTTGTAGGCAATACCTACCTGAGTCCTGTGGAGCTCAAAGCAGAAGGGGAATCTTATCCAATCCTCATCAATTAGGCTTTTCTTGCAAACTTGGAAACCTATTTACTAAGAATCAAGCCAATATCCTTGCCAAGTTTGACCCACAAGAAAAATCCCTAACATGAACCACACAATAAAATGTCGCAACTAGAAAGATGGAATTGAACCACCTAGTGAATGTGGCTAGTCACTAGTCAACCCATCAAGGATTCACCCTTAGGAATATTCTATTCCATAAGAATAAAACAAAAACAAAAGAGATCTAGTCTTAAGGACACCTCTGACCTTAAGGGATCACAAATATATATTTGAAACTAGAGGGATCAAGAGATCCTAAAATATAAATCCATGCTTTAAGGATTAGTCACTAATCCAAAAAGGGAGAAAAGGTATCTTAAAAAAATAATATATGTGTATCGAAAAGTGTGTGTGTGCAATAAGTGAGCAGAGCGTATGCCCCCATGTTAAATTCATTGCTAACACTTTAATAAAAGCAATGGATTTTATGGAAACATAAACAACTCCACTGATTACGTTTCCACTACGAGATGCCCCTAGATGAAGATAAATCAAGGGAAATATCATAGAAACATATAGAGAACACAGAAGGGATCTACCTGCCATGGGGTCAATATGATCATAAGATAATATATATATGATATTATTGTAAATGAATTGACATCATTCCCCAAAGAAAGTAGAACTACAATCAAAAAGGGGGAAAGATCATGTAAGATAAATGAAGAAGAATCTTTTCAAACCATAAAATGGAGACCAAAAATAATTAGTGCTACCACGTCTTGAATCCAAGTAGATTACACAAGGAAACATTTACGAACAATATCACATTACAACATAATATGAAACAACATATAGAAGAATAGAGATACATATAGAAGAATTGTACAATAGGTTCGATTCCTTTATCACCTTGCACCAACTATGTAACAAGGGTCGTATGAAAGAATCTAACAACATTTAGCAAACACATCATAGGAGAAGCACAATACAATAGGAAAACACACAAAAAAATCTACCATAAAGGACAAGCTGATTGAGCGTGTCATCTACTATCCCCATCTCATTTTATATCATTGAGGGAAGGTTGGTAACTCATAAGAGGGACTACATCCAACATAGTAGGAATGATAGCCAGTTCCAAACAAGGATCCTCTTGAGAATCATCATGTTCAATAGTAGGTGTAAGCATTTGTGATGAAAGCATATTATGTAAATCAATGTCAATGCCAATAGTCTCATATTCATCATTAACATCATCATTAGTATCTTCTTCATCCAAATTAGTCAAAATAGGATCTAATATATGAATACAATCATCATAATCATGCATCTTAACATCATTATTAGTAACAACTTCTTCTAACACATCCTACATAGACTTATCTGAAGAAGGTAGAGATCTTTGAAGAATAGAATTATGAGCTTTAGCATGAGCACGATGTTTATTAGCATATCAATTGCACTTTTCTTTACTTGAAATAGGTTGAGAACTAAGAGAAACAACCATAGGATCCTTCACAGGTTCTTTAGGAAGATCAATAGGATTATCAACAATAGTAGGAACTTGATTAACAGAACTAGAAACCATAGTTAAAGGAGGTATAGAAGGTGTAGGCAAAAAACCATGATTAAGATCCATAGGAGGTATACTTAATTTCAGAATCTTACAATGCTTATAAGCTTGATAGGAATGGAAACTATTATCAAGTTGAGAAGGACATGAATTAGGTAATGAAGGCCAAAA
Organism: Chamaecyparis obtusa; assembly: GCA_027943335.1. Classification (NCBI taxonomy): domain Eukaryota; kingdom Viridiplantae; phylum Streptophyta; class Pinopsida; order Cupressales; family Cupressaceae; genus Chamaecyparis; species Chamaecyparis obtusa. The sequence continues at coordinate 4,708,894 of BSBK01006771.1, read as the reverse complement.
GAAATCAAGAGTAGCACAATCTCTAGGCCTAGAAGGTTAATATAAACTATGATTAACCATCTTCACTTCTTCATCATGAACAAATTTAAGACATTTATGGATAGGTAAAGCAACAGCATGCATGGCATTTAACCATGGAAAACCAAGCTTAACTTGAAACTGATCTGAAGTAGGAACAACAACAAAGGTAGTGTTCACAATTTTTCCACAAAGTTCAACCAATAAGTTAATAGAACCAAATGATGGATAAAGAAAATCATTAAAAGTTTGAATCCACACATCTGATGTATCATAAGAATCACATTGTAAGCTTTTCATAAAAATATTTTCTTCAATAATAACATTGACTAAGGATGTAGGATCAACAAGACAACCATGAGTAGGTTTCTGAGAAATCCTAGCATTAATGTAAAGAGGACCATCAAGATCTTTAATAGTCTCAAAATCATCAAAGGTAATCAAATGTTGTCGAGGTCTTTTATTCTTAGGTTGTTGTCGAGGTTTAGGTTGAGTTTTCAATTTAGGCTTAGGTTTTGGTTGAAGTTGAGATTGAGCTTGAGGTTGAATCTGAGGTTGAGGTTAAGCTAGAGATATAGATTGACCAACATGCTCCACTTGATTAACAATGTGATTGAGATCATCCATCATTGAATCATACACAATCTCCATAGAAGATGGTTGAGCAATGGTATTAGTATCATGCGTAGGTAAAGGATTCGTATAAATTTGAAGGTTTTGATTAGGAGAGACATATTTATTCCCACTACTATCAAGATTATCAACAGATAAGGCATTACAATCAATTAAGTCTTGAACCTTATGTTTTAAATAATAACACTTCTTAGTATCATGACCATTCTGACAATGATATTGATAAAAAGCTTTAGGATCAAAAGATTTAGATGCAATCGTAGTAGGTAAAAGAGGTCAAATAAGAGGTAAAGTAATCATATTAGCAGTTAACAACCTATTCATAATAGAATGTAAATATTTAGAAATAGGAGTAAACGTATGATTTAATCGAAAAGCGGTGGATGTAGAAGTGGCATTGTGAGATGTAACAACAACTTGATTAGCAACTGCATTCGCTTGTTTGTTTATCTTGACATAGTTGTTGAATTTTTGAAATTTGTTTGTATTAGGAGCAGCATCACTTTTATCAACTGGAACAGGAGCCATTGGAGTGGTTCTCTCAAATTGACTCACTTGTAATTGATAATGATGAAGCACTACACAAAGTTGTTGAAAAGAGGTAAATTCAGTAAGCAAAATTTTATCTCTAATATCCTTTTGCAAATTTGAAATAAACATATGTTGAATATCTTTATCAGGAATAGGATAGGAAATCTAAGTGAATAGGTTAAAATTGGATCCTTAACAATATACCTAACATTCAACACTATTCATTTGTAATATAGTTATTTTGAATTGAAATAGCATAAGTAAATTTGGAAATACTTGAAAATTAATTAGGTCAAGATACATACCTCATCATGAAATACATTTAGAAATACCTTTTTTCTGAAGCCTATGTGGGGTTTCAGAAGATTCTACAACCAGATCTGGGATTAGGAAACTAAGACAAAGAAAACCCAAAAAACTTTTGTCTTTCCGGTAGTAGGTAGTCTTTGACCCTCATAAAAGGTTAAAGGCTACATTTTTATTCTGAAGCTCAATTTTGACTTTGTTCACAAATCTTGAAAGTTTAGCAAAATGGTTACTCAAATTTGTCCTCTAATTCTTGAAATAGTGATTGTAGATATCTAAAAAAAGGATTTTTTGGGGTGGCTATATAAGGTTTTGCCTTAGTTAAACCCCTGTTTTGGTGATCTCCACCTCCATGAATAGCCGATTGAAATAGAATGTGTGTGTGTGTATGGAAAGTGTAATGCAAAGATCTAATCCTCTAGATCAAAACCCTAGCATGAATATGTATGAAACAACAATGCATAGATTTGAATAAGATAAAAAATCATACCAAGCCCCCAAGGCTAAAGTACTTCTACAAAACTCACAATCCATAATTTCTACTCCATGATTGTATCTTTGAATGCTTGAAAGTTGATAATGGTGGATCAAGGAAGAAAGGATCTCTCTTGCTCCAAGTATGTGTTCACAAAGATGCTTGATGTCAACAATGGCTTGATTTTCTATATCATCCTCTTGAAATCTTGCATCTTATTGTTCATGAAATTATCTCTTTGAGAGAACTTGATCATGAAATTGCTTGGTGAAAATGAATGCAAATGAGAGTCTTTATATAGAGGTTTCAAGGTGAGGCTCCTAGAGCAATGTGAGGACCCATAATTCAAATTTCACCTCAAATTAAGGTCCAATCACAATAAAAAACTAAGGAGGGAAAAAAATTAAATGAATTTCAAATTAAAACCTTTTTGCACTCGGATTCGAGGGCCTGACATTGATTTCGGGGCTCGTCAGGACCAAATTTGAAAGAGGGGCAAAGATTTTGAAGGAGGTCAAAGATGACCTCATCTCTGACCTAGGTCAGGGATGAGCTCCACTCTAACCTAGGTTAGGGTCGAACTTGACTTTGACCTAGGTCAGGGTCAACCTTGACTTTGACCCTGTGGGCCCAGATCCTGTTAGAGTAATAGTCAATTTACCTTTATAATTAAGTCTATCTGATTTAATTATTAAAGGTCGCTATTATTCTATTTACACTTAAGCTTGTCATTTAGGTGCATAATAATTAATATGTTTATTAATTATTAAATGCACAAACCTAGCTTTCTCCGGCTTTAGGGTTTCTCACCTTATAAGCCACTTTTTGTAATTATTGTTTCATACTTTGAGAAATATAATTTTGCTCTCACTCCGCTGAGATTCTCAAAACCCTAGCTCTCTCTCTCTCACAGGTTTTCACTCCAACTTTCGATATTTTGCTTGCAGGTGATCTTGGCTTTCTGTGGATTTGCACATTTGTGAAATCCTACATGGTATCAGAGCTTCCCTGCCGCTGCCGAGGTTGAAGTTCTTGAAGCCTGGATTCGAAGACGACAGCCACAGCTTGTTTCTGAGGTTTTTTGTCACTTTGAAGGAGGCACGAGCTTTTGGAGTAGATTGAGTAGAATCGGATGCCACCATTGCGTTCAAAAGGCCTGGGAGAGTCAAAATCATATAAAACTCGACTACGTTTGGCCTCCGTGATCCAGGGGAAAAATATCGAGCCTACGAGGGCCGTACGGCTCGAAAATCGAAAAAAAAATCTCAAAAAATGTGAAAAAAAGCATTTTTTAGGGCTTTACGGCGCTGCCCCCAGTGCGCCGCCAGCAGGCCACCCACGCGCCGCCCAGGCGCCGCCGCGCCTGGACACCGCCACCTCTCCGCCGGGCCGCCGCCAGCGCCCGGCCTGTCAGCCGCCTGCGCCCGGCCAGTCAGCCACTGCAGCTGGTGGAGCCGCCACCCGGCCACCGGCTCGCCACCAGCCGGCTGACGCAAGTGACGTCAGCTGACGTCATCTGCCATTTTTTATTTTCCGGCAGACTGTTCATTTTTTCTGGTAGTTTCTGGTTTTTCCAACCACCGGTAAATTTTTTTCGGGCAACCACGACGGTCGTCAAATTTAATACAACAGACTGGTGACGGCCATTTGGACGTCAAATTTAATCCCGTCTCTGTGTTTTTCCAGAGAGTTGTTTTTTGGAGGGACAGTTGGTTTTTCGACCGTAACTTGAGCATACGGTGTCATTTTTTGAAAAATGAAATATCGCTGGAAAGCTATTTCTGAGACGGACGTGATGGTGCTAGTTTCGTTTGTTGATTCCACCATTTGAGAACCTATTTTTAGCATTGAAGTAGAGGCTTCATTTTCCCTCCTACTCTGCATCCGGTATTCCAAGTTTTTCTCTAGTTTTTTTTTGTACTTTCAGTGGTTGATTACTTGCTGTACGGGGGTTATAATCCTACTTTGTGGGGGGGTGCATTTTCTTTCTATCATTTACTTTCAGAAATCGACCCTTCTACTTCTGTCTTTCTTTCTCTCAATGTCGGACCCATCTGTGGCTCGGCTTACACCACATAATTACCACACTTGGAAAGCACACATGACCAGGCTACTCATGTCACGTGGCTTGTGGTCATGTCTGGATGAACACCAACCTATCCTACAGCATCCTTTTGAGGTCCTACAGCACAGGAATAAGATGGATGAAGCCATGGGCTTGATTGCACTGAACATCTCAGACAGTCTCCTATTTCACTTGGATGGTTTGACCACTCCTAGGGCCATTTGGGGAAAGTTTTTAGATTTGTTTGGCACAGTTAATGAGTTTCGGGCACTTCAGCTTGATGCAGAGTTGACTACTTTGACACCTACCAGCTTTCCCACCATTGAGGACTTCTTGATGAAGTTCAAGTCTCTGCACTCAGTTTTGCAGGGATGTGGGAAAACAAAGACAGATGATGAGTGTATTTTCTTGATACTCTCAAAGTTGCGAGGACAGTATCAGATCTTTTCTTCCACTTTCTACTCCACCATGGATGCTTTGGGTGCTAGGCACACCATGCCTTCTTTTGAGACATTCTGTGATCGGTTGACACGGGAACAGGCAAAGATCCAACAGATGGATGCTTCTAGCTCTTCTAGCCAAGCGTTGGTTGCTCAGTCTTCACAGGGGAAACCAAAACAGAAAGGCAAACCGAAGAAAGATTCCGCAGGCAATGAGTCTTCCTTCAAACCTGGACAGAAAAATGATTCAAAACCTCCAGCTAACCCTTCTAAGGGTAAATCTTCTTCAAAGTCTACTGAGTCTACCTCCAAGACTAAGAAGAAATCAGTTGAGACCTGTAGCTTTTGTGGAAAGGATGGACATCCCATTTTCAGGTGTTGGAAACGTTTGGAGGCTTTAGAGGAAGCCATGCAGGAGCATCACATTTCAACTCCTCAGTCCACATCCTCCCCTATAGGGAAAGGTCATGCTCTTACTGCTCGAGCTATGACTTCTGGGCCCACCTGGATTCTTTTTTCCGGTGCTTCTCACCACATGACTCACACTCAGCAGTTGGTCACCTCACTTGCTCCTTGTGCTACTTCACAAATTACTGTTGGGAACTCATCTCATCTTTCTATTTTGGGTTCTGGTTCAGTTGCATTAGCTGGGGGTTCTCTTCAGGATGTTCTTTTTATCCCTGACATTTCAACGAACCTTCTATCTATCTATCAGATTTGCCACTCTAGCTCTGGTAAGACAGTTGAGTTCTCACCACATGATGTGGTTATTCAGGACTTACATGATACTGAGATGATTGTGGCTACTAGGAGTGTTAACACTGCATCCTGACTATACAGATTTGATGGATTTGAGTCTTCTACTGGCATAGGTTCCTGTCTTATAGCACATACAGATTCAGTGAGTAGACTTTGGCATGAGCATTTGGGCCATGTCAATTACAGATATCTTCAGCAGATGAGCACACAGGCACTTGTTCTTGGGCTTCCACAGATTACTTGCATTGATGGGGTTTGTCAGGGTTGTGTTCTTGGCAAACAACATAGGGATCCTTTTCCTCAGGGATGAACTACTCATGCTTTGGCACCATTGGAGTTGATTCACAGTGACCTCATGTCATTTCCTACTCCTTTTTCTGGTGCCAGATATGTGCTCACTTTTATTGATGACTTCTCCAGGCACAAATGGGTGTACTTTTTGAAGTACAAGTCTGATGTCCTTGATTCATTTCGAGTCTTTAAGATATTTGTGGAGAAGCAATCTAGTCTTTCTATTCGCCGGATACGCACAGATAATGGGGGGAGTATGTGAACCAATCTTTCAGGGATTTTTGCTCTGAACATGGTCTTCAGCATCAGTTTTTAGTGCCCTACACCCCTCAGCAGAATGGTGTGGCAGCGAGAAAGAACAGAACACTTCGGGAGATGGCTAATTGTATGATATAGTCCAGGTCCATGGATTCATCTTTTTGGGCAGAGGCAGTCAATTGTGCCAACTATATTTAGAATCAGACGCCTCACAAGGCAGTTTGACATATGACTCCTGAGGAGGCTTGGTCTCATGTCAAGCCTGATGTATCTTCATTCTGAGTTTTTGGTAGTGAAGCATGGGCATTTGTGCCTAACGCTCAGAGGAGAGCGATGGAGCGGAAGAGCCAACACCTCATTTTTGTTGGCTACTGTGAGGATGTTAAGGCATATAGGTTGTTTGACCCTGATTCCAGAGAGGTCCTATTTCAACGGGATGTCCAGTTTGATGAGCGCCTTCCTACAGTAGATACCCCGCTTCTAGAGTCTACTTCACTTACCACTCCTCCCTCATCTCTTCCAGTTGTGTTTCAGGATGATGAGGATGATGATCTTGGTGATCCCCATTTACCTCCACCACAGGATCCTCCACAGATGCCTAGATGGGCTCGTGTTACAGTTGATGCTGCAGGATCTCTAGCTAGTGTCCCTTCCACCTCTCGTCGCACCCGGTCTCATATTGCAGGTTCTAGTCTTCTGAGTCATGCCATTTGTGGTGACCCTCAGACATTTGGGGCAGCGACAGGACATACTAAGTGGGATAGTGCTATGGAGGAGGAGTATTCTTCTTTGATGAAGAATCATACTTGGGATCTTTGTTCTCTTCCTAAGGGAAGAAAGTTAGTGTGATGCAAGTGGTTGTATCATACTAAGTTTGCTGCTGATGGTTCTATTGATAAGTACAAGGCACGTCTTGTTGTGAAGGGGTTTTCACAGGTTGAGGGTATTGATTACACTAAGACATTTGCCCCTATCACCAAGATGAACTCTATTCACCTTGTCTTATCCCTCGCAGCTTCTCAGGGATGGCCCATTTTTCAGATGGATGTGAAGAGTGCTTTCTTGCACGGTGATCTTAGTGAGGAGATTTACATGGAGCAGCCTTAGGAATTTGTGCAGGATTCCTCCTTGGTTTGTAGACTTCGACATTCTTTATATGGTCTCAAATAGGCCCCTCGGGCTTGGTATGAGAAGATGGACTCTTTTCTGCTTTCTATAGGATTCACACACTATCATTTTGATCCTACAGTCTACATTCAGCATCTTGAGGATGAGGTTTTGATCCTTGTGCTATATGTTGATGATCTTCTCATCACAGGTAGCTCATCTTCTATGATTCAGGATGTTCAACGCGCATTGATGGAGTAGTTTGAGATGACAGACCTTGGTCTTTTACACTTCTTTCTGGGTTTACAGATTGTTCAGTCACCTACTGGGATCTTTGTTTACCAGTAGAAGTATGCTCTTGACATGCTTCAGTGCTTTGATATGCTTGATTGCAAGCCTGCTCCCACACCTTTTCAATCGGGTGTTACTTTGTCTACCTCTTGCACTACGCCTTCAGTGGATGCTACTTTGTATCGGCAGTTGGTTGGCAGTTTGTTATACCTGACACACACTCATCCTGATCTCTCCTTTGCAGTTGGTCTAGTCTCTCGGTTCTCACATGAGCCTCATGAGAGTCATTGGCAAGCTGCCAAGCATATTTTGAGGTACATTCAGGGCACACTTATGTATGGCCTCCACTACACATCAAGGGCTCCTCACATTGTTGGCTACACTGACTCAGATTGGGCTGGTGATGTTGATGATCAGAAGTCTACTTCTGGCTTTGTCTTTTGTCTTGGCTCTAGTCCTATCACATGGTCGTGCAAGAAGTAGAATGCTCGAGCACTTTCAACTACAGAGGCTGAGTACAGAGTAGCAGTTCATGCTAGTCAGGAGATTTTATGGCTTCGGCAGTTGATGACTGAGTTTGGGTTTCCTCCTGATCATCCCACTATTCTGTGGTGCAACAATCAGAGTGCTATTCACACTTCCCGCAACCCGGTGGAGCATCAGTGCACTAAACACATTGAGCTTCATATGCATTTCATCCGTCAGCAGATTCAGGATGGTGTTCTCACTTTGGAGTACATTCCCACTGACACGCAGGTTGCTGACATCTTCACCAAACCCTTTGCATCTCCGCGCTATCTTCAGTTGCGTTCTATGCTTGGGGTGACAGAAGTTGTCCTTGGGGGGTCTTGTTGAGGCCTTCCTTCCTTCATGTTTCTTTCAGCATGTTGTTGTATCTCTTTTTGGGGTAGGGTTTTTCCCACTGTGTTTTCTCTATTTCCCCAGTTCATAGAGATTTCTTTGTAGTTGGGTACCTGTTCAGGCCTTGTTGCCGGGACCCATTTCTTGCTTTCATAGCTGTGCTAGGTTAGTTTCCTCCTGAGCTTCGCTTAAGGGGGGGTGTTAGAGTAATAGTCAATTTACCTTTATAATTAAGTCTATCTGATTTAATTATTAAAGGTCGCTATTATTCTATTTACACTTAAGCTTGTCATTTAGGTGCATAATAATTAATATGTTTATTAATTATTAAATGCACAAACCTAGCTTTCTCCGGCTTTAGGGTTTCTCACCTTATAAGCCACTTTTTGTAATTATTGTTTCATACTTTGAGAAATATAATTTTGCTCTCACTCCACTGAGATTCTCAAAACCCTAGCTCTCTCTCTCTCACAGGTTTTCACTCCAGCTTCTGGTATTTTGCTTACAGGTGATCTTGGCTTTCTGTGGATTTGCACATTTGTGAAATCCTACAGATCCAACTAGAATTAGGATAGGAGGTCCTAGGGATGCCCAGAGACCTAGAAATGATGCCAGGAAGGGACAAAATGCTAGGGAGAGGCATAAAATCCTATGATGACTATGATGAAGGCTAGGAGGACATATTTCTATGTCCTTTCTAGAAAATATAGCCAAGGAAGAGGGAAATTAAGGAGAATCCTCAGGATCCTAACCCTAATTTCACCTAGAATGAAGAAATTAAGTGCAAAATGCATCCTAAATGCAAGTCTGTCATGATAAATGTACTAAAAGAAGGTTCTAAACCTATCAAGATGGAAGTGCTTCCATTTTAAGATTATACATTTATCCCCCACTTTAGCTTAGATATGACACTACGTGAATATGCAAGCTAAAGTAAGAAAACATCATAGTAAATAAAAAGGATATAGCCAAGTCCTCAATGTAAAGATCCTACAAAAAACTGTTAGAACTTGTAACAAACAAGGTTAATGAAAATCAATAAATCACCTAAAACTTACTATATTATAGTTTGAGAAGTGTATAGAGCCCCTTATGCCCCCCCCCTATTTCGGCTTTCTACTTCGGAAGGGTGAAACAGGGTGATAAGAAAAACTCTATATACTAGATATGCAATGTGTTGGAAAAGTCCTTTTCTAAACCAATTAGAAGGATTCCTAACCTTCATAAATTAGTTCAAGGAGTTAGGTATCTAAATCATGATTCCAATGCCATTAACGACACTGAAAATGAAGTTATCAAACTCAAGTTATGATGAAAAGAGTGGATGTCTGTCTAAATGCATGAGAAGGGAAATTTGAGTTTACCCTAAGGAAACCTCAAAAGAAACCCTAATTTGAAATTATAAATAAGAAAAAGAGAGAAATACTTAGTCATTCTTACTATTTGAATATTTGAAGTAAGGAAGCAAGATGTCAAGAAGAGAAGAGCTTCGAGCGACATGCTTGGAGATTTTGAGACACAGCCTGGCTACTAAACGGTCACTACCTGAGGTGAGTTTGCTGTTATCTACCTTTATACTTTCCAAATTCATGTTTTTTATAGGCAAGGTTGACTTTACCCCTATTAGGTTGACCCTTACCCACCTAGGTTGATGTTGACCCATCTAGGTCAACTTTGACCCATGAAAGTCGACATTGACTAGAGGGTTTTTGCCAATTTTTGGGATGAGGTCAACCTTGACCCAAAAAGGTAGACCCTGACCCAAAAAAGTCAACATTGACCCAGTAAGGTCATCCTTGACCTAACTAAGGTTTACTTTGACCTAGTTCAGTTAGATGTGTAGATTTGATGATATTGATGACTAATATGATGTTTTTTTGTGCTTGTAGGACTTGGTTTCTTTCAGAGAGCATCCCTTTGGCGAGTTGCTAGTCATGGTCAGAGAGAGACTGTTTGAGCTTCATGATGAGGAGATGAAATCATTAAAGGATGTGGGACTATACTGGGTATTAGCCCTTCCATAGATCAGACTACACCGAGCCATGCTATCGGCTCTAATAGAGAGGTGAGATGAGGATACATGCTCTTTCCATCTTCCCTCTAGTGAGATTAAAGTGACTTTAGAGGATGTCTACAGGATCATGCAGCTTCCAGTCTGAGGTGAGACTGTCAGACCTAGAGCACAGTGTGCTTGTGAGGAGATTCATGTAGACATAGATTATTGTACAAGATGGCCTCCATAGATGCGGACCCGGTCAGATCATATCCTATTATCATCCATACTGTCAGGGCCTACACCTTTTGTACGAAAGGTGATGCTTTGCATAGTAGCCTTGGTTGTGTTACCCAAATCAAAGGGTACTATATTTTGTGCACCTCCGACACATCTCATACAAAGGATGGAGAGAGATAGGACCGTGTTCTCATGGGGTCACAGCATGCTAGCTCAGCTAGTGAGGTATTAGCGGGAGAGTTTGTCGACATTCATGCTCCTACAGATTTGGATGTTTGAGCATTTCACATGTACATGTCTATAGGGATTTTTTGTGATGGTAGATGTGAGAACAATGAGAGCCTTTTCATATCCCTTGAGAGATGTTTGGTAGTTTGGAGATATTCTCTACTGGAGAGTACATCTAGACCACATTGCGAGTACTAAAGTGATATGGAGACCCTACTATCAGATGATAGAGTGGCCTGATACATGATTCTAGATGAGACATTCATAGTAGCGTAAGTTTCAAGAGGGTCATCAGAGTCATATAGTGATGCCCTACTATTATGAATGGGTGATGAGGTAGTTTGGCCTATTACAGGGAGTCCCTAAAGTAGTACCTTGCTATGTACATCTAACGAGATACTATCAGAGACCCGACACCATATGTCAAACATCGATAGAAGACATAGAGCATAGCGATGTAGAGGAGATAGAGGACATAGAGGTACCATCAGATGTGACCTATTTAGGCATGAGCCAAGATTACAATAGGTACTAGAGTTTGCAGGGGATCCACCCTATCTTTATTGAGGATTATCCCATAGGTGATCCAGGCTTTACAGAGGGGATACACTGGGATAGTGGTGCCATAGAAAAGGATGAGGATATCAGAGATGAGGAGGATTACATCTCCAAGGGAGATCCCATGGAGGAGGAGGAGATAGTAGATAGAGCCGAGGAGAGAGCTGAGGACATGCCCCCAGCTGGTGATACTGATGCAGATATACCTATTACTTGTGCATCACCATTGAGATCATGACGGCCCCCATGGCCCCACATAGAGACACCACCATCGAGACCTAGATATAGTGAGCATGGAGAGAGTAGTCACTCCATGACCCCACCATCTAGACACTTTAGTGACATCCAGGAGGGAGACCCAGGTATGAAACATGAAATTTGATTGAATATGTGATTTTATTTTAGATAACTAGGACACTAGACTGATAAAAGTTTTCTTTTTACAGTTAGCCTAGCAAAGTGGAGGAGATTTTTATTCAAGATTCTCAAGGATACAATTATATCCTACTGACTACCATCCGATGAGTGAGATTCTTCCATTGGTCATAGAGATCCTTGCAAGCATGCCAACATCTTTGCATGTATCTAGCAAGAGCTGAGATTGTGTAGAGAAAGAGAGGAGAAGCTGATAGCAGAGGTACAGAGTCTCTGAGGATGTTCACATGGTATGAGAATATCTAGGAGCCATACACAAACACACAAATCATCATCTTCCCAACACAGGGTTTAGAGATTCGGGAGCCATCGGCCATCAGAGCAACATAGTGATAGACATAGTGATAGATAGGGCCATTGGCCACATATGTCTCAAAACTTGAAAAACTCTTTTTGATGAATGAAAAAATTTCTCTACTAATTAGTTCTATGTTGTGATTACTATGCTTTCATCAATATAAAACTTAATAGAAAGAAAGAAAGAAAGAAAGTACATAAATATATTCAATATGTAATTTTGCTAAAACTACATGACCTATAAAATAAATCTTTATAAGGAATAGATAAATGCACAGGAAAAAAAATGAAATTAAGGATAATAACACTTAAGATGCATAATATTAATAGGTTCCTTAAAAGAAACACCATCCATATCAGAAATTTTATAAGCACCTAAACCAAAGTCTTCAATAACAACAAAAGGTCCAAGCCATTTAGGGCTAAATTTTCCTTTTTCACTCGGTAAAGCATTCACATTTCATTGATTCTCATAAAGGACTAAATCATCGACTGCAAATATTCATTCAATTACTTTATCATTGTATTGTTTCTAAAGAGATTTATGATAAGCTTTTATATGTTCTAATGCATGTATTCGTTGTTCATCCAACATTTCTAGCTCTTGTAAGCGTTGTTCACAAAAAGTATCTTTATGAATTATCCAATGAAATGAAACATGTAGAGAAGGTATTTCTAGTTCCAAATGCATAATAGCGTCAATTCCATAGACAAGATTGTAAGGAGAAGTACCTATGGCAGTACAAACACTAGTCCTATAGGCCCACAAAGCATCAATCAGTTGAGTATGCCAATCTTTTGCATGCTTACTAACTATTTTTCTCAAAATTTGTTCAATAATTTTATTTGATACTTCATCTTGTCCATTAGATTGAGGATAGTAAGGAGTTGAAAATCTATGTTGAATCCTATATTTCTCCAAGAATTTTGTGACTTCTTTGTTTTTAAAAGAGGTTCCATTATATAAAATTATCATCGAAGGAATACCAAATCTTGTGATGATATTATTAAGGATGAAATAACAAATAACATCTGTCATTGTTGAATGAAGAGGAACATCTTCAACCTACTTCATGAAGTAATTCGTAGCAATGAGAATGTAAGTATGTCCTTGAGAAGAAGTAGGTGAGATTTTTCCAATGAGATCAAAACCCCAAACACTAAAAGGCCATGGAGAAACTTGATTACGAAGCTCACGAGTAGGAGCATGAATCAAATTACTATGTTGTTGACATTGAGGACATTTTTTAACAAACATGAAAGAATCTTGTTCCATTGTTTGCCAATAATATCCCATTCGAAGAAATTTATTAACCAAGGATTTTCCACCAAAATGGCCCCCACAAGAACTAGAATGAGCTTCTACCAAAGCTACAGAAATTTTAGTTCTATTGAGACATCTTAATAATAATCCTTCATAAGAGCGTTTGTAAAGCATATCTCCTAAAATGATGTAACATGTTGCAAGTTTCCTAATACAATTACATGTGTTCCTTGTTGCTGATTTAGGAATTGTACCATCCTTCAAAAAATGAAAAATATGTGCATACCATTCATCCAAATGCAAATTGAAACAGTCAAAGGTAATCTTGTCAAAAATTGTAGGGCATTTAAGAGTTTGTATAGTAAAGTGAAAGTTTTCAACATTATTCTCGAGACAAACCAAAGAAGCTATGCTTGCCATTGCGTCTACATGTCGATTATCCTTCCTAGGTAAAGTCTAAATCGTATAAGAGGAGAATTGTGAAAGCACATCAAGAGCTAAATCTCTATATTGTGTCATTTTAGCATTTTTAGTCTGATATCCTCCTTTAATCTGTTCAACAATCAATTATGAATCTCCATATATTTGTAAATGTTGGATATTGAGGGATGAAGTTGCTCGTAGTCGAGCTATAAGAGCTTCATACTTTGCAATATTATTAGTACAAGGAAAGGTTAACTTATATGATAAAGGGATGGGTTTTTTCATAGGCGGAATCAAGATGATACCCACACCAGAACTTGTCTTACACTTAGACCCATCAAAATATAATTCTCAAATATCATCCTGTTGAATAGCTAGGATATTATCATTAGGAAATTATATTGAAGTAGAACATTTATCTAAATGAGGAAAAGAAGCTTCAGCTAGATAATCTATCAATGCTTGTCCCTTAATAGATTTTTGAGAAATAAAATTAAGATCAACTTCGATAAGCAACATCACCCATTTTGCCAACCAGCCAGAGAGATCAGTTTGTGAGAAAAGATGTTTCAAAGGATCAAATTTGACAAACACATTAACTTGAGCATTTATAAGATAATGCTTGAGTTTCTAACATGCATAAACTATAGCTAGACATTGTCTTTCCAAATCTATATATCTTTCTTCATAATCAAGTAAAGTCTAACTAATGTAATACACAGGTCTTTCTTTACCATCATCATCAATTTGAGCTAAAAATGCACTCACAGCCTGTGGACTTGTTGAAGTGTATAAATGAAACAGCTTATCAAAATTATCAGGTTGTAAGATAGGAGGATTCGCAAGATACTCCTTAAATTTCTCAAAAGTTTGTTTACACTCATCATTCCAAGAGAAAGTAGTATCCTTTCTAAGCAAGGAAGTAAAAGGGATAGTTCAGTCCACTAGATTAGAAATAAAGTGACGAATAGCTTGGATTTTTCCTTGTAAACTTCGTAACTGAGAAATATTCTTAGGAGGAGGCATATTAACAATAGCTTCAATCTTTTCAGTATCTACTTCGATGCCTCACTTAGAGATTATAAATCCTAATAATTTACCAGAATCAACTCCAAAGACACATTTCTTAGGATTCAATCTCATATTATAACTTCTAATCCTTTCAAATATCTATCATAAAATAGTAACATGATCTTCTCTTTGTATATATTTTTCCAAGATATCATCCGCATAATCTTCAAGAATCCTATGAATGTAATCATGAAAAATCAGTCATAGCCCGCTGATAAGTTGCTCCCACATTTTAATCCAAAAGGCATCATGACCCAAAAAAAGGTTCCCCAAGGTGTTATAAATGAAGTTTTAAATTGATCTTCAGGAAGGATAAAGATTTGATTATATCCCAAAAACCATCCATAAAAGATAACAAGGCATGGCCCGCTGTTGAATCCACAATCATATCGATATTAGGTAACAGGAAATCATCTTTCAAGGATGCCTTATTTAAATCTCTAAAATCAGTACACATCCTTATCTTATTTTCTCCTTTTGACACAGGCACAATGTTTGAAATCCAATCTGAGTAGTCAATAGAACGGATAAATCCATAATCCAATAATTTTTCGATTTCACCTTTGACTAATAAAGCAATTTGTGGATTCATCTTTTGAATTTTCTATTTCATAGGTTTCATATTTGGTTTTAAAAAAATGTTGAGTAAAAATCTTAGAATCTATACCTGGCATATCTGAATATGTCCAAGCAAAGATGTCCTTCAATTCAAGCAAAAGGGAAACCAACTGATCACGTTCATCCTGATTCAAACATTTCCCAATCTTTATCATCCTTTCAGAGTTTTTTTCATCCACTTGAATATCAATACTTTCAGTTATTAACAAATCACTTCTTATCAGAGAATCCATCGATAAAGGAAGGGTATCCTGTTCTTCATGTTTTCCAAAATAAGCATCAGTTTTTAAAAAATAGGGCTTTCCTCATTTGTGATGAAACTTAGGTAAATCCTCATAAACCCCTAAAATTTCCATTAAGGCTTCATCTTTAGGAAAAATATCTAAAGAGGATTGTTGATTAAGGTCAATAAGCAATGGGTTAACCAACGTCAATTGTCCACTACAAATATGATTAAAATTAAGAGGAAAATCCAATGGTTGTCTATAAGGATTGAATCCTAATCCATATGTATGATCATAAACTTCATTATCTAAAGGTGCTTGTATACCTTGTTCATATTTACCACATCCTTTCCCATTAAATCTTGATTTCTTAAGCAAATGATAACCAGGACCATATCGATCAGTCATGTCAAAAGGAGTCCAAGGAGTGGCATATGTCACAATGTCATAAAAATCAGGATTTATAGTTTCAATCATTTCATTAATCAAAGTGGCAACAAAGTTACTTTTTAATTCTTTAGAAAGTGGAGAAGAAATAAAAAAAAATTTCTCAAATTTGTTTTGTTGCTTCATGAATTCCAAATCAAAGACCTTCTATTCTCCAATAAAAGTGGGATTAAAATCCAATGTCCCCCAACCATCCTCAGTCAAAGAAGAAGAAGATGGAGCTTCCTGTTGTTGAATCTCAGGTTGTTTTTATCTCAGATTGTTGTATCTCTGATTGTTTTTCAATCTCTTTAGCAGGTTGAAGAGGTTCAAAGATTTTGGCATATTCTGCAATTAAGCAAGGATTGGAGGCATCATTTGCATGTAATGTATACATTAAGTTGTTATAGATGAACCTAACCTTGCGATGAAGAGTAGAAGGAACTGCATGCATAGTATGTAACTATGGTCTTCCTAAAAGAAGGTTATAATTGAGAGGTCCAAGCATAACATGAATAGGAGTATTTAGAATAACTGGACCAACTTTAATAGGTAAGGTAATAATGCCCAAAGTTCTCTTTGCTATATTGTCAAATCCACGTATAGGAACATTATCAGGTTGAATAGTAGTAAGATCAGCCTTAATTGCCTTGAGAATATCCATTCTACAAACATTAAGTCTAGATCCATTATCAATTAAGGTTCTTCAAATGATACTTTGATTAATAGAGATAGCCACCATGAGAGCATCATATTGACTCTGCACCTCTAGGGAAGGTAAATCATTATCAAAAAACACAATAGGAGGTATAGAAGGCATAGTATGCATACAATCCAAAATAGAATGAATTTTCTCTTGATTAGGAGGTGAAGCAAGAAGAGTAGATAAATATTTTTGTAATGCCACATGATATGTCAAGGAAGTTTGAAGTAATTCCCATAAAGATATCTTAGCAGGAGTAGCACGTAATTGGTCAACTAAGTTATACTCCTTAAAGGTAGATGGATACCTAGGTGCTTGAGGAAGCATAGGTTGAGAAGGAGGTAAAGAAACTAGAACAGTAGGTTGAAGGTTATTTCATGTGCAATAAGCATGTGAAATGGAATCTGTGTTATCAAAGAAATCCAAAGGATCTCTACGTTTACCCTTAATTGTTATACGAGGACATCATTTTACCATCATCAAAGGTGTAGGATATATCATCTTAGGTTTATCAATGTTACAAATAGTGGGACATGAAGGTAACCATTCACACACCCTATGGTAAGGGTCAATTGGAGAGGTTGTGGAGGAGAGTGAAATAGGAATAGGATCTATGGAGATCATATTCGAACCATTTTCATCCTCACTACCATGTACCTCATCAAGGAATCTATCCTTTTGTACAATAAAAGCCTCATCAAAGTACTCAAAACAAGAATCATACATGTTGAATACAAAGAAAGAACTAAAAGCATGAAAATATAAATATTTTTGTATTTTTAAAGGAATTTTGCAACAAAAAAAATTGTATTTTTAAGATATAAATGCAAGAAATAAGAAATCTAATCTTATAAGCATACAAGATTTAAATCTAACACCATAAAAGAAAGTTTTTTTGTAAACGGGTTCACCAAAATGAATAGGTTAAAATTGGAGCCTTAATAATACACCTAACATTCAACACTATTCATTTGTAATATAGTTATTTTAAGTAGGAATAGCATAAGTAAATCTGGAAATACTTGAAAATTAATTAGGTCAAGATACATACCTCATCATGAAATAGATTTAGAAATACTTGTTTTTTGAAGCCTGTGCGGGGTTTTGGAAGATTTTGCAACTAGATCTAGGATTAGGAAACCGAGACAAAGAAAACCCAAAAAAAATTCATCTTTCTGGCAGCAAGTAGTCTTTGACCCTCATAGAAGGTCAAAGGCTACATTTTTATTTTGAACCTCGATTCTGGCTTTGTTTGCAGTTCTTGGAAGTTCAGCGAAAAGGGTACTCAGATTTGTCCTCTAATTCTAAAAACAACGATTGTAGATATTTGAAAAAGGGAGTTTTTGGGGTGGCTATATAGGGTTTTGCCTTAGTCAAACACCCTTTTGGTGATCTCCACATCCACGAATAGCCGATTGAAATACAATGTGTGTGTGTGTGTATGGAAAGTGTAATGCCAAGATCTAATCCTCTAGATCAAAACCCTAGCATGAATATGTATGAAACAACAATGCATAGATTTGAATAAGATAGAAAAGCATACCAAGACCCCAAGGCTAAAGTACTTCTACAAAACTCACAATCCATAATTGCTACTCCATGATTGTATCTTTAAATGCTTGAAAGTTGATAATGGTGGATCAAGGAAGAAAGGATCTCTCTTGCTCCAAGTATGTGTTCACAAAGTGCTTGATGTCAACAATGGCTTGATCTTCTATATCATCCTCTTGCAATCTTGCATCTTCACCATTCCTTGCTTGCTTGAAATCTTCTTGTTCATGAAATTGTCTCCTTAAGAGCACTTGATCATGAAATTGCCTGGTGAAAATGAATGCAAATGAGAGTCTTTATATAGAGGTTTCAAGGTGAGGCTCCTAGAGCAATGTGAGGAACCATAATTCAAATTTCACCTTGAATTAAGGTCCAATCACAATAACCAACTAAGGAGGGAAAACAATTAAATGAATTTTGAATTAAAACCTTTTCGCACTTGGATCTGAGGGCCTGACATTAATTTTAGGGCCTGTCGGGGCCAAATTTGAAAGAGGGGCATAGATTCCTAAGGAGGTCAAAGATGACCTCATCTCTGATCTAGGTCAGGGTCAACCTCAACTTTGACCCTATGGGCCCAGATCCAGCTAGAATCAGGACAGGAGGTCTCGAGGATGCCCGGAGACCTAGAAATAATGGGCTAGGAAGGGACAGAATGCCAAGGAGAGGCATAAAATCCTATGATGACTGTGATGAAGGCTAGGAGGACCTATTTCTAAGTTCTACCTAGAAAATAGAGCCAGGGAAGAGGGAAATTAAAGAGAATCCTCAGGATCCTAACCCTAATTTCACCTAGAATGAAGAAATTAAGTACAGAATGCATCCTAAATGCAAGTCTATCATGATAAATGTACTAAAAGAGGGTGCTAAACCTATCAAGATGGAAGTGCTTCCATTTTAAAATGATACACTAAGAATGCAAATGCTTAAATCTACCAATAAATTTAGTCAATTTTTCTTTAGCACTTTGTTTACAATGCATCAAATCAGTCAAAGACACTTGCGGGCCAATATTGTTTTGAAATTGTTGAATAAAGGCATTAGGAAGTTGTGGAAAT
The DNA here is from genome assembly GCA_027943335.1 of Chamaecyparis obtusa. Lineage (NCBI taxonomy): Eukaryota > Viridiplantae > Streptophyta > Pinopsida > Cupressales > Cupressaceae > Chamaecyparis > Chamaecyparis obtusa. The sequence continues at coordinate 4,689,770 of BSBK01006771.1, read as the reverse complement.
GAATCAATAGAATAAGGAGGCAAGGAACAATACCATTGTAAGGCCTTTTCATGGAAAGTTCTAGCAAATAGTTTTGCTAAAATCCTATGGTCATGAGCATAATCACTACAAAGGATTTGAAAAGTTTTAACATGATGAATGGGATATCCATTGTAATTGTCAAGATGAGATATCAACTTACTGAGGAACGGGAGTACGAATAATGTCTTAGGACAAAGGACTTCCCATGTCACATGTAGGAACACTAAACTTGTTTTGAGTTAAGGAAGAAAGTTTTTGTAAGGATGACATAATTTGAGCCAAATTGATGATTGTTGAATCATTAGAGGAAGTAGGAGGAATAGCCACATTAGAAATACTAGGTAAAGTGTAAGAAGCTATAGGAATAGAAGATACAACTAGAGGAATACTAGGAACTACAGTTGGAAGCGGATTGGAATAAGTAAAAGGAACATTATGATATGAAGGTTGTGATGTAGGAAGGGACACAAGAGGAACACTCATAGGAACAGAGGGAACCATCATAGTCACCAAAGGAGTATAGGTAGGAACACTAGGTAAAGGATTAGAAGAAGGTTCTACACTAGTGATAGGAGGAATCATCCCTAAGTCTTGAGCTTCTTGAGCTGAAGGTTTAACATTTGAATGCACGAGGTGAGTAATACCATGCAAGAGGTTAACACCTTGACCACTATCATGAAGAACTTTCTTAAGAGCCTCTGTAGCTTGAATAGAATCTTGATTATGGTTTTTTTGAATAAGCCAATTACCCATTTTATCAAGTTCAGTTGAGATTTTTTGGACTTGTTCAGGAGGAACTCTTAAATCATCATCCTTATCATGAGATGAGTGAGAAAATTTTTGCTCCATAATAGGATTAGAATCATGAAGAATCAAATTATCATCTGAGATCCTAAGGAAAGGAGAGGAAGACTTGAGATCAATGGCACCCATAAGTCTACGACTTCGTCTAACTGGAATATTATAAGTAGGACTAGCAGTAGTAAAGATCATAAACCAATACAATGCAAATGAACTAAACTAAGAACACATAAAGTATGAATATTTTTGTATTTTGAAAGAAATTTTGCAATTTTTTTGTATTTTTGAATTTAAAAAAATCAAGAAATCTAATTAGCATGCAAGATTTAACACAAAGGGAAAATCTAACACCACAAAACACAATAGGGCATCTAATTCAACAAAAGAAAGGAGAGTAAGTATGTTGGGTTCACCAAAATGAATATTGTGAAATTAGGGTTCACCTTATTGAATGGGGGAATATGAGATCTACTTCTAAATCCAAATTCCCAAAGCAGAGATCCAAATTGATCAACCAAAAGGTTAATGAATAATTTTGAATCAATCTATGGAGAATATGAATGAAAAAGAAATCCTTATATTCCACTATGAATAGTATATGCTTGAAATCTAAAATAAACGAAAGGCAAATACTAACCTCAAAATAGGGCAGATATGGAAAATGTTGATTTCTGATGTCTATGTATAGTTTCAGACAATCTACAACCTATTTCAAACTAGAAATGTCAAGACGAAGAAAACCTAGAAAATGTTTGTCTTTTTGGAAACAAGTAGTCTTTGACCCCGATAAAAGGTCAAAGACTACTTCAAGATTTTGAAGGTCATCCTTGACTTTGTTCGTGGATCTTGGAAGTTTTCCAAAAAGGGTATCCAGATCCAAGCTCCGATCTGCAGTCCTGCACCTATACCTACAAGAAAAAGAGGGTTTTTTTTGTTTGGATAGGGGGTTTGCCTTGGTCAAACCCCAATTTAAGAATTAACCTTGAAATTGAATTGAAATTTTAATGTGCATAAACAAAGTAAATGGAACTATTCACCTTGCTTATGTTGAAGTCCTTGTAGAGGATTCGAATCCTTGAATCCACAAGTAGGGATGCTCCAAATGAATGTAGAAGTATGTAGGATGTCTCAAATCAAAGGCATTTGATCTTCAACACCAATCTTGAATGGATATTTGCATATGAGGAGGCTTGGATGAATGTGGATGGAGAAATCTTCAAGGGGGCTCCAAAGAGATTGAATCATTCAATGGCTAACACTGGATCTCCTTGATGAATGCTTGAATGGATGCTAGGCTTGAAGATGAATGAATGTTTGCTTGCTTTCCTTCTCCTTCTTGCTTGCTTGCACTTGAGAGCTTGATCATGAAATTACTTGGTAGATGTTCTCACAAAACTTGATTGAGAGATTATGAGATGAGATATGAAAACTTGATTTTTGAAAATGAGAGAGGAAGGCTTCTTTTTATAGTGATCTAGGGCAGAATCCTCTAGAGAAGGCCGACATTGGAGAATTAAATCGTAATTAACCTTAACCCCTAGAAATGGACCCACATTAAATGAAATTTAAGGATTTACCATTCTGAAACCTGAAATGGCCGATCTAGAAGCAAGAAAAGAAATATTTTTGAAACTCGACATCCAAAAATCATGGGACCTTGAAATTTAAACCCTAGGTCAAGGATGAGGTAGACCCTGCCCTAGTTTAGGGTCAAGGTCATCCCTAACCTAGGTCAAGGTTGAGGTCTTCATTGACCCTCAAGGTCATCTTTGACCTTGAGGTCAAAAACCTCAGGACCTCAATCCAAAATGCTAGGAAATATAGAAATAAAGTGAAAATAGGTGGAAAGAGAAGCAGAATCGGGGGGGAAGCTAGATACATGCAAAAACCTGATCAAGGCACTTAACATGACCCCAAACCACTCACTCAAAGGGCTAAATTCTCTTAACATGGAAATTCTTCCATTTTAAGATGATAAAAGAGGATTATCTTATTTTTTCTTTTAAGGCTTGATGAAGGCTGCTCCCCTTCATACCACAAACACATAACAGAAATAGAGAAACAAAAACAATTTGCAAGAATAAAAAATAGGATTTTTATCATCTCCACAAGTGTAGAATTACAAATTTTAGAATTATAATATGCAAAGCCACATGGGCATTTTCCCTTACAATATTCTATAGGACAAAGCCTCGAATCATTACCCAGATCTACCCAGAACTGCTCCCAAGTGCCCTAGACAACACTATAGGTCTTCCTTATATAGGCAATTTTCCACCACTCGGGAAGATTCTTGAAATTTTATCCCTTAAGGCTGACCAACTGTAGAATTATTTTATTTTCATTTTATTACATCAGATTCAGCTCAAAATAACTTTCAAAACTCAAAAGAAATTTTGAAGGAAATTCATTTTCTTCTATTTCAGGTGTCCCAACTTTTGAAGACCATAAGTCATCATCCATTGACCCAATTGACTATTATGACCCCATTTTGGAAATGGTGAAGTTCTCTACAGTGCCTAACTTGCACAAGTTCTAGTCAACTGAAGTTTCAACCTCATTCGGGGCCTCTAAATCCTTCAAAACTGAGTTCAAAGTTTTTGTAACGTGCTACCAATGCCAAAAATCTTCAATATCTTCAAAACTAGACTTGATCTAACAATGAAACTTTTCTGGTAGGCTGATATGAACAAAGTGAACCTCCAACAAAGAAAATAGACCATTCTAAGCTCAAACAAAAAATTTACTAAAAATAGTAAATTTCCAAAAATAGAAGCTCTGTACAAGATAGCCCTTATTGAAAAGAAACCAGAAATATTTTTGGGTGATGAAAGATTTCTCTTACACCCAAGATGCTCCTACATCAGAAACACTGGATAATTTGAGAAGTAACCCTATAATGACTCAGGTGTGCAGAGGAAAACCAAGACAGTTGACCTCCTCCTTTGTTATCCATGATGAATCCTCCATAGGTTGTCCTTTCCATTTGACCAGATAATCTTCATATGTCTTTTTTTGTGTGCTTCTACCAACATAGCTATCGAGTATATCCTCAATCTCTTTGCTAGATGAAGTGGTTGTTGGAATAGTCCATTATGCTTCTGTGATCTCATCTTCAACATCTTCTTCATGATACTCTGCCAGATCTGAAATGTTAAATACTGGTGCAATATTCATCTCAGTAGACAACTCTACTTCATAGACATCTCCTGACTCATGCTTCTTAAGTATCTTACATGGCCCAAACTTCTTCATCTTCAACTTGTTATATGTACCAACTAAAAATATCTCCTTTTGCAAATGAACCATGACTTCATTCCCAACCTAAAATTCCTTGTCTCCTTTTTTCATCTTCCTTAGCCTTATACTACATATCAATATTAGTAATGTGCTTCCTCACCTCCTCATGGATGTTCTTCAAATGTTCTGCAAAACCCTCAACTTCAGCACTACTTATTTCTCCTTTGTCTATCTTCCTCAACTCAAAAGCATTTTTAGGACTACTTCCATATACAATCTGGAATGGTGATTTACCAGTGCTCCTGTTGATAGAATTATTGTATGCAAATTTTTTCTATGGTAAAATCAAATGTCATCCTATCAGCTTATCTCCAACCAAACATGATAGCAAATTTCCCAAACTCATATTCACCACCGCTATCTATCCATCAGTCTATGGATGATGTGATAAGCTAAACTTCAAATCTATCTTTAAATTCTTTCATAATGTGCGTCAAAAATATCAAAAAAACTTACTGTCTCGATCTGAAACTATGCTCTTTGGTAGACCATGTAGTCTCACCACTTCTTTGAAAAATAATTTTGTTACATAAACAACATCATTAGTCTTCTTGCAGGGAATGAAATCTATCATCTTTCAAAACCTATCGACTGCCATAGAAATTGAATCATGTCTATGTTGAATCCTTGGTAAACCAAGAATAAAGTCCATACAAATATCCTCCCATGGCCTCTCTGGTAAAAGTAATGGCTAATACAACCCTATATTCTACTTTACTCCTTTTTCCATTTGATGTACTCTACAACCCTGTACAAATTTCTTGACATCTTGTGGCAACTGTGGCTAGTAATAATTCTCACTAACTAGAGCTATGGTTTTATCTCGACCAAAATGTCCAGCCAATCCTCCATTATGCTTCTCCTTAATGAGACTCTCCTTCATAGAACTTCATGGAATGCACAACTGACTCCCTCTGAAAGCATACCATCCTAGATGATGAAATCCAACCACTTCGTTATGTCTAGCGTAACAAGTTGTGTACAAACTTTCCAAGCTTCACCAAAATTAGGATCCTCTAGATACAAACTCTTGAGTTCCTTAAATCCAACCACCTTAATCTATGTCTCTATCAGCAAAGTTGCCTTCTACTAAGAGCATTTGCAACCCTGTTAGATTTTCCTCTTTTGTGTTTCAAAACAAAAGTGTAAGTCTGCAAAAGCTCAACCCATTTCAAATGTCTCTGATTCAAATTCTCACTTGAATAAGCAACAGGTTTACCTTCTTAGGTCAAAGTAGCTCCTATTGTAGTACCACTAGCATCATAGTCTACTTGAAATACCTTATTAAAATTGTGAATTGTTAAAATAGGTTGTCTTGTATCTTTTTGTTTCAATAGTTTGAAACTCTTAGCTGCCCCAGTAGTTCACTTAAACTCTTTTCTATCTCCTCATTGTTTCAATCAAGGGTCCAAAAATACTGCTAAAACTCCTGATAAACTTTATGTAAAAGCTAGCCAAGTCATGAAAAGATCTTACCTCAATAGTACTCCTTGGAGCAGGCCATTTGAGGATAGCCTTCACTTTCTCTAGATCTATTTTGAGACCTTTTGTTGAAACAATGACTCCCAAATACACTAACTCCTTCACAAAACTACACTTTTTCAAATTAATCAATAATTTCTCTTCCCTTAACTTCTCCAAAACCCTATGAATATGCATTATATGCTCCTCTAATGTCTTACTAAAGATAAAAATATCATCTAGATAAACAATGACAAACTTACCCATAAATTATTTTAGAACATCATTCAATAGATCTGCAACTTCTAAAGGTACATCTTCTACTTCCTCTTTACCAACTTTTGGAATTAAAGAAAAACACATATGCTCATGTCTCATACCCTCTATGAATTTTCTTCCATCAACAAAACTTATTCTCGCAAAACTATGTACCTTTTCGTCAACATCCTTCAATGACTTTAGCTTATGTCACACTCCATCCTTTGTCAAGGAATAGGTATTCACATGATCATCATGTACAGCACACCTATCAAATTTCCATGACCTACCCAGCAACATATGACATGTATTTATGGGTATGATATCACATAGTACCTCATCATGGTATCCTCCAATCTTGACCTTCACTAGGCACTATCCATTACCATGACCTTATGGTCATCCGGCACCCAATCGATTTGGTATGAATGTGGGTGTTTCTACCTCTTGAACTTCAACTTTGTGACCATCTCTTCTGACATCAAATTGTTAGTGCTTCCACTATCAATAATCACATCACAACATTTATCCTCACACTTGCATCTAGTGTGGAACAAGCTCCTCTATTCCTCAAGTTCATTCTCACCACTCAACGGGATTCTTCTTTTAACTATAACTTCTCTTTCAACATCTTCATAATGTGATGATTTGGCATCTTCATCTACATGTGCAACTCTAGCATCATCTTCAGTTCTCCTATTATCCTTCATTGGCATTGAGGACATTCAAATTCCCTATGACCTTCTCCATAGTGAAAACATGTTCCATGGAAGCCTCTTGTTGTGGTCCCACAACCACGGTCCCCTTTTAGCCTTTTGGCTTTAGGGGGCCCCCTTCTACTTTTTGCTTGTTTTCTTGTCCTTTGTTTTTGTTTTTTTAGTTAGTTTTCTAGGTTTTTGGTCCTGTCACACTTTCAGATGTCCAAAAGTGTCAAAGTTTGAAAGGTGAAGAGGGAACAAATCTACTTCGCCTTAGGTGTTTCAACTCTAGTGGTCTCTCAAATTTTCAGAGGTCTGAAGTGCCCAAAGGTCTGACTCTCTGAAAGGAAGCCAACCTTTTGATCTTTTAGCCTTTAGGAGGTCCGACACCACTGAAAGGCTGAAAGGCCAATTGGTGGGTAGCTGATGTCAACTGCCAGAATTTCCTATATAAGGCATAAGGCGAGTTTTTCAAACTCACTTTTTACACTCACTCTTTCATCTCCGAAGATTTTCGCGCACCACTTGCTGCTAGTTTGTCACTTCGGTCTTCTATCTTCACTGGTCATCTTTGAGTCTTCATTGTTTTTTGAGGTTGGTTGTCTCCTCTACTCTCTTTTCTTCATTTCTTTCTTTCTTTCTTTCATAGGTTACAGTTTTTTGTCTTTTTCGGCCTTTTTGGCCTATAGCCTAGGGTTTGGTGTGTCTTGTCAGGCCTATTTCAGCTTCAGGTGTCATAAGGCATTCACCTCTCATCCCCTTGGTGAGTTTGTGGTCAAACTCACCGTCGAACTCATTTTTTAGTCTAACTATCAAAATCCTAGTTTCAAACCTTCGCGGTCTAAAACCTCCGAACTTGCAGAGTTTCAAAACTTGTCAGGTGAATTTGGCATTTTTTGGCATTTTAGTGTTGGCGCACACTGAAACATCTTGTCCTCTAAAACACCAAACCTAGAGGACCTGAGCCTTTCACTCAAATGCACAAGTGTCATTTTTGGCCTTCCGGCCTTTTCACAGGCCGAAGCTTTGGTCTTCCCTAGTTCGCTAAAGACTTCGTAGTTTCAAACACAAAGGCACTATTGGTTCCCAAAATGGACTTTATGCTTTGACAAGCAACCAATACATCTACCTCATGATAGGTTTTGCACATGTTCCCCAATTGGTATGTCATGAAAATCATCAGATCACATTTTACTTGCACTTCAAGTAGGCAACTTCAAACAAATTTCAGGGGTACTCACCTTTCCTTTGAGAAATTTTTAAAATTGGTCACTCCAAATTTGGGCCAAATTTGTGAGTACCAACAGGCACCATGGTGGTCTTTCATCCTTTCAAAGGTTGCGGCATGTGAAATTTTGACTCCTTTGATTCATCGAAAGGCTGAAAAGAGGGATTTTTCAAAGCATTTCATCACAAGCCTCTTTTTGCATTCTCAGCCTTTCGGAGGTCTCACATCCCTGAAGGTCTGAAAGGCCAAAAATGTGTTTTGTAGCTTTTTTTAGCCTAATTTTGATAATGTACTTTGTTTTTTGAGCTTCTTCCTATCATATCACTCATTCATGGTTTTTTCTCTTTGCAAAAATGCTAAGAAAGTCGTAGCAACACCAGCCATGAAGTATCAGTTCAAGGGGTACCATCCACCTTCTAAGGTAACCAACCTACATGTGGGGATCATGGACACAGACATTGGGAATGTAAGCTAGAATGATTACCTAACAAAGTTTTCCCAACTAGTGGGATGGTCAAAAGATTGTACTTCCCTGGTACATTACTCTTTGGTGAACATGGTGGGTCACCTAGTTTCCATTTTGTCATCTAATTTGATTAACACTCTAGCCAGTCGCTATGTACCTAATGAGAGAATGGTGAAAAATAGTTTTGGTGAGGTAGTCCTAGACCTAAGGCCAGATAACATTGAGGATGTCATCCACCTACCTAAAGGGGTCGACAAGTTCTTCAAATTTCATATCAATAAATGGATGGAATTCTACAACAAGGATGTCTCTAGGGCTCATGGCATTGTAAATAATGAATACCTAATGCAGCCCATGCCAAAAAACAAACTAAACAAAATTGACATGAGGAGGGGGCCATATATGCAAGAAGACATCCAAGCTACAATCACAATGATCAGCAAGGTGTATGGGCTGGCGAGATCTTCTCAATTGGAACCATGGATGATCCTACTCATCTAGAAGATAAGGGAAAGGTAAGCGAGGTTCGATTGGGACACCATTTTGAGTTATAATCTTGATGAGCAATTGGTCTGAGTAAAGACTAATTCTCATTTCTACGTGACATCCTATGTTGTGTATCTGCTAGCTACCAGGATAGTATATCCAAGTTTAACAAAGGTTGGTGCCATGAGAGATCCAAACACCTGGTTGTTCATACTATACCCTCAATTGGTGAGGAAGGATTTTTACACCCATAACAGCCCAGACTTCCAAATTATCAATGATGCTTTCATGTTCGCCATCATACGCTCCATTGAGGGAGATTATGCCAAGATATTATCCACTAAAGAAGCAACAAAAGTAAAGGTCCTTGGGGCATTCTAAATACAATTCCAGACCTTCACATACATTCGGGTGGCAGGAAGCACCCTGGCACCAAAGAAGCTACCAAGGTACCCTTTTGACATGGTAGTTCTTCTGGAAATAGCGAGGTAGTTGTCAAATGCCCATGAACATGTCAAGCATAAGAAGAAGCACTATTGGGACTTTCCCATTTCTATCGGCCCCCACTGCATGCCAGACATAAAGGTCTACAAATCTCTGACTTGAGAATGAGATGAATTCCCACTACCAACCTACAGTTTGATAAGGGCTCACTTTGATCCTATCAGCACTTTCAACCATATAATGGGGAGGCATTACATTCATGAGCCACATATTGAAGATCATTGGGAAAATTGTGTGGATGACTATGAGGTAAGGATCTGCGATTATTGCCAAATGAGTTTGGAGCTGGCATAGACTGCTCTTTCATTAAGAATCCCTCAAAAGTCAAAAGATATTGATTTCGAGGACATATTAGATTCCATTTAAAATATAAACAAGGTGTATACAAGGGCTATCCTGAATGTGGAGGTGGATAGGGATGAGAATGATGATATTGAATTTAGAGCTCAGCATGTGGTCAAGGTGACCAAAGCATGGATCACCTATCCATTTCCCAAGAAACTAGTACCTATGAAGCAAATCCTAGGGCAACCCCCTAGAGAAAAGAAGAAGGAAGGAGAAAAGGTCCTAAAACCACAGTTCAAAGAGGCTACTCCTCTAAAGCCAAAAACTGTATACAAGCATGAATGCCCAACTACATATGGTCTAGCCACTCACTAAAAGAAAGTCAAGACCAAGATGATGGGGAGTGTTGTGCCACCAGATGTGCCTTCATCCAGCAGCCATGATTCTCTAAGCATGGTAAAGAAAACAAAGTTTAAAATCATAGGGGCCAAGCCAGCTAGAGTAATCAAAGGGAATGTATACAAAAGAAAGAAAGGCTCAACACCTACACAGATGGATACCCTACTAGAACAAGATGAGGATGAGTTGGATGACATCCCTCTCAATAGAAGGACAAGGTCTGCAGGATCAAAAAAGTGGAGAGTAATGGATGATGACCCAGAGGATGTTGGGGGGGCCACTCAAGAAGAACCTATAAATATGGATGCCCTTGGGGATGATGAGTTTGACATCATGGACTTTGTAGGGTTTCATGGATTCAAGGAGTCTGAGCAACAAGTTCCTACTTAGTTTACTAGCTCCCTTGGTAGCATGGAAGAAGACATCCAACAAAAGCCCCAAGAGCAAGTTGCTGCTAAGATGGTCGAGGTTCAAAAGGATATTGCAAAGCTCGATAAAGACTCTTCCATTGGGATCACCTTCAAGGAAGATATAGCTACATAGGTCCCTTTCATTTCATCCATTCCACCTCCACCTCTGCCTATGCATCCAACTCCACCTCCATTTCTGCATCAAACACCACCTACCACTCCACTTCCACCTCCAGTATAGACCACCCCACTACCTCAGCAACCTTCATCATCTCATGATCCCTTGCCAACTCCACCTCTACTTCAAATACCTTCACCCACTCCCTTTGTCACCCCCACTCCACCTCCTAACCAGGATGAGTCAATGCCTCAAAGCTCGCAAGAGCTTGAGAAAGATACATAGGTAGCTGGTGAGGAAAAAATGGAGGAAGAACACATAGGATCTGAGCAAATAGATGACAAAGGAGAATCATAGGTTGAAGAAGAGCCACACACTAAGGAGGATAAGCAACAAACCGATATAGAGGAACAAGCGGCTGATGAGTAGCAAATGGATGATGAAGAAGAACATACACAAGAGGAGGGTGAGCTAAAAATAATGGAGGAATAGGAAACAAAAAAGGAAGAAGAAAGTTAGGAAGAGACGAAGACAAAGCACCCAACAACTTCTTCCATACCGGCTACTCCATATGAGCCATTAAATGCTTTCTCCAAACCCACCTAGTTCACCAAAGAGATACAACTGAGGGTCAGAGTATACACAGATGATGAGGCTAATATGACTACACTAGGGAAAGTCTTCCACCAAACAACATCAATTACATGAGCAAGAACATTATCTTACATAACACAAGATCAAGTGGGTAGGTGGAAGGCACAAGTGGTTGTTCCCACAATGGATGTCAATACAAGTGAGATTACTCTTGATGACTGTGTTGGAGGAGGTAGACTTGGGAGAGTTGATGAGAGAATGTAGCAAAACCTTGGCTACCCTTGTATTGAAGCATGCCCTCGGGTTTATGGATAAAGATGAAGAAAGAATAAAGGCTTTGGTGGAACAAAATGAAGCTATGAAAAGATTTATTTTGAAGACAGCGGGTCCCATTGACCCTAGCAACCCTGAGGCCTCATTACATGCAATTTTGGAGAAGAGGGGGGAAATAAGTATAGATATATCACATTCTTTTGTACAAGCATGTGTTGATTGGAAGCAGCATTTTGAATAGTTCGCTAGTCTATCCCTTAGGAAGATTCTAAGGCCCCTTCAAGGCATTTGTTAGGAATAGTCCCAAGAGATAACTGAGAGGGGGGTGAATCAGTTATCTACAAGTTTCAATTCTTTATCCAATTAAGTATACTTAAACATAAGCATAAATATAATGAAAGAACACTTGAACACAACACCAATATTTTGGTTATGGAGAAACCTAAATAGGTAAAAACCCTAGTGGGAATTGACACCCACTAATATTCTGCACTAGTGTATTATGATCCTTGTTAGAAGATCATTAACCCTGTTAGGAGTTTCTTTACAATATATTTAGTACAGTAGACCTGGTCAAGGGTCAGACCCTGTTAGCAGTCTTTTACAATAGTCCATGTTAGGGGAGAGGATGCACTGCTCGAGAGCACACTGCTCAAAGGGGTGAAGGCTACAACCTTATGTTTAACAGATACACACTATATCTGGATCTTGGTGAATTACACTTTGACCTGCTATTTGGATCAGTTCTAATGTATAGCAAAAATACTTTACTTGGTCACATAGACCTTCTTCTGATAGCTCAACACTTTGCACACTCTATTCTACTCTTACTATCAACCATGAACCACACTTCAGCAATCACAAATGACTGCCTATAAATATCTTTCCTCTAAATGATATAATCAAGTCATCTTTTTAGAACCACCTTGAAATCATATTACAAACACCATAAAAAACTCCACTAATAATTCAGTCAGCTCTACTAAGCACGCAACACATTCTGGAACCTATCCAATAGGATGATTGTAGACGCACGCTACACACTATTGGCTCTACCAAAATAACCAGATCTTTCTCCTCAAGCCAAATTACATCATGCGTTCTTAATCAAACATCACTAACTCTTCTCCAAGATCTAATCCAAGGGTACATACCAAAATGATAGGCAAAACTCCATAACCAATATAATCTTTGTCGGCTCTTCTAAACATGTTGGACTACAACTGATTTGGAATCTGATTGAAGAATCTGTGATTAAAAATCATTGAGGAGCTGATTAGATATTTAATATGATTAAATCAATATTATGTTGTCATTGATGTCAACTAGTTTGATAGCACTTATCTTGTAAGTTACTATACCGAGACATCTGAAGAAAGTTGAAAAAGAAATGAAGATCAGAGAAATCTATATGAGGAAAGATGTACATGACAGATGAGGATAAAGAATACATTGAGTAACTTGTTGATGAGTCTGTGACTTGATGATATTGACTTTATTATGTTGCATTCATCTATAATGAAGTACAAAGCTGAAAGACACAAAGCAGTGTTGTCGATAAATAAAACATTTCTAGTATACACCGACAGAGTGTAGTGTATACCGATCATAGTATTAACCGAGCAGTGCTCACCAATGCATTTCTTTGTTAACCGAGTAGGACAGAATGAATTAAATGATTAGTATTGATGAGCTGGCAAGAGTATAACATCGAGGTAACAAATAATGTTTGTTACACTAATCAATGGCTGACAAAATTCAAGGAAGATCTAACAAAGCAGATTGAAATGGGTTATTGACACAAGTACCGATAAAGTTTGAAGCGATAAAATCTATGAATGTAGTTAAGTGAAAAAATCTGATGGTGAAGAAGAAAATGATTTACTCGTCTATATAAGAGAACAAAATTTCTTTATGATAAACGGTCGTAAGAAGAAGTTGTAGGATTATCGCGTGAACAATTTTTTCATGCATTCTAATCATACTGGTTAGTAAGAACTGAGCTGCAGAATAGTCACCGAGCTACAAAGAGAAATTACCGATGGACAATAAGTTGATATAGTATTGAATCTGAAGTGAAATATTGATCAGAATGATTTGTATGGACTAAATATTGATCTGTAACCTACAATTGAAGTCGTATTAAGGTAGGTCATTTACTGTTACATATTTAACCATTGTATATAGTCAAAATCTCTTAACCGAGTGGACTTTGAAAGTCTTATGATGTATCATTCATAGAATGAACATTGTTATCCTATCAACCCCATAATGAATGTTGGTTGGATGATAACTTCTAGTCTAAAATCCTCTAACAAGGTCACACCTGATAGTGTGTTTGTAACCTTTAACAGGGTTGGGTCTTAACTGACCTCACTTCAAAAGAGTGAACAATTTTGGGTTGCCAGTCAAATATGGTTTTTCCCTTTACAGGGTTTCTACGTTAAATCTCTTGTGTTATGTGTTGATTGTGATATTTGTTTTTTATCATTCTTCACATGTTACAGGTTAGATTTGTTCGGTAAACTATTATAAGTATTAGACTGGTAATCAGTAAAAGTTCAGACAGTGAAAGTTTTTAGTGTTTACCGACAAACAAAAATTGAAGAAATAAGTTTTTGAATTATACATTTTGTTTTGGGACACTGGATAACTGATTCACCCCCCCTCTTATTTATTCTAACAATTGGTATCAGAGCTATGAAACAAAGTTTTAAGGACTTAATCATAAAGGTCTCAAGATGTATAAGAGGGAAGTATTGAAACTGAACAAAGAGAACTTCACAGTATGGCAAAGCAGAATGAAGCTGCACATATCTGGAATTGGGAACTCCACACTAGATATGATGGAGAATGGCTACATACTACCACCCACTGGTCCCTTAACTCTTGATCAACTGAAGGACAAGCATGAACACAATGTTACTATGATGGAACTTGTTGCTACCTATACTGACACTGAATTTGAAGATATCAAGACATGCACAACTGCCAAAGGAATGTGGGATAAGTTAACACAAATATACACTAGAGATCAAAATGTCAAAAGAGCCCAAGCTGAAAGTCTGAGAGGTAGATTTGATGATATGAGAATGAAAGAAGGTGAGAACATTGTTCAATATTCAAATAGACTCAAAGAGGTGGTACATGCTATTAGAGCATCTAATGGAGTAATTGATGATGAAACAATGATAAGCAAGATTCTCATAACTTTGCTACCACTTTATGTAATCAAAATTTTTGCAATTCATGCAACAAGAGCTACATCCAACCTTACTCTTGACACTCTGATTGGTAAACTTACAACCTTTGAATTAAACAATTTTGATAATAGTGTTGTACCTTCTATTGAATCCACTTTCATGTCTTCTTTGAAGATTGGAAAATCTAGCAGGAATTGTAAGAATTGTGATAGTGATGACAATACTGATGATGAATTTGATGAGCTTGAAGCACTTATGGCCAGAAGATTGCCCAAAGAAAAAGGAAGGTATAGAGGCAAGCTACCTTTAGCATGCTTTAATTGTAAAGAAGTCGGTCACATTGCTACTAGATGTCCTCAAAAGAAAGATGATGATAGATCCAAAGACCGATTTGAAGGAAGCTATGGGAGAAGAGTCAACAGAGGTTGCTGACACAACAATAGAGACAACCGAGATGAAAAAGTAAAAAAGGTATGTTACATAGCTAAAGATATTGAAACTGAATCTAATTCTGATGATGACATAGAAGTTGTATTTGTTGCTATGAAAGATGACTCAGAAGAGGAAGAGAAACATGAAGAGATAGCACTAATCTCTAAAGTAAGCAGAAATGATACATGGATCATAGATAGTGGCTGCTCACATCATATGACCAGTGATGTAGAGAACTTTGATCATCTTATTGAATATAATGGAGGATCTGTGAGAATGGGAAATGATGCACCTTGTATGGTAAGAGGTAAAGGCTCACTGATGATCAATGATAGACTATAATGTGACAATGCATACTGGGTAGATGGATTGAACTAGCTGAACAACTCAGGCCATGGACTAGCTTTTGAGAGAAAAAAGGTGAAGATCTATGATGATGGAGGAAGACTTGTCAAAACTAGTACACAATCTAGAGGTAATCTATTCTATCTTGATATGGATCAGTCTTTTTGTTTGTTAATAAAAGATGAAGATGCTTGGTTGTGGCATAGAAGGTTATGCCATGTGAACTTTGACAACATGGTCAAGATTAGTAGAAAGAAAAGAGTTAGAGGATTTCCTAACTTGACAAAACTTGATCATGCCATGTGCCATGAATGTCAAAAAGGTAAGATGACTAAGTCTAGTTTTAAAAGCAAAGACTACTCAACAAAGAAGATACTTGAGTTGGTTTATACTGATCTGTGTGGTCCTATGAGAACTCAAAGTTGTTCTAGTGATAGATATTTTATTCTTTTTGTTGATGACTATACTAGACTGATGACTGTTATGTTCCTAAAAGAGAAATTTGAAGCTTTTAAAATGTTTAAGTGGTATAAAGCTAAGGTAGAGAAAGAAACCAGAAAGGAAATAAAATGCTTAAGATCTGATAGAGGAGTTGAATTTATCTCTGATGAATTTACTAATTTTTGTAATGAGCATGGAATCAAAAGATAGGTATCTACACTGAGAACACCTCAGCAAAATGGCATTGGTGAAAGGAGGAACAGGTCTATAATTGATTGTGCTATAACATTGATGATACAGAAGAATGTTGCTCAGACATATTGGAGGGAAGCTGTCGGTACAGCTGTGTATGTTCTTAACTGAGTACAACTGAAGAAGGACTCCAACCGAACACCTTATGAACTATGGTTTGGACACAAACCTACTGTAAGTTATTTCAAAATTTTTGGAAGTAAATGCTTTATTTTGAAAAATGAGAGAAATCAGAAATTTGATTCTAAAGGAGATGAAGGAATATTTTTGGGATATTCCACTACAAGTAAAGCATATAAATGTTTGAATAAGGTTACAAATATGATAATTGAAAGTACTAATGTTTGTGTTGATGAGTTTGATGACACGTACATAGAAAAAAGTAAAAAGGAACCGAAAGACTATAGTAGATTCACTTATATTGAATATCTAGAGTATCTACCAACACTGCAAGCTGTAACAACTGATCAATAGGGAAATAATGCAGGACAACAGGCAACAAAAACTAAGGAACAAGATGGAGCTGCCGAGCAAGGAAATGACCCTGAATAGGATGAACAAGAAAGGAGAAATCAAGTCTTGGCTAGTTTTGTTATAAGACATCATCCTGAAACACAAATCATTGGAGACGAACATGCTGAAATGCAAACTAGAAGCAAAATAAGACAAGGTACATGTTTAATTTGTGAATTTAAACCTAAAACTATGAAAGTTGCATTAGAGAATGAAGAATGGGTTAATGCAATGAAGGAGGAAATAGAGAAAATAGTGAAGAACAAAACTTGGTCCTTAGTACCTAGACCAAAAGATAAGAATGTTATCAGTAATAAGTGGATATACAAGAATAAATTGAATGAAAATGGTGAAGTCACAAGAAATAAAGCTAGATTGGTATGCACGGGATATGCACAGGAAGAAGGCATTGACTATGGTGAAACATTTGCACCTATTGCTAAATTAGAAGGAGTTAGAATGCTACTTGCATATGCTACACACAAGAAATTTAAAGTCTATCAAATGGATGTGAAGTCAGCATTTTTGAATGGTATACTTGAAGAAGAGGTCTACATTGAACAACCTAAAGGATTTGTTGATCCTGACAATAAAGACATGGTATGTAGATTACATAAAGCTTTACATGGTCTAAATCAAGCACTAAGAGCATGGTATGAAAGATTGCATACTTACTTGTTAAGCATTGGATTTGTTAGAATAAGTGAAAACAACAATTTGTATGTGAAAGGTGATACTGATGATACTATTATCATTGCTGAAATATTTTTTGATGACATTATCTTTGGAGGCTCAGATCTTATCTAAAAGGCATTTACTGATGAAATGCAAAAGGAATTTGAAATGTCTATGTTTGGAGAGATTAAGTTCTTTGTTGGATTACAAGTGATTCAGCAGAGTGATGGGATATTCATCACATAATCTAAATACATAGAGGAAGTATTGAAGACATTTGGCATGGAAGATGCTAAACCTATGGGAACAGTGATGGCTACTAGATGAAAATTGACAAAGGAGGATGAAACTACACAGGTAAACTAGACACTTTACCGATCCATGATTGGTAAGTTAATGTACGTAGTTCACAGTAGACTAGATATAGCACATGTTGTGGGTATAGTTGCAAGATTTTTTGCTAATACTAGAGAATCACACATGATAGCTACAAAAAGGATCTTAAGATACTTGAAGAAAATAGAAAATTATGGATTATGGTATCCTAAGGAATGGAAGTTTGAATTGAAAGTTTACACCGATGTTGATTGGGCTGGAAATGTGGATGATAGAAAAAGCACCACCGGAGGAGCATTTTTCTTTGGTGAAAGACTTGTAACCTAGACAAGTAAAAAGAAGACTTGTATTTCTCAGTCTATAGCTGAAGTAGAATATGTTGTTGTTGCTACTAATTGTTCAAACATTGCATATATCAAACAAGTGTTGGAAGGAATGAATGAGGTAATCACTGACCCGGTGATTATATACTATGACAACACTAGTGCTATTAATATTTCAAAGAATCTTGTGATGCACTCTAAGACAAAGCATATATCTATTAAGTATCATTACTTAAGAGAACAAGTGCAAGAGAAGCAAGTAAAGTTAGAATTTGTTACATCTAAAGAACAACTTGCCGATATTTTTACAAAGCCCCTATTGAAGGACACATTTGAATACTTGAGGACTAGACTTGGGGTCCATCCCTTGTCTATCAGTCACTAAGGTGATCTGGTTGTTGCATTAGCCTACTTATATCAGATGATCATTCATGTTGATGTAGCATAGTTCACACTGTGAATCATGTTCAAGGTTGTGATTAAGTTTGAGAACTTGAAATGATTTGTTTGTTTATTTGTTTCTTTGGCATTGATGTCAAAGGGAGAGATAAAAAATATGAAAAGGATCAAGCACCGACAAGGTTTATATGAAAAGGATCAAGCACCAACGAGAATTATTTAAGGAAGAGACAGTCTAAATGGGATAGAGTATTGAAGATCAGTTACAGAGAACACAAGCAAGAATAGGAGAACTGAAAAGATCACAACTACAGAATGGTAAAGTTGTATTATTTAAATGTTGGTTTAGTAACATAGTGATTAAACATATTAAATCTATTCAACTTACAACATTTTTTTCACAAAGTTGTAGAATGTATATTTGGTGTGTATGGTACATTTCATATTACTTGAGTTGTCATCAATGCCAAAGGGAGAGATTGTTGGACTACAACTGATTTGGAATCTGATTGAAGAATCTGTGATTAAAGATCACTGAGGAGTTGCTAATTAGATATGTAATATGATTAAATCAGTATTATGTTGTCATTGATGTCAACTAGTTTGACAGCACTTATCTTGTAAGTTACTATACCGAGACATCTAAAGAAAGGTGAAAAAGAAATGAAGATCAGAGAAATCTACATGAGAAAAGATGTACATGATAGATGAGGATAAAGAATACATTGAGTAATTTGTTGATGATTCTATGACTTGATGATATTGACTTTATTATGTTGCATTCATCTATAATGAAGTACAAAGCTGAAAGACACAAAGCGGTATTTTTAGTAAATGAAACATTTTTAGTATACACCGACGAAGTGTAGTGTATACCAATCATAGTATTAACCAAGAAATGTTCACTGATGCATTTCTTTGTTAACTGAGCAGGACATAATGAATTAAATGATTAGTATTGATGAGCTGGCAAGAGTATAACATTGAGGTAATAGATAATGTTTGTTACACGAATCAATGGCTGACAAAATTTAGGGAAGATCTAACAAAGCAGATTGAAACAGGTTATTGACACAAGTACCGATAAAGTTTGAAGTGGAAAAATCTATGAATGTAGTTAAGTGGAAAAATATGATGGTGAAGAAGAAAATGATTTACTCATCTATATAAGAGAATAGAATTTCTTTATGATAAACAGTCGTAAGAAGAAGAAGCTGCAGGATTATCATGTGAACAAGTTTTTCATGCATTCTGATCATACTGGTTAGTAAGAACCGAGCTGCAAAACAGTCACCGAGCTACAAAGAGAAATTACCGATGGACAGTACGTTGATATAGTACTGAATCTGAAGTTAAATATTGATCAGAAGGATTTGTATGGACTAAATATTGATCTGTAATCTACAATTGAAGTTGTATTAAGGCAGGTCATTTATTGTTACATATTTAACCATTGTATATAGTCAAAATCTCTTAATCAAGTGGAATTTGAAAGTCTTATGATGTATCATTCATAGAATGAACATTGTTATCCTATCAACCCCATAGTGAATGTTGGTTGGATGATAACTTCTAGTCTAAAATCCTCTAACAAGGTCACACCTGATAGTGTGTTTGTAACTTTTAACAGGGTTGGGTCTTAACCGACCTCACTTCAGAAGAGTGAACAATTTTGGGTTGTCGGTCCCAGGTGGTTTTTCCCTTTACAGGGTTTTCACATTAAATCTCTTGTGTTATGTGTTGATTGTGATATTTTTTTGTTATCATTCTTTACATGTTACATGTTAGATTTGATCAGTAAATTGTTATAAGTATTAGACTGGTAATCGATAAAAGTTTAGATAATGAAAGTTTTTAGTGTTTATCAATGAACAAAAATTGAAGAAATAAGTTTTTGAATTATACATTTTGTTTTGGGACACTGGATAACTGATTCATCCCCCCCTCTCAGTTATTCTAACAAAACAAACATAGGAAACTGCTACTGGTGAATAGCGACTGCATTACTTCACTTCTACTGATCATTAGACTTTGCATCCATGAATGTAACATCACTAACATGTCTCCATCATATATTCAAATGTGCAAGGCTCCATGATAACTATACAGACAATCACATAGAACATTGTCTGTAACTCTGTCTAGAACATTGTTGACACAAGTTGCTATAGAACTATCTATACTAAAAGTTAACCTCTACGCCCATGATATCATGCTGATATCATGTCCATACTTCATATACTAAAATATTACTGTATAATTCTTCCATGCATGCTACTTATCATACATTGTCATCAATGACAAACATACAGTCAGCGCTGGCTTGCTGGCAAATCTCCAACAATCTCCCCCTTTGGCATTGATGGCAACATATGGAATGAAAAACCACCACCAATCCAATGAGAAATTATTTTATAACATTCTCCATTTCCTCATCAAAACTCCCCGAAGGATGAACTCCTCCATCTACTACAATATTTTTCAATATTCTCCATTTCCTCAACTGAACTACTTCCATGACTGAATACTGCTTCCCCCTTAGTATATTACTCCTTTTCTTTTTTTTTCATGACTCTGTATATTACTCCCCCTTTGACATCAATGGAAAAGGGCACCATTCATTTTAAGCACCAATACTACTCTTGACGTAGAGTAGTCAACCTTCCATCAGTCCTTGAGGACTCATACCTTTTCTTCTTTCTTCTAAGTAGAATCAGGGAAGGGAATTACTCCCAACTTCTCCTTGAGATACTCAAAAGTATCATTTGGCAAGGGCTTTGTGAATATGTCTACCAACTAATCTTTAGTACTCACATAGTCCAACTTAACTTCTTTCTTTGCTACTCTCTCTCTCTTAGGAAATGATACTTGATCTTAATGTGTTTTGTCTTTGCATGCATCACAGGGTTCTTTGACATATTGATAGTGCTAGTGTTATCACAATGAATAACAATAGGATAATCAATCTGAATTCCAAAATCTTTTACCATTTTCTTGATCCAAACAATTGTAGAAAAATTCAGGGTTGTTGCAACATACTCTGCTTCTGCTATTGACTGAGATATAAAATTTTGCTTCTTGCTTGTCCAAGTGACAAGTCTATCACCAAGAAACACTGCTCCTCCTGATGTACTCTTTCTATCATCAACGCATCCTGGCCAATCAGCATCAATATACACATGAAGCTCAACATTTTATGAATTAGGATACCATAGAACATAATCTATAGTGCCCTACAAATATCTGAATATTCTATTTATTGCCATGAGGTGACTTTGTTTTGGTTCTGCTACAAATATTCCAACAATGCCAACTGCATTGGAAATATCAGGTCTGGTCTGAGTAAGATATATAAGTTTACCAATCATAGACTTGTACAATGTTGTATCAACTGCTGGTGAATCATCTTCTTTTGTAAGCTTGCATCCAATGATCATAGGTGTACCTACTGGCTTGCAATCATCCATTTGGAACTTCTTCAATATCTCTTTCATATATTTTGACTGATTAATGAATATACCTTTCTTTGTCTACTGCACATTCAATCCTAAAAAGTATTTTATAGGTCCAATCATGCTCATCTCAAATTCATTCTACATCTCCTTAGCAAATTCAGCATGAAGTTTGTCATTACCTCCAAAGATAATGTCATCAACAAATATAGCTACAAGTAGTAGTCCTTCATATGTTTCTCTTATGAATAGATTACAATATGCTGCTCCTTTCTTGAATCCAATCTTTGTTAGATATCAATCAAGTCTCTCATACCATGCTCTAGGGGCTTTCTTAAGTCCATAGAGGGCTTTCTTTAGTCTGCATATCATATCAAGTCTGTCTGATAGGGTGACTCCTTCAGGCTGCTCAATGTATACTTCTTCTTTTAGTTCTCCATTTAAGAATGCTGACTTGACATCCACTTAATAGGCTTTGAAGTTTTTGACTGTTGCATAAGCTAAGAATAACTTAATAGCTTCTATTCTTATCACAGGTGCAAATGTGTCTAAATAGTCAATGCCTTCCCTTTGCGCATATCCTTTACATACTAACCTAGCTTTGTTTTTAACCATTGTTCCATCTTCATTCATCTTATTTCTGAAGATCCATTTTGTTCCAATCACATTCTTATCACTAGGTATCAGGACCAATTCCTAAGTGTTATTCTTAATAATCTGATCTAGTTCTTCTTTCATAACATCATGCCAATCAGAATCATTACATGCATCTTCAACACTTAAGGGTTCAATCTGAGATAGTAAACATACTGCTTCATTGTTTGCTTGATTCTTTTCTTTTGATCTAGTTGTGACTTTGCTGCTCTGATCTCCAATGATGTCATCCTTAGAGTGATATCTAGAAGTAAACTTTGGAACTTTAGGTGATGTTGCCTCATCAGCCTTTGGAGTTTCTGCTTCGCTTGTCTTAGGGTCATTGAATAACACATCAATGCTGTCAAATATCTCTTCAACAACTGTCTCACTAGTGGAAGATCTGGGTTCTTCTTCAATCATAGGTGAGTAATCATGATATCTTTCTTGAACCATAAACTTTTCATCAATCTTAACATGAGCATTTTCAATGATCTTCTTTAACCTTAAATTGTAACATCTATAAGCTTTTCTTTTAGTAGAGTAACCAAGGAAAATACCTTCATCACTTCTTGCATCAAACTTGCCTACTGATTCATCCCTCTTGATGTACCACTTGCTTCCAAAGATTTTAAAGTATTTTACTATGGGAACATTACCAAACCATATCTCATAAGGTATATTATCCGTGTCTAGTCTCAATTGTATTCTATTGATGGTGTAGACTATTGTATTGACTACATCTCTCCAATAGGTGTGTGCAACTTTTCCTTCAATCATGATAGTGTGCATTGTATCAAGGATGATCATATTCCTTCTCTCTACAATTCCATTCTGCTAAGGGGCTCTAGGTGTACTCAACTATATTTTTATGCCATGTTCTTCACAGTACTCATAGAATCTGTCAAAGGTGAATTCTGCTCCTCTATCTGATCTCAAACATTTTATCTTTAGTCCAGATTCATTCTCAACCTTAGCTTTCAATATTTTGAATTTCTCAAATGCTTCTGACTTATCTTTCAAGAATGCAACCCACATCATCCTAGTATAATCATCAACAAAAAAATGAAATATCTTTCACCGTAGTATGATCTTGTTTGAGTTGGACCACATAGGTCTGTATGAATTAGATCCAACTTGTTCTTTATTGAATTGTGCTTGCTCCTGAATGAGTTTCTCACATGCTTTCCCATCACACATTCCCTACATATAGTATCAACTGGCTTTTCTATGCTAGGTAGATCTCTTACTACCTTCACATTGCTTATCTTTACTATGTTATCAAAATTGATATGACATAGTCTTTTATGCCACAACCAACTATCATCAACTTTAGCAACAAAACAACTTGCTTCTGAATTGAGTTGGAAAACATTACCTTTAGTCTTTGATCCTGATGCAATCATAACACCATCCTTGTTGTTAATGATGCATTTGTTGTTTTTGAACTCCAACTGATAACCTTTTTCAAGTAACTACCCAGCACTAAGAAGGCTATGTTTCAAACCATCTACATAGATAACATCATTAGTATTGTTCTTTCCATCCAATGTAATAGCTCCTCTACCAATGATAGGTTTAGGAGTGCTATCTCCAAATCTAACCATACCACCATTATATTTGTCTAGATAAATAAATCTGTCTTTATCACCTGTCATGTGATGTGAAAAACCACTATCTATAATCTAGTTTATCTTTATATCAGCTTGTGAAATTAATGCTAGCTCTTGTTCCTCTTTCTCATCTTCATGAATTATCTTATTATTAATTTTCTCTATGATAGCAATGAATCCAATCTCTTCTTCAGCTAAATCATCATTTGAGACTCCATCTTCAGCATAGTAACATTCCTTAGAGTATTTAGGCTTGTAGTCATTTTTTAACTTTTTAGCTCTTGAAGGAGACTTAGATGCAAAGTGACCAATCTTATTACATGAAAAGCATTTGAATGGAAATTGACCTTCATATTTTACTTTTTCTTTCTTTTCTCTTTTAGCAATCATAGCAATGAATTCATCTAGAGCTTTCTCTTCATCATCATCATCAAAACTACCAGAAGTATTTGTAGATTTCTTACCATGGACTGTTGCTTTGAAGGCTGTCTCACTTTTAGGTTTTGTCTTCAATCTTGAAATCTCAAAGGCTGAGATTTTGCTGATCAAGGTCTCTCTCTTGAAATTTGATGTAAGTTGCATGGTCTCATCAAGGATGTTGATCTTGTTTTCATATTCTGGAGTGAGAGTAGTCATCACTTTTTCTATAATGTCTTCCTCTGAGATCTCTCCACCATTATTCCTAATTTCAGTAACTGCTTCATTGATCCTTTGATTGTAAGCTTTGATGTTTTCTTCAGGTAGCATCTCTAATGCATTGTATCTTTTCTTCCAGGTTTTTCAGCATGCATCATTTTCTTGTTTGTCTCTTTTAAATATGTCTTCTAAGTACTTCCATATTTTGTGAGCTATATTTACTTTCTTTATTTCTGAAAACTCACTATCAAATAGAGCCCTGATAAGGGCTTCTTTGGCTATTGCATTCTAATGAAACAATTCTTTTTTCTTTTTAGTAGCATCATCCTTTGCAAGGTCTTCTAAGGTAGGGATCTTGACTGTTTTGATAGCTACATCAAAAACATCAAAAGCAATGCATTGCAAATGAGTCACCATCTTATTCTTCTAATCAAGATAATTCTCTCCATCAAACATAAGAGTCTTTTTTATAAAGAATGTCATCTGATCAACCTCAAGCTATTATAATTTCTCTCCGAGGCACTTGGCTCTGATACCAATCATTAGGAATAGTCCCAAGAGATAACTAAGAGGGGGGGTTGAATCATTTATCTACAAGTTTCAATTCTTTATCCAATTAAGTATACTTAAACATAAGAATAAACAAAATGAAATAACACTTGAACACAACACTAATATTTTAGTTACGGGGAAACCCAAATAGGTAAAAACTCCGGTGGGAATTGACACGCACTAATATTCTACACTAGTGTATTATGATCCTTGTTAGAAGATCCTTAACCCTATTAGGAGTTTCTTTACAATATATTTAGTATAGTAGACCTGGTCAAGGGTTGGACCCTATTAGGATTCTTTTACAATAGTCTCTATTAGGGGAGAGGACACACTATTTGAGAGCACACTTCTCAAAAGGGTGAAGGCTTCAACCTTCTATTTAATAGATACACACTATATATGGATCTTGGTGAACTGCACTTTGACCTATTGTTTGGATTAGTTCCAATGTATAGAATAAATACTTGACTTGTTCATATAGACCTTTTTCTAATGGCTCAATACTTCGCACACTCTGATCTACTCTTACTATCAACCATGAACCACACTTCAGCAATCACAAATGACTGCCTATAAATATATTTCCTCTAAATGATATAATCAAGTCATCTTGTTAGAACCACCTTGAAATCATATTAGAGAAGTTGTTAGGAATGAATGCTAAAGTGTTTGGCACCCATTCTATAGTAGTTGTTGTTTCATTCATGACTATGATTGTCATCGATGTCAACACAGTGTTTTATCGAAGACTTGCAGAGAAGCAGATAGTGTTTTGATTAGTGCATGTGGTATATTGCAGTTAGAGCTATACGACATTGAGGATATACTCTTTGATATGTTATATGTCTATGGTTAAGAGTGCAGACATTAATTTTTTTATTCATGAAAGTTATGATCATTTTGGTGGAAGTAGTGTTTGTGCAATATTCCTGAGTAGCAGTTTTTGGAAATCAGATGATATCTCCTAATTGGGATGGAATCTGGCTTTGTGCAGTTAAAGGGAATTTAGAGACACATTGATAGTGACGTGGATGATAGCACAAATTTAGAAGTCACATGAGTGAAGATTTATTGTATTTGGAAGCTGACAATTTTATGTAATTTTTGTGTAGCGTGTGGAATCTTTTATTTTGTAATTGTGTGCCCACTCATTTATAATTATTTGAGTGTGGTATAAAGCAAGGAATGTTTTTCTTTGTTATATGAAGATGAGGATAGTAGTGTATGAATATGAAGTGAAGAAAAGAGCTAAATGTCAGAGCGAATTGTGAAGGAAGACATGTGAAGTACAGAGATCTAAAATTAAGATCTAATGTAGTAGTGAGTGCGGTTTCAAATAGTCAGAGAAGAGTTAACATATTATTATGTTGAATAATGCAAAAATTATTTGGACAGTGAGTTCAGTGATCTTACCCTAAAGTTGTTTGGGCAATGGGTCCTTCTATCTTCTATAACTCTTAACAGGGTTAGAATCTTTTAAAAAAGATTCAAAATCTCCTAATAGGGATTTATATGTACTAAATATATTTCATAAGACTCCTAACAGAGTCCATTTTTTCACAAGGAATATTCATATTAGCACATCTTTTGCGGGCATCATTCCCACTGAGGTTTACTCTTTGATCAAGAGGCTCCCTAGTCAACATATCTTATGTTATTGTGTAATTGTGTATGAATATCTTTCTATGGTTGGTAATTATATTGCTTAGATGGTTTAATGTTGTTGAAGATAATAAAAGTTATAATTATGAATTATGGTTTGTACATGCACCCTCAGTTAAGTATTTTAGAATTTTTGGAAGCAAATGTTATATAAAGAGAGATGATGATATTGGAAAGTTTGATCCTAGAAGTGATGAAGGTATTTTTCTTGGATATTCTTTGAAGAGAAAAGTATATAGATGTTACAATAAGAGAACTAAAACTATTGTTGAGAGTGCAAATGTTAAAGTTGATGAAAATTCAAAATTTAGGAAAGAATGTTTGATTATGAATCTGATGAAGAAGCTCATCCTAAACCTAACACTAAAACTATTGAATTATTCTATGAGACTGACAATGAATTGTTGAATGAGAGTCATGCTGACAAGACTAGAGAAGAATCTACAGTTGAAGCAAGATCTGAGACTATGACACCGAACAGGTATTTATCAAGACATCATCCTATTGAACAAGTTATTGGAAGTTTGGATAGAGGAGTTCTGATTTGAAATAAGGTACATTTATATTTGATTTCTCAAATTGAACCTAAATCTACTAGTGAAGCTTGTGAAGATGAACATTGGATTAATGCTATGAGAGAAGAACTAGATCATATAGAAAATAACAAGACATGGGAATTGGTCTCTAGACCTAAAGACAAGAATGTAATTGGAACTAAATGGGTATTCAGAAAGAAGATGAATGAACAAAGAGAAGTTGTAAGAAACAAAGCAAGATTGGTATGTAAGGGATACTCACAGTAAGAAGGAATTGACTATGAAGAAACTTTTGCACTAGTAGCAAGAATTGTAGTAAGAATGTTTTTGGCCTATGCAGCTTTTAAGAAATTCAAAGTGTATCAGATGGATCTGAAGTCAGCATTTTTGAATGGAGAATTGGGAAAAGAAGTCTACATTGAGCAACCTGAATATTTTCCTTTGACTCAAGAAAGAGACATGATATGTAAACTAAAGAAAGCATTATATGGACTAAAGCAAGCACTTAGAACTTGGTATGCAAGACTGGATAAGTATTTGTTAAAGTTGGGATTTGCTAAAGGAACAGTTGATAGCAATCTGTACACAAAAAAAATTGAAAATGGTTTGTTGATTATAGTTATTTTTGTTGATGACATTATTTTTCGAGGAGAAGATGAGGCTAGTGACAAATTTCCTGATGAAATGAAGACTGAATTTGAAATGAGTATGATTGGTAAGATGAAATACTTTTTGGGATTACAGATAACACAAAACAATGATGGTATCTTTGTAAGTCAAACAAAGTACTTGAATGATTTGTTGAAAAGATTTGGAATGGAGGATTGTAAACCAGTTGAAACACCTATGGTGATCAGACATAAGTTATCTAGCACAGATGAAACACCGATAGTTGAGCAGAAGAAATGCATATCCATGATTGGAGGATTGTAGTATTTGACATGCATAAGACCGGATATAGCACATTCAGTTGGAATTGTAGCAAGATTTCAAGATGAACCTAGAGAATCACATTATGTAGCAGTAAAGAGGATACTGAGATGTTTAAGAGGCACAATGGACTATGGATTGTGGTATGAAAAATCTAATGATTTTACCCTATGTACATATACAGATGTTGATTGGGGAGGTAGTGTTGATGATAAGAAAAGCACCTATGGAGGAGATTTTTCCTTGGAGGAAGATTAGTTTCTTGGCTAAGTAAGAAGTAGAATTGTATTTCACAGAGCACAGCAGAAGCAGAGTATGTAGCAGCAGCAAACAATTGTAACCAAATAATTTGGATGAAGTAGATGGTGAACGATATTGGAATTAAATTTGTTGAACCTATTGTTATACATTGTGACAAAACCAGTACAGTCAGTATGTCTAAGAACCCTGTACAACATTCTAAGACAAAACATATAGAGATCAAGTATCATGTTGTAAGAGAGAAAGTTGTTGAGAAAGAAGTCAGACTAGAGTACATAAGTACAAAAGAGAAAATAGCAGATATATTTACAAAGCCTTTGCCTAAGGATACATTTGAGTATCTAAGAGGTATGCTTAGGGTTATGCCCCAGCCTACTTTTGAGTAGTGATGTAGTTGGTTGCATCCGTCCAGTACCATATGAGCCCTATCTTTCTTCTGGACTAGATGTTGGTACTTCCTCTATGGGGGAGTATGTGTATCTGACCTGAGTCATGAGGACTCTAGTAAATATATTTTTTCTGAATAGTGTCTTTTGACATTGAGTTGTTGTTGACATAGTGATGAAATTTTTGTCATTGATGTCAATGGGGGAGAAGTATGCATGAAAAAAAATATGAGAGAACTAAATAGGATAACGAAGCAAGATTTGATTGATGAAGAGGATTTGAAGTAGCAGTGTTGCAGTATTGGATTTTTGGAACATTGGATGTTTTTCATCTATGTTGCCATCAATGCCAATGGGGGAGATTGTTAGGAATGAATGATAAAGTGTTTGGCACCCATTCTGTAGTAGTTGTTGTTGCATTCATGACTATGATTGTCATTAATGTCAACACAGTGTTTTATCAAAGACTTACAGAGAAGCAGACAGTGTTTTGATTAGCACACATGGTATATTGTAGTTAGAGCTATGTGACATTGAGGATATACTCTTTGATATGTTATATGTCTATGGTTAATAGCACAGACATTAATTTTTTTATTCATGAAAGTTATGATCATTTTGGTGGAAGCAGTGTTCAGGCAGTGTTCCTGAGTAGCAGTTTTTGGAAATTAGATGATATGTCCTAATTGGGATGGAATCTAGCTTTGCACAGTTAAAGGGAAGTTAGAGACACATTGATAGTGATTTGGATGATAGTGTAAACTTTTAAGTCACACGAGTGAAGATTTATTGTATTTTGAAGCTGACAGTTTTATGTAATTTTTGTGTAGCGTGTGGAATCTTTTATTTTGTAATTGTGTGTCGACTTATTTGTAATTATTTGAGTGTGGTATAAAGGAAGGAATGTTTTTTCTTGTTTTATTAAGAAGATGATAATAGTGTATGAATATGAAGTGAAGAAAAGAGCTAAATGTGAGAGCGAATTATGAAGGAAGACATGCAAAGTACAGAGATCTGAAATTGAGATCTGATGTAGTAGTGAGTGCGGTTTGGCACAGTCAAAGAAGAGGTGACATATTATTTTGTTGAATAATGAAAATATTATTTGGATAGTGAGTTCAGTGATCTTACCCTGAAGCTATTTGGACAGTGGGTTCTTCTGTCTTCTATAACTCTTAACAGGGTTAGAATCTTTTAACAGGGATTTATATGTACTGAATGTATTTCATAAGACTCCTAACAGAGTCCATCCTTTCACAAGAAATATTCATATTAGTACATCTTTTGTGGGCATCATTCCCATCGAGGTTTACTCTTTGATCAAAAGGTTCCCTAGTCAACATACCTTGTGTTATTGTGTAATTGTGTATGAATATCTTTCTATGGTTGGTAATTATATTGCTTATATGGTTTAATGTTGTTAAAGATGATAAAAGTTATAATTATCTAATAACTAATTCACCCCCCCCCCCTCTTAGTTATCTTGGTGGAGTTTGCTTTCTAACAGAAGCCATAACAAAGTCCAATAATAATTCAGTCATCTCTACTAAGCACGCAACACATTTTGGAACCTGTCCAATAGGATGATTGTAGACACACACTACACACTATCGGCTCTACCAAAACAACTGGATCTTTCTCCTCAAGATGAATTACATCATTTTCTCTTAACCAAACATCACTAACTCTTCTCCAAGCTCTAATCCAAGGGCACATACTGAAATGATAGGCACAACTCCAGAACCAATATAATCTTTGTTGGCTCTTCTAAACAAACACAGGAAACCTCTACTGGTGAATAGCGACTACATTACTTCACTTCTACTAATCATCATACTCTATGTCCATGAATGTAACATCACTAACATGTCTCCATCATATATCCAAATGTACAAGGCTCCATGATAACTGTACAAACAATCACACATAGAATATTGCATGTAACTCTGTTAGGAACACTACTTACACAAGCTGCTATATAACTGTCTGTACTAATAGTTAACCTCTACGCCCATGATATCATTGAATGGGGAACCCTTCTCAATGTGCCTTCTTGAATCTATCTACAATCTCCATAACTTCATCAAAGGCCCTTCTAGATGTGCCCTAGAGAATTTTCAGCCTCTGAAAGTTTGAAATCCAAAATTTTGGGGAAAGGAAACATAATACTTAGTCAATTTTGGAGCTTTAGTTTTTAGGACCAACTGTCAAGATTTGGTAGTTTTTTCTCGTGTCCAAAATTTAACTCTAGTTATCTCAGAGATCATTTTCCAGTCAACTGGGCTTCTTTTTTGGGGTTGTTTGTGCATGATTTTGGGATCTCTTCTAGTTGGGCCACATGGAGAAGTCATAGCCAAAGATCAAGGGTGGAAACATGAAGATTATCAAGTGCATGCATGAGTTCCAGCTCTATTTTTGAGTTATTTAATGCATATTTTATTCAAAGCTTTATAATGCATGAGGTTTAATTTCATGCTAGGGTTGTTTAGATAGGTTTTAGAGGTAGTTTCATTAATGCAATCTCTAGTTTAGATTTACTTTCAAGTTTTAGTTGAAGCCAAACCCTAGCTCTGAAAATAAGAGCTCAGCTCTATAAATTGTAATAAAATGATGTAATGAGGGTCAATTTGATCATTAATACAACATATACATTTGGTGCTTCATTCATGGTGTGATTCTTCTACTATCTATGCAAAATTTATGAATGTGTGAATTGCTCATTCTTTTATTTGAAAGAGCCAATTGGTTGTTTAATGGTTTTAAGTCTGTGATCTTTTAGTTTAGTGTTTGTTGGTATTGCATTGCTATGTTATGAAAAATTTCTGAGAAGATTATTCTTTGGTGCTTGAAGATTAACTTGTCTCCCATGTGTGCACATCTTGGGTGGCTTTGTTATCTGATGAGTTTTGGCTTATCGTATGTTTGCATTTGTTCGATTTCATTGATCATTGCATCCATTTAGCTAAAGATTTTGATATGATCTGATCTCTATTTTGTGGGTTTCTTCATCTTCTTGGTTATTTAATTTGCATGGTAGTGTGATGCTAGCATATGTCCATTAGATTTATTTTTAGCAATTTCATTCAGTCTCTTGTTACCTTATCTTTCCTAACCCTCCTTGCAAGTTATTTTCAATAGATCAATTAAATTAGCATCACTTTTGTTTCTAAATCTGAAAATCGAATCAAAAAAGAGAGATATTATGGAATCTTAAAGTTTGTTTTACAATTTCCCTTGAGAGAGAAACTAGAAAAGGCCTCCTTGTTAACAGATTCATATTTGTCTTCCGTTGAGTTGTCCAAGCAGTTGAGACCTAGCCAGAAGGAACCTTGAGATTGATTCCATCAGTCTTCCAAGAGGGGAATTTTCTCTTGTCAACTCCTAGCCATTGTCTTCATGTAAAAATGATGCTCAACACCTCCTCTTCCAGATCCTTGTCCTCTTCCTCTTCCTCTCTGATCTCTATTATTCTAATCATGGAAATGATTGAAATTGTTTCATCTCTAATTTTGACTGCTACTGGCCTCATCCTTCTTTTTTTGATCTTCATTATAGCCTCCATATGGTCATCCACTGGATCTTCCACCATGACCTCTTCCGCTTTGTCTACTCTCAGACTTCTTGTTCATCTTTTCCTCTAATTTTAGGGAAAACTGGTATGCCTCTTCAATACTGTTCATTCAGACCAAATTCAACTCCTCTTGAATGTTCATCCTCAACCCATTAAGGTAATGGAAAAATTTCTCCTTATCAACTTTTGCATGGCTATTTTGATGAGGATTCAATACAACTCTTTCATATATTCCTGAACAGATCTCCCTGCTTGCTTCAAACCTCTCATTTTCTTCAGTAAATCAAGCTCATAATCAACAGGAATGAACTTTCACTTCAATTTATCTATCATTTGATCCCATCTTGTGGTTTTCTCCTTTCCTCTTGTATTTCACTCCAACTGAATCTCTTGCCACTAGATCTTTGCATGACCCTTCAGTTTGGCCTTCGCAAATTTGACCCTATTAGGATCCTCAATATCTTCAAACTCAAAATATTATTCTAATTCATTGATCCAGTCGATCAATTCTTCTGGGTTAAGATTTCCAAAAAATGTAGGAACCTCAATCTTAGGTCTTTTCCCAATCTTGGAAATGACCTAAAAAAATCTTTCTTCTTCTTGGTTCAAAATTTTGCCTTCTCCTTCCTGATCTAAATTTCCTTCTTCTTTGGCTTCATCCCCACTTTCATCTCTGACTATAATATTCATTCCTCTACAAATCTCTTCTTGCAATGCTCACACTTGTCTCTGGAGGGCTCTAACCTCAGGTGACACACCACCATCTCTTCCGCTACATTCCCTTTATGGAAGCATTTTCACAGTTATCGTTGAAACCCTAAACCACGCTCCTGATGCAAACTGTCTCATAGTCGGTGATCTATCTACACACTTAGGAACTCCTACTCTAATACCACTTGATGAAGGGTGCTCCCTTTAATACAATAAACACATAACAAAAATTGAGAAACAACAACAATTTGCAAGAACAAAAAATGGGCTTCTTATTATCTCCACAAGTGTGGAATTACAAATTTCAAAATTACAATATGCAAAGCCACATGGGTATTTTCCCTTACAATATTATGTAGGACAAAGCCTAAAATCATTACCCAGATCTACCCAGAACTACTCAAAACTACTCCCAATTTCCCTAGACAACACTACGAGCCTTTCTTATATAGGTAATTTTTCACCGTCCAGGAAGGTTCTAGAAATTTTAGCCCTTAAGACCGACCAACCCTAGAATTATTTTATTTTCATTTTATTACATTAGAGTCAGTTCAAAATAAATTTCAAAACTCAAAAGAAATTTTGAAGGAAATTCATTTTCTTCTATTTCAGGTGGCCCAACTTCCGGAGACAATAAGTCATCACTCGTTGACCCGATTGACTATTATGACCCCATTTTGGAAATGGTACGAAGTTCTCTACAGTGATTGACTCTCGCACAAGCTCCAATCAGCTAAAGTTTGGACTTCATTCAAGACCTTTAAAGCCTTCAAAACTGAGTTCAAAGTTTATGTACCCTACTACCAATACTGAAAATTTTCAATATCTTTGAAACTAGACTTGATATGGAAATGAAACTTTATTGGCAAGCTAATATGACCAAAGTGAACCTCTAGGGAAGAAAATAGACCATTCTAAGCTCAAACGAAAAACTTACTAAAAATAGTAAATTTAAAAAAATAAAAGATCTGTACAAGATAGCCCTTATTGAAAAGAAACCAAAAATATTTTAGGGTGATGCAAGATTGCTCTTAGACCCAGGATGCTCCTGCATCAAGCCTCTGTTATCTCTTTGTTGTAGGCATAGCATGGTATCCTTTCATCTTTTCCATTCATTTCTCTATAGATTTGCATTTTTTATGATATATTATTATCTATGGGTATGTAATTCTTTGTTTCATGCATGACGCGATTATTTTTGCCTAACAATGTTCTTCCATGCCTTATATTTTAATGTTTATCATTTAGTAATCATCTATATTTTCCTTCATAGGTGATATCTTTTCTAGCATATTACGTTTAGAATTGCATATCCTGTGATGTTGCTTGTCTTACTTTTCTCTATGGTGTTGTATTATTCTATGATACTTCTTGTTTTATATTGGGTGTTTTGTTTTGTGCATAGCTAGATTATTGTCATTGCTTACAATTCATCTTTATATCTCACAAGATTTTGTTATATAATCCACCATAGATCTCTATTTATCATCTCATGCTTGGGAGGGAAATGTTGTTTGTACATTCTTTATCTCTCTTTGTCTAAGGATCGACTTTCCTTAGTACAATGTCATTTTTTTATCATGTGACATTCTTTTCCTATGAGAAATTGTGTCTTGATCATGAATCTCTCTAACATAAAAGAGGTGCATATCTGTGATCATCACCTCTTCTTTATTTACAAAACTATGTTCATTATAAACATTTTCCCTTTCTATGTGATTTAAAGTTTGTCATCCTTCATCCAAGGATCCTTATTCCACTTATACACACGGTACTGAATAGGTGCATTCTTGTTCTTCTCCTCTTTTGTCTTGAAGTTGTTATCTTTTGTTCATGACACTCCTCTTGAAGGCAGATGTCTAGATAACAAGATCTCTTCCTTTCAAGAGTCTTTTCTCATAAGTGACATATCCTTTCATAATTTATCTATTTTCTTAGCTTACAAGAGTCAACACTCTTCGCTAAGTTTATAGAATACATTGTTGTTAAAAAGGATATCTCCTTGTTGCTAGAAGTAGTTATCCTCAATTCTCTTCCTTATGATTTCTATGGCTACATAGTCATCATAAGGAGGGGGGCATACATGCACCCTCTTTGTACTAAAGTTTAATTTTTATGCACTTTTACTTTTACCTTGTTACATGCCACTCCCTAGCGGGTATTAGTGACACTTCTCCATCCTAGGGAAATGCATTTGCATTTTACTTTTTGCATTGCCACTCCTTAACGGGTATAAGTGATACTTCTCCACCCCATGGAAATGCACACACACATTTTCTCTATGGATAACGGACTCTTGTTCATCCATAGAGAGCACAGACATATTTTCACTCTCTGGTGATACCAAGGAATTGATCCAAGGGTGGAAACACATTCACATGCATGGAAAAGTCATCGACAGGCACACAAGATTGATTATTGAGCACACAAATCTGTTAGACTATTTGATCCTTTCTTTTTTGTTTTCTTTTTTTTGTGATTCACAGTAAGGCACACAAACCTTACTAGGCAAGATAATCAGGCTCTCCCTCTCTCTTCATGCTTTCATGTAGCAAGATAGAATCATGAAGGATGTAATCCTTTCTGGTGCTCTTTCCTTTCCTATGTGATCCCTTATTCTTTGTAATAGCCTTCCAAATATGATATTGGTGGGTGAGACATTTCTTCAATTGAGGTCTATTTTACTAGTTAATTTGGATTTTTGTACTAACCCATTTTGAGTCTTTTGATTTGGTTTTTGGTTTGACTCTCTTTTTCCTTTGTTTTCCTTTTCTTTGTTTTCATGATTTTATGCATGGGAATGGAGTTAGGATCCTAGGTTTGGGGGCTTATGTCCTTAAACTTGGTGATGTTCTATCTCATTGTGACATTGTCTCTCTTCTTCTTCTTTCTTTACCAAGAGTATGACTTGCCTCATACTCTTGCTAAAGTGGGGGCTAAATGTATCATCTAAAAATGGACACACTTTCATTTTGATACCTTTTATCCCTCCTTAGCGTGGTTTTGGTCTCTCTCTTCTTCCTAGCCCTTCCCTCATTTCTAGATCACCTCTCATCTTTCAGCATGGTCCTTTAGGTGTTATTTTATCACCTTTCTGGTCATATCTTTCGATAGCTTCATTTTCTCCCAGTTCTTTCTACACCTTCTCTGAGGCCTCTAGGACCCCTTTGTGAGATCCCCCCAAGAATAGGTCAACTAGGTTGACTTGTTCCTAGAAGAGGCCAGCCAGGTTAACTTGTTCCTGGAAGAAGTCAGCTAGGTCAACCTCTTCCTTGATGGATTTTGATTGTGGGGTCCTATGTGCCTCAAAATTGTCAATTGATTTCTTTTGTTCCCAAGTCAGCCTACTTTGTTTTCGATCCCAAAAAATAGTATATAAGGAGGCTTGGGCATTTCATTTTAATCCAATTTCAATCCCCATCAAGCTACATCATCATTCTACAAGAAATCAAGAGAAAGCATACACGTGTTCATGATATTTCAAAAAAGCATCTTCAAGCATACATCAAATTCAAGCATTTCCTTCTTGCATCAAGCTTCTTCCTTCAAGGTGGTAGTGGAGTTTGTTAGAAAGTAAAGTCCACCAAGATAATTGAGAAGGGGGGGTGAATCAATTATCAGATAAATATAGCTTTTATCACCATTGGCAGATGTTAACCATGTAAAGAATGTAAACAATAACCATAGAAAGATATACATACACAACAATACAATAACACAAGATATGTTGACTAGGGAACCTCTTGATCAAAGAGTAAACCCTGATGGGAATGATGCCCACAAAAGATGCACTAATATAAAAATTACTTGTGAGAGGATGGACTCTATTAAGAGCCTTATGAAATACATTCAGTACATATGAATCTCTGTTAGGAGACTTTGAATCCTTGTTAGAAGATTCTAACCTTGTTAGGAGTTATGGAAGGTAGAAGGACCCACTGTCCAAAAAGCTTCAAGGGCAAGATCACCGAGCACACTATCCAACTGATATCTATATTACTCAATAGAATCATACCAAAATATTATTGATCTCAACAATTTATCACTTCTCCTCTGACTGTGCCAAACGGCACCAACTACTTCACCAGATCTCAATACCAAATCTTTGCAATTCGCATATCCTCTTAGAATATCATATCTCAATTACATATCCAAATTACATTACAAATAAGGAAAACAATCCTTCTTTTATACCACACTTAAATAATTACAAATGATTTAGCCAATTAATTACTAAATACAAACTTCCACACGTTACACAATAATCCTTGATTACACAAAAACTATCAGCTTCTAGACAAAATAATTCTCCACTCATGCAACCTCTGACCTTGTTGTCATGTCCATGTCACTATTATCATGTCTTCATCATCTATACAACTTCCCATGCCTAGATTCTATCACGATTAAGAGATATCATCCAGTTACCACAAACTACTTCTCAAGAATACTGTCTGAATACTGTTTCCACTGATTTACACATAATTGACATGAATAATTGAATTTTCATACGCACTCTTGACCATGATCACAGGACACAACATAGAGTAAGTCCTCAACTCTGCATATCTTGATCTTCAATATCCCACGTGCGCTAATACAAACACTATCCACTTCTTTGCTAATCTCCAGTAGATCACTATATTGACATCAATGACAATCACAATCATGAATGCAACAACAACTGCTATAGAATGGCTGTGAATACTCCCCCATAGGATATATTCAGCATTCATTCCTAACAATCTCCCCCATTGGCATTGATGAAAACATAGATGAAAAAACATCCAAGTTCCATGAATACCAACACTGCAACACTATTGCTCTGAGATGCTTTCAAATCTTCTTCGTTAATTAAATCTTCCTTCATTTTCTCAATCAATTCTTATAGTTTTTCCATTTTATATTGCTTGAATCCTTCTCCCTCAAATTCTCTTTAATAGATTATTTTTTGATGTATCATTTTCCCCCATTGACATCAATGACAAATAATACATCACTATATCAACAACTTCAATGTCAAAAGACACTTTTCATAAAAATACATTCACTAGAGTCCTTATGACTCAGCTCAAAAATACATACTCCCCCATAGAGGAAGTACCAACATCTAGTCCAGAGGAAGATAGAGCTCATATACCACTAGACTAATGCAACAATCTACATCACTTCTCAAAAGTAGGTTGGGGCATAACCCCAAGCATACCTCTCAAATACTCAAATGTATCTTTAGGTAAAGCCTTTGTAAATGTATCTATTATCTTCTCTTTTGTACTTATATACTCAAGTCTAACTTTTTTTTCTACAACTTTCTCTCTTACTACATGCTACTTTATTTCTATATGCTTTGTCTTAGAATGCAATTTAGGATTCTTAGATATACTATACTAGTGTTATCACAGTGTATAACAATAGGCTCATCAAATTTAATTCCAATATCCTTCAACATCAATTTCATTCATATTATGCTGCTGCTACATATTCTTCTTCTATTGTACTCTGTGAAATACAATTCTTCTTCTTACTTAACCAAGAAACCAATCTTCCTCCAAGGAAAAATGCTCCTCCACTAGTACTCTTTTTGTCATCAATACTACCTCCCCAATCTGCATCTATGTATGCACATAAGATAAAGTCATTTGATTTTTCATACCATAATCCATATTCAATTGTTCCTTTCGAATACCTCAGTATCCTTTTTACTATTGTGTAATGTGCCTCTTTAGGATCAGCTTGAAATCTTGCAACAATTCCAACCACATTTGATATATCAGGTCTTGTATGGGTTAAATATTGCAAACCTCCAATCATGGATTTGTACCTCTTTTGCTCAACTATAGGAGTTTCATTTGTGCTAGATAACTTGTGACCAGTTACCATAAGTGTGCTAACAGGCTTAGAATTCTCCATTCCAAATCTCTTTAACAATTCATTCAGATACTTTGTTTGACATAAGAAAATACCATCATTGTTCTGTGTTATCTGTAATCCCAAAAAATATTTCATTTCACCAATCATGCTCATTTCAAATTCAATCTTCATTCCATCTGCAAACTTGTCACTTGCTTCATCCTCTCCACTGAAGATAATATCATCAACAAAAATAACTACAATCAACAAATCATTCTCAATTTCTTTCAGATACAAGTTGATATATGTTGTGCCTTTAGCAAATCCCAATTTTATCAAATACTTATCTAGTCTTGCATACCAAGTTCTAGGTGCTTATTTAAGTCCATATAAAGCTTTGTTTTTCAAAGAATAACCAAGAAATATACCTTCATCGCTTCTAGGGTCAAACTTTCCAATGTCATCATCTCTCTTAATATAATATTTACTTCCAAAAATTTTAAAATACTTAACTGATGGTGCAAGTCCAAACCACAATTCATAAGGTGTTTTGTCTGTGTCTATTCTGACTTGTACTTTGTTCATTGTATATACTGTTGTATTTACTACTTCTCTCTAGGATGTCTTTGCTAAATCATTTTCAAATAACATGGCTTTTGATGCTTCAGTTACTAATATGTTCCTTCTTTTTGCAATACCATTTTGTTCAGGTGTTCTAGGGGCTGAAAATTGTCTCTTAATGCCATTCACTTCACAAAAAGTGTTAAATTATTTTGAAGTAAATTCTCCACTTCTATCTGATCTTAGACATTTAATCTTCATTCTAGATTCATTCTCAACTCTGTTCTTAATCATCTTAAACTTATCAAATACTTAATATTTTTCTCTAAGAAATGCAATCCACATCATTCTTGTAAAATCATCAACAAGAATCATAAAATACCTTTCACCATAGAATCCTCTAGTCCTTGTGGGACCATTCAAATCTATATGAACAATTTCCAACTTCTCTGCTAATGTGAGCGTCTTGCTAGGAAATGAACTTCT
The DNA here is from genome assembly GCA_027943335.1 of Chamaecyparis obtusa. Classification (NCBI taxonomy): domain Eukaryota; kingdom Viridiplantae; phylum Streptophyta; class Pinopsida; order Cupressales; family Cupressaceae; genus Chamaecyparis; species Chamaecyparis obtusa. Next base: position 4,649,706 of record BSBK01006771.1, on the reverse strand, counting down.
CTTCTTCTTAGCCATAACACATTCTTTGCAAATCATGTTAGTAGGTTTCATAATCTTAGGCAAATCTCTTACTGCAAGTGTAGTACTTACTTTCACAATGTTATCAAAGTTTATATGACAAAATATTATGTGCCATAACCAACTGTAATCAATTCTAGAAATAAAACATGTCATCTCTATAAGGTTCAACTGAAATACATTACCTCTGGTTCTTGATCCATTTCCAATCAAATTACCATCTCTATCCATGATCACACAAGTTTTCTCAGTAAACCAAACCTGATATCCCTTATCAACTAACTGTCCAACACTCAAAAGATTATGCTTCAATCCATCAACAAAATAAACTTCATCAGTGTTAGTCTTTCCATCAAGAGTAATGGATCCTATTCCTTTTATCAAACACGGTGCATTGTTTCCAACTCTAACAATTCCTCCATCATAGTTGTTAAACTTTATAAATTTCTTTGTGTCACCTGTCATATGATGTGAACAACCACTGTCTATGATCCAATCAGTTTTCTTTTCTACTTGAGAAACTAAAGTTTTTTCTTCTCTAACTTCAGTTTCAGAGTTTTCTTCTTTTATTGCTACAAATCATATATCATCATTTTCATTATCACTTTCACTAAAGTATTTTTCCATACTAGCCTCAAATTCTTTATCATTAGCATAGTAACATTCTTTAGATCTTCTAGGTTTAAATTTATTCTTATACTTCTTTACTCTTTTAGGACATTTAGATGCAAAATGACCATATTCTTGACAAGTCCAACATTTAAAGATTTTATTACCGTCTGGTTCTCTTTTCACAAGTAGGGAAATTTCTTCCTCAATCTTTCTATCTTCTTCAGTCTTAGATATGTTGCCACTAGCATAGTCTCCACTTATACTAATGCTTCTTGACAAAGTAGGATGAACACTAAGTGTGTTGAATGTTGTCTCCATTCTAGGTAGATCACTTGTTTGTCTCAATCCTATCTCTGTTGCTTCTAATCTTCCAAAAAGAGTTTCTCTTGTAAAATTCTCAGTACAGGGTATAACTTGCTCAATCATCTTCATTGTATGCTTGAATAAAGGAGTCAATATTTTCAAGATCTTCCATATCACTTCATCCTTGGTCTTGTTTCCTTCACAAGCTTTAATACTTGCAACAATCTCTGATATTCTACCAATATAGCTTCTAACATATTCATCTTCCATCATTCTTACGTCTTTGAATGAACATATCTAATTTTGTAATCTGACTCTTTTTGCATGTACATCACCTTCAAAAATAGATTTTAAAGCTAACCAAATTTCATGAGATGTTCTTAGAGTTTTTACCTGACTGTATTCATTTTTTGGAAGTGCTGACAAAAGTGCTTCTCTGGAAAGTATGTTACACATGAACATGTCTCTTTCCTCATTAGTACATTCTTCAATCTTGTCTTCTTCAATGATAGTCTTCACATTCTTTGTGATTAACCAATAACTTGGTCCTATACACAACAAATGTGTCTTCATCTTTTCTTTCCAACTATCATAGTTCACTCCATCAAACTTAGGGTTTTCCTTCCTAAAATAATACACCATGGATCTCCTTAAGTTGTTAAACTTTTCTTTCAAGGACCTACTACTTTGATACCAATTGTTAGAAAGTAAAGTCCACCAAGATAGATGAGAGGGGGGGTGAATCAGTTATCAGATAAATATAGCTTTTATCACCATTGATAGATTTTAACCATGTAAGCAATGTAAATAATAACCATAGAAAGATATACATATACAATAACATAAGATATGTTGACTAGGGAACCTCTTGATCAAAGAGTAAACCTTGGTGAGAATGATGCCCACAAAAGATGACTAATATGAAAATTCCTTGTGAGAGGATGGACTCTATTAAGAGCCTTATGAAATACATTCAATACATTTGAATCTCTATTATGAGACTTTGAATCCATGTTAGAATATTCTAACCCTATTAGGAGTTATGGAAGGCAGAAGGACCCACTATCCAAACAACTTCAAGGGAAAGATCACCAAACACATTGTCCAACTTATCTATGTATTACTTAATAGAATAATACCAAAAAATTACTACTCTCAACAATTTATCACTTCTCCTCTGACTGTGCCAAACTGCACCAACTGCTTCACAAGATCTTTGCAATTTGCATATCCTCTTACAATATCATATCTCAATTGCATATCCAACTTACATTACAAATAAGGAAAACAATCCTTCCTTTATACCACACTCAAATAATTGCAAATGAGTCAGCCAATCAATTACTAAATACAAACTTCCACACGTTACACAATAATCCTCGATTACACAAAAATTGTCGACTTCCAAACAAAATAATTCTTCACTTGTGTGACCTCTGACCTTGTTGTTACGTCCACGTCACTATTATCATATCTTCATCATTTTTACAACCTCGCATGCCTAGATTCTATCCCGATTAGGAGATCATCCAGTTACCACAACCCACTTCTCAAGAATACTATTTGAATACTACTTCCACTAATTTACACATAACTGTCATGAATAATTGAATTTTCATACGTGCTCTTGACCATGATCACAGGACACAACATAGAGTAAGTCCTCAACTCCACATAGCTTGATCTTCAATATCCCACATGCGCTAATATAAACATTGTCTGCTTCTCTGCTAATCTCCAGTAGATCACTATGTTGACATCAATGACAATCATAGTCATGAATGCAACAACAACTGCTACAGAATGGCTGTGACTATTCCCTCATGGGATATATTCAGCATTCATTCCTAATAGAGTTTGGCTTCTAAGGAGGAGATCCATCATTCCAAATCATTCAAGTTCTTCCACCCTTCATCATGTCATGTCATATATATTCATATACACGAGGTTTTGATTTCTTTGATTTCCTTTTGGTTTCTTTGAGTCAAGGCTATTACATTTTCATATTTGATCACATCTCAAATTCAATGGCATCTATAAAGGAAATTGTATCTTTCATTTGATATATTCAATCCTACTACATGTTAGCATTTCCTTTATCATTATATTTACATTTCAAATTCAAGGTTGATTCCTCAATCTAGGGCTTGACCAAGGCACACCCTCATGCACCCAAACCCAAAAACAAGCTATTTTTGTGTGTAGGAATAGGTTATCATAATTACAACCATAGATCTAGAAACTACTTGCTGAGACATTTCCAAAGAAGCTGGGTCGACTTTGCTATGGTATCTCAGGAACACGGTGACCTAGTCTACTTGTTCCTAGAGGTTTGGGAAAAATAGTATTTTCTAGGTTTTCTGTTGTGATCGTGAATTCACAATCGAAAGTTCTGTCACAAGTTCAGATCTACAATTTTCAGAGTAGAAAGGCACATTCCTCTACACAAATTTAAAGGTGAGCACTCTATCCTTCATTTCACTTCTTAGTCTAGACCTATTTTTATATCTTAATTGGATTGATTGCATACATTTGGTATCTAGATCTATCTTACTTTCCTCATTATATCAATTGGTTCAATTGCACTTTTACATTTACACATCTTTAATCAAATCCTACATTGCATGAAAGAGGACTTTCTTGCGTACTTCCTTAATATAATTTGGGTTTAGCATTAGCTTCCCTTTATCTCCTTGGATTTTGCTAATCTAACTTGGGTTAGTGTGTAAGTGGTTAGTTAATGAATTCATCTCATATAGTTTATATTGTTAAATTCATTAGCACCCATAATGTTAGTGTGTAAGTGGTTAGTTAATGAATTCATCTCGTAGTTTATATTGTTAAATTCATTAGCACCCATTTTCCCCTTAAACACTACCTATATTTTGGATTTGGGTTTGGTAGTAAACCCAGAACACCTTGTGAAAAGCTTAGATTTTAAATAGAGCTTGGAAATCGGATTTTTTGAACTAGGTCTTTTTTAGATTTTAAAATTTTGATCATTTTCATCCTCTAGCGACATCATTTTTTCAGCGTGTAGAAATTACAGCAGTTCTGAAGCATATTTTCTCAGGGAATTTCTTCAAATAGAATTCTTTTTTATTTGCAAACCTCAAAGAAATTGTATCAATCTATTTTGTGTCATTTGAATTCCATTATACTCTATCTCCATGATTCTCTTTGATCGACTTCACTTCTATCTCAACAAATCCGCAAAGCCACAAAGCTCAATCATCGCTTGTGTTGTTTTAATTCATGCATTGGCTCTTTTATTTTCGAGCTCATAGACATGTAATTCCCATCACATTTCAACATGTGTGTTTTGTTAGTTCAATGAAAGGACAACTAGCTCATTTTAGTACCTCATTCGCTAGTTGGCAAGTGTCCTTTATTCATATCCATGAAATGGTGACCATTTCACCAATTCGCAAGTGGCAAATATGCTCTTTGCGAAATAGTGTTGGGTTCACTATTTTGCAACCCCTTCTTATGAACTTTTGTGAAATGGTGATGACTTCACTATTTTGCAACCTTTATTTTGTGTCTTTTGTAAAATAGGGATGGCTTTGCTATTTCGCAACTTTTATTTTCTACTTGTGCAAAATAGTGAAAAATGCATGAAAAAGGGTATATTTTGTAGTTTGTGTGATTTATGAAACATTTTGAATATTATAGTAGTGCTCATGGGGGGCTTTGAAAATGGATATAGGAGTATCTTATTATGAGTGTTCAAAAAGAATAATTGATTTGGTGAGGAAAAGTTGATATATTGAAATATCTACTCATGAGAATGACGTATTTGGAGGGATTCATGAGATTCAGTGTAAAGGGCTCAGTATTCCAAGAACATGTCAATTTTGACTCTACAAGGATAAAACTGAATGTACACCTTTTATTTATAAGTGGCTAATATGATTTTATAGAGAATTCACTTGTTAAGCATAGGATTCAAGAGGTCATTTTTAAAGTTTTCTTCTTATCAAGAACTCTAAATTTTGCAAAAATTTAGAGCTCCAACAAGGCCTACAACCGTATTCCACTTGGAAGATATCATGGACTCAAGATAGAATCCTCTTGAAAACTTCTTTATTAGGACCTTCCTTGTTGCAACCCCTTTGTTCTCTATCATTTTCTTGTTCAAATCCCAAAGTTAGCATAGCATAATGGATTAAATAAAGGGACTAATTTTAGACTTTTTCTAACTTTTGACTTTATCCCTAAACTCAATTCCAAGACTTAGAAAATTTATAGCTATTGGCTGCAAATGAAACTTAGAATTGAAGTGCTAAGAACAATGTCTAAGGAAAATGCAATAATGAACAAGTTGATCCTTAAATGCCCCAAAATTATAAAAAGAAACCAAAACTTTGAAGCCCTAAAATTTAAAAATTTATGAGGACTAAGTCTGAAAACTAAGTCTAAGGACTTAATCCAAATACTAAGTCTACAACTAGGTATAATCAAACTTCAAAATCATGAAAACCATGCCTTAGATGACTAAATTTTGATCTCAAAATGCCAATATAAGATTTCATCATTAAAATATTAATTCTAATTTTCTGAGGACCACCCTATAACATGTCTTAAAATTCCTTGAAATCAATCCTTTCTCTATGACCAATGCAATCTAATCAATGACCATGAATTTTTAAAAAAGAATATGGAGGCATCTTATGAGTCAAAGGTGAGAAACAAACCCTTTTGCTACAAAATATAATTATGATTTTCTAAAGACAGTCTAAATCATACCTACCTTTGATGATTTTGTCCTCAAAACTCAACAATTTTGTGCAAGAATGATTCCTTAACACTCAGCAATGAAGTCTGATGTGATTGGATAACTAGGGATTTTCTCTAATTTTTTTTGAGAAAATTGAATTTCCTAGGAAAATTTAAGAGCCTAAAAATTGATGTAATTTCAGCATCTTGGTTTCTTGAATTTAGTCTTGGAACCCTGTATTTGATCTCTCTAAAAGCTTGCAATGAATGTTAACATGGATTAGTGACCTGGAGTTTATCTCTAAAAAAATCAAACCTTACATGAGTTTTCAAACTTTAAGTATGAAAACATCACACGAACAACTCCTAGTGTGCACTTGGATTGTCTCAGATCTTGGCATAATTCAAATTTGGCTTCACACATACCCCCATCACTTAACTCTTGGTTTTCTTTTAAAAAATCATGGCTTTTATGGGGGAAAGTTTTCAGACTTTTTTTTCCTTACAATGCCCAAGTCTCTTCGACTGCATTTGAACTCCTACTTTGCTGGCAATGATTCCTTATTAGGATTCTTGATTTTCACCTTTAATGTTGGTCACCTTGGTAATGACTTTGATTTATATCAAACTTGGGAAAATATGATTACTACTTTGATGCAAAAGCATCTCGGGTCCTTGGCAATCCTATGTCACCAAAAACATATTTGAGTTTGTCTGTGTTGCTCGGTTCCTTCTTTGACTAAGTTGGTTCGGCAGTTGGTCGGTTTCCTTTGGGTTACCAAGTTTGGTTGGTTATCTCCTGGGCGGTCGGTTATTTCTCTAATGCTCAGCGATGCTTGTCTTTGCTCAGTCATCCTTGCTTACCGAGTGGTTTATTTTGAGTTCCTGTTGAGGCTGACTTGTGCATTAAATTTAGGTCACAGATTTAATGCTGGTATCCATCATTAGAAAGCGTGTGGTCCCAGATCTGACTGTTCCTTCCATTGTAGCCTCTTGTATAAATGAAGTTGTTTGGTTAGAGTTTAGGAGGCATTTTTAGATAGAAGTAAGAAGATAGAATATTAGCGGTTGTTGGTAGATCCTCACATGTTTGAGGACTTTTGTAATTCCTTGTAATATCTAGCTGTAACTGGGAAGACCTTATAGCCTGACATGTATGAATCAATTTGGAAGATAATATATATCAATGATCCTACATTCTCTCTCTCACTTTGTTGATATGGTTGCTTTCGCATGTTGTTGAGCAAGGTGGTGGATCAAGCAGGGTGTGCCATTGTTGTTTGGCCCCTGGACCTTCCCTCCTTGCATCAAGTGATATCAAAGCTGAGTTGAGATCTGGATCTAGGTTTGTGAATCTAGATTTGTAGGTTCCTTCTTGTGAAGCCCTAGTTGAATTTTTGTGGGGTGGCAGATTGCAATATGACCTGCAATTGCAGAGGGTTTTCAAGATCGTTCGTGGGAGGTGAGATGCAGATCCAGGATTGGTAGACATGTTGAGACAACTTGTTGGTAGATTAGAAGCTATTAAGACAACCCAGAGAAGAGGCAGACATCTTGAAGATGTTAGTGATGATGAAGTTGAGGTGGAACAAGGTGATGTAGAACCTACACCTATAATGGATCAAGGTGAAGAAATATTTTTGAAGGCTTTGACAAGTCTGAAGTCGACACCGCATTTTAATCCTCTTGAGTATGGTGGAAAATTGGATTCTGATGAATTGGTAGACTGGGTCACAGAGATGGAAAAGTATTTTGAATATGAAAACATCATGAGGAAAAAAAGGTGAAAATTGCAAGCACAAAGTTGAAGAGTCATGCATCATTATGGTAGGAACATCTGCAGCTGGATAGAAAGAAGAAAGGCAAGGACAAAATCAAGGTATGGAATAAAATGGTGAATAAATTAAAAGGAAAGTTCTTACCTTATGATTATCAGATTAACCTAGTTAGGTGAATGCAAAGTCTAAGGCAAAAAGATAGGTCGATAAAAGAGTATACTGAGGAATTCTATAGATTAGATATCAGATCTAGATATGATGAAGATGATGTGAAAAGAATTGCTAGATACCTGAATGGTTTGAGAGTTTCCATACAAGAATAAATCAGTTTGGTCAAGTTGGAGAACATTGAGGAGGCTTATCAATTTGCATTGAAAGCTAAGGAGAAATTGAATCAGAGACATGAGCAAAGGCAAAGAGGAAGAGGTAGATTTAATGGTGAAAATGGTAGATCTGAACTAGAAAAGACAAATCTGGACAAAGGTAAGACCGAGTGGAAAAGTGAAAGTTCATCTAGAGGCAAAGGCAATAACTACCAAGGTGGTTATAGCAGAGGTAATTTTTGAGGAACTTGTTACAATTTTGGAGGACATAGATCTTTTGAATGTACACATGCTAGTAAGAAGGCTAGTAGTAGCAGAAATGCATTGGTGCAAGAAGAGTCACCGAATGAACCTAAGAAGGAAAAAAACTTGATGGTAAGAAGAGCACTGTGGAATGAAGGTAAAAAGGAAGATTCGGTAAGGAAAAGTTTGCTCAAGACCAAATGTAGAGTTTTTGACAAAGTTTGGAAGGTAATCATTAGTAGTGGTAGCTCGAAGAATCTGGCATCTGAGGAAATGGTCACAAAGTTGCAATTGAAAAAGTTGGCACATCTGAAACCCTATCAAATTTCATGGATCAAAGATAAGCATACACTCTTGGTAAGTGAACAATGTTATGTGAATTTGAAAATTGGAAATTACTATGATAAGGTGTTGTGTGATATCATGCATATGGATTGTTGTCATATTTTGTTGGGTAGACCTTGGCAATATGATAGACATGTCATATATGATGGGAGATTGCATAAGTATACTATTTGGGCTGATGGGAGAAAACAAGTCTTGTTACCATTGATGGAAGAACCCGTTAGTAATGTTTGTACATCTGTGAAAGTTTTTTTGATGGAAGGAAGAAAGTTTGTTAAGGATTTGAAGAAGAATGATGTATGTTTTGTTGTGATTCCTAACAAACCAAGTAAGAAAACAAAGGATAGTGTTCCTGAGGATATTGATAAGTTACTCAACAAGTACAATGAAATCATTTCTGATAATGTACTTGATGGTCTGCCACCAAAAAGAAGCATTGATCATTGCATGGATCTAATCCCTGGAGCTAGTTTACCGAATAAGGTACCACATCGATTGACACCTATCGAGAATCAGGAATTGAACCGACAGATTCAAGAGTTGCTGGAGAAATGATTGATCAAAGAAAGTTTGAGTCCTTGTGCAGTACCTACTGTATTGGCACCAAAGAAGAATGGAGAGTGGTGAATGTGTGCTGATTCCAAAGCAATCAATAAGATAACAGTGAAGTATAGGTTTCCTATACTGAAAATGGATGATATAATGGACAGTTTGACTGCAGCAAAGTATTTCACCAAAATTGATTTGAAAAGTGGGTATCATTAGATCAGAATCAGAGAAAGTGATGAATGGAAGACTGCTTTCGAGACAAAAGAAGGTTTTATGAGTGGTTGGTTATGCCTTTTGGTTTAACTAATGCACCAAGTACTTTTATGAGATTGATGAATGAAGTTTTGAAGAAATTCTTGTGTAAGTTTTTGATTGTGTATCTTGATGATATTCTAATATTCAGTAAGACCAGAGAGGAACATTTGTTGCATATCAGACAAGTTTTGCAGAGATTGAAAGAAGAAAAGTTGCTGATAAATCTGAAAAAGTGTTCATTCATGAAAGAGGAGATTGTGTATTTGGGATTTGTGATTGCAGTTGATGGTTTGAAAATGAATCCTGAAAAGGTTGAAGCTATTTTGAATTGGCCTACACGTATGAGTGCTAGTGAGGTAAGATCATTTCATCGTTTGGCAAGTTTTTACCGAAAGTTCATAAAGAATTTCAGTTCAATTTGTAATGCTATGATTGAGACTATGAGAGGAGATAAAAGAGAATTCAAGTCGACACGTGGAGCTAATAAAAGTTTTGAGACTCTGAAGCAGAAGGTTGTTGAATTGCCTGATTTGGCATTGCCTGATTTCAGTAAGGTATTTCCAGCGGAATGTGATGCAAGTGGTAGTTCTATTGGAGTTGTGTTGAGTCAGGAAGGTAAACCTGTTGCTTTCTTTAGGGAAAAGTTGAATGATGCTATAGAAGGAAATATTATGTGTATGATCATGAATTATATGCTATTGTTCAAGCACTGAAGAAATAGAGATATTATTTGATACCAAGTGAATTTGTGTTGTATACTAATCATTAGGCTTTACAGCATTTGGGTAGTCAGAATAAGTTGAATCAGAGACATATGAAATGGGTTGAGTATTTGCATAGTTATACATTTGTGATAAAGCATAAGAGTGGAGTCACTAACCGAGTTGTTGATGCATTGAGTAGGAGATATTTGATGACCGAGATGAAAATTGAAGTTCTTGGTTTTGATGAGATGAGAGAATCTTATGAGTTTGATCCTAATTTTTCTGAGCCATGGAGAAAGTGCAAAGCACCTATTCAAGATCAACAGGATACTAAATGGGATGAATATTTTATTCAGGAAGGTATGTTGTTTAAAGGTATTTAGTTGTGTATACTAAGAGGAGCAATGAGAACTAATCTGATAAAGGAGAAACATAGTAGCAGTTTGGCTGGACATTTTGGTGTTGATAAGACATGGAATTTGCTTAAGGAGAAATACTTTTGGCCACATTTGTGTAAAGATGTTCAGAAATTTGTAAAAAGTTGTGGAGTTTGTCAAGTTGCAAAAGGAGTAGGTCAGAATACTAGATTGTATACACCAATTGATATACCTGAGAAACCTTGGACTGACATCAATATGGATTTTGTTCTTGGCTTACCGAAGACAGTAAGAGGTAATGATTCTATATTTGTTGTTGTGGATAGATTTTCTAAGATGACGCATTTTATACCTTGTAGAAAGACATCAGAGGCAGTACATGTAGTAGATCTTTTCTTTAAGGAAATTGTCAGATTGCATGGATTACCGAGGAGTATTATCTCTGACCGAGACAGTAAAGTTGTTGGATACTTTTGGAAGACTCTTTGGAGAAAGTTTGGCACTGAGTTGAAATATAGTTCTACATTTTACCCACAAAGCGATGGACAGACAGAAATTGTGAATAGAAGTTTGGGAAATCTTTTGAGATGTTTAGTGAATAAGAGTACTGGAAAGACACCCTTTGAGATTGTGAATGGCATATAGCCGAGAGGTATATCTGATTTAAGGGATATTGCTGATGAAGGAAAGATAAGTGTTGAAGGAGTGAAATTTGCTGAGTATATGAAGACATTGCATGAAGATATGAAGCTAAAGCTGGAAGACAGTAATCAGAAGTGCAAAGGCAGAGCTAATAGATCAAGAAGACATATAACTTTTGATGTTGGTGATGAAGTGATGGTTCATTTGAAGAAAGGTTGATTTCTTATTGGAACACATGGGAAACTGAAGATGAAGAAGTTTGGACCTTGCAAGATAGTGAGGAAATTTGACAGTGGAAATGCATATGAGATTGAATTACCTGATGACATGGACATATCATCTATTTTCAACATTACCGATTTGTATGAGTATCATGAACTTGATGAAGACATGGCAGCACCGATGGAATATCCTAAGAAGTAGAAAGAAGAAGTTGAGCAGATTTTGGAGCAAAGAATTGGCAAGAGTACAAGAGGAAAATAGTATATGGAATATCTGGTAAAGTGGAAGAATAGACCAATTGAGGATAGTTCTTGGATTTCACAATTTGAGTTGGATGCAGCTCGAGCCATACATGTTTCATGATTCGAAGAATCATTTCAAACAACCCTAGGTGTCTGATACAGAAGCATCTCAGGTCCTTGGCAATCCTATGTCACCAAAAACATATTTGAGTTTGTCTGTGTTGCTCAGTTCCTTTTTTGACCGAGTTGGTTCAGTAGTTGGTCGGTTTCCTTTGGTTACCGAGTTTGGTCAGTATCTCTTGGGCGATCGATTATTTTTATGATGCTCAGCAATGCTTGTCTGTGCTCGATCATCCTTGCTTACCGAGTGGTTTATTTTGAGTTCCTATTGAGGCCAACTTGTGCATTTAATTTGGGTCACAGATTTAATGCTAGTATCCATCATTGGGAAGCATGTGGTCCCAGATCTAACTATTCCTTCCGTTGATTATGGATCTAAAGGCCAACTCAATTCAATAGCCTCTTGTATAAATGTAGTTGTTTGGTTAGAGTTTAGGAGGCAATTTTAGATAAAAGTAAGAAGATAGAAGATTAGCTGTTGTTGGCAGATCCTCGCATGTTTGAGGACTTTTGTAATTCATTGTATTATATGGCCGTAACCGGGAAGGCCTTATAGCCTGACATGTATGAATCAATTTGAAAGATAATATATATCAATGATCCTACATTCTCTCTCTCACTTTGTTGTTGTGGTTGCTTCCGCATGTTGTTGAGCAAGGTGGGATCAGGAAGGGTGTGCCATTGTTGTTTGGCCCTTGGACCTTCCCTCCTTGCATCATACTTTAAGTACCTTCTTGAATCTTTTAGCTGCTTCTTTTGACTGCAAGCCTTAGCCAACCCCTTCATACTATATTTTATCTGTTGTTGTTGGTGGCTTTTTAAAGGTGTTTTGGTTGAACTCACACCCACACAATCAATGTGAGATAAGAAAAATATCACCTTGAAACCTATGTATGTTGTATTTTAATTAATTTCCATGTATTTCATTAAAATTCATTTCATGCCTTCAACTATGCATTCCAAGGGAAAATCGATCAGCTTATGGACAAATTGCCTTTCATTAACTCTCAATATTTCCCTAGAAGGGAAAATAGATCCATGTAGGGATAACAAAAATCCCTCACATTTTCCTTAAAACCTCTGCTCATCCCCAAAGGATAAATTCGACCGATACAAGAACCATAAAAAATTCTCATTTTACTCATCTTCCTTGTCCATGGGGAGAAAAACAACCCTCATGGGGACAATTATAATCCCAACACTTAACATTTTCACTCAACCAAAATGGCCTTCAAGGGAAAAACAACCCTCTTAGGGACTGGGGAAATTTCAAATGTGCAAGGACAAGTGGAGATTCTTTGTCCACAAGGACTTTCTTGACTTCTAAGCTAAAAAATAATCTAAGTTTAGATTCCAATGGAAAATATATATGCATAGGGACTCTTACACTTTGTTCTTGTTCTTCATGTCCAAGAGGGAAAAAACAACCCCTATAGGGACTAATTGGCTCAACACTTAGTTTTTTTTATCGCAAATATCTCCTCATGAGTGGAAAAATGACCCCTATAGGGTCTTTCACAAATTTTAAAGTGGGATTTTACCATTCTTGGGGACTATGTTTTTACAGAGTGGAAACTCACCCCATAGGGATTTTGACCATTTTTGGAGTGGAAATTATATTTCTATAGAGACAAAGTGCAATTTTGGAGTGAAAATTCTATTTGCATAAGAACAAAGTGCTTTTTTATAAGAAAAAATTGTTTTTTATAATGATTTTGCATATTTGAAGTATGGAAAATCAATTTTTATAGAGATTTTGAAGCCCTTGTGTATAAAATAGGTCATTATAGTGTATTTTGGACTATTTGGCTAGCCAAAATATTAATGCACTTATAAATTTTACCTCAAACCACTACAACTTATCCCACTGAAATCTTAGCCTTAACACTCTAATTTGTACTTGCAACCTGACAACTTGATCACTTGTCCATTCCTTAACCCTTTGAACTATGAAATATCACCTCAACTACCAAATCCTAACAAGTGCGAGCATAAAAAAGGAGGTCCCCATTTGGGGTGAGACGATGGTGTAAAGACCTCACTCCATTTAAAAAAACTTATTATGAAGGAATCCCTTTGAGAAAAAATAAAATTACAATTATTGTTTTGCATTCATAGATTACATCTAAAATATTATCAGGCGAAGTGAAGGAAATAGATTTACCTTCCTTGCAATCTTCTGGTTTGTCAAGAGTTGGACGTATCTGCTGCATTTCTTTGTTGGTTTCAGTGTGAAGAGGGGGCAGCATAAATGACATTCCTGAGAAGTTCACATCAGATTGTAGAGCTAGGGTTTGATCATATGCTGCTCGATCAATTGCCTCCGCACCATGTCCCCGTGCTTTTTTCTTCATGCTGGTTCTTTTGGGTTTCAATCTGGAATCGTTCTTTGGCGCAGGATCTGTTGGAGTTGCAGCACACCACGGGGGAACCTCAAGGGTTTGTGGCGGTATCCAGACTGACGCTAGGGTTTCTTCTCCGTTCGGGGAATGTAATTTTCACCATCAAAGGTAGAGAAATAAGGGCTCTTGCAAGGAAACAAACCAAACAAAAAAAATCTTGCTCATAGAAAACCAAAACCTGAGAAAAACCTCTGCAACAAAGTTGCAAGCATCAATGCAAATTTACACAATTACAATAAGCATATCTGTAATGACATATACCCAACAACATATCCATGGGAGGAAGTTCAATATCAATATCAATATCAACAACATAACTACTGTACCTGAAACCTTACCGGTAGATAATAATAATGAAGAAAGGCAAGAATTAGAATCCATGAAGTTTCTCAGAAATTCCTAGAGCCTTACCAGACTTTTGAAGAATTTGAGAGTGCCGGATCCCTAAAAGAAGGTAAGCATGCCCATGACCACATGATCAAAGTTGGATTTAAGCAGCACTTTTCTTGCAAAACAATATCCTTTATATGTACATAAAAAGCAGGAATGTGGATCTTGCTCGCCAAATGTTTGAAAAAATGTCTCACCGAGATGTAATCACCTGGACTTCGTTAATCACAGGATATGCTCACAATGGACACATTATGAAGAAGCTCTGCAGGTTTTCAAAAAAAATACAGAGCGAGGGCGTATTACCCAATAAGTTTACTTTCGCTAGCATTTTAAAAGCTTGTGCGGGGTTGACGGATTTGGAACAGGTTAAATAGATTCAGGATCAGACTAGGAAAATGGAGATTGAGATTGGCATTGCTGTGGGGGATGCGCTTATTGATTTGCATGCAAAATGTGGTAACCTTGAAGATGCGTGGAAAATATATGATAAAATGTTTCATCGAGATAAGTTTTCTTGGAATGCCATGATTGTGGGGTATTTGGGGAACAGGTTTCTCGAAGAGGCCAAGAAGCTTTTTTATGAGATTCCAACAAAAGATGTCATGTCATCGAATGCAATGATTGCAGGATATGCATAGAATGGGATGAATGAACAGGCGCTGCAATTTGTATTTCTGATGCAGAGTGCAGGTACTAGGATGGATCAGTACAATTTATGCATAGCAATTGGAGTCTGTTATGCACTCAGAAATTTAAGAAAGGGAAAGCAAGTTCATGTTCATGTTTTCAGAACTGGGTTTGATTTGAATGGAGTTGTTGGTAATGCTCTTGTTAACATGTATTCCAAATGTAGGAGTATAGCTGTTGCACACCATATGTTTAACAGAACAACAAACTTCAGATTTGGATTACCAAATGGGATAGCTATTGGATTTGTTCCTAGTGAAGCATCAAAAATTTATTCAGGTGAATCCATAGCTAATACTGTCTCATAGAATGCTATGATCTCTGGATATGCACAGGGTGATCAGGGTGAGGAGGCTGTGAAGCTCTTTCAGAGAATGCTTAGGCAAGGAGTTAAGGTAGACTTATTCCCTTATGCAAGCACCTTAAAGGCTTGTGCAAGCATTGGAATTCTGGAATAGGGGAAGCAAGCGCATCCACACATTATCAAAAGTGGAAATGAGATGGCTGCCTTTGTAGGCAGTTCTCTTATTGACATGTATACAATATGTGGAAGTATAAATGATGCTCGTAAAGCATTTGATAAACAGTCCAAAAATGATGTTGCATTGTGGACTGCTATTATTACAGGATATGCATAGCATGGATTAGGACATCAGAGTATCAAATTCTTTGAATAAATGCTGCATGCAAGCATCAAGCCAAACACCATAAGCTTTGTAGGAATTCTCTTTGCTTGTAGCCACTATGGTCTCATCGATGAAAGGCATCACTATTTTGATTTAATGAACCAAGAACATGGCCTCATTCCAGAAATAGAACACTATGTCTGCATGGTTGATCTTCTTGGTTCTGGACACCTGGACAAGACAGGAATTCGTCAGAAAATGCCATTGAAACCAAATGGAGCTATTTGGGGTGCTTTGCTTGGTGCTTGTAGAACACATAGTAATATAGAAATGGGAAAATGGGCAACAGAATGTCTTCTTGACTTCAGATCATGAGATACAAGGTTGTATATTCTGCTATCAAACATATATCCCACTGCAGGGAGATGGACTGAGGCAGCCAAAGTTAGGAAAATGATGGAATTTAGAAACTTAAATAAAAACTTGGGTACAGCTGTATTGAGGTCAGAGATAAGGTCCATTCATTTATTGTTGGAGATAGATCAAATCCACAAACAGGAGTTTTACACTTACTTGGAGAAATCATCCGTGGAAACGAAACAAGTAGGATATGTCCCTGAGAAAAACTTAGTGCTGCATGATGATGTAGAGGAAGAGCAAGAGGAATTTCTTCTTGGCCACCATAGTGAAATGCTAGCAATTGGATTTGGACTCATCAGCAGACCTTTAGGATCAACAATACGAATTTCAAAAAATCTCAGCATATGTGGCAATTGCCAGATTGCTATTAAGTTCATCTCTAAGCTAGTTTGCAGAGGAATAGTTTTCAGGGATAACCATTGTTTTCATTATTTTAAGGATGGGAAATGTTCCTGTGGAGATTATTGGTGATGCTGAGTGTGGAGCAATAGTTAAAAGCCTTTCATTGGCTAAAAGAGGGAGGAGTGACATGATATTTGTTTTTGTGATTGCATCAACTGGTAAAGGATGTTATTTTGGAAATGTACAATGAAGAGTTTAATGTCCCCAGTAGAGAAAGAATGGTCTATTCTTTGCAGAGAAATGGACAGATACTTCTATGGAACAGAACGTAATCAACAACTTAGGAAGCTTACATCAAAAGCTTTCTGAACAAATGAAAACAGATACAGAATGTATCTTAACATTCAATCATCTATCTTTGTAGGGTTGAGGATAAATCCCAAAGTTTTCTAATCAGGCTATGGAGTCATCTTATCTTTTGTACACATCTTTTCCACCATGTGATTTGTTTGATTTCCTGCTTAGTTTCCAATTCGGATTCGGGGACGGATTCGGGTTCGAGAATCCGGTTCGTGGATTCGTGAAAAAAAAAAATTCTCATTTTGGATTCATAAGGATTTGTGTGTGTGTGTGTGTGTGTGTGTGTGTGTGTGTGTGTGTGTGTGTATATATATATATATACATTATATATCCAAAAATATAAGAGAAATATACATAATTCTAAAACTAAATCATTTCATACTATGAATCTATGATGCTTGATCATTAAAAATTCAAATAGCATATTTGATCATTGATATATGATTCTATGTTGATGATTCTAAAGAAAATCAGCACATTGAATTACTGAATTACAAAATGACAATTCAAAATATTGTTCATTAAAGTTTGAGACATGATTCAATATTCAATGGTTCATCAATCATGAAAGACTAAAGTTTTCATTTCATCAAAATTTCAAACATCAAATACAATCACCTCACTTCAAGCTTGCAAGAATGAGAGAGAAAAATGAGAGAGAATAATAGAGAGCAAAATGAGAAATGAAATGTGTTTGGAGACTCATAAGAAGGGTTGTTTTAGGGTTATAAGCAAAAAAAATAATATAAAAATGTGTTTTTTAAGTCTTTGTTTGACCTTTTGGTCTCTTGGACCCGTGGGTCCTTGAGGACTCACACGGATTCACATGGGGTCCTCATGGACTCGTGTGGATCCGGCATGGACCGATCCGTGAATTTGGACCGAGACCCAAATCCGGGCCTATATGCGCGAATCCGGCAACTAAGATTTCCTAACAAAATTTCAGACCTTGTGGATTCTTTTTATCGTGATTCTAATATATCAGCTTCAGGCTTACCTTTTTGAGAATACAGCATTTCTGTCAAGGAGTCTTCATTCAAGAAAATGTATGTAATATAAAATGTCTTTCTTTACCATAACTTGACAGAAGAATTGAATATTCATTCAAGATTGATGGATATGATTAAGGCCCAATTTTTCTTAAAACCCTTGTGGCATTTTGGTGTTCATTTTGTTAGCTGGGTTTAGACCACTACGCGCTTTATTGTGTTAGTCTATATTTTAAAAACCCTTACAACAGGATATCAAAATAATTACTGTGATCCATGGTTAAAACTATGAAATTTGCAAAGGTTTGTATGATTGACACTATAATTGATTAGATGGCTAGATCATAGTTTAAGCTTACATAATTTCTAAGTGCCAAATTGTTTGTTTGATGTTACCATGTTTAAATTATAATTAAATGATATGTTTTCTTTATTTATATTTATAAAATAATAATAAATAATGAAAAATATAATTCTAAAAATTATGTTTAAATAAAAAAATATTTATTACAAAATATCATATAAAATTATCGAAATATAACTAATATAAAAATATATATATTTAAAGATAATGATAAATTGAAACGGAATGCTATTTTCATTACCATGAACCTATTTAATTCATATGTCCATTAATATTGTTGACAATAATATCAATTTGCTACTAAAACACGTAAGCGAGTGAAAGCCTCCATGACTCTCTCCTCTTCTCCCATCACAAGTACTCCTTTCTCCACTTCTCCAATCTCTTTGCTTCTCCCCGACCATAAGCTTACCCATGATTGTGTGTGACCTGAAATGCTATTGTGGATCCTGGAATGTTGGGTTAAGAGAGCTGTCCATACCCATTTACCCTTCTCCAACTCCATCAGATCATAGTACCACATAGGTGTTTTAAGCTCCCTATTTTTTGTACTATATGCCAGCTGCAATACAGTTTTTGGAGATTCACAAGACATAACAAAACATAGAAGAATGCAGCAAGCAAAGGAGGGGCATTTGAGGGATGGGCTGGAGCTCATTTTCTGGTTAGTGAAGGAGTCAACGACAGAGAGATTGGGAAAGGAGTTTACAAGTGTGGCCGCATCAAAGACTGCCCATGTGCATACCATCATTTCTTCTTTTGGCCATTTCTACAAGTCCTATGCACATCAATATATTAGCCAATGCAAAATCAATTGAAAATCAATAGAATTCTAAATTATTACCTGCATGCTTTGAATGCAACCTTCAACACCTGACCTACTAATTGCTTGGAGTTCAACTTTTCTCAATCTTTCTGTGCTCTTCAAACTTTCTATACCTGCCTCCTCCCACCTCGTATGTGCTTTCAATGTTTCTAATGCTCTGCAATGTTCCAAACCTTGTATTTTCTTAACTCCATAGCAGCCTTCAAGTACAAGTTCACGGAGAAAACCTAATTGTGTAAAACTGGGAATTGCATCCAACTTGGGGCACCCTCTCAAAACTATGCTCTCGAGTGTATTTGGTAGGACTAGTATATCCTCTAGATGCTTATTATCACAAAGTGAGAGCCACTCAAGAGGAGAGTCTTCAGAGATGAGGAACTTGGACACTTCAGTTGAGTCTAGATTTATCCCCTTCAAACAAGTAAACAACCCTGCCCCAAGATCCAATTCACTGATTGGGCAATGTAATATATGCAGTGCTTGAAGATTAATTAGCTACCCAACTGAACTTGGTAAGTATTTCACTCCTAAACCATCTATCCTTAAATCACTTAAGAGATTAAGGTGCCCCAGAGACTCTGGTAAACATTCCAGTTTGCGACAATTACAAATTTCGAGAGAAGTCAAGGAAGACATATCTCCAATAGATGTTGGCAAGCTTGTCGATGATATACTTGCAATCCATATCCTTCGCAACTTGCTCAGTTGACCAATGTTCACTAGTAGCTCCTTTGACCCGTTAGAGATAAATTGAGCTCTGTCAAGGAGGCCTGATTTATAATGTGATGAGGCAACTCTTTCAATTGATCGCAACCTTGGATCATCAAATACTCTAGCCTTGTCATGTTTTCCAGCATGTCTGACTCTAAGGTGAGATCAAAACAGCAATCTAACGAGAGGTATTGAAGGATTGTCAGCTCCTTAAAAGAGACCGGCAAGCTCCTCAATTTCCCACAATTGCACAAATTAATATGCCTCAGGTTTCTCAAGTCACCAAAACTGCTAGGTAGTGATGATAGCACCGTACAGAATACTAACTCCAGGTACTCCAGTGATTGGAGATGACAAAATTCTTCTGGCAAACTCCTCATCTTCTTGTTATACTTCACAACTATCTTTTTCAAATGTCTGAGAAATCCTATTGACTTCGGAAATCCTTGCAATTCTGAACAACCAGAAATAACCAACTCTCTTAACTGCACAGGAGCCTGTGAAAAATTCATAATGAGATTGACCCAATCTAAAGAATATTACAAATATGGAAGTAAAGCTTTAAAATGTAGCTTACAATAGAAGATACTTACATTGCTGTCAGTCTCCCATAGTTCTTCTAAGTGATGTTCTCCTTGTCTTTTTTCATAGAGTTCTAAAACCCTCAAATTTTTCAATGAACTCAATGACTGAAGATTCCTCTGGTCAATGTCATGCCAACAAAACCATGCCAGCTCTCTTGCTAGATCACCAATTACTTAATTATAATAATTTCCTCTAACATGAAAAACTTTTAATCCAAGCGAAGAGGGTTCCCAGCTATAATTTACTCCACTTGCCTTAACCATAAGCTTTCCATCATGGGAACATTGAGGAAACTCCTCATTCTCACTTGTGGATTCAGCTGCTGTGGACACTATTCCTCGAATTGCAATTGCCTTTTAATTACAAACAAAAATGAAATTAAATATTGATGGAAACATTAAACTTCATGGAAATAATTAGACAAAGCAAAGTATTCGTCTTACCTGTACTTGATTACCAACACTAATAATTTGCTGGGGAGACCAGAGATGGTAAGGTGACTGATCATTTGCAATTTCTCTTCCCAAATCACGCAAGTGGTCATGCATTCTTATGCAGTCATCATCAGATGCATCATCATTGAGCTTAATGAGACACTTATTTAAAAGCCGCTCCCAACTATGCTGACCATTCCATCCTGATCCATCCCAAGTTGCAATGGCTGAAGTTCTTTTCTCTCCAATAAAGAAACAAGCAATATCTAGAAATATCTGCTTCTCCTCATCATCTAGAGCATCATAACTAACTTTCAATCTCTCTTTGATATCTTGGGGTAAAATTCTAGAGATCTTTTGCAATTGAATTCCCCAATAATCTCTGTTGGAGACACCATATAATTGTGCTCCAAAAACTTTTAGAGACAATGGTAATCCATGACAAACATTTAAGAATTTTTCAACCAAATCTTCAAACCCTTGGTGTGGAGAGGGCTGCAAGAAAGCATGCCAACAAAAGAGCTACTTGGCATGAGGTCGACCCAATGCTTTCATTTTATAAATGGACGAGATGCCCCAACATCGAAGGACTTCAAATTCTCTTGAAGTAACTACAATCAAACTACCCCACCCAAGATTCTCCTTCTTGGGCACTAAAGCATTCAATTGATCTACACTATCCACATCATCTAGAATGATAAGCAACTGAATAGATCACAAACGGTTGGCGAGAATGCCCTTCCCTTCTTCTACATTGTCAATTGATACCCCTTGGAGGCCAAGATCCTCTAAAAGCTTTTTCTGTTTCTTATGCAATTTACTTTTAGAAGCAGCATCTCTAACATCTAATAAAAAACTAGACTTGTCCATAATTCTATATTTATTATTATACAACTGCTTGGCAAGAGTAGTCTTGCCACAACCACCCATGCCCCATATTCCTACAATTTACACATTGTCATGGTTCTTTGCAGAGTGAAGTGTTGTCCTTTCAAAATCTATTAGAGTTTCATCTAGACCAATTGGATGGTTGGCAACCACAAATGGCACACTTTTTACTACTTTCAAAACACAGCCAACAATTTTCTTCAACAGGACCACCTCATCACTAAGCATATGCAACAACAGCAAAACAAAATAGAACAAACATCACTTAGCATGACATGTGTAATGAAAAATAACAAATAATAAACATGCAACAAATGCAAGGAGTAATTGATTAAAAAGAGGATAAGTGCTGGAGACGAGTGTTTGGCACTTACTCATCATTATGAATGATGCCACCGACATTATATGAAACAATGTTGAGCGCATTCTTCCACTCTTGAAGCTTTTCCAAGGTGTATCTACCCTTTTTCATATGCCGAGAAAATGCCTCAGCATAAACACCTTTTGCATATCTGACATCATCAGGCTGGACATGGTAGAAAACAGGAGCAATTTGGGTGCCCGTTTTGAGCATAAAGGAAAGCTCTGCCAAACACCATGGAGATTGTGCATAATTCTGGGAAAATATACCTATATGCAACGAAGCAAAGCTCATTGTCTCTTCTATTTCTTTAGGCAAGAAATCCCCTAATTCAAGCTCTTCATTATCAAGAAAAACCCTCAATCCCATGCCAGTGAGGGTTTTATAGAGAGTGGCTGTGAGTGTGTGTTTGACATCTGGGCCACGATGATTAATAAACACATCGTAGGGCAGCTTTCTATGTGGCATTAGAGTGGATCTAGCAGAAGTAGATGTAGATGGTACGACTTGGTCAAAAGCATGTACATCAGATGGAGATGGTGCGATCTCTTGAAAAGCATTAGAATGGCGTCAAGTAGAACAGAAAGAGAGAAACAAAGAGCAGCAATTAAAACAGGATGAAAACAGGGTTCCCACTGAGGGTGTAGTGCAAGTGGCCGGAGATGCAACAATTTCTTCAGATGCATTCTCTGGTTCACGCTAACTGTTACGACTAGAAGAAGAGGAAGACGCCATGGAAATGGATTTAAGCCTCGACAGAAAGATAAACTGGAATGAAAGAGGGGTAGCTGTTAAGGAGGGGAAGGGCTAAGTTTTTGCAAAGGAAATCACGTGGAAGAAACGTAGAGGAGTTCCGTGCGAGTTGCAACCAATTGAAAAATATTAAAAAAATCACAAACCAGAAACTTGCTTTTAAAAATTTGTTTTATTTAGATTTTTTAACCTTATTTCATTACATAAAATCAATTTTCTGAAAGGAAGGTTACATTTTTTTATAATAAACTAATCAAATAAATGCAACCAATAAATATTAAAAAAAATAAAAAAATTAATATTCATAATTTAGTGAATGTGATAAAGTAAAAAAAAAAATTAAAATTCTAGACTATTTAACTATTAGCTCTTTTGATTAGAACTTGTGGTCCATGGATTTAATTTGAAGCATCAATGACCCATAAAAATGATGATTTGACAAAACAAATTAGTAGAAATCTATTCATTGATGTTTTGCTTCCTATGTACCTTAGTTGTAAGTTTTGTCTTAATTTTTAATTCAAAATTAGGAGATAACTCTTGTTGATTTTTTATTTTTTTAACTTCTTACATATGCTTTGCTTATGTTGTACCAAATGGTAATCATTTGTAATGTTAGTCATTTATAACACTAAAATATTTCTTGAAAAAAATTAGATGCTCCTTGAAAAGCAAGAGGTTAAGTTTTCGGATGATTTCAATTACTATTCCTTGATGAAAAGTGATCGAAGGACAATGATGTGGAAGAACAAAATACCCCTTGGGAGGTCTATAGCCATTTTATATCTTTTACTACGAATGGATTCGACTTAGAAATGTGTGATGCAACTTTTTGGGTGAAAACTATGTGTATTTTTGTTTGACGTTTCAAATTATACGAGGTCTGAAATTTGATGGTTATCCGTATTGTCATATGATTTTTTATGATAAATATTGATTGTCAAAAAAAATTTAATTTATGAATAATTTAATATTTTTTTTAAATTTAAATATTTTATTAATATAATTAGTAATACATATTAAATATAATAAATATTTTATTCTTAATATAGATACAAATATTGTAAAATTAGAAAATAAATATAAATTAATAATATATTCAAAAATCTTAAATTTATTATATGATTTATTTTAAAAGAATTTTAAATTATTATAAATATATAAACATAATACAAAAATTTACTAAGTTTTCAAATTCATATGTTTTATTTCAAAAATAGTGTAAATCAATAATAATATACAATAAAATTTTATTTGCGTTAAAAATAATATAAAATTAGAAAATAATTATAAATTAATAATATATGAAAAATTATATATATATATATATATATATATATATATATATATATATATATATATATATATATATAAAATAAAATAAAAGCATACATATTATAAAATAATATATATTTATCATACATGCATATAATATATATTATAAAAATAGCTAATATATACTCTATATTTAATATACGCCAAGATGTATCGAGGCATTGAATTTTTTCAACTTTAATTTTAATTAAAGATGAATGATGAAAAAATTAAACGCCTCGATACATCTCGGCGTATATTAAATATAGAGTATATATTAGCTAGTAGCAGTCGTTGCGTGTGAAAGATGTTGAATAAATTAATATTTAATTATATAACATCTTTTAATGAAATAAAACTTAATATAATCAAGGTTTAAATCATGGTTATGGATAGAGTGAGTGTTTATATTAGGCTTGGGGTTAGAGTGAGTGTTTAGGTTAGACATGGAGTTAGGGCAAGGGTTAGGGTTTAAGGTATGGTTAGTGAAAATCTTCCAAGTATCATTAGGGTTAGGGTTCACGTTAGAAGTATGATTAGAGTTAGAGTTTGGATTAGGATTAAGGGTTTGGCTATGGTTTAGGGTTAAGATTATGGATGAATTATGCTTAGGGTTAAGGTTAGGGCTAGGTTTTGGATTAGTGATTTTGTTAGGTATAAGGTAATTCTTAGTTTAGAAAAATAATTAGGGTTAGGGTTAGGGTTTGGGTTATGCTTAATGATAGAGTTAGGATTATGGTAAGGGTAAATAGGGTGATGTTTTGGACTAGGATATGTTTAGGGTTTATTGTATGGTTAGGCAAAGGCTTATCATTAAGGTTATGGTTTAGATTAGAATTATGATTGTGGTTAGGGTTAAAATTATCGTTACACTTAGGATTAGGGTTAGGGTTTGTATTAGGAATCAGATTATGATTATATTAGGGTCAAGATTAGGCTAAGGATTAGAATTGTTGTTAGAATTAGGTTTTGGGGTTAATATTATTATTTGAATTATGATAAAGGTTAGGGTTAGGGTTTGGGATTATTATTTGGATTAGAGTTTGGTGTTAGGGTTAGGATTAGGGTTTAAGGTTTAAGGATTAGGGTTATGATTAGGGTTTGGGAATTTAGGGTTAGGGTTATGATTAGCATTAGAGTATGGACATAAATCTTTCTTAGTATTAGTGTTAGGATATGGATATGGGTTTACATCATGGTTAAGATTTGTATTAGGTTTAGGATTTAGGGTTAGGAATACAATTATGGTTTAACATTTACATTTAGGGTTTAGCATTTATAATTAGGGTTAGGATTAAGGTTTAGAATTTAGTATTATTGTCAGGGATAAGGTTTATGGTTAGTTTTAGGATTATTGTTAGGGTTAGGATTGGGGTTAGGGTTAGATTAGGGTTAGGGGTATTATTACTACAAACTATGGTTAGATTTAAAATTATGATTAAGGTTAAGAGTAAGTTTAGGTTTCTGATTATTCATTGGTTAGGGTTTAGGTTAGGGTGAATATTAGGGTTAGGGTTATGACTATGGTTCTAAATCATAATCATAATCATAAATCCTAAACCCTAATCCTAATTCAAACCCTAACTCTAAACATAATACTAACCATTATACTAAGAATGAGTAACCCTAATTATAAATGTTAAACCCTAATACTAATCCCAATCATAATCTTAAATGATAAAACCTAATCCTAAATGTTAAAACCTAACCCTAATTGTAACTCTAAATCCTAAGCCTAGTACTTGAACCCTATCCCTAACTATAATAATAACCATGATGTAAAGTAACCCCAATTCTAACTATAACCCTATAGCCCAAATGTTAAATCCTAATCCTTAATGTTAACCCATATTCCTAAATACTAAACACTGAGTGTAATCCTAATTATTAAAGAGTAATCCTAAACCATAATCCTAAATGCTAAACCCTAATCATAAATGATAAACCCTAATATTATGTGTTAACCCTAATCCTTATTACGCAACTATAATCCTAAATGATAAACCCCAATTGTAACTTTAATCCTAAATGAAACCCTCATCCTAACCCTAAATCCTAAATCCTAAGATAAAGCATGATCTTAAATGGTAAACCCTAATATTATATGCTAAACCCTAATCCTAAATTCTAAAACCTAATCTTAACCCTAATCTTAAATACCAAACCCAAATACTAATGTTAACTCAGTAACTAACTATGATTTGAACCCATACCCTAAATTAATCTTAATCATAAACCTAAATCCTATATCTTGAACTCTAATCGTTAATGATAAACCTTAATCTTGACCCTAGTTGATAAATCATAACCCTATTCTTAAATGCTAAATTATAAATCCTAACCTAAAGCATAATCCTAAATGGTGATCCAAAATTGTAAAGGCTAAACAATATCAATAAAAGATAAACCCTAAT
The DNA here is from genome assembly GCA_027943335.1 of Chamaecyparis obtusa. Lineage (NCBI taxonomy): Eukaryota > Viridiplantae > Streptophyta > Pinopsida > Cupressales > Cupressaceae > Chamaecyparis > Chamaecyparis obtusa. Next base: position 4,623,385 of record BSBK01006771.1, on the reverse strand, counting down.
CCTAAATGATAATTCTTACTCCTAACCCTTATTGTAAATGCCAAAACCTAATGGTAGATACTAAATCCTAAATCATAAACTAAACTATTATCCTCAATAGTAAACTCTAATCATAAGTGCTAAACACTAACCCTAAATTTTAAGCACTAATTACAAATTATAGACCCTTATCCTAACCAAAATAATAATTACTAAACTATAGTCTTAAATAGTAAACCTTACTACAAACCCTATAAATATATAAACATAATACAAAAATTTACTAAGTTTTCAAATTCATATGTTTTATTTCAAAAATAGTGTAAATTAATAATAATATACAATAAAAATTTATTTGCATTAAAAATAATATAAAATTAGAAAATAATTATAAATTAATAATATATGAAAAATTTTATATATATATATATATATATATATATATATATATATATATATATATATATATATATATAATAAAATAGAAGCATACATATTATAAAATAATATATATTTATCATACATACATATCATATATATTATAAAATAACATATATCTATATTAAATAAAATAATATTCACACTATCATCTATGATATTTCATGAAGAAGAGGAACATATGATTAGGATAGCATAAGCAATACAAAAGGTTAAAGGGAGAGACAACAAGAAAGATTGAGAGGATAAAAAATTAATAAAAAAATAAAATACAATCTGTATGGTAAAAATGTGACCACACTTCTATGAATCCTTACATGCAAGAAAACTCAAGAATGAGCCCTCACAAATCGATCCATAGCTCTTTATGCATGGAGTTGCAAGATTTGTAAAATTGCTCTCAGCTAGAGCTATAAACTCATGACCTTGCTAGTCAACCACACAATGAAAGATTCTAAATCAAAGACAAGGGCAACAATGCCAATATCTCCAATGAAACCAAATGTATGCAATGCAATGCAAATCTATATGACAATGCAAGTTAATCTATTGCATAAAAGGAAATCTAAGCTAATATGTCATGACAATGCAACTAAAAAAGGAAATATGCAACTACAATGAAATGCAATAACAAGTCTTCAAAGCTTGGATGTAGAATGTCTTCAAAGAGCTCCAAATGACCTAGAAAATCTGCAGCATAACATTAGCATGAAAACTTAAGATATCAAAATGAAGGAGAGAGCTCTCCTTTTATAGGAAATGAAAAGGAATGGACCATTGAGATTAAGAGGCAAAAGACTTAATCAACGGTGGAGAAAAAAAGAAGCTTGATCCTTGTGCACAAATATCCTCGAATAGGAAAATAGGAGTTGACTTTATGTCCATATGAGACAAAAAGTGTTTTTTCCTTTTTATAAAATAAGAATAAATGCTTTATTTGTGCAACATAGGATAAGAAGAAAAGTGGAGATTTTTTATTTAAATAAAAGGGGAGGAAATTCTTTTTAATTAAATAAAGGCTTAGGATAAAGTGATTTTATTATTTAATTAAAAGAGATTTTTAATTTATTTAATTAAAAGAGATTTTTAATTAATTAAAAGGGAGCATGTTTTCTTAATTAAATAAGATTTTTATTTTTATTTTTATTTTTTTTAAATTAAATAAGGCTCAAACCTTAGGAAATATTGAATTGATTATGATTTGATCAAGGAAATTGATATAATTGATATTGTTGATTTTTGAAAATATTGATTCAGGGATTTGATAAATTGTAGAAATGGGGCCCAAAGTCTAGGCGACCATTTTAGGGTGCATACATTTTCCCCTCTTTGACTAATGTGTGATTATTTCGAGAACACATGCAGTCAAAGAAGAATTGAAATGTGAGATCAATTTGGGATCACAAAACAACTTAGATGTGTGTTCATTTTGGGAACACATCAGGACAAAGATAAGCAAAAAGCTGAAAGACAAGACCAACACCGTCGCTACTAGGTGCAAATCAAGTCTTAGACAAAACTATCGCCATCGATGCTAGGCAATAATCAAGTCTAAAAAAGAAATAGGAGATAAAAATTGAAAGACAAAATCACCACCATCGCTGCTAGGTGATAATCAAGTCTAAAAAATAAGAATCTCAAGCTGAGCTAAATGATAAAGCTGAATCAAAGATTAAAGCTGATAGGTACTACCCCCTCGGAATCAAAATTGAAATCAGTTAGAGGAGAACAACAAATTGATAAACCTGATCAAGTCACAATAAATCATAATCAAAGGATGGAGCATGATAGGATAACCATCAAACAATGAAGATATGCCCCAGGTTGACTAGGTTTGACTGGGAAAGATATAGGATAAAAATTAAGTCAAACTTTAGAGAGAGGAAGCAAAAGGGGTGAATGAAAGACTAGAAGTTTGGAAGACATGGAAAGGAATAAATTCCATCAAAGATCGAAGAATTATGCCTCAAAAGGTTAGTCAACTGCATAGAAGAATGTGATGTAGGAGCATCCTGGGTGTAAGAGCAATCTTGCATCACCCAAAAATATTTTTGTTTTTATTTTTCAATAAGGGCTATTTTGTGCAGAGCTACTATTTATGGAAAGTTACTATTTTTGGTAATTTTTGTATGTGCTCAGAATGATCTGATTTCTTTCTTGGAGGTTCATTTTGGTCATATAAGTCTGCCAATAAAGTTTCATTGCCAGATCAAGTGTATATTGGAAGATATTGAAGATTTTCGGTATTGGCAGCAGGGTACAGAAACTTTGAACTCAGTTTTGAAGGCTTTAGAGGCCCCAGATGAGGTCAAAAATTTGGGTGACGGGCGCTTGCACGAGTCAAGCCTGTAGAGTGCTTCGTGGCATTTCTGAAATGGGGTTATAATAGCTGATCGGGTCAACTGGTGATGACTTATGGTCTTCGGAAGTTGGGCCACCTGAAATGGCGAAAAATAATTTTCTTCAAAATTTCTGTTCGGGTTTCAAAAATTGTCTTGAGCTGACTATGATGTAATAAAATGTAAAATAAACTAATTCTAAGTTTGGTCGGCCTTATTGGCTAAAATTCTGGAACCTTCCCAGGCGGTGAAAAATTGCCTATATAAGGAAGGCTGTATTATTGTCTTGGGCAGTTCATAATAGTTCTGGGTAATAGTTCGAGGCTTTGTCCTATGGAATATTGTAAGGGAATGCCCATGTGGCTTTGCATATTGTAATTCTGAAAGTTTGTAATTCCACATTTGTGGAGATAATAAGAAGCCAATTTTCTGTTCTTGCATATTGTTGTTGTTTCTCTATTTCTGTTATGTGTTTGTGGTATTAAGGGGAGCATCCTTCATCAGAATGAGAAAACTTGAAAATGCGACTCAAATTTTGATTTCGAGTCTGAAAATGGATAGAAAATGATGTGATATGAAAGACCAGAAATGAAAGATATGATCAAGAAGAATCAGAAAATGAGCACAGTTGACTAACTAGTCTGTAGATGATAAAAAGAAGAGCTCTCTCCATATGCAAGATGTAAAAACTAAACTATGATGAACCTAAGAATGCAAGCTACTATGAAAGTGGTTGACTTGCAAGGTCACAACGCTTATAGACATCTAATTATCATCATCGAGCATTATTGGTAGCGTCGTAAGATCATACAATGCACACTAGCATAACTATGTGAATCTGAATATGATCTATATCAGATAAAATGTGGAAATTCCACCTAGGCACCAAAGACATATAGGTCAAGATGACTATTGTAGTGAGATCACCTAAGTTTGATATGGTGAGATTATGCTTGTATCAAGACACATGAAAGTCAGGATAACTAGAAGCATGCACTCGCAAAACAGTCAAGGATAATACCTTGTCAATCCATAGTGTCAAGTAAGACCTGCATAAATGCTCATGATAGTTAGGATCAACGAAATATACCCACAAGCAGATAAAGAAATAAAACATATTCTTGTACCCTCAGTCTTCTAGCTATGCATCATCGAAAACTTCTCAGGGAGAGACCACTCATCAAAGAAATCTTCATAGACAGCACACAAAGAAAAATAAAGTCAACATATCTCAACAAGTTGATTGTTTAAGTGCATGTGTGTTGGTCATAGAGTCAAAATCTGGTTATCACATCTACAAATGAGAAATATTGCATCAAACTTAGACTATTGGGTAAGACATCTGATAAGTGTTAAGAAACACTCGACACAAGGGTAGTGTTGAAAAATACTATTTGGGGTGGTGTTGAAAAACACCTATTGTGAAATGCTCCAAGAGACAAACGCACCTAAAAGACCTATGCTAATAGGTATGCCCCTTAGACAAAGACAAAGACCAATTTCAGACCAAGTCAAATAAGGTCAAGGCATGATGGAGAAAGGTTCAGTGTCGAGGATGCATGCTAACAAATAGAGGTGCAAAGGCCTCAAGTAGCGCTTGTTTCTAGGTTTTCACCACTTGGATTTTATTACAATTTTTTTTTTTTTTCTTTTTTTTTTGTATTTTTGCTACCAAGGCGTCTGTTACCAAGTTTCCACCAAGGCACATTTTCTATTTTTTTTTGTATTTTTTAAAGACTTTTTATGCTTTTTAGGATTTTTTCAGCATCATATATCAATTTTTTTGATATTTTTTTAGGATCAATAAATATGTACAAAAGATGCCCCCAGATAGAATGGGCATCAAACTTCCAAGCAAGATCATATCGTGTAGTCCCAATGTCTAGGAAGGTGGAGAACAAGAGGGATTAGCAAGCTGGTGGAAGAGATGGAAGACATGAGAATGAAAGAGAGTGAAGGGAAGACATCCTCAAAGGCAAACTTCTCAAGAGTACCCAAGCTAGGGAAAAATTATCATGTAAAGCACATTTGGATAAGCAATGAAAGGCTAGCATATGATAAGTCACAAAAGCATAATGCCAAAGAAGGAAAGGATGAAGTCCAAAGAGGGTAGACATGTCAAGAGGCTTCATAGCATCATATTTTACTCTTTTTATTAGATCAAGACCAAGGGGAAAAAAGACAGTGAAAGGCTAGAATGAATGGAGGAAAATAAATATAAAAGCTAAACATGAATGGAATGAAAGCAAGACCATCATAAGATAGCTCACAAGATAGCCAATTGTTCGCGTATAGTTCAACCTTGCCAAGATCAAAGAGAAAAGACAAAATGGATGAAATATGTAGAAGAACTACGCATGATGCCTGATTGCCAAGTTTTCATCATGGTACTTATCCAAGGTGCCACAAGGGAGTGGTTTTCACCATAGGATGAATTTATTTCTCTTTACTTTTGCTACCAAGGTGCCTGTTTCCAGGTTTTCACCATGGCACATTTTTAATTTTTTTTTTCATTTTTCATTTTTCTTTTTTTTTTTGAATTTTTCTATTTTTTTGAATTTTATATTTTGGAAGAAGGCAAGCTTTTTAGATAATGCTCCTTGAAAGGATAAACCATGATATGCCAAGGATTTAAACTGATATGCTCAAAGATGCTGATAGGGAAAGGGAGATGGAAAGGAAGGCAAGATCAACATCAACACACACCTTGAAGGGTGGCAAGAGGGTGGAAGAAATGTGAATGAAGGAATACGAGAAGGAATATGGTGAATGTTTAGCAGAGGTTGCAGTTCAGGCACATGGAATGGAAAAATGTTTTTGGAAAAAGATGAAGCGGAAGCCTTTGGAAGCTTGAATGTCAACTTCACTTTTTGTTCAATATTAGACTCTTTCAAGAGAGACTTTGGAATCCATATAGCCTTAGGATTTTTATTTCTTTTTGATGATTTAGAGAGAATATCTTCAATAATGGATTTTGGAACTCATACTTGTCTTGTAGTTTTTTTCTTAGATATCTCTTTGGACTTTATGCTTCCATGTCGATTAGAGGAGACATGGTGATCTTTTTTTTTTATGGATTCTTGTATTGCTTCTTTTTCTTATATTGAACATTCAAGTTACTTCCAAAAGACTTGGGACTTGTGGAAGAAGGAGGATATGACTGGAGTAGATGGGTGAGTGAATGAAAAGAATTCAAGGGTATGTATCTATGTTGATCTTGAGGAAAGATAGGAGATGGAGGGACGCAAGGACCCAAGATGGATGACAAATTAAGAGAATTAGGAGGGGAAAGTGAAGGGACATAAGGTCCCAAGATGGAAGGCAAACATGAAGCCCTTAGTATTGGTGGAGGAGGTCCAAGGATAGATGTGGAAGATGCAAAAGGATAATCAATAAGTTCATCAACATCTATATGACAACCAAGGACATCAACATCTTTAGAATGAGCATTAAGATTTTCAATAGGATTGTGTACATCTTGAATAGGAGCAACTTCATTGATAGAATCATTCAAAGCTTGCGAAGACTTAGGAAGAGTAGAAAGTGGAAGTGAACATGGAGTGGTAGAACAAGAAGATGGAAGACTTTGATCTTGACAAAGATCATTGAGTAGCATAAGCGTATCAACTTTCTTTCGATTTTCAATAGGCTTTACATCAGAAGTAACAACACTATTTTTAATAACCTTAATGGAAGTATCATCTTTGGAAAGCGCAAGTGTAGTAAGGTTATTTTGTTTATCAATAAGCTCAATGGTGTGAGTAGTAGTTTGATCTTGCTTAGGAGAAGATTTAAGATATGGTAGAATGAATGAGGAAGGGCGTAAAGGATTGAAAGAACCATGAAATGAATGAGAGATGTCATGAAAAGGATTGGATGACATGGAGGGTTCTTGATCTTGATCTTTTTTTATGTTCTTTTCTTTATAATCTTTAAAATCATTTTGACATGGAGCCACTTCTAAGGACAAGAAAGCATGTTGGGATTGTATGGAAGACTTTGGAAGAGATGGTGAAGGACCAGCTAAAGTAGGCATTATAGCGCATGAAGACTTAGGCTCTTCAGGTTTAGTATTATTGAAAGTGTTTTCAGCCAAGTGAAGGTTAGCTTGAGTTTCTTTAAGAGATAGCCCTTGAGGATAACTATAGGGAACTGCATGAAAAGCATTAGGATCTTTGTCAGATGAAGGATTTGTGAAAGATTTGGAAGACTCGAAAGTTTTAGGAAATGTATGGGTATTGGAGGAAGTAGGCGATGGAAGGGAACCATCACAAGACAAAGGTTCAACATTAATATGATCTTGCTTGAGAGTGTCATCTTTATTTTCAACATGAATGTTCTTAGAGGAAGGATTCTTATAATATTTACGTTTCAAATTAGCACGGTGCATTTTATATTCCTCAACAGTAGTGGCTGGATTATAATCAAGGTATTGTTCACAAAACTCATCAAAGTTTCTTTCAAAATTTGAATCATACGGATCACCATCACAATCTTTCCAATATGAGGACCCATTTCCAGTAAGCACAAAGACACAACTATGAGGACTCTTAGGAATAGAGATGTCATAGGTATCACTACACTGTCCATCATCGTAGTCATCATAGGTGGGTGTGTCACTCTTTGTGAAAGAGGCATCACAAGGACTATCACGTTGCTCATTATGGTATATCTTCTGAAGAGAAGGAAGATTCTTGGGAGAAGTAGAAGAAGAATGAGATTGTGAAGAAGAGGAAATTGAAGACTTAGTGGAAGAAGAAGACTTGGATAATGAGGAATTCAAATAATGTTTAGAAGAGTCATGATAAGATTTGGAAGATGAAGAATGTGAATAATGTTTAGAAGAATCGTGATAAGATTTAGAAGATGAAGAATATTTGGATGAGATCATGAGTATGATTCTAGCAAATGCATCTGATTTAATTGATTTTTCTTTTATTTTTGTCATAAATTCATCACTCATAAAATTTTTGGAGGAACAACACTTTTCGAATATGTCAATGAGCTCAAGATCATCTATTCTTAATAAAGGTTCCAAAACTAGATAGTCAAGATTCATGGTTATAAAAAAGGAGGAATCAAGCATGGAAGAAATGAATAGATGAATAGAAGAAGGTAGACTAGATAGTAAGAGGAAAAGAATCAAGAAGAAGAAGAATTTCCCATGGTAATAGAAGAATTTAGAAGAACATGGGAAATAGAGAAGGAAGAAGAAGACTAAGAGTCATCTTGTGTAATTGATACCATAATGTTCATTGAGATTTTGAGTAACATGACAACACCTAGGATCTGAGATCTGGACTGACCAAGGAAGACCAAACTTTTAAGGAGAACCCACTAGGACAGAACTCAGTTTCAGTATTCCAATTAGATTTTTCAAAAAATTTCACAATGATGATCAAGCACATAGAACAACAACCAGGGAATTCAAGCAAATAGTCTTCAAGCAATGGGCAAGGGACAAAGCAACCTTGTGCATGAATAGAGATAGTGACTTAGTATTCTACTCCTTACAGGTTCTACTTGTGTATGTTCTTGAAAATGTTTTAGCAGGCACATAAAACACAACAACATTCTAGCAAGCTGTCTACAAGGCTATACATAGCTCTTCTAAAAAGAGTCTTCGATATACGTAAGGTACGTGAGGCCCAAATCCATAGATGAGAAGAATCCAAAATCACATAGCCGGGGGGAGATGGTAACCCAAATCTCCTCCTTCACTTCTCAAAGGTATAAAGTTCTTTGAGGCTTAGCCAAGAGTGATGTCAAACTCAATTCCCAAGAGAGGTGTATTTCGATTCACCACCTGCTATTTATACTCCATCAGAACACGGGAGTTAAGGTCATCCTTTGAGGTGGTGTGTCCCCAAGCAGGCCTTCTAAAAATAAAATTAAGTAATTCACTATCAAAAGTATTTAAAGCACTAAAGGTGGAACACTTAACTCTTCAAGTAAATGTGAAGTGAGTCCAAAAGTGAAACATTTAACTCTTCAAGTGAATGTGAAGTGAGTCCAAAAGTGGAACATTTAACTCTTCAAGTGAATGTGAAGCGAGTCCAAAAGTAGAGCATTTAACTCCTCACACAAACTCAAAGTGAGTCCAAAAGTGGAACATTTAACTCCTCACACAAACTCAAAGTGAGTCCAAAAGTGGAACATTTAACTCTTCACTCAAACTCAAAGTGATTCCACACCTTAGAAAACTAATGAGATCAAGAAAGCATAAAAAGAGAGAAACTTTGTGGAACACTTAACGCTCTTTTCAAGTAGACCCCTCCCCTATGTATGAATGCTGACCTTGCATCCAAAGGGTGGTAATGAGGGGTGATTAGAAATAAGCGAGTCCAACACCCAATTTAGCTAACAAGATCAATCAAAAATAATCTAAAGTTGCTTATCAATACTACTCACAAATGACAAAGGGTTGAATCAATGGAATATTTAACTTTTCAAGAAAACATAGAGTGAGTCCAAAAAGTGGTGCATTTAACTCCCTATGTAAACAAGGAATGAATCCATGCCCTCAATCACTCAATGAGATATTTGATATTGGAACCAATAATTACTTAAGGTTTAAACACAAGCATTCACTTACACAAACTTTTATGAAAATAAATCTATGTTCATTCATTTTCCACTAAGAGCATCAATTGAAATGTGTTCTATGAAAGTATGTAAACACTCAAGCCAAACACATGAGAGGTTCAATTTTAATCTTAAGATCCAAATTTTGTAGAGATGGAATAAAGTACCTCAAGTCCAATGCTTTGTTTTAAGTATTTTTCATGAAAGCAAGAGCACCTTCAAATAAACAAGATAAGAAAATAAGCAAACAAGATATGCAATGTATATCCAACTTATGTAAACCCTAGGGTTAGATCTGAAAATCAATTGTTAGGAGTAATGATAACTAGAAAATAATCCAAATGATAACTCATATCATGCATTGAACAATGAAAAATAAGTGCATACCCATCACAAAATTTTATTTTTTTTGCATTTGACCTAGTCAACAAGATCTGATTTTTACCACATGAATTCGAACCCTAAACCCAAAATGTAGAAAAGAGACTTCTGTCAAAAAATAGAGATCTTTCTAAAAATGTAAAAATTTTAGAAAAATCTCTTCATTTATGTTCTATAGACCCATTTTACCAAAACAGACCAATTTTTATAAATTGACCAAATGAGCTATGATATGATTTCTAAATTTAAAACACAATGAATAAACCCCCTATATAATTTCAAGGCCTTTCTAGAAATGTAAAAATTTTCAAAAAGTATGCTGAGTTGCGCCAAAAATTGATTTTTTATGAAAAATTAAGAAAAAATCATAAAAAATACAAATTACCTTCAAAAATTCTAAAATTTTTTTTGGAGCTTCTCTAATATGTCGCCAACCTAAAAAAATAAATTTTAGACCAAAACACTAAGCCGTTTGGGAGATATGAACAAATCTTTCAAATCTATGGTTTTTTTTTTTTTGTCTCCAAACAAATCTACACAAGGGTTAGCTCCAAAAATAATCAAAACCAGCATGCAAGAGGTGGGTTGCCCCATGATGAGCACCAAAAATGTATGGTAAAAATGTGACCACACTTCTATGAATCCTTACATGCAAGAAAACTCAAGAATGAGCCTTCACAAATTGATCCATAGCTCTTTATGCATGGAGTTGCAAGATTTGTAAAATTGCTCTCAGTTAGAGCTATAAACTCATGACCTTGCTAGTCAACCACACAACGAGAGATTCTAAATCAAAGACAAGGGCAACAATGTCAATATCTCCAATGAAACTAAATGTATGCAATGCAATGCAAATCTATATGACAATGCAAGTTAATCTATTGCATAAAAGGAAATCTAAGCTAATATGCCATGACAATGCAACTAAAAAAAGAAATATGCAACTACAATGAAATGCAATAACAAGTCTTAAAAGCTTGGATGTAGAATGTCTTTAAAGAGCTCCAAATGACCTAGAAAACCTGCAGCATAACATTAGCATAAAAACTTAAGATATCAAAATTAAGGAGAGCTTTCCTTTTATAGGAAATGAAAAGGAATAGACCATTGAGATTAAGAGGCAAAAGACTTAATCAACGGTGGAGAAAAAAAGAAGCTTGATCCTTGTGCACAAATATCCTCGAATAGGAAAATAGGAGTTGACTTTATGTCCATATGAGACAAAAAGTGTTTTTTCCTTTTTATAAAATAAGAATAAATATTTTATTTGTGCAACATAGGATAAGAAGAAAAGTGGAGATTTTTTATTTAAATAAAAGAGGAGGAAATTCTTTTTAATTAAATAAAGGCTTAGGATAAAGTGATTTTATTATTTAATTAAAAGAGATTTTTAATTTATTTAATTAGAAGATATTTTTAATTAATTAAAAGGGAGCATGTTTTCTTAATTAAATAAGATTTTTATTTTTATTTCTTTTCTCTTTTAAATTAAATAAGGCTCAAACCTTAGGAAATATTGAATTGATTATGATTTGATCAAAGAAATTGATATAATTGATATTGTTGATTTTTGAAAATATTGATTCAGGGATTTGATAAATTGCAGAAATGGGGCCCAAAGTCTAGGCGACTATTTAAGGGTGCATACACAATCAATACAAGAGAAGGTCAAGGGAGAGCCAACAAGAAAGGTTGAAATAGTTTTTCTTCTTTTATTCTTCATGTTTCCTTTGTTTTATATTTTATTTTTTCTTATTTTTCTTTTATTGGTACACTTATTATTTGTGCATCTTCAATCTTTAGTTGGGTGTTTTTTCTTCTCTTTTTGTTAATTATTCATTTTATTTCTTCATCTTCATTTTATTTTAATTATGTTGGTTTTATTTTGTATTTTTTTCTTTTATTTTGTTGAATTTTACCCTTTCAATCTTTCTTGTTGTCTTTCCTTCAACCTTCTGGAGACGTCTATCGAGCCATCAGAAACTTAAATCTTACCAAGGAGGGACTTAGTTTTTTTAACTCTCCTTAGTAAGATTTAGGTTTTTGATGGCAGGATATACACTACCCAACCTGTTGTGTTGATTGTATTTTACTTTTTAGTTGAATTTTGGTCCTCTCAACCTTTCTTGTTGTCTCTCTCTTCAATGTTCTCTATTTTTCTATTTTCTTGTTATTTCCTTTTTCCTTCTAATTGCTTCTTTATTTTTAGTTTTCTATTCTTCATTCTTTTAACCCTCTTGTTTTATAAGACTATTGATATGCTATCATAATCATTATGTTCCTCTTCTTGATAAAGGCTCACATGGTGTGATATGAAATGTCAAACAAAAATACAAAGTTTTCACCCAAAAGCTTGCATCATAATGTTACTCCTAAGTGCATTAAGATTTTTCATTAGTATTCATCTATATAGTCGGTAAACAAAGCATGACAGTTTAGTCGGTCATAACTACAGAGTAGTCACCAAGCACAGAGATTACCTAGTACACTAGTCACCGAGCACGTACGATTACTAAGCATCAATATAATACCGAGGCAAAGACATGACTTTTACCAAGTAATCCAAAGTTCACATAAAAGTTTGGAATGACACATAGTTCAAGGTGAACAACCTTTTGTTGAGCTAGAAAATGGTTTACCAAGATCAAGGTGAATATTTAATACATATGTAATCATTTAATGATTTATGATTCCTATGTAAAGATGATCTAGGTTAATCATTTGAGTCATTGATCTTAGGTTTTCTAGATAGTGTCACAACCCTAATTAGGTCAAATCATTTTGATATAAGTATTGCAAAGATATCATTTTGACAAGTATCACACATGAAGTAGCCACCATTGGGAGACATCTGAAGATCAAACAGGGTTGTAAACCACAAGGACAAACAGAGTATTCAATTTATTAGAAATATTTCAAAGGCTACCAGGTAGTACAAAAGGACACATTTCATCACAACAAGGTGATTTCATTATTGTACTTAATGGATCTGATATCAGCAAAGTAAGTTACTTTCAAACATATCAAACTTCATTGTTACTCTCTAACAATTGTAGCAGACTTAAATTGCTTAATATAGTAGACTTAACAGTCTTATGTAAAATCTCTTAACTGAGTGCACACTTGATGAGTGTTGCTAAAATCCTCTAACCAAGTAGATCTAGCTGATATTTTTGTTACTCCTAACAAGGTAAGATTGTTGGGAATAACAGTCCACAATACAACTGAGAGGGGGGATGAATCAGTTGTATGACAAAATATTAAACTTTAAACTTTAAGCTCATCAATATTATATCCAATAAACACAATGAATGCCAACACAAAAACACAATATTTTGGTTACAGGGAAACCATGTTAAAGGTAAAAACCCCAGTGGGAATTAGCACCCACTAATGATGTACTGAGAGTATAGTAATCCTTGTTAGAAGATATAGCCCTATTAGGAGCTTATTGAAACTTTACAGTACATAGTCCTTGTTAGATAACATACCCTGTTAGGAGTCAAGAACAATAGAGGGCTCATTGCCCAAGGCTCACTGCCCAAAGAAGGTTAAATCCACCTTCAGAACTCACTAGTTCGCAACAAGTGTATATGAAGAAATACACAATCTTTGAACTATTTACCAGCGATTGTCTTTGCTTGATTAGTTCCAATGAATTCCACCAGTAATCCTCTGCTCTAAATACAACAGACACAAGTTCACAACCTTCACAACCTCCTTATGTCACATATATTCCATCCATATCTTTTCCAAAGAAAAGACCTTTCATTTATACCTTATTACAATTTATCAAGATCAGGTCGGCCCATAAGGCTTTCCTAATTACAAATAATTACATAAACCCTTGCTAAGATACACAGTATCTATAACAATTTTACAATGATTACACTATAAAAATTAGGGACTGACATCCTTGATTTATGTTTACCAAACAAAACACACACTTCATTCCCTGAGTCAGCTTTAGAATAAGCCATCGCCAGAGCACATGTCACAGATGATGTCACCAATCACTCTGTACCTTATGTTGACCAATGAGCATCCATCAGTACCTCTTCCATCATCCTTCAAGTTCGCATACCTTGAATCCAATCCCTCTAAAAGATATATCAAAAACTCAGAGACTAACTCTGTCAATTCTCACTGTCACAGTCTAGTAACCAGTCTTTACCAAAATAGTTGTAACTCTCTTAATATGCAAAACTTAATGATGAAATCTTAGATATAAGATCACAACATCCTCCTAAGCTCTCATCTAACTTCATAGCATCTAAAACATCCATACACCAGCTGTACATTGTGATTACCAGTCTAGTTTCTTCATAGAAGCATATGTTGACATCAGTGACAAAACAAAAATGACAATAGTATGAGAGCCCATTCAGTAATGTAGTGATTAAACATATTAAATGTCTCAATCACCACCCATTCATGAGCAATATCCAACAATCTCCCCCTTTGGCATTGATGTCAACATATGGGAAAATCTTATCCCAAAGTTGTATCAACCCAAAAGTCCTTCAACTAAACAATCTCCCCATACAGTGAGGATTTTATCATAATAACACTCCCCCTTTGACAACAATGGCAAAGGGTGCCAACTACCTTCACATATAAACTTTCTTCCATGATCACTCCCCCCGAGGAGTAGATCCCTACATCTAGTCTAGAAAATGATGAGGCTCTGAGAACTTATGGACTGATGCATCTCTACATCATTTAGTTCTGAGATATTCAAAGGTATCTTTCGGTAGTGGCTTTGTAAAAATGTCTGTAATCTGCTCCTTTGTACTGATATATTCAAGCTTGATTTCTTTTTCTACCACCTTATCTCTCAAGAAGTGATACTTGATAGAAATGTGTTTAGTTTTAGAGTGCATCACCAGATTCTTTGACATGTTTACTGTGCTGGTGTTATCACAATGGATAACCACAGGCTCATTAAAATTTATTCGAATGTCTATCAGCATTTGTTTCATCCAAATAATCTAAGTGTAATTTATAGCAGCAACAACATATTCTATTTAGCAGTAGATTGTGTTATACAATCTTGTTTCTTACTTAGCCAAGAAACCAACTTTTTCCCAAGGAAAAATGCACCACCACTTGTACTTTTTTTGTCATCAATATTCCTTTCCCAATTAGCATCAGTATAAGCATGAAGTTCAAAACTATCATTCATGTCATACCATAAACCATAGTCTATGGTTCCTCTAAGATACCTCAGTATTCTTTTCATAGCAGCTAGATGAGTCTCTTTGGGTTCTGCCTGATATCTAGCCACAATTCCAATAGAATTAGCAATATCTGGTCTGGTGTGAGTCAGATATTGTAGCCCTCCAACTATTGACCTATAAAAAGTCTAAAAAACATATTTTGATTCATCATCAATTATTATCTTGTTTCCAGTCACCATAAGTGTTCCTACTGGTTTACAATCTTCCATACCAAATTTCTTAAGCAATTATTTGAGATACTTGGTTTGAGAGATGAAAATACCATTCTCATTCTAAGTTACTTACAGTCCAAGAAATAATTTCATTTTACCTATCATGGACATCTCAAATTCACTTTCCATTTCTTTAGAAAATTTCTTACATAGATCATCATTACCTCCAAAGATAATGTCATCCACAAATACTTCTACTATCAAGATTCCATCTTCAGTAGTTCTTAAATACAAATTACTATCTGCATTACCTTATTTGATTCCAAGTCCAAGTAGATACTTGTCCAACCTTGCATACCAAGCCCTAGGATCTTGCTTCAACCCATACAAGTCTTTCTTCAATTTGCACACCATGTCTTTGTCTTCGCATAAAGGAAATCCATCTGGTTGTTCTAAATATACTTCTTCTTCAAGATCTCCATTCAGAAATATAGATTTAACATCCATCTGATATATTTTGAAGTTTTTGTGTACAACATAAGATAGAAATAATCTTACTGCCTCTATTCTAGCAACAAGAGAAAATGTTTCTTCCAAGTCTATGCCTTCTTGCTGCGAGTATCCCTTACACACTAGTCTTGCTTTGTTCCTTGCAATTGTTCCTTCTTCATCCATTTTGTTCCTATAGCATTTTTATTTTTAGGTCTTGGAACCAATTCCCAAGTATTAGTTTTCTTTATCTGATCCAATTCTTCTTTCATGGCATTTATCCAAGATTCATCTTTAAAGGCTTCATCTGTAGTTTTTGGCTCAACTTGAGAAATCAAACAAATTTCTTCTCTAACTTTAGATCTAGTTAGCACTCCCTGACTGGTATTGCCAATAATTTGATTTTCAGGATGGTTATTTTTTGCATACCTTGGAGTTTTAGGAGTTTCAGTAATCTTTCTTGTATCAGCATCACAAGCCTCCTTTTCACTTTCTTCCTCAACAAGTTCTTCTTCTTTGGCACCAGTAGTGGTTTCTTTCACTTCTGATATCTGACTGTTGTCATACATTCTTTCTTGTATCTGAAATTTCTCATCTATTCTTACATTGTTACATTCAACCATCTTCCTTAATCTTAGATTGAAACATTTGTATGCCTTTCTTTTAATAGAGTAACCAAGGAAGATACCTTCATCACTTCTAGCATCAAATTTCCCTATCTCATCATCCCTCTTGATATAACATTTTCTACCAAAATTTTTGAAATATTTTACAGTAGGAGTATGATCAAACCATAGTTCATAGGGAGTCTTACCTGTGCCATCTCTGATTTGAATTATGTTTAATGTGTACCCTACTATTCCAACAACCTCTCTCCAATGTACATGAGATACATTTCCTTCAATTAGAATTGTCCTATCAGCATCAAGTATAGTTCTATTTCTTTGCTCTGCTATCCCATTTTGTTGTGGAGTCCTAGGAGTAGATGTTTATCTTTTTATCCCATGCTCTTCATAGCAGGAATTGAATAAATCTGATGTAAACTCTCAACCTCTGTCTGATCTTAAACACTTTATTTTCAGTCCTGATTCATTCTCTACCTTATCTTTAAACAACTTAAATTTGTCAAATGCTTCTGATTTCTCTCTCAAATAAGTAACCCACATCATTCTAGAAAAGTCATCAACAAAGAGTATAAAATACCTTTCACCGTAGTATGACTTTGTTCTTGTAGGCCCACATAGATCTATATGTACTAGATCTAACTTTCCTTTTGATATAAATGTTTTTCTTTTATGACTCCTTTTAGTTTGCTTTCCCATAACACATTCTCTACATATAGTGTTAGAAGGTTTCACAATCTTCGGTAGATCTCTTACTGTATTAGCCATACTTGCCTTCACAATGTTATCAAAGTTAACATGACAAAATCTTCTATGCCATAACCAACTATCATCTATCTTCCCAACAAAAAAAGAGGCTCCAAATATGTTTAGTTCAAATACATTACCTCTAGATCTTGAACCAGTAGCAATCAGTTTTCCTTCCTTGCTTCTGATAAAGCATTTACCATTAACAAAACTTAACTGAATTTTTTTATCAATTAACCATCCAACACTCAAAGAGTTATGTTTCAGTCCTTCAACAAGTAGTACATTGTCTATATTAGTCTTTTCATCCAGAGTGATGGATCCTACTCCTATGATGGATTTTGGGAGATTGTCCCCAAACCTGACAACACCTCCATCATAATTTACTAATTTAACAAACTTGCTCTTATCACCAATCATGTGATGAGAACATCCACTATCAATTATCCATTCAGTTTTCTTGTCAACATGAGATACTAAGGCTTTTTCTTCATGAATTGGTTCATCTTTAATGGAAACAAATCCAATCTCTTCATTGTCTAAATCATCATCATTAGAGATTCCTTCACTATCATAATAACATTCTTTGTCTCTTCTAATCTTTGCATAATCAGGTTTGTACTTAGGAATTCTTGTAGGACATCTAGATGCAAAATGACCTATCTTATTGCATGAAAAACATTTCAAAGGTAATTTGCTTTCAAATTTGCCCTTACCTCTTTTCTCTCTTCTAGCTATCAGTGCAACAAGTTCTTCCATCTTCTTTTCTTCTTCCATTATCTTCTCCCATTCCTTAGCATACTCACCAAGCTCTTCTTTCAGGTCTTCTTTGCTTGTGCTCAGAAGTGCAGATACTTTCTTGTGTGTGAATGCCCTAAATGTAGATTCAACTTTAGGAACAACTTCTCCTAATTCCATAGCTTCAAAGGTAGTTAAATTTGCAATCAACATCTCTCTGCTAAAGTTTTGATTCAGGGGTATAGTTTCTTGAATTGACATTGCCTTGAATTTGTAAGTAGAAGTTAGAGATCTGAGAATCTTTGCAATGACTTCATCTTCATCATAAGCAGCTCCACAATTTATGATTCCAACTACAACTTATGCAACCCTTTGAACATAGGCTCTAATGCTTTCATCTTCATTCATTTGTAGCTTCTCCATCTTTGTCTTCCAATTTTGCAATTTCGCTTGTTTGGTATACTTGTCTCCTTCATAGAGTGCCTCTAGTATATTCCAAATTTCATGTGCCAAATCTAGATCTTTAATTTTAGTAAACTCACCCTTAGATAGTGTGCTGATCAATGCTTTTCTTGTGACCATGTTGCATGAAAATAACTTCTTTTCATCATGATCGGTTGTTTCCAAGTCATTCTCAGTTTTCAAAGATTCCTTCTTCTTCACAATCATCCAGTAGTCTATGCCCATGCATAGAAGATGTGTTCACATCTTGTTTTTCCAACTATCAAAATTTTCAGGATCAAACTTAGGACTTTCCTTCCTATAGAATGCCATTTTCCAAGATCACCTCAAGCTATTAAGCTTTCTCTCTAAGGACCACAAGATCTGATACCAATTTTTGGGAATAACAATCCACAATACAACTGAGAGGGGGAGTGAATCAATTGTGTGACAGAATATTAAACTTTAAACTTTAAGCTCATCAATATCAGATCCAATGAACACAATGAATGCCAACATAATAATACAATATTTTGGTTACGGGGAAACCCTGTTAAAGGTAAAAACCCCGGTGGGAATTAGCATCCACTAATGATGTACTGAGAGTATAGTAATCCTTGTTAGAAGATATAGCTTTGTTAGGAGCTTATTGAAACATTACAGTACATAGTCCTTGTTAGAGGATAGACCCTATTAGGATTCAAGAACAATAGAGGGCTCACTACCCAAAGAAGGTTAAATCCACCTTCAGAACTCACTTGTTTGCAACAAGTGTATATGAAGAAATACACAATCTTTAAACTGTTTACCAGCAACTATCTTTGCTTGATCAGTTCCAATGAAGTCCATCAATAATACTCTGCTCTACATATAGCAGACATAATTTTGCAACCTTCACAACCTCCTTATGTCACATATATTCCATCCATATCTTTTCCAAAGAAAAGATCTTTCATTTATACCTTATTACAATTTACCAAGATTAGGTCGGCCCATAAGGCTTTCTTAATTACAAAAAATTACATAAACCCTTGCTAAGATACACACGGTATCTATAACAATTTTACAATGATTACATTACAAAAATTAGGGATCGACATCCTTGATTTATGCTTGCCAAAAAAAATACATGCTTCATTCCCTAAGTCAATTTTAGAATAAGCCATCACTAGAGCACACGTCATAGATGATGTCACCAATCACTCCATACCTTTCACTAACCAATGAGCATCCCTCAATACCTCTTCCATCATCCTTAAAGCTCACATACCTTGAATCCAATCCCTCTGAAAGATATATCAAAAACTCAGAGACTAACTCTGTCAATTCTCACTGTCACAGTCCAGTGACCAGTCTTTACCAAAATAGTTGTAGCTCTCTTAATATGCAAAAATTAATGATGCAATCTCAGATATAAGATCACAACATCCTCCTAAGCTCTCATCTAACTTCACAACATCTGAAACATCCGTACACCAGCCGTACATTGTGACTACCAGTCTGTTTCTTCATAGAAGCATATGTTGACATCAGTGACAAAACACAAATGACAACAGTATGAGTGCCCATTCAATAACATAGTGATTAAACATATTAAATGTCTCAATCACCACCCATACATTAGCAATATCCAACAAAGATCACTAGAAGTGATCAATCTTTGTAGCCTTAACTGGCAACTTTATTTACTGCAGTAGTGCAGCTTTGTGGGTTTCATCCCCACCGCAATTTTTGCCTTCTAACAAGGGTTTCTGCAATACCAAAATACAATTCTTATGTGTATGAAGTTTCATGTATGCATATTTGATTAGATTAGAAGTATTTATATTTCAGATATGTGATTGAAAGTATGGTGAATACAAATGCTATAATCAGTTAATGAATTTCATTTCTACAAGGATTCAATTGAAAAGTTTTTAGGGTTACTGATTCACCCCTCCCCTCTCAATAACTCACCTTTCCATAATACCAACAATTGGTATCAGAGCTAGTTCTCTTGTTGAGGAATTTTAATGACATAAGAGAAAAGATCTTAAGAATGGAAAGGTATAAGCTTGATAAGACTATTGAAAATCAAATATTGGATATGCAGATTCACATGGAACAATTTAAAGAAGCCAAAGGAAAATTGAGAGATTTACTTATCAAAAGGATAGAATTGGCATTTCGGTACAATGAGACTGATTATCAGGAAGATGAGATAGAACTATATGAAGGATCTGGAGCTGGAAGTATATCTGATGCATCTGAAGGAATTGTATCATATCTGTCTGAAAAGAATCAACACCTTACCAAACAAGTAAAAGCACTACAAATTGGACAAGAAACTCAAATGGTAAGAATGATTGATGTCATGAAGAATGCAAGAAAATCTGAATAAGAAAGAAATTTGGCTATTGAAGATAGAAGACAAATGACTGAAAAGATGGAAGAAAAAGAATCTGAAATACTAAGGCTTACCGAGCATCATTTTGAGATTTCCAATTAGATGGTTGTCATGAGTTAGGAAGTCAACCGAGTAAACAATGAACTTGCAAAGAAATTAGAAGATATTAGTCAATTAAGGGAAGAGAATGAAAGAATGAAGAATGAAGTAAAAATGCAACAACAACATAATGAGATGATAAAGAAAACTAAGGAAAGTACCAAAAGGATGGATGAATTCATAAATAGTCAAAGAAGACTTGACAACACTACTGGTTTAGGTTATATACCAAGTAGGAGGAGTCATCAAAACAAGATGAACCAAAGAATGCTATGCAAATCCAAGGCCAAGGAATATCTTATGCTATCATTGTGGAAAACCAGGTCACACATCAAATGTCTGCAAAAGCAAAGAAAAAGGTATTCCTAAATCTACTCCTAAATTTGATGGTTATTGTTATAATTGCAATAAGTATGGACATCAAGCACATGAGTTTAGATCAAAGCTGAATATGTCACCTAAGAAACACTACATGGAAAAGCATTTGCGTACTTGCAACATGCATGGACATATATCACATGAATGCAGGACAAAGATGAAACAAGTCTGGAAACTGAAAGGACAAAATAAGACATATCAAATGAGAAGGAAAGGTAATGCTTACACTTTGGATTACAACACTTAGGCTAGTTGTACGACATGTGGTAGATATAGTCATATTGTAACTAATTGTATGAGAATGCACTAGAGAGGAAGATCTCATAACTGGACAAATTTTGGAATGGTATGTTTGCACTATCACAAGGTCAGTCATTTAAGTAGAGATCAAGCACCAAAATTGAGTATTGATAAAAGTGAGAATAACATTGAAGGAATCATGAGGATAAGGAACCAAATGTGGAGAAGAGCAACAAATGATAATGTTGGAACAAGCACAACAGTCGGTGACACCTCATCCTTTGGATTAGGTGATCTCACCACCTCCACCTAAGAAAAATAAGTATGGAATTGAATTTCAATCAGTTATATCTTACAAAATTTCCTTGTATCTATTGTATAAAGATCATATCAGCATGTATTAAGATGTAGTAGGGTGTTGTATGTTATTAATTTGAAATGAGAAAAGTTGGTTAAGCCAGACCGAGTAAGAGATTTCCAGTCGGTAAAAGTGTTAGAGATAATTGAGTTGCACAGTTAACTGAGCATTGATAGTGTTCACCAAGGTGAAGTATCTATTGAGTTAATTGAGTGATTTTATCATTGATCGAGTAGTAGATGGAAAAGCATTTAATGCATTACACGTAAGCCGAACAAGGTTTTTGGTTATAAATACACGGGAAATGAACTCATTTGATCACATTGCATTCAAGAGTGAACCAAAGTGATTTGAGAAAGAGTTGAGTGAAGAGAATCCGAGTCATTCACAATGATTTGAGCACATCACAAGAAGTTTGAGACTGTATCAAGTAAGTTTGTAGCTAACCGAGCCTTCTACACATAGTTTTTGTGAAGCCCTAAATTTACAGTCATGATGACATCATCTTAATGATCTATTAAATCCAAGGAAGAAAAAGGGAATAAGGTAACATTAATCAAGAACTCAACTTGCACAGAGCCTAACTACAAACTTTATCTGAAAGTTGTTGCACAACCTGATGATAAAGGCATATTTTCTTCGATACCGCCTAGGGTTCTACTGGTGAAAGACATTAGGTCTTCTATTCATTATAAAATCAATGAGATTGGTGACTTCAAGCTCTAGGCCACTTATCAAGAGCTTTGTACTAATGAAAAAATAAAGGACGAGCACAAACAATTGGGGGTAAAAGGGTTAACTAATGCATTGCATTTTTTTGAAAAAGTTTAAAATAGAATGGATAAGAATTGTACTGAGTCATGTACATGAAGGGAAGATGTGATTGAATGAACCATTGAAGATTTCAAAAGATGTTATACATGTGGTTACCAGGTATCCCATGAATGATAAAGCAAAATCCCTAAGACACCCGCCAAAGACTAAGATCGAAAAGCTAACAGGAGCAGAATGGGATGGAAGAGGCATGAGGATAAACACCATCAGTGACCCTGAGATGAGATTTGGTGTGTATGTCATTGATTACAAAATATTTTAGTCGAGTAGACCGAACAATGTTGCATGTAGAGTAGTTGACATTGTGCATAAAATTGTAAAGAAGGGTTTGCAACTTGACCTAGCCAAGTTGATGTTGAGACAGTTGCAAGAAAACATGCAAACCATTAGATTTGCAAGATCAAATACTTGAAAATTTGGTTCACTATTGGTATGTACATTTTTCTATTTTTAAAAATATTTTCCCTCAGTTGGTAATGTTGAATGATATGTAAACCGGCGAGTTATAATGTAAATAAGTGAATTCATTAGTAACCTAGATAAGAATTTTGAGCCGGTTATGGAAGATTATTTTGGAAAATTCAAGGATATAATGGAGAAAAGAACTACGATTCCAACACAATTAGTTGAGAAATACAAGGATGCCATTTTCATTCTGGTGGACATTGACACCACCCTAATTAAAGCAATTGAACCAAGGACAACTTGGCTGCCTCCTCTGGAGTATGAAATTGATATAGACCGAGCTACAAAATAAATTAAGGCTTTACTTGCTGAGCCTAAGGATAAAGATGCCACATGGTTGAGAACTTATGAGGAAGCCAAGTCCAGAATAAAAATGGGATTGGTAGTAGAAAATATGGGAAGGAAAAAGGATAAAATGGTAAAATATTTGAAGAAACAATTCGGTGTTACTAATGAAGAGGCTGAGTAATCGGTTGAAGAGGGAACTGAGGAATAGGTACAAGTTAGTGAAGATGATGATGAAGAGGCCACCAAGTTTGATGAACATGAACAAGAAGAGCCACCTAAGGCTACCAAAGAAAAAGGAAAATGGGTTGATGCTTCAACCCGAACTAGGACAAGGTCAAAAATAGGCAATTCACTACTTCAGAAGAAAGGTGTTGCAAAGATAACAAGGCCAACCCCGACACATACTTATCAGAAGAGAAGAAGAACAAAGGCAACCATCGAGCTCCCTAAACCAAAGAGGAGAAGAAAACTAATTAGAGGAAAATATGATATGATTCTGAATAAGAAGATAATGATCAATTCTGAGTTGTAATAAATAAAGGACCTCAAACTATTGATGAAGTAGTAGAAAGTGTAAATAAGATAGGAAGACTCACTACTCCTAAGCTTAATAGGTACTCTACTATGATCACAAAAGATCAAGACAAGATGGAGGAAGCTATCATAGGTATGATGATTAATTTTAAACGAGTTCCAATTGAGTTTGCAGGCAGTATACCAAAGGAGTTATATGACAAAGTATCTGCTAGATGGACATATGCACTTCAAACCAAGAAGAGAATGAGAGAAAGGTCTCTAATTTTGGCAAAACCTGATTTCTCTATCCCTAAGATTGATACTACCTTGCAACAATATGCAAGTAAATTTTTTATGAAGGAAAGAGAATTTAACATTTTGCAAGGTAAAATACAAGAGGTAGATGAGGAAAGTAATAGAATCTAGACTAAATCTCTAAGTCCATTAGCATAAACCAAGGCAACTACACCTGCAATTGACACCGAACAACCTCTAACAAGCTCACAAGTATATATACCAATAGATGTTGAGGATGAACCAATTCACATCTCTAACACTAAGCAGCCCGAGGAGGAAACATATGCAAAGGATTTCATCACTGTTGGTGAGAATGTCATGGAAGGAATTTTAGAGATGCTGACAACATTAGGGGATGAAGAAATTTTGATTGAAGATATAATAGGAGGAGACCCCGATGACGAAGCAAAGGAAGATGAATTGATAACTGATGATACCGAGAACCTTGGAGAAGAAGAAGCAACCGAGGTAGAAAGAGAAATGGTACCCAATAATTTTCCTATTATGGTACAAGCTATAGACATAGCTATTGAGAAACACACTAAGGAAGCTCCACCCAAGCAAGCACAAGACACAACTAAAGACAAGGGTGAGGAGACTAGTAAAGAGACTGAGCATAGTGGTGAAGCTACACAAGGTGAAGTACACACTGAGACCACTGATGTAGTAGAAAATGTTCAAGGAACATAGACATAGACAATAGTAAACACTTTTACCACAGACACCAGGTCACAAGCCCCAACACCACAGATTGTTGAATCAACAACAAGGTAGGATAAGGAAGAAGAGAAAACCACCAAGCAACCCAAGCCTAATCTAGAGCATAAGTCTCAAGTTTCTATTGCACAATCTCCAACATCCAGTGTACAAGAAAAAAAGAAGAAAAGGAAACATGGAAATAAGGGTTTGGTCACACTTGATGAGATTATTAAAATTCTAGCATGTGACCTGAGGATACTTGATTCTGAAGCTCTAAGAAAATATGGAGAGTTATGCACCTAAAAAGCATCTCAAGAGAAGCTGAGGCAAGAGCACAAGAATACCAAGGTGCTAGAGGATGTCAAGGAGAACTTACCACAAGTTGCACCCGACATCAATGTAGATGAAACAACCCCCATCATTGACC
This sequence comes from Chamaecyparis obtusa, assembly GCA_027943335.1. NCBI lineage: Eukaryota > Viridiplantae > Streptophyta > Pinopsida > Cupressales > Cupressaceae > Chamaecyparis > Chamaecyparis obtusa. Next base: position 4,598,246 of record BSBK01006771.1, on the reverse strand, counting down.
AACTTGCACTACTCACCAAGACCATCAATGGACCAACTACTGATGCCAAACAGATGATAGAAGAAAGAGAAAAAAGAAGATTCAGTACAAATTGACTAAGAAAATCAGCCAAGCAGTGGCAATTAATAAGGTAAAGCTTGTTGGAAAAATGGTCAGCGCTCCCCTCAAGATTTGTGACATGGATTAACCACCTCCTATGTCTTCTATAATTCTAGTGTTTGTGTCAGACATTAACAGGTTGATCTTTTGGTGCAACAACAACCACTACTTGTAACAAGTGGTATCAGAGCTTGGTCACAGGTTCAAATCCCCTCAGGTAACGTTGAGAGGGAGATTGTTGGAAAAATGGTTAGCGCTCCCCTTGGGATTTGTGACATGGCTTAACCACCTCTTGTGTATTCTATAAGTCTAGTGGTTGTATTAGGCATTAACAGGTTGATCTTTTGGTGCAACAATAACTACTTGTAACAAAACTTTATTCGGTAATAACCGAGCTAGATAGTATTATTCAAAGGGTTATTACAATTTTGCAAAAGTTATGCGCTATAGACTCCTTCACTACTGAGTTTAGTGAAAAGATAAAGAAACTAGATGAAGATCTCAATTTAAGTGAAAATAGTCTTACAACTGAGCCCCATGCAATTCATGTGCATTATGCCAAAGTTACACACATTCAATAGTTGAGACTGTAATTAAGGAAGGAAGAGGACATAATAAGAGAATAGGTAACTAAGCTACAGGTTGAGTTACTACCACACTTAAAGGTGCTGCAAAAATATGTGAACAAGGTAAAGGAATTAGTTTCCACTCTCAAGATATCAGTTATAGAAAACATTTTTGACATACATGCACAAGTCATCTTAGAGCAGATTGCTCTCGAAAATCTCAAAGAGGAATGGGAAAACCTCTTGGACAATCTCAAGAAAACCCACACGAATATTTTTGATAAGTTGTAAGTACATTTTTGGCATTACTTTCAAAAAAGGGGGAAATATATGTATTATATTTTTTGTATGTACTTTTCACCGAGAGCATTTTTAAAGGGGGAGATCACACAATTCACACATTTTTGGTTTAAAAATTTTCAAATCCAAACTTTTGTAGTCGGCATACACATATATGTTTTTTATACTAATGCCAAAGGGGGAGAATGTTACTCCTAAGTGCATTAAGATTTTTAATTAGTATTCATCTATACAGTTGGTAAACAGAGAAGGATAGTTCAGTTAGCCATAATTATAGAGTAGTCACCAAGCATAGAGATTACCAAGTACACTAGTCATCGAGCACATAGGATTACCGAGCACTAGTATAATACAGAGGCAAAGACACAACTTTTACCTAGTAATCCATAGTTCACATAAAAGTTTGAAATGACACATAGTTCAAGATGAACAACTTTTTGCTGAGCTAGAGAATGATTTACCAAGATAGAGCTAAATATTTGATATATATCTAATCATTTAATGACTAATGATTCCTATGTAAATATGATCTAGGTTAATCATTTGAGTTGTTGATCATAGGTTTTCTAGATAGTGTCACAACTCTAATTAGGTCAAATCATTTTGATATAAGTATTGTAAAGATGTCATTTTGACAAGTATCAAACATGAAATTATCGCTGAGTAGTACTGAATGACACATTTCATCATAGGAAGGTGATTTCATTATTGTACTTGATGGATCTGATATCGGCAAAGTAAGTTGCTTTCAAACAGATCAAACTTCACTATTACTCTCTAGCAATTGTAGCAAACTTAAATCTCTTAATAGAGTAGACTTAACAGTCTTATGTAAAATCTCTTAACCAAGTGCACACTTGATGAGTGTTGCTAAAATCCTCTAACCAGGTAGAGCTAGTTGATCTTTTTGTTACTCCTAATGAGGGAAGATCACCATAAGTGATCAATCTTTGTAGCCTTAACTGTTAACTTTATTTAGTGCAGTAGTGAAGCTTTGTGGCTTCCATCCCCACCGTAGTTTTTACCTTTTAACAAGGGTTTCTATGATACCAAAATACAAGTGTTATGTGTATGAAGTTTCATGTATGCATATTTGATTAGATCAGAAGTATTTACATTTTAGTTATGTTATTGAAAGTATGGTGAATACAAATGCTACAGTCGGTTAATGAATTTCATTTCTACAAGGATTCAATTGAAAAAATTTTAGGGCTGCCGATTCACCCCTCTCCTCTCAGTAACTCACCTTTCCATAATACCAACACATAACTCATGGACTATGAAAAATCATACCTATATACACCTAAAAATGATCAAGTAAAAAATTGAAGTGAGCAATCAAAGTTAAATCAAGGATCTATCAAAATAAAAGCCAAAAGGATTAATTGAATCAAATAGGTCAATTGATTATGCAATCGATTTAAATCAAGTTAATTATATAGTTAAAATTACATCAAGCTCAACCCATTTAAGGGGTACACATAGCTAAAGAAAATCAATTTAATTAATTCACTAATTCCTATTTTCCTCACCAACCACATGAGGACAAAATTGAATCAACCAATGGGAATTAGGGATTTAGCTCACATGGATCAAAGAAAAATTGATTCTCCACCGCACATCTTGAGAATGAATCTTGACCATTCATTTTTTCTCTTTGTCCCAACCTTTGAGAGCAAAATATTTAAATTGTCTCATCATTTGAAACCATCAACTTGACCCAAACCTAGCCACGGCTAATCTTAGTCTACCCCTAAGCCTTGGGAAAATATATAAAAGAAGACCAAAAACCTAGAGAAAAGGATCCATTCATCAATTCACTTTCATGCATCCATATTATAGGTATTTTCATAGTGATTTCATAGTATAATTTTAGCATATATGTTAGCATAATTGAGCTAAGATAGGCATAGTTTCATCATAATAGCTTCAATTTCTCATTTTAGAGCTATCTCTAATGGATGCCAAGCTGAGAGCATTGCATTAGCTTCTTTAATTAGAGATCCATGAGATGTTTCTTGCTTTTGATTTCAATCCAATAGGTTTAAATGTTAAATTTGCTTGATTTGAGTTGAATTCTTATCAAACTAATTTCATGAAGGCACTCTTTATATACAAAATGGCACCCACCGTGGAGCTCAAGGCCTTTGCTAACCAAATTTGATCTTTATTTGCTAAAATTGTATGCATTTGTGTTGTAGTTTTCTATTTTGCAGGTGAAATAGCATGTATAAGCCAAGAAGTAACGTTGTACAAAGAAAAGTTTGTCTCCTTTACGAGGAGAAGTAGCATGTATACACAAAATATTGACATCTTTGCACCAAGTGTCAACACGTACAAGATACTTATGTCTTCTATCTCTAATTATTTCAGCGCTTATGCCCTAACCTTGTCATGCATTTAACCTATGTTTTAGCACTTATAATCTCTATGATATTTCTTATGATGCATAAAAAACAATAATTAAGCACTTTTAAAAGTTTCTATAGCGCTTAGAATTAATAAAATAGCGTGTTTAATCAACAAAGTAGCGCGTACACACCTTTTTGTAGCACGCAGCTCTGTCTGTTTTAAAAGTTTGAATTATGCAAGATTAATGACAATATTTCTCTATTTTGCAGATGACAGGTGTAGTGCCCACCCATAGTTTACTTTCAGTTTTATATTGCCAAACTCTTTTAAGCCACTTTTATGTGTACGTTGATATTTTAATTATTATGTGGTTTTGGATGTATGACATTACATGGTGATTTTGACGATTGAATAATTATGGATATTATATATACTTGTAGTTAGATGATATGGTTTACTTTGGTGATGATTATTTACATGTTTAAATGATGTTTATGGTTATGATTATACTTACCCCATACTTGCATGTGTATGGTTATCTTGTATGCTTTTACTTTCATGTTTGACGTGTTTGATATGGTCAAGGGATGAGATCATAGTTACCTATTTGTGGGATCCAAGCGATGTCCTAATCCTCACCATTGCTTGTTATATATAGGTACCACGTGTATATATATATATATATATATATGTATATATATATATATATATATATATATATATATATATATATATATATATATATATATACATATATATATATATATATATAGATATATATATATATACATATATATATATATATATACATATATATATATATATACATATACATATATATATATATATACATATATATATATATATATATACATATATATATATATATATATACATATATATATATATATATGTGTGTATGTATGTATGTATGTATGTATGTACACACACACACACATGTGTGTGTGTATATATATATATATATATATATATGTATGTATGTATGTATGTATGTATGTATGTATGTATATGTATATGTATATGTATATGTATATGTACACATGATGGTCTCTTATGTAGGTTTGCAAGTACCACACATCGACTTCCTTGAATTGTTAGGATGACTGTTCCCTATCGCAAGTCTCAATGGTAAAACAGGGGAGAATATTCAAATCCAAATCCCAACTTAAGCCATTCTATTGTCCTGAAATAGTGGATAAGATTTTAATATTTTACTCTTCCCGAATTCGTCCAAGTGACATGAGTTTATAGTCATTTCCTTAAGCATGGTTATGGTTCTTTAAGTTAGTTGATTTCTAGTTGGTTGATATGATTTCTATAATTAGATAATTTATTTAGATTAATTGTGCAATTTAAATGAATTAGATCTTGCTATTTTTTAACCATTTAAATGTGGGAGTATTTAGTTAATAAAAATTAATTAGATACATTTATTAAATTTAATGATTTATTTAAAAAGGCTTATTGTGTAAATAAATATATTTAATTAATGAAAATTAATTAAATACATTCACTTTAAATTTAATTATTAATAAAATTTAACTTTTCAAATAAAAGGTATTTATTAATTGAAAAATTACATAACATGTGGAAAATAAAATTAGACTAAATGTTATTATTTAATTTAATTGAAATACAATTTAGTTGCACAATCAAATTGAAATAAATAAATAAATAAAATTAGTCAATTTTGAGTTAAGTGGGTTAACATAGACAAAGTAGAAAATAGACTTGAGTTCAAAACTGAAATTGGAGGAATTAGGGAATTGATGGAAACAAGACTGTGAATGGAGTTGAGTTCCAAATTTTGCATGTGGAATTCAATTTCCTATATTGGGAAAGTTTGGCCATTATTATCAACACAAGTTTGGAGAATTTTGGGGTGAACAATTCAATTTTGGAGGAAATTTTTGTGAGAGCTTGGATTATCTTCATTTCTGGTCTTCGTCACATTATTCGTTTGGTGGTTTGAAGTAGGATTTAGAAACCCTTGTGATTATATTTCTGTTATTTCTACAAAGAGTGTCTTCTGTGTCTATTAGATCTGGATAATTTGGTTGTTTATGATTCTTTCCATATTAGAATTCTAGAAAAATAGTTGTAGAAAAATGGGTGTGTGTGCATGTAATTCTTGATTCAATTTTGTTTGAATTCAATTAGGGTTTAAAATTAATGAAAATATTAGAATTTAGAATATTGCTTGTGAAAATATTTGTGAAAGAAAACTTGTCTAGAAACCCTCAGTTCAAATTTTATAAAAAACCTTTTTCGGAAAAATTCAAATCTGGTATAGGGTCGGAAAGAAAGTTTCAATTAAAACCTTAGAAAACAATTTAGAAAATACCTATATTAATTTGTGCATTTGAGGCTTTCAATTTATCTATTTTTAAAAAAAAGAATATGTTTATACATGTTGAGCTTATTCGATAAAAAATTTAGCCTCTGTGTGTGTGTGTATTGTATATATATACACATATAATATATTTATTTACCCATCTCATTATTTTCAAATTAAAAAAAATGCATGCTTGATGTTTTAGGAACATACACTAGTACATTTGTGTTAGAATTTAATCTTTCCTTGGTTATTTATGTATTTAATAGGATAAACCAAGGTATCCTAATGTAATCTGCCCTCTAGTCCAAGTGGGAGGACATGTCATATTTGTAATTTCCTTTATTAAGGAAAATAGATATTTCTCCTTATGAGGAATCCTACACTTGTCTCACACACTAGTGAAATGTGGCACACTCAGATATAGGAGTTACAATGACTCCTCTCTCACATCTCTATTAAAAGAGATGGCTCTCCTTCTTTTTCTCATTCTCTCATGAGATTTCTTCCTCTTCTCAATTATTGTATGAGCATTGCTCTCTCTCTCTCTCTCTCTCTCTCTCTCTCTCTCTCTCTCTCTCTCAGGCATTTGTTGCCACTTTCATTAAATTCACAGGGGTTTTTTCTATGCTTTTCCCCTTCAAAATCTTGTCTCCTCCTTGCTTTTTTTTGGTGTATGCTCCTAGTTCTTGTGCTAATTCATGGTATTTTTCTTTACTCCTAGCTCTTGAGTTAAACAATTTCCTGCAATTCTCTATATTTTGTTATCTTTTTAACATGGTATCAGAGCAAGTTGGCTTAATCTCATTTTGAGTGTACAGGTGAAGGAGCTACCATAATTTGGAGCACTCCAAATTGGAGACTCTTGAGAGAGTTTTTTACTAATTTTTTTTGTCTAATCTATTTAAGTTAAAAAAATTAAAATTTTTTGGGGTTTGGCTAGTTTACCGCCAAACCTGGTTTATCTTTTTGGATACATTATTGGTTTATCTCTTGGATACTTTATTGATTTGTTCTGTGCAGGTTTGGAGACATTTCAATCTTGGCTCAGTTCTTCTTCTTGTTTTCAAATTTGAGCCTTAATCTGTTTACTGTTCTCTTTGAATATCTTTAATCTAACTCTATTTTTGCAACTTTAAAAGCTAAATCTCATACTACTTTCAATTCTTTAAATCTGTTTACATTAACCTACCTTTTTTTTTTATTAAATCCTTTCATGCACTAAAATACATTTTTTAATATAAGTTCAAACATTTTCATTACATATTAGCTATTATCGTTTTGTATGATATTTATATTTTTTTCTTTACCAGCTACTAAAGTTTTGTTGGATTGCTTTTTATAGTTACTCCCTTCATATTTGTTTTGAGTTTATAAGCTTTGGGATATATTTATTCTAAAACTGTCCTATTGCTGCAATCTACATAGACCCGTACTCTGTCATGAATATCTTTTGAAAAACATTATATTTTCAAAATCCCTCTGGTGAGAATGGGCATAACTAGATTCTCTAAAACATACTTCGAGATGAGCCCGATCCAACAGTTGAGTTGGGAGATATGACCCCAGCAATAGCACCCTTTTTTTCTGTGGTAAAACTCAAGACTGTCTTACAAAAATCTGAAACATTATTGTCCTCCTTCAAATGTTATTGGAACATTTTTGTCTCCTAACTCGTGGGTCTGTTGTTTCCATTCCCTTATCCAAGGGCAGTGTGGAGTTCTTCAATACTTAGCAGTTCAAATGAGCTCCATAGACCGGTTCAAACTATTTCAACCATTTGTTCTTTAGACATTTTTAGATTATCTTTCTTTGAATGCGCTGCTATATCCTTTGCATTCATAGCATCCTATGTAATCAAGCTCCATCGTAGTCAGCTCTTAAAACTTGGCTTTGCATGTGTTGTATCTTAGGTTTGCATTATTATTCTCCTTTGCATGCTCTCTTATTTCTCTATCTTTAGATATTCTTTCTTATTTGTGTAAGAAGTTCATTATTGTTTTCTGCAACTCTCTTATTTTAGATATAATCTGACTTTTCCTTTCTTGTAGGTTTATCTTATTATAGTCTTAGTTTGAATGTATTTTTATCTTTGACTCTTTAATTGTGGTCATACATTAATAAGCATTTTTACTTTATTGTAATTATAATTCTTTTTGTATTATCTTTATCTCAGCGTAACTCATTTGTTTAAATATTTATTCAATTCTCATTTCAATCCTATATATGTAAGTTTAACATTTTTTTTTGTTTTTATCTCTTTGAGTAAGCAAAACAAAATTAACTGTTAAACATTGTTCAATTTTCTATTTATTCAATATTTCCCTCTTTCATATTCTTTTTCCACTTCTATCTTCTTGTTTTTAAGCATTTAAGAAATTATTTTAAATATCTCTATCTGTTCATTTTCAATTGTAATCTTGTTTAATCATGACAACATTATTGCTGGTTCTTAAACTTACAAGTTCAAACTATACTATTTGGAGGCCGCACATGCTTCATTTCTAAAATCTCGTCACCTTTTGGATATTGTGCTTTACCAAATCTGAAACCGACATCCACTGCTCCTCAGGCTAACCAGGATTCCTAGTAGTTCAATGATGAGGAAGCATTTGGTCTAATTGGATTCTCTTTAATCCCAGATTTATATTACCTTATCGTTGATTATACTGAGGCTCATCAAGCTTGGCATATCTTGGAGAACACATTTCAAACTCACCAAAACTCTACACCAAACTGTGATATTTTGTATCCTTTTAATGACTTTCCTATTTGGGATGACCCTTGTGATGATGCTTGTTTTGGGGATGATCCCCTCGCTTCCTATTTTCCTCATAACGATAACATGTCGTAGATTGATGATATTTCTTATACCTATTTTACTTTGGATGATATTTTAGAACACAAAGATGAAATTGTTAATACATTTATCATTGTCACTTTGCCATTATGCATTACAGGAGATTATGTTCCTATTTGATCCAAAGTAGACTATGAATTTCGTGACACTCAAATGGTGATTATGGAGGACCAACCTCCTTCTCTAAATTCTAATCTTATTGATGATATTATTGATGGTGATTGTCCCATTTCTCTTTATTATGTATCTAGTGTTGATTCCATTTGGTTTACAAAATCTCTTTATGAAATGAATAGTGTATTTAATGATTCTCAATCTATTTTTACTTTATCAAATTTTAATGACTCATATCAAAAGGGAGATCCCAATTATGGGAGATCCACTTGTGGTTATTCTCTATTTTTAGGTGATATTCCTCGGAGAAGAAACTGTGTACTTGAACATTTGGGCCTATCTCAATGAGCACCTAAACCTATGCATTACAACACTCAAAGGACTCCTATTTCAAGATCGAAGCATTTATCATTACACCATCACATAATATCAGCTCAAAGTGAAGAAAATCAAGTTCTCCTCCTCTACTACAAGAAGAGTAATCCAGTTGCAGATTTTTGTAATTACCCCAAGTAAAGATTAAAGGGGGGTGTTAGAATTTAATCTTTCCTTGGTTATCTATGTATTTAATAGGATAAACCAAGGTATCCTAATGTAATCTATCCTCTAGTCCAAGTGGGAGGACATGTCATATTTGTAATTTCCTTTATTAAGGAAAATAGATATTCCTCCTTATGAGGAATCCTACACTTGTCTCACACACTAGTGAAATGTGGCACACTCAGATATGGGAGTTACAATGTAACTCCTCTCTCACATCTTTATTAAAAGAGATGGCTCTCCTTCTTTTTCTCATTCTCTCATGAGATTTCTTCCTCTTCTCAATTATTGTATGAGCATTGCTCTCTCTCTCTCTCTCTCTCATTCTTAGGCATTTGTTGCCACTTTCATTAAATTCATAGGGGTTTTTTTATACTTTTCCCCTTCAAAATCTTGTCTCATTTTTCTTTGGTGTATGCTCCTAGTTCTTGTGCTAATTCATGGTATTTTTCCTTACTCCTAACTCTTGAGTTAAATAATTTCCTACAATTCTCTATATTTTGTTATCTTTTTAACAATTTGAGCCCTATTTTTGATGACCTACCATCATAATTATGACTGTTTACCGTCGATAAAGTGACACCACCCACCGTCGCAGTTCTATAGTTAAAAAAATGATGGTTCTGATTTGCGTTGTAATTATGATGATAATGGATGTCGCAAAAAGGGAATACCAAGAAGGCCAATCTAGCATCAGACCTATTTGTGGCCGTCCCAATTACAATGCCTATCCGTCGCAAACAATACAAATGACGATGACCCGTCAGAATCTTCTGATAGGTCACCATCATTCGTAGTTTGTTTGCCGATGGAGATGTTAATGTGATGGATAGAAATTAGAATTTTATGATGGATATCTATCATTTGTAGTTTTAAGTGATAATGATGATGTACATGTGATGGATACCCATCAAAATTTTACGACATATATCCATCATTTAGAGTTTTTTACCGACAATGATGTTGTACATGTGACGGCTGGATGTTGGATTGTTTCGATAGATAACCGTCATTGTTTTATGGTCATCGCAATTGTGATGAAAATCATTTTTTTTAAATATAAATATATATATATATATATATATATATATATATATATATATATATATATATATATATATATATATATATATATATATATATATATATATATATATATATATATATATATATATATATATATATATTTGTCGATCGAGTTGGTATCGATTCTTAACGGTGTTCTCACAGATCTGGTTCTTGCTCATGATTTGGTTATGGATCATTTCAAGATGACTTTGTAGTAGATTTAGTAGTAGCTCATGGATTATTGAGTCGAGTCTAGAGACTTGGATTTGGAATGGATCCTATTGAATCAAGATTTCTGACAGCGACTGCTCTAACACAAGAAGCTAGTGCGGTGATCAGAGATGCATTCTTCTTGATGTGTTCATGGGATATATGTGGACCTAATTACAATCAGATATGATTCGAGTGACTTCTTGACTTCTTTTGTCCAAATTGGATGTGCTTTGTTCCTATGGAGTGTCACAGTGACTTGACTTGGAGTTTGAGTAGACTGTGCATTGATCGGCTTGAAGATAGAATCGAGCTACTCTTTGCATTGTTGTTGAGATCGGGTTGTGATGGATTGCTGGGATCGTCTACAGTTTTTTCCATAGTTTTGAATGAGTTAGATGTGATGTTGAGAGAGCGACATGTAGAACTTGTACATTGGAGATTCATATATCACTATGGTGTCTGTGATGACTTGGGAGAAGTCTTCTTCTTGGTGAATCAAGCTGAGAGACTTAGATTACAAAAAGTGGGTCATTTGATGTGACTTATGAGACATTGGATGCCTCTTCATAGCAGGTTCGTAGTGCAGTCTGTGGTGTTTCTTTGCGACTGGGTTCTTGGCAGAGATCTGTTGATTTGGTAGCCATTGAGATGGATCGATATATATTTGTCATATATGGATTGAGATCTTAAATTATTGATCTTCTCTTTATTTTGAGAATAGTTTAACATTCTCTACTTAACAGGGCCAACCATGTGAAGGTGGAAGCTCATCTGACCCCTCCTAGGAGCCTCTTATGACCCTTTATGACATTTTAAGACCTCTAAGATGTATTCTTAGGAATTGTAAAGGGTCATAAAGGGTCCTAAGGGGTCCTAGGACACAACAACTGAGAAACATAAATGTAGGCATCATGATCACAATTTTTTGGAAATACAACATAATTGAGTGGTATACCCAAATGATGCAACGCAACCACTACTCCTCCAGTTCCAAGTCTATACACTGCAGTAAACAAAACCCATAGATAAAAAATAAATTTAGAGAGTGTAGGAGGAGAGTGATAACAACCAAAATAATATAGGGACCCTGTATTACTTTGGTCATTATAGCCCTCCTCCGCTCTCTAAATTTATTCTTTATCTATGGGTTTGTTTACTGCAGTGTATAAACTTGGAACTAGAGGAGTGATATATAGTTGTGTTGCATCATCTGGGTATACCATTCAATTATGTTGTGTCTCCAAAAAATTGTGACCATGATGCCTACATTTATGTTTCTCATTTGTCATGTTTATGTGCATGTTCTTTATGTGTATCTACTAGAAATTCTATAAAAAAAATCAGTATCTACAATAGCCCTCTGTTAACCACATTTACACATATGGTCCCAACAAAGTAGTGCACAAACTACACAAAGAAGGCATCACAAAAATATGATTTCTACTTTCGCCATTGAAGCAATCTTGGCGACACTAGCTACCTCTCGAGCCTTGCACAAGTTGCACTCATCTCCTACATCAGGTATAGATGTAGATGGGGTAGATGTAAATGTGGTTTGATCGACCCACCAAAAGTATTGACATCCACTATTTCCATGCAATACCAAATGTACATCAGTTCTTCATTAAATGATTAATTATTTGTCACATTATTTTTAAACATAAAATATAATTACGTATCGAGACCTTTTTCCTATTTGAGCAAACCCAAAATTGACGCCCAGGATTACTTGTTGTGTGTGATGTCTTCAAAATGGATGATCCAACACCACATTGACACATAGGCACATTGACCGAAGTCATCGATGCTATTTCAACAAATATTGCATTGTCATTATTTTGTTCATTCATACTAATTATAATTACAATAAAAAGAAACATACTAATGTAGACTTGCACATTTTTTTGGCTAAGTCAAAGTCTTTGGTTTGAATCACTAGACACTAAAAAAAAATGACAAACCAAAGACAACCATGCAATAAAAAGCAATTACTAAGAAATTTAGAATTAGCTCACTCCATTGCAGGGAACAAAGAGAATCCCCTATGATTTAACATCATTGATGTGCAAGAAAATGTAGGACATATAAAACAAGGTGAATAAGAGTAGTACATATAAAATAATCATTAGAACATGCCAAACATCTGACATAATTGTACATTTCATTCATGTCATTGATATTCTTCTTCATCCATCTCATCATCAAGATCATTGTCATCGACGACATCATCACCACCACTATCGTCATCATCATCATTTTCATCACCATCAGCATCATCAACATCATCATCATCATCCTCATCAGTAGTAGCATCATTGTCATCAATAGCAGCATCATCGTCGTCTTCTTTTTCATATTCTTCTTCGACTAGCTCTTGATCGTGATCATCATTTACATCATCTTCCACTTCTTCATCTTCCTCGACATCTTCTTCCATCGCATTATACTTTATCAGTCTTCCTCTTGGATCATGTCTAACAACAAATGACCAACCTGATTTATGTGGACCCTCTGAGTAAAATACCTACTCACACTAGATTGGAAGAACATAGGGCTTTTCTCCAACTGGCTCAAACAACCTTGTATTAATCATTGGAAATCCATTGTCATGTTCAATAATAGTTCTATCAGGATCATTTTTATTGAGTCATAGTCTATACCATTTCACAATGAAGAGAACTAATTTTAAGGAATTAAAGTCACAGTAGAGTATATCAACCAAAATACCATAGTATCGATTTGCAACTCTCGAGGATGTAAGTCATTTCTAAATGAAATATTAGTCACCTGGAACACTGCACTTATCCTAGAATCACAAGTTCTCTTCGTATCATCCAAATTTTTGATGTAAAATTTATAACCATTGCAAAACATCGCCTTGTGGTATTTCACTTGCAATAATGTCAAACATGTATAAATTATTGCATAACGAGTTGAAAAATATACGGTTGATTAATTAACAAATTTATAAGTACCTGGTGATCTCTTAAACCATATGCTAAATCTATTTCCTTTTGTGTAACATTGGGATCTCCATTATGATGAGCTTGTATAACCAATGAAGACACGGATTCTCATGTTAATGTATGACCATCATGCTAACATTGTTCAATCCATACTATCATCCAATCTTGATTGTTTGCAATAAACAAATGTATTGCATCCCACTCTTTAGTAGCTGTACAAATGTAAATAGATGACTTACAACAAATTTATTTTGAAGATTAAGAATTAATTAACAACAATAACATCTCATAATTTATTACCTTTCAGTTTCTTAAATCTACCATTTCCCACCAAGTACTCCCCTTCAAATTTTTTAATTGAGTCGAGATCCCAAATGCAATCTATATGGGTCTTTGCTACAAGATTAGGAAGATATTGAGTAATGTACACCATCATCTAGTATACCATATATCCCTCAACCATAGAACCCTCGGGATGTGCTCTTTTTCGTACCAGACCCTTCAAAAATTTCAAGTGTCTCTCAACCATCCACGTTAACCTAACATGTACAGGTCCACACAATTCAATCTCCTCAACTTGGTGTATGAGGTAGTGTTCTTGTGCATTGAAAAAAGATGAAGGTAAACACTTTTGTATTTCACACATTAATTGACAAATTCTTTTCTTCCAACATTTGATATCTTCTTTATGGATTTTTTTAGATGACAACCACCTACAAGGGATTCAAGACATAAATATATAAATACGAGACTTTACAATATATTACTTGTTTGATATATTAAACAAATATCACTGCTTACCTCATGTATTTTTCAAGATCATATATCACTTGTTTGATATTATTGTCGAAGTTCTCTGGGAGAGATAGGGGTAGCAAATACTACAACAATTATCAACTGATCATTTCATATAATGAAAATTGAATGCAATTACACAAATATATTGTAAATACAAAAGACTATGACTTACCTTAATGAAGATATGCCAATCATGTGTTTTCATCCCTGACCCAAAATCATTTTTCTTTGATATGAGATTGCTTATATCTGCAGCAAATCCTGTAGGAAATCAAATTTTTTGGATCACTTCTTTTAGGGTATGTGCAAGAAGATGAGGGGCCAAAAAGTGGTGATGTGAAAAATATTCACTTTTCACTTGTCCAAAAGTGCATGAAAGCACTTGTTGACTTTTTAGTAGGCCTGGGTGTCAGTACACCTAGGCAAGCCTGCCACCAAAGCACATTCCTAATCGGGTACTCGAAAATATCGGGTACTCGATAACTGTGGCATATATCCCGCACCCGCGAGCCCTATTCTTCATTTCCTAGCATGATTTTATCATTTTCTAGCCGCGGTTTTCTGATATCCGATATATTTTTGGATACCTGATATTCAAAATGTCAAATTCGACTTCAAGCATATTTGGTAAGTAGTTAATTGTATATTTTTATTAATTTATTTCATTTTCATTGTAAATGCAGTGTTTTTTTTTAAAATAGGGTTTTGTATTTATATTTGTAATAATATTTGAAACTTAGATTTGTTTTTTATTTAATCAGGCATGGCTGACAACAATGAAGAAAATAACCCTCCAAATAACAATCCCGAAAACAATCCCCCATATCTAAACCCTAAATCTTTACAAGATTTGATAGAAGAAAATTTGAACACAATACGAGGTTTCCAAAAGATGTATCAAAATATACCTACATTAGCTCCCATGCTTACCACACTAAATACAATTGTTGGAAATATTGACACACTCACACAGCAACATAATGCTGCTCTTCATTGGCGTGATGATATGCACGACCAATTTGATGATGGGCTTGACCATGATGGGATTGCAGCCCTTAATATAACTAAGGAAGATATAGCTGCCCTTTTTGTCGATCCTAAAACCGGAATACCAGTTGACCCCAAAAAGCCCAAATTATCAATAAAATGGTGCACAAATGAAGCAATGCGCACAAACTTTTGGGATCGCTGGTGGATGGTTTTTGATAAACCACCACATAGCAATTTGGAGGTCCCATTTTATTTCCTTTAAAAATTGTATGCTAATTTTGTGCTTGGTCAACATGTTGATTATTGGAGTATGAGGCCCAACATGGGCGTAGGCAAAGGAGCTCCTCAGACTAGGCCATCTTCCCAGCACCAAAAGGCCACTACCTTTGTCCCCCCCACTAATGTTGCACCCCCTCCTTTAGTGCAACATCCTAATATCATTAGAGAGGCTGCTAAACAGACTATTAGGGCAATTCATTTACTAAGTGATTAGTTGATCACACAGACTAGGTCAGTGTTGCCTCCTATGGATGCTTCTGGCACATCAACATCTCATTGGATTTCACATGTATGCGAGCCCCATACGTGCATTATGTGTAGGCATATGTGCCTCGGACCGCTTACTGATTCTAATATATATCAGTTTCATGATATTGATGAGGGAGATACAGGAGAGGCTACTGCAAAGGCTGCAACACCTCATGGAGCATCTACATCTCATGAGAGTGCTCAGGAGGTGCACGTAGAGCCATTGACTCCTGTTGATACGGTAAGAGTAAACATTATAAATAAATTTGTCACATGACTTATTTAATTTAAAAATAATTTATTTATTTAGATTAGTTTTAATGATTGCATGCACTTATGTATATATATTTTTTGCATTTATGTTCAGTCGATGACATAGAAGGAGGTGAGACAGGTGGATGAGTCCACACTTTTGGCCATTTCATTTGGCCTTGATGACTATACGGTATATTATAAATTATGAACCCATTAGTTTTTTTTTATATCATTTGGTGTACATGCTTAAATCTCTATCAATTAGAGCAATAAAATTCATACATTTACTAATATATATTGTCATCTTATTGTGTTCTTGCAGGCTACAACCAACATCAGTGGGGGGTGTGAGGGGGTTCCTTCATTAGGTGTCAACAAAGGAAAGGTAGTTAATTGTTTAAGATTAATTATGCATGCATATGTATGCCACTTGTGTGTAGTAATAAATATTTTACTTGCACTTTATTGTATAGGGTGTGGCTATTGATGATGTCTTGACACCGGTTCAGCAGCGTAGGGTTACAGGCGTCTCAATTTGGAGTGATAGCCTGATTGTACGTAGACTTTTACATATTGTTATTTGTATTTTGTAACTAGGGTTGCTATGATGAAGTACATTGATATATAATTGACAATCTTTTTACTCTCATAGGTTACTCCGACTGTGAGGGAGGTCCCACGAGAATCTTTTGTTTCTTTGTTGACCTAGCCCACTATTCCAGAGGAGGGATCACCAGATGTAAGTTTTAATTTTAGTTCAATCAATTTGTAATTTTATTATGCTATCATCCTATTTTGTAGATTTATTACTCTATGTTGCACCAGTCTACTAATCTCATTATTGCAAATATATATTTATAGGTCAGAGTTGGTATTGTTGGCATGGTCCCTTCGCTACCCAAGACTTATGTTACGACACCTGATCGTGGTAGGCGATCGAGAGACTAGGTACAAATTTATTTGTATTCAGTTATAATTTTAATTAAATTAGTGTTTGAAAATTATGAATTATATATATGTGTGTGTGTGTGTGTGTGTGTGTGTGTGTGTACAAATCATATAAAGTAAGCAATCTAACTTTGGTTTGAACTCATTTTTTATGCAGGATCAATCAGAGCCCAACACTTCTTCAAAGAGGCTACATTTTGATGATCCCCCTACAACATAGGATGCAGTTTTAGTTTTGTGGTCATTTAGAGATGACACTTGGCACATTTTGAGATGGCATATATGCCACATTATACACCTTAAAACATTGATTTTGTAGACATTTTGAAATGGCATGTGCCATATTTGTATATGGACATACTTTTGATACATTTGATACATATATAGAACATATTCATTTATATGTTATATTTGCGTCATCTTTTGTAGATACATATTTATTATTCATGTTTGTGGAATTGAATGGTGAAGTTATATCTCGACTATGATTATCATTATGATTTAAATTATATCTTGTTGAAGTTACATTTGTTTTTCTTTACTCTAGAATACCCTGTTCATGGAGCTTATTATGTTTGAGGTTTAACTTCTTGTTGGTGAATAGATTTATCTTTGAAAGAAATGCTTACAAAATGACCTTTAAAGCCCAAACAAAAAGACTCAACCAACACCAATAGTTGGGTCACTTCGCTATTGAGAAGCGTAAGTGCCCTTTGAATTATTCGAGTACAACTCCCAGTGTAAGATTTACAATGAATCAACTAAACTATAAATGATAATGCTTTTAACCTGAAAGCAATAAAGGCTTACAAACATCTATTCATAAACACGAGATAGACGTGAAGGGACTAATTTACTGAATAGTGCCATCTGGATCTTATTGCAACACAAGTGTTAATGTGTCTGTGTTTTGATTGGACGCTTGGTGCTATAACTAGAGCGTGTCATTTCTGGCTCTCCACAAACATACCGCTTCATGCAAGTGACACCAATAAATATTTTTTCAAAGCCATCATACATATGTATTTTGGGATTCAATTGCAAGCACGTCCTCCTCAATTTTCCCACCCTATGAACCTGAAGCCAACATCTCTGTATCATGATTGATGTCAACACAAAGAACTGCATTATCATGCATCATGAAGGCATCATCAACTTGGTATTGAAAATCACTCTTGAGTTTCTCACTGATATAGTCCAAGTCCTCTATGAATCCAACAACTGAAAAGATCACTTCCCAATCGTGCTTAGTGCACCTTGGGGTCACTTGGGTCGAGTGTGGTCGCGAGTGTTTCCATGACTCTGTGGGTAGAATGGGGTTGTCACTGGCATTTACTTAGCCAACCAGAGCCGATGGAGTAGATGGTTTGATGCCAGGTCAGACGGTTTGAAAGATACGATGCTGAGCCACTTTCAACTGACCCTCACTACAAGTTTTGGCATCGACTGAGATCGCCTTGCCAAATGCAAACGAAGTCTAATCGCCCAAAATTGAGAGAGGTTATTGTAGACCTCAAAAACATGATCTTGTAGCACCTAACAGTTTGTTAATAGATCTCATGAGGTCTAAGATACGAGCCCCAGAAGATCGCTGCCCAATCGTGCTTAGTGCACCTTGGGGTCACTTCGGTCGAGCGTGGTCGCGAGTGTTTTCGTGACTCTGTGGGTAGAATGGGGTTGTCACTGGCATTTACCCAGCCAACTAGAGCCAATGGAGTAGACGGTTCGATGCCAGGTCAGATGGTTTGAAAGATACGCTGCTAAGCCACTTTCAACTGACCCTCACTACAAGTTTTGGCATCGACTAAGATCACCTTGCCAAATGCAAACGAAGTCGAATCGCCCAAAATTGAGAGAGGTTATTGTAGAATTTGAAAAAATGATCCTGTAGCACCTAACAATTTGTTGATAACTCTCACGAGGTCTGAGATACGAGCCCCAGAAGATCACTACCCAATCATGCTTAGTGCACCTTAGGGTCACTTGGGTCGAGCGTGGTCGCGAGCATTTTCGTGACTCTGTGGGTAGAATGGGGTTGTCACTGGAGTTTACCTAGCCAACTGGAGCCAATGGAGTAGACGGTTTGATGCCAGGTTAGATGGTTTGAAAAATACGCTGCTGAGCCACTTTCAATTGACCCTCACTACAAGTTTTGGCATCGACTGAGATCGCCTTGCCAAATGCAAACGAAGTCGAATCACCAAAAATTGAGAGAGGTTATTGTAGACCTCGAAAACATGATCCTGTAGCACTTGATAGTTTTTTGATAGCTCTAATGAGGTCTGAGATACGAGCCCTAGAAGATCGCTGCCCAATCATGCTTAGTGCACCTTGGGGTCACTTGGGTCGAGCGTAGTCGCGAGTGTTTCCGTGACTCTGTGGGTAGAATGGGGTTTTCACTAGCATTTACCTGGCCAACCAAAGCTGATGGAGCAGATGGTTTGATGCCAGGTTAGACGATTTCAAAGATACGCTACTGAGCCACTTTCAACTGACCCTCACTGCAAGTTTTGGCATCGACTGAGATCGCCTTGCCAAATACAAATGAAGTCGAATTGCCCAAAATCGAGAGAGGTTATTGTAGATCTTGAAAACATGATCCCGTAGCACCTAATAGTTTGTCAATACCTCTCATGAGGTTTGAGATATGAGCCACTTTCAACTAACTATTAGTGGTATGTTTGAAATTTGAACTGTGAGATTAATCATGATTAAGCTTGTTAAATTTGATAAAAAATAATATCCTTAAAGCATTACAAAAAACAATCAAACATGTAAGAATTCAAACCATGAAAATGACATAAGTATATGACATGTAAGATCTCTTCTTGGCACTATTGGCCACCCATACATGATTTTGGTCATAAGTCCTTATGAAGAGTTTTAGGACATTTAACTTTTAAATCAAATTGATTGTTACAAATTGCCATTATAGGCTTCAAAAGATCTCAATTGACCATTAAGGATCCTTTTGTCCTTCTATCTCTAATTGGATCCATGGTGACCATAGGCGTCTTCATAGGTTCTCTTGCACAAGTTACATTCCACATACAAAACCAAGTTTATTGACTCAAAATACAATCTAAGAAAGGTCAAATTAATGTATTGAAATTAAGCTTAACAAACTTAGAAAATAATGCACTAAGTTAACTTATTACCTAGTCAAGTGTTCCTGAAGGGTCATCTCTTTGCTCCAGGGTCTCCAATAGTGCTTCATGATTAGCAGTAGTAATAGTCCAAAGTTCTTTTGTCTTTGGTCTTCCTTGATGCTTTGACAACTTGACATTTGTTGCTATAACAAGGTGTGAATACATAAGAATAGTTTTGTTCTTCTCATAGTCTTCAAATGCAAGAACTCCATTCTTTCTAATCATGTATGTTCGCAACCATGTTCCCGCAACAACAACTGAACCAGTAGGATATGTGAACCCGTCACCATCTGTCATCGGTTGTACAAGCTTTTGTTTACCTTGTACACAACGTGCTAACCAATAATCTGACCTCTCATCATTCCCCTGTGGTCCAACCAATGCAAAAACATCTCCTGGCTTCAAAAGATCTGAAAGATGGTCATAGTCAACTGAAGTGTCCATGTCATCATTTATTATAGATAGTGTCAAAGATAAAGGAGTCAGATACTGTGGAACCCATGTATCCACCCACTCACTTGACTTGCAATGATCCCAATCATACTGAAAACACATGGGGCAAAAACAAGCCAACTCTTGTGTCCAAATGGTCCATGTACTACTATTGGAGCTTCGGAATGAATGCATTTTTGAAGAGTCTTTCACTGTTTGACAATCCAATCTATCTCCTATAGTTTTATCCTCAACCAACTAAAAGAATCTACGCACTATAGAATCAAGAGTCCCCCCCTGTAACAATGCTAAAGTACACCAATCAATAGTAGAATGAGCATCAAGAAGTACAGCACCTGAAATCCTCAATTGCTCCTTAACTAGAGCTCTCTTGACACATGAACCTGCCCTGTCATGCTCCCCTTTCCCATGCCCTGACTCAAAAAAACTCCAAATATGAGGTACACCTCTCTCCACATGCATTCTACACAACCAATAAAACATTCTGGCATTCTTAAATCGACCAGTGCAATTATCCGACCAAATGAGATGCCTATCCATAGCAATACCATTTTCCTGCAAGAAGTCAAAATAGTTCTGGAAACAATATTGAACAAACTCATGAGAGTGAGACCTGTCGTCGCTCATATAAAAATGGTACTCTCTGATTATCTTTCACTCATCTTTTGTGCTATCAGGGGAATGTCTATATGTGATGTGTACAAAAATAGCAACCTGAATCGAATTGTAATATTAAGCTTGAGTCTCATTTTGGGGCTGCAATGTATAGTTCTCCGCAAAGTCTACAATGGATATAATAGTTCCAATGGGGAAAGTGTCCTTACATGTCCTGAATTGTTGATCCAACCATTGAGACCTGTGACTATGCCTTGCATACTTGTAAAAAAGATTTTTCTTGAAATTTGAGATAAAATCAGCAACATTGTATTCTTTTGCAACTAACTCACATCTAGAGCCTTCACCTCCACTCTTCAATGTATATTTCACTGTTTCATATACCTTTTTTTGGACAAGTGTCTTTCCAAAATTGTGTTCCAAACCCTCATGAAAACATGTTCTAAACTTGGACAAGCCACCACATTCTGAGCACTTGGCATTTAAGCAATTTTTTTTATAAAATAAACAACCATCATCTCTATGACATAAAAATTGATCTAGCAAGTCTCTTGATGATTTGGGAAGACCACTTGCACCACAATCCTCTAGCATTTCATTAGTATGCAATTTAGAACGAATGGACCATAATAATTCATGATGCATTGAAAACTCAACATGATATTTGCAACAACATGTATTTCGAATCTTAAGGGGTACACAATAAAATGGCTTCACGGATTCAAAAGACCTTTGTGATATTTTCAATGTTGGATGTGTCTCACAAAATTTTTTATATAACATTGTTTGACTTACCTCCACATAATGTTTAGGATGTGGAGTGTGGTCTCGATTGCCAACTCTCAACTTCAAGACATCCTTCACATTTGGTGACACTCTTGAGTTAGCATCCCAAAATTGTTGAATTTCATCCTTGACAACATCTGTTAGCTTCTTATCGAAACGTGGAAGTCTCCCACCATAAGCCCATGTATCAATTTGAAGCGGATCATCAAGTCTTTCTCTTCTTGTAAGTGCTCTACCCAAAGTTTTACGGTCTATATTGAAGTCAACACAAGTTTGTCTCATCAAACAAGCCTTTCTCAACTGATGACTTACTAAGGAGGTTGTAATAACCCTCCGAGAAACTCTCTTGTCTTTTTCTCTGCTAGTCTTCCCAATGTTATTGAGAGCATTGAAAATATTTTTCACAACAATGGCATTTGTCTCCATTTTTTTGTTCACATGAATCTTCAATTTCACAAGCACAGGTCTCATCTTTTACATATATTTATGTATATAATATATATAAAAAAGAGGCATATGATATATATAATGTATATTATATATGTACTAATGTGGTTGGCTAAATCTTTGTATTAAATATGCCTTTTACAGGTGTCGTAAACCCTAGCTATGCAAAAATGGATGCTTTGAAGAATAGTTCACTGGAGGCAGAGAGAGACTCCCTAGGGGTCCTAACGCATGATAAGGGGTCATGGGGAATCCCTAGGGGTCACGATGTGTCAAAAGGGGTCACGATGATTCCCTAGGGGTCCTAGTACGCTTTATCACATGTTAGGACACCTAGGGAGTCCCCATGACCCCTTTTGACACATTGGAATGCTCAAGTGTGTCATAAGGGGTCCTTTTGACTCCCTAGGGTTCCTAACGTGTGATAAAGCGTAATAGGACCCCTAGGGAGTCATCGTGACCCCTTAAGACACACTTGAGCATTCTAATGTGTCAAGAGGGGTTCACAATGACTCCCTAGGGGTCCTAGTATGCCTTATCACACGTTAGGACCTCTAGGGAGTCCCTGTGACCCCTTTTGACACACTGAAATGCTCAAGTGTGTCTTAAAGGGTCCTACGACCCCTTATGACACACTAGAGCATTCTAATGTGTCAAAAGAGGTCACGATGATTCCCTAAGGGTCATAGTATGCTTTATCATGTGTTAGGACCCCTTAAGGCACACTTGAGCATTCCAATGTGTCAAAAAGGGTCATGGGGACTCCCTAGGTGTCCTAACGCATGATAAAGCATACTAGGACCCCTAAGGAGTCCCCGTGACCCCTTTTCACACATTGGAATACTCAGGTGTGTCTTAAGGGGTCCTACGACCCCTTAAGGCACACTTGAGCATTCCAATGTGTCAAAAGGGGTCACAGGGACTCCCTAGCTGTCCTAGGACCCCTAGGGAATCATTGTGACCCCTTTTGACACATTGGAATGCTCTAGTGTGTCATAAGGGGTCCTACGACCCCTTAAAACACACTAGAGCATTCCAATGTGTCAAAAAGGGTCACGGGAACTCCCTAGGTGTCCTAACATGTGATAAAGCGTACTAGGACCCCTAGGGAATCATTGTGACCCCTTTTGACACATTGGAATGCTCTAGTGTGTCATAAGGGGTCGTAGGACCCCTTAAGACACACTTGAGCATTCCAATGTGTCAAAAGGGGTCACGATGACTCCCTAGGGGTCCTAGTACACCTTATCATGCGTTAGGAATCCTAGGGAGTCAAAAGGACCCCTTAAGACACACTTGAGCATTTCAATGTGTCGAAAGGGGTCAAGGGGACCCCCTAGGGGTCCTAGTGCGTGTTAGGACCCCTAGGGAGTCCCCCTGACCCCTTTTGACCCCTAGGGAGTCCTAATGCATTCCAAAGGGTCACGGTTCCATAGAAGTTTCATTTCAAACCCTAATGACCCCTTAACATGCCTACTAATCCCATTTCGACATGTGGTCTCCCGAGAGCTCCCCATGGACCCCTTTTGCGTTCTACTAGAAAAAAAGTCATCCAAATTTGGTACATAGATCTTCTGACATGTCTTAATGAATTTGAAAGGGTCACCATTCCATAGAAGTTTCATTTAGAACCCTAATGACCCCTTAACAAGTCTACACACCATGATTCGACATGTGGTCTCCCGAGACCACCCCATGGACCCCTTTTGAGTTCTACTAGAAAAAAGTCATCCAAATTTGGTACGTAGGTCCTCTGACATGTCTTAATGCATTCCAAAGGGTCACCATTCCATCGAAGTCACATTTGGAACCCTAATGACCCCTTAACAGGCCTACCGACCCTGATTCGACATGTGGTCTCCTCAAAGAACCCCATGGACTCTTTTTGAGTTGTACTAGGAAAAAGTCATACAAATTATGTACATAGGTCCTCTAACATGTCCTAATGTGTTCTAAAGCATCACAATTCCATCCAAGTTGCATTTGTAACCCTAATGACCCCTTAACAGGCCTACCGACCTTGATTCAACATGTGGTCTCCCGAGACCACCCCATGGACCCCTTTTAAGTTCTACTTGGAAAACGATGTCCATATTTGGTACATAGGGTCATCGTTCCATCAAAGTTTCATTTCTAACCCTAATGACCCTTTGACAAGCCTACCGACCCCAATACGACATGAGGTATCCCGAGAGCACCCCATGGACCCCTTTCATGTTCTACTAGGAAAAAGTCAACTAAATTTGGTAAGTAGGTGCTCTGATATGTTCTAATGTGTTAGAAAGGGTCACCATTCCATTGAAGTTGAATTTAAAACCCTAATGACCCCTCAACAGGCCTACGGACCCTGTTTCTACATGTGGTCTCCCGAGAGCAGCCCATGGACCCCTTTCGAGTTCTACTACACAAAAGTCATCCAAATTTGGTATGTAGGTCCTCTAACATGATCTAATGCATTCCAAAGGGTCACCATTCCATCAAAGTTGCATTTTGAACCCTATTGACCCCTTAACAGGTCTATCGACCCCAAGTCCCCGTGACCCCTTTTCACACATTGGAATGCTCAAGTGTGTCTTAAGGGGTCCTACGACCCTTTAAGGAACACTTGAGCATTCCAATGTGTCAAAATGGGTCACGGGGACTCCCTAAGGGTCCTAACGCATGATAAAGCATACTAGGACCCCTAGGGAGTCCCCGTGACCCCTTTTCACACATTGGAATGCTCAAGTGTATCTTAAGGGGTCCTACGACCCCTTATGACACACTTGAGCATTCCAATGTGTCAAAAGGGGTCACGGGGACTCCCTAGGTGTCCTAACACGTGATAAAGTGTACTAGGACCCCTAGGGAATCATCGTGACCCCTTTTGACACATTGGAATGCTCTAGTCTGTCATAAGGGGTCGTAGGACCCCTTAAGACACACTTGAGAATTCTAATGTGTCAAAAGGGGTCAGGGGGACTGCCTAGGGGTCCTAACGCATGATAAAGTGTACTAGGACCCCTAGGGAGTCATCGTGACCCCTTTTGACACAATGGAACACTCAATTGTGTCTTAAGGGGTCCTACGACCCCTTAAGGCACACTTGAGTGTTCCAATGTGTCAAAAGGGGTCATGGGGACTCCCTAGGTGTCCTAATGCATGATAAAGCATACTAGGACCCCTAACGAGTCCCAGTGACCCCTTTTCACACATTGGAACAGTCAAGTGTGTCTTAAGGGGTCCTACGACCCCTTAAGGCACACTTGAGTGTTCCCATGTGTCAAAAGGGGTCATGGGGACTCCCTAGGTGTCCTAACGCGTGATAAAGTGTACTAGGACCCCTAAGGAATCCCCGTGACCCCTTTTCACACATTGGAATGCTCAAGTGTGCCTTAAGGGGTCCTACGACCCCTTAAGGCACACTTGAGCATTCCAATGTGTCAAAATGGGTCACGAGGACTCCCTAGGTGTCCTAACACATGATAAAGAGTACTAGGACCCCTAAGGAGTCCTAACATGTGAAAAGGGATCACGGGGACTCCTTAGGGGTCCTAGTATGCTTTATCATGTGTTAGGACACCTCAGGAGTCCCTGTGACCCCTTTTGACACATTGGAATGCTCAAGTGTGCCTTAAGGGGTCCTACGATCCCTTAAGGCACACTTGAGCATTCCAATGTGTCAAAATGGGTCACGAGGACTCCCTAGGTGTCCTAACATGTGATAAAGCATACTAGGACCCCTAAGGAGTCCCCGTGACCCCTTTTGACACATTGCAATGCTCAAGTGTGTCTTAAGGGGTCGAAGGACCCCTTAAGACACACTTGAGCATTGCAATGTGTCAAAAGGGGTCACGATGACTCCTTAGGGGTCCAAGTATACTTTATCACATGTTAGGACACCTAGGGAGTCCCTGTGACCCCTTTTAACACATTGCAATGCTCAAGCATGTCTTAAGGGGTCCTTTGACCCCTTAAGACACACTTGAGCATTGCAATGTGTCAAAAGGGGTCACAGGGAATCCTTAGGGGCCCTAGTATGCTTTATCACATGTTAGGACCCCTAGGAAGTCCCCGTCACCCCTTTTGACACATTGGAATGCTCAAGTGTGCCTTAAGGGATCGTAGGACCCCTTAAGGCACACTTGAGCATTCCAATGTGTCAAAAGGGGTCACGGGGACTCCCTAGGTGTCCTAATGCATGATAAAGCATACTAGGACCCCTAAGGAGTCCCCGTGACCCCTTTTCACACATTGGAATGCTCAAGTGTGTCTTAAGGGGTCCTACGACCCCTTAAGGAACACTTGATCATTCCAATGTGTCAAAAGGGGTCACGGGGATGCCCTAGGGGTCCTAACGCGTGATAAAGCGTACTAGGACCCCTAGGTAGTCATCGTGACCCCTTTTGACACATTGCAACACCCAAGTGTGTCTTAAGGGGTCCTTCAACCCCTTAAGACACACTTGAGCATTGCAATGTGTCAAAAGGGGTCACAAGGACTCCTTAGGGGTCCTAGTACGCTTTATCATGCGTTAAGACACCTAGGGAGTCCCCGTGACCCATTTTGACACATTGGAATGCTCAAGTGTGCCTTAAGTGATCGTAGGACACCTTAAGGCACACTTGAGCATTCCAATGTGTCAAAAGGGGTCATGGGGACTCCCGAGGTGTCCTAACATGTGATAAAGTGTACTAGGACCCCTAAGGAGTCCCCGTGACCCCTTTTCATGCATTGGAATGCTCAAGTGTGTCTTAAGGGGTCCTACAACCCCTTAAGGTACACTTGAGCGTTCCAATGTGTCAAAAGGTTTCATGGGGACTCCCTAGGTGTCCTAACGCATGATAAACTATACTAGGACCCCTAGGGAATCATCATGACCCCTTTTGACACATTGGAATGCTCTAGTGTGTCATAAGGGGTTGTAGGACCCCTTAAGGCACACTTGAGTGTTCCAATGTGTCAAAAGGGGTCACGGGGACTCCCTAGGTGTCCTAACGTGTGATAAAGCATACTAGGAACCCTAAGGAGTCCCCGTGACCCCTTTTCACACATTGGAACACTCAAGTGTGTCTTAAGGGGTCCTATGACCCCTTAAGGCACACTTGAGCATTCCAATGCATCAAAAGCGGTCACGGGGACTCGCTAGGTGTCCTAACATGTGATAAAGTGTACTAGGACCCCTAAGGAGTCCCCCTGAGCCCTTTTCACACTTCGAAACACTCAAGTGTGTCTTAAGGGGTCCTACGACCCCTTAAGGCACACTTGAGCATTCCAATGTGTCAAAAGGGGTCACGGGGACTCCCTAGGTGTCCTAACGCATGATAAAATGTACTAGGACCCCTAAGGAGTCCCCGTGACCCCTTTTCACACATTGCAATGCTCAAGTGTGTCTTAAGGGGTCCTATGACCCCTTAAGGCACTATTGAGCATTCCAATGTGTCAAAAGGGTTCAAGGGGACTCCTTAGGGGTCCTAAAGCGTACTAGGACACCTAGGGAGTCCCTTGGACCCCTTTTGATACATTGGAATGCTCAAGTGTGCCTTAAGGGGTCGTAGGACCCCTTAACACACACTTGAGCATTCCAATGTGTCAAAAGGGGTCATAGGGACCCCTTAGGTGTCCTAACACGTATGCTTTATCATGCGTTAGGACACCTAGGGAGTCCCTGTGACCCCTTTTGACACATTGGAACGCTCAAGTGTGCCCTAAGGGGTCCTACGACCCCTTAAGGCACCCTTGAGCATTCCAATGTGTTAAAAGGGGTCAAGGGGACTCCCTAAGGGTCCTAACATGTACTAGGACACCTAGGGAGTCCCCGTGACCCCTTTTGACACATTGGAATGCTCTAGTGTGTCTTAAGGGGTCATTCAACCCCTTAAGACACACTTGAGAATTGCAATGTGTCAAAAGGGGTCATGGGGACTCCTTAGGGGTCCTAGTATGCTTTATCATGCGTTTGGACACCTAGGGAGTCCCCGTGACCGCTTTTGACACATTGGAATGCTCAAGTGTGCCTTAAGGACCCCTTAAGGCACACTTGAGTGTTCCATTGTGTTGAAAGGGGTCACAGAGACTCCCTAGGTGCCCAAACGCGTGATAAAGCATACTAGGACCCCTAAGGAGTCCCCGTGACCCCTTTTCACACATTGGAATGCTCAAGTGTGTCTTAAGGGGTCCTACAACCCCTTAAGACACACTTTAGCATTCCAATGTGTCAAAAGGGGTCACGGGGACTCCCTAGGTGTCCTAGCGCATGATAAATCATACTAGGACCTGTAAGGAATCCCCGTGAAGCCTTTTCACACATTGGAACACTCAAGTTAGTCTTAAGGGGTCCTACGACCCCTTAAGGCACCCTTGAGCATTCTAATGTGTCAAAAGGGGTCAGGGGGACTCCTTAGGGGTCCTAACGTGTACTAGGACACCTAGGGAGTCCCCGTGACCCCTTTTGACACATTGGAACACTCAAGTGTGCCTTAAGGGGTCATAGGACCCCTTAAGGCACACTTGAGCGTTCCAATGTTTCTAAAGGGGTCACGGTGACTCCTTAGGGGTCCTATTACACTTTATCACGCGTTAGGACACCTAGGGAGTCCCCGTGACCCCTTTTGACACATTGGAATGCTCAAGTGTGCCTTAAGGGGTCCTACGACCCCTTAAGGCACACTTGATCATTATAATGTGTCAAAAGGGGTCAGAGGGACTCCCTAAGGGTCCTAATGCATACTAGGACACCTAGGGAGTCCCCGTGACCCCTTTTGACACATTGGAATGCTGTAGTGTGTCTTAAGGGGTCCTACGACCCCTTAAGACACACTAGAGCATTGCAATGTGTCAAAAGGGGTCACGATGACTCCCTAGGGGTCCTAGTATGCCTTATCATGTGTTAGGAACCCTAGGGAGTCAAAAGGACCCCTTAAGACACACTTGAGCGTTCCAATGTGTCAAAAGGGGTCACGGGGACTCCCTAGGGGTCCTAGTATGTGTTAGGACCCCTAGGGAGTCCCCCTGACCCCTTTTGACACATTGGAATGCTCAAGTGTGCCTTAAGGGGTTGTAGGACCCCTTAAGGCACACTTGAGCATTCCAATGTGTCAAAAGGGGTCAGGGGGACTCCCTAGGTGTCCTAACACATGATAAAGCATACTAGGACCCCTAAGGAGTCCCCATGACCCCTTTTGACACATTGGAAAGCTCAAGTGTGTCTTAAGGGGTCCTACGACCCCTTAAGGCACACTTGAGTGTTCCAATGTGTCAAAAGGGGTCTGGGGGACTCCCTAAGGGTCCTAACGCGTACTAGGACACCTAGGGAGTCCCCGTGACCTCTTTTAACACATTGGTACGCTCAAGTGTGTCTTAAGGGGTTCTAAAACCCCTTAAGACACACTAGAGCATTCCAATGTGTCAAAAGGGGTCAAGGGGACTCCCTAAGTGTCCTATCACATGATAAAGTGTACGAGGACCCCTAGGGAATCATCATGACCCCTTTTGACACATTAGAATTCTCTAGTGTGTCAGAAGGGGTTGTAGGACCCCTTAAGACACACTTGAGCATTCCAATGTGTTAAAAGGGGTCATGGGGCCTCCCTAGGGGTCTTAACGCATGATAAAGTGTACTAGGACCCCTAGGGATTCATCGTGACCCCTTTGACACATTAGAATGCTCAAGTGTGTCTTAAGGGGTTGTAGGACTCCTTAAGACACACTTGAGTGTTCCAATGTGTCAAAAGGGGCCATGATGACTCCCTAGGGGTCCTAGTATGCCTTATCACATGTTAGGAACCCTAGGGAGTCAAAAGGACTCCTTAAGACACACTTGAGCGTTTCAATGTGTCAAAAGGGGTCACAGGGACTCCCTAGGAGTCCTAGTACACGTTAGGACCCCTAGGGAGTCTCCCTGACCTCTTTTGACCCCTAGGGAATCCTAATGCATTCCAAAGGGTCATGGTTCCATAGAAGTTGCATTTCAAACCCTAATGACCTCTTAACATGCCTACTAACCCCATTTCGACATGTGGTCTCCTGAGAGCTCCCCATGGACCCCTTTTGCGTTTTCCTAAGAAAAAGTCATCCAAATTTGGTACATAGGTCCTCTGACATGTCTTAATGAATTTGAAAGGGTCACCATTCCATAGAAGTTTCATTTAGAATCTCAATGACCCCTTAATAGGCCTACACACCATGATTCGACATGTGGTCTCCCGAGACCACCCCATGGACCCCTTTTGAGTTCTATTAGAAAAAAGTTATCCAAATTTTGTACGTAGGTCCTCAGACATGTCCTAATGCATTCCAAAGGGTCACCATTCCATCAAAGTCACATTTGGAATCCTAATGACCCCTTAACAGGCTTACTGACCCTGATTCGACATGTGGTCTCCTTAGAGAACCCCATGGACCCTTTTTGAGTTCTACTAGAAAAAAGTCATACAAATTCATTACATAGGTCCTCTAACATGTCCTAATGTGTTGCAAAGGGTCACCATTCCATTTAAGTTGCATTTGTAACCCTAATGACCCCTTAACAGGCCTACTGACCCTGTTTCAACATGTGGTCTCCTAAGAGCACCCCATGGACCCCTTTCGAGTTCTGCTAGGAAAAAGTCATCCAAATTTGGTATGTAGGTCCTATGACATGTCCTAATGCATTCCAAAGGGTCACCATTCCATCAAAGTTTTATTTGGAACCCTAATGACCCCTTAATAGGCCTACCGACCCCATTTCGACATGTGGTCTCCTGAGAGCACACCATGGACCCCTTTCAAGTTTTACTAGGAAAAAATCATCCAAATTTGGTACATAGGTCCTATGACATATCCTAATGCATTCCAAAGGGTCACCATTCCATCGCAGTTTCATTTGGAACCCTAATGACCTCTTAACAGGCCTACCGACCCCGATTCGACATGTGGTCTCCCGAGAGCACCCCATGGACCCCTTTCGAGTTCTACTAGGCAAGAGTTATCCAAATTTGGTACATAGGTCATTTGATATGTCCTAATAAATTCCAAAGGATCACCGTTCATCGAAAGTTTCATTTGGAACCCCGATGACCCCTTAAGTCACCTATCGACCCTAAATCGCACAATGGTCTCCCAAGAGCACCCCATGGACCCTTTTCGAGTTTGACTAATCAAAATTCATCTAAATGATGGAGTTCGGTCCTTTGACATGTCCTAATGTGTTCCAAATGGTCATCGTGCATCAAAGGTTGTCTCACGAGCCCTGATGACCCATTAAGACGCCTAGCGACACTGATTGGACATGTGGTCTCCTGAGAGCACCCCATGGACCCTTTTCGAGTTCGACTAGGAAAAAGTCATTAAAATTTGGTACATTGGTCCTTGGACATGCCCTATTGCCTTCCAAATGGTCACTGTACATCTGAAGTTGCCTCACAAACCCTAATTACCCCTTAAGACGTCTAGCGACCCCGATTCGACCTGTTGTCTCATGAGAGGATCTGTTATAACTTAAATTAAATATTAGAATAATATATAAAATATTTGAAAAAATATAATATTTAATAGACTAAATATATAATATATATTATAAGATATATTAGATATTACATTTAATATATATTATCAAATATACAATATATTAATGTCCTATTCATTTTATATATTATATCTATTAGACATTATATTATATACGTGCAACAATATTTAATATATTATATATATATATATATATATATATATATATATATATATATATATATATATATATATATATATATATATATATATATATATATATATATATATATATATATATATATATATATATATATATATATATATATATATATATATTATGTAACATTTATATTATAATATAAAAATATTGCATTTAATATAAATCTGAACAGACTATATACTTAGGTCGTTTAAATTGATATTATCGAATATATAATATAAATAAATAATATATATAATATATATACTATATAATATAAAATATAAAACATAAAATATAAAACATAAATATAAAATATATAAATTATTGATTGTCAGGGTGAAAGAAAAAAAACATCAAAATTAAAGGGAAATAAAAAAAGAGTGGGAGGGGGAAACTTTTCAAAATTCAAATTCAAACAAAATCGGGTACATTTTTTTGGGTACCCGATTAGGCTTGGTAATAGCTTTGGAAACCAAAGCCCCATGGTCAACACTGAAGGTGTGCAAAAAACATGTTTTTTTCTCTATTTTTCTTATATCGACACTTCGACCATTAGGTTGACAACTTTTTTTCCACCCGATTTCGATAAAATGAAAAGGATTTCTTTGGATGATTGTCAGCTTTCCATCGATATAAGTGCTGTCAGATTTTGAATTCGTTAAGTATTTATTAGTTATTTTCTAGTTCACTTACGTCTAAAGTCCTGATTGACATACTGATGGAAAAATAGCTACAACTTTCAAACCGTATAACATTTTTGAAATCCGAAAGATGCGTCACATTCTATGCTTCATCTAGTATAAGAAAAAATTAAAAAAAATTGAATTATGATAATTTTTCAATGAGTAAAGGTGGTCAGACACAAGAGTTTTTAAATTCTGAAAGCACTGTAGGAAAAAAATCATAATTAATTATCTGTTTGGAATAAAAATACCAAAAAATATGTGTCACATCTGGGCATGAGTCAGCTACTTATATATAGAATATTATAAAAAAATATTATCATTTTATTTTGATTAGGGTGGTCAGACATACACATACTTCTTATTTTTTTGTTGAAATGTTTGTAGTGCTACATTGCAATCTATACTTTTTCCCAATCATATTAATTTTTTTTCAAAAAAGGCTTAGTAGTTTAGAAACTACATTCAATTTCCTACAAATTATTTTCTTATAACTTTTTGATATTAGGTAGATAACTAGTTCATTTTTTCACGTCAAGTTGACTAATCTTGATTTTCTGATTTTTCATTGCCACTTAAGGGCATAGTTTGGCCCCTCATGATCCTGCACATACCCTTTATGGCAGTACTTTGTTGCTCTATTAATAACCAAGGAAGAGCACTTGCATTAATCTGGTCTCCATTGCTATTTGATTCAATGATATTTTTCATTGCATGATTGGAATCATGAATGTCACTACAAATTTTTCCAAGTTTTTCTTTGTCATGCCTTCGGTCCAATATTTTTCACAGTGTATCTGTTACATTCTTTCTAATATGCATAGTATCAAACAAATGCACAATTTATAGATGCTCATAGTAGGGTAGCCTACATAATTCTCTGAGATAACATTTTAGTCCCTTTAGAAGTTGGTCGGTGATGCCTTCACGACCTTCAAGATCATCAACTACATAATTATCCAACAAAACACAATCAAAATATATAATTTTCAAACATCGACCATTACATGTAATGATATTACCTTGAATTCTATTATATTCCAACTACCATAGGTGAGGTGCCATTCTTCGGGCTTTGATGTAGTCTCTTCTTTCCCATTGAAAAGATGTCTTTCCGCACTTCGATACTTATGATTTCTAGGGAGGAACTGCCTATACTCATCAAACACCTACTTTCTTAAACTTTTGGAATGACGAGATTTCATCTTTGGACCACACATTGGACATGTAAATTTTTTCTTTGTTTGAAGACCTACAAGATAACGATACAATTGGATTAAATATGTATATTTTTAAAATTTGAATTATCACGTACAACAAGAATTCACCATAACATACCACAGAAATGTGTCAACCCTGGAGCATCATGAATTGTCCACACAAGCATTGCATAGAATTGAAATTGTCTTTGTCCAATTACTCGAGAGATGTCATACATAGTGAAACCATTCCATAACACCAAAAATGCATCGGTAAGAGGTGCAATATATACATTCATATCTTTCACTTGGTACTTACCTAGTTGAATTAACAATAATATCAGATAATTATTGTGGCCATTTCACTCCAAGACTTATAATTACATGTAGATAACTATAAAATAATAAGATACCTGGAACAATCATTGCCAACATAATGTGCTCCCTCTTTATTGACATCCATGGAGGAATTTTATTGTTTATAACAAAAATAGGCCACACCGAGCAAGTGGATCTCATCTTTCCATGCAGATTGACATTGTCTGCTGCCAGAGAAAGCTTGAGATTTCGAGGTTCCTCTTTAAAGTGTGGCCACTTTTCCTCTATGTCCATAAATGATGAACCATCTGCAGGAATTCGAATAATGTCATCTCGACTCCTACCATGTGCATGGTAATCCATAAATTGTGCCAAGCTATTGCACCTGAATAATCATTTCAGATGTGGAATAATGGGGATGTGATGAAGAACCTTGCGAGGCACCTTTTTTGTCATTTGATCATCTCGATATCTACTCATATGGCGTTCAAGGCATTCTGTTTCATTTTCATGTTCTTTATAATAAATAATATGATCTCTGGGACAAACATCTATTGTTTGATACTCCATTCCAATATGTTTCATAGTGGCACATAATTCTTGGTACGAGCAAGAGAGAACATTTGATGGTGGTAACAGAAAGTCACCTATCAATCTACAACAAATAATATAAGTCATTACTATAAACAATCTTAATGGTACATGTTTGACCTTTTATAGACTATAATGACATATATGACAAACCTTAGCATACGTGACATTGCTATGTTGGATAAAACATTTATAACCTTCAAATTCACCAAGAACAATACAACAAAGAGAAGAGTAGATTGGGAGCCTTCATAAAGGGTTGTGTCCACCTTCTCAAGTAGAGGTATATCATGGACGTTGTCAATGTCATCCTCATCATAATCATCATCATAAGTAGTACCAACAACACTAGTACCAAATGTGTCAATGATCAATGCATTCATACCATCATCTTCAAATGCATTTTCTGGTGCATGATCATCATCTTCCATGGGATCATGATCTTCAACTTCAATACTCACACCTCCATGTTCCTCTATATTCACAGTGGGGAGATCGACCTATATAAAAATGATGATATCCAAACCCCCCTTCAATGTGATAATCAAACCTCCTTCTATGGTTCATATGTATATTAATTGTGAAAACAATATAATAAACAACTTATCACTGAATTATAATCAAAACCCCCTTCAATGTGACCATTCTCCCTACAATGTCTCTTTGATGTTTTGATTTTGATTCTTGTTGTTTTTAAGCCATTACAACTCTTGCATGGACAATAACATTTTTTATCGCCTTCTCTTTGAAAGTTAGACAACAATCTAGTGATTGTCTCCCTATTTTGATTGAATTCCCTTGTATTATCTGACATGATCCTTAATGTGTATATATGCAAAACAAATTGTATGTTTATTCAAATAGAGTTATATCATTTGGAATGGATATATGATAGGTTGATATTGAATTCTATGTCCCTATTTGATCTAATAGCATCAATATAATAAACAAAGCACTGACCAATCAAATAGGGACATGAGGTTCTCAAATAGTGAGCTCATAAAATAATATATTTAATCTTAATAAAATCTTATAGAACAACATATATTATGTGAAGTGTTTGATCTCTCTTTATTTGTTTTGTTATTTTGATATTCACTATGTGGTACTCCCCATTTATGATTATTTCATGAGGAAATGTCTTGATGGCTTGCGGGCTGCAAGCCAGGGCATCATGCATTATTTATGAGCTCATTGTTTGAGCACCGGCCAATCAAATAGGGACATGAGGTGCTCAAACAATGAGCTCATAAACAATGCATGATGCCCTAGTTGTAGGTAGTTATCTCTTCTATAATGATGGAGGAGTGAAAGGTAATGATTAATGAGGTTGTTGCTATTAGATCATACATTAATACACTTACTATTTTGAATTTGAGCTCGGGCAACATGCAATGTTATTGTTGTTATTGCATGCTTGCTGTTGTTGAGCACCATATATTGTTTTATACACTGTTTATTTAATTGAGACTGTGAGCTTGGAATTTGTAATGTATTTTCTGTTATTGGATCAATGCTACCATGTTGTTGAGGCTATAGATGCACTAAATCACCATTGCCATTCTACTTTGATAGCAACAATATAACAAACAGAGCACCCTCCAATCAAATAGGGACACAAGTAAGACATTTAATGCATTATTACTTCATCATGATGATAAAAATTTCATTGGCTCAAAGCACATAGAAATTCAAAATAGTAGGATATCTTAATCTTTATGAGCTCAAATTCAAAATAGGTAAGTGCATTATTTTATTACTGATGTCCTTATTTGATCTAATAGCATCAATATAACAAACAAAGCACTGACCAATCAAATAGGGACATGAGGTGCTCAAACAATGAGCTCATAAAACAATATATTTAGTCTTAATAAAATCTTATAAAATAACATATATTATGTGAAGTGTTTGATCTATCTTTATTTGTTTTGTTGTTGATATTCACTATGTAGTACTCCCCGTTTATGATCATTTCATGAGGAAATGTCTTGATGGATTGCGGGCTGCAAGCTAGGGCATCATGCATTATTTATGAGCTCATTGTTTGAGCACCGGCCAATCAAATAGGGACATGAGGTGCTCAAATAGTGAGCTCATAAACAATGAATGATGCCCTAATTGTAGGTAGTTATCTCTTCTATAATGATGGAGGAGTGAAAGGTAATGATCAATGAGGTTGTTGCTATTAGATCATACATTAAGACCTAATAATACACTTACTATTTTGAATTTGGGCTCGGGCATCATGCAATGTTATTGATGTCATTTCATGCTTGTTGTTGTGCACCATATATTGTTTTATAATTTATTTCATTGAGACCGTGAGCTTGGCATTTGTAATATATTTTCTATTATTGGACCAATGTCTTACTAATGTCCCTATTTCATTGAGACCGTGAACTTGGCATTTGTAATGTATTTTTTGTTATTGGATCAATGCTACCATGTTGTTGAGGCTATAGATGTATTGAATCACCACTGCCATTCTACTTTGATAGCACCAATATAATAAATAGAACACCCTCCAATCAAATAGGGACATAAGTACGACATTTAATGCATTATTACTTCATCATGAAGATAAAAATTTCATTAGCCCAAAGCACATAGAAATTCAAAACAGTAGGATATCTTAGTCTTTATGAGCTCAAATTCAAAATAGTAAGTGCATTATTTTATTACTAATGTCCCTATTTGATCTAATAGCATCAATATAACAAATAGAGCACCAACCAATCAAATAGGGACATGAGGTGCTCAAACAGTGAGCTCATAAAACAATATATTTAGTCTTAATAAAATCTTATAAAATAACATATATTGTCTGAAGTGTTTGATCTCTATTTATTTGTTTTGTTGTTGATATTCACTATGTGATACTCCCCATTTATGATCATTTCATAAAGAAATGTCTTGATGGCTTGCGTGCTGCAAGCTAGGGCATCATACATTATTTATGAGCTCACTGTTTGAGCACCAACCAATCAAATAGGGACGTGAGGTGCTCACATAGTGAGCTCATAAACAATGCATGATGCCCTAGTTGTAGGTAATTATCTCTTCTATAATGATGGAGGAGTGAAGGTAATGATCAATGAGGTTGCTGCTATTAGATCATACTATTACCCCAATTTTCATGTGCATGCAAATTTGGCTAAAACCTATTCCAAAATGTCTGTTTTCACCTTGCCAAGCATCCCTGAAATTTTCATGATCTTATGTTGGTTTCCTGGCCTTTGCAAATTTTCTATCTCCCTGGCCTGTAAGTAAAAATTTTTAAAAAAAAAAAAAAAGTAGCCGTTGGTGCTAAATAAAGCCTGCAAGCCCTAAGCCCCTCATTCTATTTTCATGTTACTTTTTTGGCAACTTAAAAATCCCTATATGTACGTGCTTTTGATTTCCCTTTAGTCGACAGTTCTCTAAGTTCTCTGGCGGTTACCTTTCTTCTTGGTGAACTGGCGACTGCAGTGTTTCTCCTGGTTGCAAAATAAAATGGCGATGCCCTAGAGTATTCAGTGACTCCACGGATTTCCTTCAGTCAGGCATTTGCTAAATGAAACCCCCAAGTTGGACTTTTGGTTTAGTGATTCTGCGAATGCCTTGTTCGTGTATTCTTTAGACTTAACCAAGGTTAAGAATTCTATTCAGCGATTGAGCGAATTTCCTTTGGCCGCGCATTCACTAAGACTTTCAGGGTTAAGTGATTTAAGTGGGGTCCTAGTTGATGAGATCAACAATTGTTGTAAGATCTCATGGGGTCTGTCAGAGGCTTGCGATCTTACAACAACCGCCGATCTTCCCTTTTTCTCAGTGCTTCAAGCTTTTGTGGGTCCACTGCCATGGTGTCCTACTTGGAGGCTTTTTATTGGTTGAGGGATGATGAATTGTATTTTTGTCAGTGGGCCCAGGGATGTCGGAAGCTTGGAAATTGATGGTTGGTGTGTGTTCTCATGAAATGTGTCAGAAGTATGCAATTCTAAGACAACCGTTGATTCTCCTTGGTGATGTAACTCTTCAAACAAGCAGGTCCACTACCAGGTGTACGCAGGTGGCGTATTCTAATTGGTCCACATGCTAATGAGTCATTTCTTATCAGTGGGACTGGGCCCTTTCAGTAGTTAGAGGCTTTGACATCTACAAAGGATCGACAGCTAGTGTATGTTCGCGAGGCTTTGTGTTAGAGCATGCGATCATGCGACGGTCGTTGATCTTGCTTTATCTTTGGGCTCTATCAGGTGGGTCCTTAGTGTGCTGACATGCTTGAATTTGATTGGTCCATGTAGGTGATGATTGGATTTTCAGTGGGTCCATTTGTCAGAAGGGTCCTGATCTAATAAAGATCTACAGCTGGCGTAAAAGTGCAAGGAATCTTTTTGACATATGAGATCATGCGCCCGTCATTAGATCAGAATCTAAGCTGTAATGGGACCATGTTAGAACTTGCTAAGGTGTATGCCTATAGAGCAGTCAAGGGTGAATAAAAGAATGACATG
The DNA here is from genome assembly GCA_027943335.1 of Chamaecyparis obtusa. Classification (NCBI taxonomy): domain Eukaryota; kingdom Viridiplantae; phylum Streptophyta; class Pinopsida; order Cupressales; family Cupressaceae; genus Chamaecyparis; species Chamaecyparis obtusa. The sequence goes on along the minus strand of BSBK01006771.1, from coordinate 4,558,889 downwards.
TGGCAGTTTTGGGCCCAGGATAAAAGAGTATTCGGTGACTCGGCAACTAAAGGATTTCTCTTGTTCGCTTAATGAAACCAGGGTAAGATAAAAGACTTAGCGATTTAGCGAAAAGCCTTGTTCACTGAATCACTTAACTAGACCAGGGTTAAGAGAAGGATTTCATGAATGAGAAAAAGGTCTTCAGTCGCGTGGTTGCTGAATGATTTAAAAGAAGAAAGGCTTGAGGTGGGTCCAAATATGCTGACATGATGATTTGCTCATTTCTCATTGGCTTCTGACTTCCACAGAGGTTTTGACTTGTCAGAGGGGGATTTTAAGTTTTTTTCTCAGTGCATCGTAGCCGTTCATCTGCCGGGAAGATTTCACATCGATGGCCACATTTTAAAAATATATCTACTAGCTGTTAATATTTGAATTTGAATATCTCTGTGAAGGTTTTGCTAGGGTTTTGTTCTTGCGGCCATGCGCGATAAGATGGGTAGCTGGAATTTAATTCTTTAGGATAGTGGAGGTTGGAAGGATGATGATAGATGATCTGATCGTTGGTGCCACATATTTTATAGAGTACCATGTCATGTTGAGGCTTTAATGAGCTTGGATCCACCTTTTGTAGGGTTAATCATTTTAAACCCAAATATCTTCAAGATCAGATTTGTGAGCATTCATGGCTTAGTGGAGTTGCAGGCGGGTAGATGAGTCTAGGTTGCTTGTCTGTAGGCTATTTATAGTATAGAGATGGGCACGTAAACAAATATTTGATCGGCCATGATGTTGCAGAGATGTATTTATGATCAAATTTGATGGGATTAGGGTTCGATTATTCTAATGTAAAATCTTGTAACCCTAGTTAGGTTTTTCTCCCGCTTGTTTAGAGGAGAGGTATATATTGTATTTTTGGAGCTTTTGGGCTCAGAGTTGAACAATTGTAGAAAAAAATCATCTTTTCTTAAGGGTCATCTATGGTATCATTTCTACCCTCTGGCTTATATAGTTGTAAAGTTCCCATTGATAATACAAACACTGCAGAGGTATTTTGTGACAATTCTTCATGTCCCTATGCTTCCTTGTTTGGATAATCTCTTATTGGATTAAAGTATATGATGTTCTCAGTGATATCTTAGGGTTCCTGATCCCTCTTACTTTCTGTAATTGTGTGTTTTATTATTGTTTGATCTGATTTAAATATTTTTGTGGGTATACTTCAGCCCCCTAACAGTCTTGTCTTAATTCTACACTGAGTTGCAAAAGTGAATGTCTGCTTGCAGGTCATAAGTTGTGCCTTATGTTCAGGCCCTCCTATGAAACACTTATGCAAGCCTATTCAGTAAGTTGTGACCTACTAGACCTAAGCCTTTCATTGATTCCATTCCTCTATATTGAGATCCAAATCCTAATTTCGGTGCATCACCTAGTAGGTAGTTTTCTTTTAGTCATTTCCTTTCCAAGCATTCCTTCTATCCCTTTCCCTCAAAAAGTTTATTTTTCCTGTCTAGAAGAAAATTAAGGTGATTATCCAAGAGGAACCAGCCTAGAACCTGGAGGTCTCATCTCAGTTAGCATAGGTCCCACAACCTGGAGATGACTCCCATGTTATACTAGGTTATCAAGACTACGAGAGCTTGAGACAAGGGTGCAAACTTAGTGTATAATAATTCTGGCATGCCTGGTGGGACTAGAAGTTTATTCAAATTCAAATTATGTTATCTCTGATATGAAAATTGCATAATACAAACCTTTAGAGGTGTTCTATCAATTATATCTGGTGACTCCAATAATTTCAAGGATAAGGGCTAACCTTGTTCAAGGTTTATGAGAAAAATTAAGACTAGAAGCTCAAAGCCCACTATATTTTTAGAGTTGCCCTGAAGAAGAAGTCACAAAGGCAGGTCAACTCAAAGAACATCCCTTGTAAGGAGAGTTCAATCAACACCTCCTGATACTTCAGAAAGGAGACTTTTCCCTTCCATTTTAGAAGAAGGGGCAGATCTCTAACCAGAGATCTAGAAGAAGATTCAAATCCAACAGTAAATACAGCTCATATAGTTGTTAATGTTCAGATTCCAAATCCTACAATGGCTAGGCCGTTTGCCTTTGCACCTTTCAATTAGGGTAGCCCATTAGCCTTTGCTCAACATCATGATGTTCCCTTGGTGGCACGTAAGAGTATACCTAATTTCACTGGTGAAGGGAAGACAACTACTTTTGAGCACATCAGAGATGTGACCACCATCTGCAACATCCACAACATAACCCAAGAAGATGTGGCCACAAAATTATTAGCAGCCTCTTTAAAAGGTAAATCTCTTGAATGGTTTATAACTCTAACTGTTGGTTCCATTACTTCATGGGATGAGTTAGGGGATGCATTAAGTAAGCATTTTGAGGATAAATCAGATAACTTGTCTCTAGTTGAGCAGTTAACAACTATTAAGAGAGACCCTCAAGAGAAAATGATAGATTACAATAGTAGATTCCTTAAGACATGGAATAGAATTCCAGTCTCTATGAGACCATCAGTTGACCATGCTTTTCTTTACTACCTGCAAAGTCTAAATGGTCACATTTCTATCATGATCTAGTCTATGGGTGGTACTTCTCTACCCCAAGCCTTTGACATAGCTATTTGGGCTGAAAATTATTTGATTCAAGTAGGCATGATTGCTAGAAGGCCTCCAATGCCCATTTTTACTAGCCTTCAACCCATTGCACCTGCCCAAGTACCCCTATTCCTACCATATTGGCACCTTAGGCTAGTACTAGTGGTCAAGAGCTAATAGCTAGTTTCTCTCAAGAGTTACAAGAGATAAAGAATAGCCAACAGAGCAGTCAGCAAGAAATGACAAACTTGCTGCAGACTCTAACCAAAGAGGTTACAAATCTAAAGAAGCAGGGTCAAGGAATCAGACCACCATTTTAGCCACAAGGCCAAGGTCCTAATCAGCAATATCAAAATCAAGGACAACCTTATCAACAAAATAGACCACCATACCAAGGAGGCTATCAAGGACAAAGGCAAAACTTCAATCAGAGACCATTCCAACCATACAACCTTGCAACTCTTAATTCTGCAAATCTAGTGAGGGACATGGTCCCTAGTCAAAATAACGTGGCTATGGATAATGAATGGTGTTTTCCTTGTAATCAGCCTCACAATCAAGCTACATGTTCAAATGGATGGATGAACCAAGCTTTAATGGTTCAAAATGCCTCACAAGCTCAATCAGAGGCTTCATCTAGTGGATCAGTCCCTCAACAAGAATCACAAGAGAATGAGACTGCTCTCTTTAATTGGGAGCAACCTGACTTCAATGGAGTCAATGATGAAGCTACTTTTTTTGCCTATACAAGAGCAAAAAGAAGAGCTCAAGACATAGAGAGAGTAGATTCCAATGCTAAATCCATAACATCTATAGAGCCACTTCAACAAGCCACTCCCATCATACCTAAGGAGGCTCCTGTCATTACAAGCAAAGAAGGCCAACATTCTAAAGAAGTGGAGCCCATCATAGTGAAAGCACAACAAAGAGTACACACTGTGACACCTTATAACATCATAGACAACATGAAGAAGGTGAATGTCACCATATCCATGTGGGACTCTTTGGCTCTTCCAAGATAACCCAAAATTTTGAAGAAGGCCATGACAGAGGTAGCAACTCCTCAACCTGCAAAAGAAGCTGCAAAGCTAGTGTTGGTTAACACTGATCAAGAAAAGGAGGCTCCAAGTAGCAACTCCAAGGCCAATACCACATAAGGTAGGAATTCAAAGCCACCTCCCTTTTATGTATCTCTAATTATTGGAAAATATTTAGTACATAATTGTATGGTAGATAGTGGAGCTACTAGCACTGTAATGCCCAAGACAGTAGCTGACCAATTAGGACTGAAATATGAACCCTTCCAAAAGAAGGTTACCCAAATTGATGGATCCTCAGTCAATAATATAGTTGTAGCTAAGGATATCAGTCTAATCCTACATGCTAGTCCTAATTTTTCCATCCTCCTTGATATATTTATTATAGATCTTCCTGCATTATTTGCTATATGTCTTTCAAGGGAGTTTACAGCCAATAGAGGAGGTTATCTATCCTCTGACTGGTCTCACATGCTATTTCATACAAGGTATGGGACCAAGGTCACCATTAAGTCAAAACCATTGGCAGAACACCATATAGAGCCATATGTATCCAATGCCATCAATGTAAATTACCCCATATTTGATGATAGTGACTTCCAAACTATTGGTGAAGCAAGCAAAAAGATAGAGAGTATCCTTGATATTTTACTAGATGAAAGAGCTTCAGAGGCCCAAGAAAATCTTGTTTGGGATTTTGGTTTGGGAAGTTATTTGATACAAGAAAGTGGATCCATAGAGCCAAGCCTTCTCAAAGAGGACACTAATTCAGAGGATCATAATAATCAAGTTTGGGAACTATTTTTTGATGGAGATAGAAGTAGACATGGATCTAGTGGTGGTGCTATGTTAGTGTCCCCAAAAGGAGAAAGGTATTATACTACCTTTAGATTCAATTTCTCCTACACTAGCAACACTACAGAATATGAAAGTCTAGTCAATGGACTAGAGTGGGCTAGAAAAAGAGGGCTTAAGGCCTTAAAAGTTTATGGTGACAGTGAGTTAGTTGTCAACCAAGTAAGAGGGATAAGTGCAACAAAAAATCACACTTTGAAAGCATACAAAGATAGAGTTTGGGATGCAATTGAAGATTTCCATGCTTTCAATATTGTTGCTATCCCTAGGAAGCTCAACCAAAATGCAGATAGGTTAGCTGGTGTTGGATCTTAGTATGATATTCCAAATAGCATTTCAAAAGAAATAGATCAACAACATATCAAAGTGATTGTCAGACCCTCTATCCCTGATAATGATGTCAATTGGTAGGTGTTTGACAATGATGAACAAATTCTACAATTCTTGTGTTGAAGAGGATGTCTTTTCAGAACACAATCAAGATAGGCTATCACAAAACTATGGTGATCAAGTGATACAACTCAAGTCCAATAAGATGCCTAGAGGTCTTGTTACCCTAGAGATTGTTTTCAACAAGGATGATGAAGTCAAGAAAAACAAAGCTGGCCTGGTAGTTCAACAAGATCATTGTGTTGAATTAGGGTTGGAACCAGGTAAGAATTTACAATTTGGAAAAGTGAACACTGAATTGGAAAAGCAAGCTTATACCTGATTATTCAAAGAATTCAGTGATGTGTTTGCATGGAAATATGAGGACCTCAAAGGTTTTGATCCAGCCCTTGCTCAGCACACTATTGAATTGGAACCAAATGCCAAACTAGTAAGGCAGAAGCAAAGGCCTGTTAATCCCAAGCTTGAGCCACTCATGCATAAAGAAGTACTCAAATTGATAGAAAGTGGTATCATCTACCCCATCAAGCATACTAGTTGGGTTTCCAACCTTGTTCCTATTAGGAAGAAGAATAGGGAGTTGAGGTTATGTGTTGACTTTAGGGATCTTAACAGAGCTTCATTAAAAGACCGCCATCCACTACCCTCTATGGAACAAATCTTACAATGTGTCTCTGGATCTGAGAGATTTTCATTATTGGATGGCTATTCAGGATACAATTAGATCCTAGTAAATGAAGAGGATCAATACAAGACTACATTTACAACCAAATGGGGAACCATGGCTTATCAAAAGATGCCCTTTGGTTTGTCAAATGCAGGTGCTACATTCCAAAAGGCAATGGATATGGCCTTTAAAAAGCCTCATGTACAAGTTTTTGCTGGTCTATCTGGATGACATAACTATCTATTCTAAGCATGCGGTAGATCACATCAAACATTTGAGGCAGATTTTTGAAAGGTGTAGAGAATTTGAGATATCTCTTAATCCCAAGAAATGTGTGTTTGCAGTTCATGAAGGAAAACTATTGGGATATGTAGTATCCAAAGAAGGAATCATAGTAGATCTTGAGAGAATTGCAACTATCTTAGAGCTACCCCTACCACATCACAAGAAAAGTCTCCAATCTTTCATAGGAAAGATTAATTTTGTTAGGAGGTTCTTGCTTAACATTGCAGATTTACTAAAGCCTTTGACAACCATGTTAAAGAAGAGTTTAGCTTTTAGTTGGACTAAGGAAGGGAAAGCCAATTTCTAGGCTATCAAAGAGGCCCTAACAGAAGCTCTTGCCCTGTTAAATCCAAATTTTAGTAAGGATTCTATCCTTTATGCTTATGGAGGTCATGATGCTATATCTGCAATGTTGACTCAAGAAAATTCAGAAGGATTGGAGCAGTCTATTGCTTTCTTTAGAAAAGGTTTAGAGGAGTATGAATGAAGATACTCTTTTGTAGAGAAACATGTACTTGCTATGGTGAAGAGCCTTAAAAAGATTAGATATTTGTTGACCCATAGCAAGGTACACTTGAAGGTTACTCATCCAAGTGTCAAAGAATTTTTGCTTTCCAAGGACCTAAATGAGAAAAGAGCTGGTTGGATCACCAAGGTGATGGAATATGACATAGATATTCAAACTACCAAGTTGGTTAGAGGAAGAGGTCTTTGTGAGCATTTGGTAGAGGATGAAAGTTCAAAGAAATCAGAGCAAATAGATGCATCTTTGGTGGTGCATTCTACAAAAGAACAAGCCAAGGCAACAAGCTAGTTGCCTAATATGATCAATTATTTGAAGATAGGACAATGTCTTATAGGTTTGGATTCAGAAAAAAGAAGGTATTATAGGTTAAAATCTATTCTTTTTGTGCTGATTGATGAAGTTCTTTTCAGAAAGGATCACAATGGTGTCCTTTTAAGATGCATACATTCAGAAAAGATAGCTGATGTCCTATTTGAGTTTCATGATGGACCTGCTGGTGGTCATTTTTCTCCTAGGACTACTGCTTTTAAAATCATGAGGGCTGGATACTATTGGCCATCTACCTTCAAGGATAGTCATGAGTATGTGAGAAAATGCATCAAGTGTGTCATGTTTGTAGGAAAAGAAAGGCTTGCAGCCTTGCCCCTACGACCAATCATAACAAAGCAACCCTTCATGAAGCGGGGAATAGATTTCATTGGAATGATCAGTCCTCCATCTAGTGTAGGCCATAAATGGATAATTACTACAACTGATTACTTCACCAGATGGATAGAAGCAATTGCATTAAAAGAAGCAAATGAGAGTGTTGTCTTAAGTTTTTATGATGATATAGTTCATAGGTTTGGCACTCCTAATTCCATCATATCAGATAATGCATTAGCATTCATAGGCCTTAAAGTCTCAGAGTGGGTAGTCAAGAATGACATCTATCTGAATACAAGTTCAAATTATTACCCTCAAGGCAATGGCTTAGCTGAATCAAAAAATAAGAATTTGATTAGGATAATCAAGAAGACTCTTCAAGAAAATCAGAGAGATTGGCATACTAAGCTTAGGTCTGCAGTGTGGTTAGACAGAATTACCCCAAAGAAAATCATTGGTAATTCTCCTTATGTGTTAGTGTATGACAGGGAGGCTAAGTTGTCCATTTCAACTGAATTACCAGCTCTGGACTTGGCCTCTCAGTATGCCCTATTTGAGGAGGAGGGTCCCTTGCAGATCAGGTATGCTCAGTTGATGGAATTGGAGGAAATCAGAGACAAATCCATGAAAGATATAGAGTTCCACTAGATTCAAACAAAGAGAAACTTTGATAAAAGAGCCAGGATCAAAAATTTCAAGGTTGGAGACATAGTCCTCAAGTGGGATTAGTTCAGGTCAAGACCTGGCAGGCACACAAAATTTGACTCCTTTTGGGGTGGACCATTTGTAATCACAGAATGTAAGGGCCCTAATGCCTTTCAACTAGCAACTCTAGAAGGAGTTCCCCTACCAATTTCAGTTAATGGTTTCCACTTGAAGTCCTACTTTGAGGTTAATCCCTCTCCATAAATTCTCTATATATGTGTTTTATGCTTTCTTTCCCTATTTTCTAGCTTAGTTTCCTGCTTTCCAAGAAGTGCCTCTGCACAAGAAGTGCTTGGTCCCATTTTTGTCTCTATCAAAGTTTTGTGTTCCTGTAATGACCCCATGCCCAACAGATTATGTCAAGCCCACTGATCTATGTCTAGTAGGCTGACATCTAGCAAAAATCACCAAAATGTTACCCCAATTTTCATGTGCATGCAAATTTGGCTAAAACCTATTCCAAAATATTTTTTTTCACCTTGCCAAGAATCCCTAAAATTTTCATGATCTTATGTTTGGTTTCCTGGCCTCTGTAAATTTTCTATCTCCCTGGCCTGCAAGTAAAAATTCAAAAAAAAAAAAAGTAGCCATTGGTGCTAAATAAACCCTACAAACCCTAAGCCCCTCATTCTATTTCATGTTACTTTTTTGGCAACTTAAAAATCCCTATATCCACGTGCTTTTGATTTCCCTTCAGTCGCCAGTTCTCTAAGTTCTCTGGCGGTTACCTTTCTTCTCGGTGAACTGGCGACTGCAGTGTTTCTCCTAGTCGCAAAATAAAATGGCGGTGCCCTAGAGTATTCAGTGACTCCGCAAATTGCCTTCAGTCAAGCATTTGCTAATTGAAACCCCCAGGTTGGACTTTTGGTTTATCAATTCTATGAATGCCTTGTTCATGTATTCTTCAAACTTAACCGAGGTTAAGAATTCTATTCAGCGACTGAGTGAATTTCCTTTGGCCGCGCATTCACTAAGACTTCCAGGGTTAAGTGATTTAAGTGGGGTCCCAGTTGATGAGATCAATGATTGTCATAAGATCTCATGGGGTCTGTTAGAGGCTTGCGATCTTACGACAACCATCGATCTTCCCTTTTTCTCAATGCTTCAAGCTTTTGTGGGTCCACTGCCACGGTGTCCTACTTGGAGGCTTTTTATTGGTCAAGGGATGATGACTTGTATTTTTGTCAGTGGGCCCAGGGATGTTGGAAGCTTGGAAATCAATGGCTGGCATGTGTTCTCATGAAATGTGTCAGAAGTATGCAATTATAAGACAACCGTCGATTCTCCTTGGTGACGTAACTCTTCAAACAAGCGGGTCCACTGCCAAGTGTGCATAGGTGGCATATTCTGATTGGTCCACATGCTAATGAGTCATTTCTTATCAGTGGGATCGAGCCCTTTCGGTAGTCAGAGGCTCTGACATCTACAGAGGATCGACGGCTGGCATATGTTCGTGAGGCTTTGTGTTAGAGCATGTGATCATGTGACGACCGTTGATCTTGTTTTATCTTTGGGCTCTATTAGGTGGGTCCTCAATGTGCTGACATGCTTGAATTTGATTAGTCTACATAGGTGGTGACTAGATTTTCAGTGGGTCTATTTGTCAAAAGGGTCCCGGTCTAATAAAGATTTACGGCTGGTGTAAAAGTGCAAGGAATATTTCTGACATATGAGATCATGCACCCATTGTTAGATCAGAATCTAAGCTACAGTGGGACCGTGTCAGAACTTTCCAAGGTGTATGCCTACAGAGAAGTCGAGGGCAAATAAAAGAATGACATGTGGTAGTTCTGGGCCCAGGATAAAAGAGTATTCAACGACTCGGTGACTGAAGGATTTCTCTTGTTCACTTAATGAAACTAGGGTAAGATAAAAGACTCAGTGATTTAGCGAAAAGCCTTGTTCACTAAATCACTTAACCAGACCAGGGTTAAGAGAAGGATTTTGTGAATGAGAAAAAGGTCTTCGGTCACATGGTCGCCAAATGACTTAAAAGAAGAAAGGCTCGAGGTGGGTCCAAATATGCTGACATGATGATTTGCTCATTTCTCATTGGCTGTTGACTTCCATGGAGGTTTTGACTTGTCAGAGGGGGATTTTAAGTTGTTTTCTCAGTGCATCACAGTCATTCATCTGCCGGGAAGATTTCGCATTGACGGCTACATTTTAAAAATATATCTACTAGCTGTTAATATTTGAATTTGAATATCTCTGTGAAGGTTTTTCTACGGTTTTGTTCTTGCGGCCATGCGTGACAAGATGGGTAGCTGGAATTTAATTCTTCAGGACAGTGGAGGTTGGAAGGATGATGATAGATGATCTGATGATCGGTGCCATAGATTTTATAGAGTACCATGTCATGTTGAGGCTTTAATGAGCTTGGCACCACCTTTTTCAGGGTTAATCATTTTAAACCCAAATATCTTCAGGATCAGATTTGTGAGCCTTCATGGCTTAGTGGAGTTGCAGGCAGGTAGATGAGTCCAGGTTGCTTGTCTATAGGCTATTTGTAATACAAAGATGGGCACGTAAACAAATATTTGATCAGCCATGATGTTGCAGAGATGCATTTATGATCAGATTTGATGGGATTAGGGTTTGATTATTCTAATGTAAAATCTTGTAACCCTAGTTAGGTTTTGCTCCCGCTTGTTTAGAGGAGAGGTATATATTGTATTTTTGAAGCTTTTGGGCTCAGAGTTGAACAATTGTAGAAGAAAATCATCTTTTCTTAAGGGTCATTTGTGGTATCATTTCTACCCTCTGGCTTATATAGTTGTAAAGTTCCCATTGATAATACAAACATTGCAGAGGTATTTTGTGACAGTTCTTCATGTCCCTATGCTTCCTTGTTTGGATCATCTCTTATAGGATTAAAGTATATGATGTTCTCAATGATATCTTAGGGTTCCTGATCCCTCTTACTTTTTGTAATTATGTGTTTTATTATTGTTTGATCTGATTTAGATATTTTTGTGGGTATACTTCAACCCCCTAACAGTCTTGTCTCAATCCTACACCGAGTTGCAGAAGTGAATGTCTGCTTGCAGGTCATAAGTTGTGCCTTATGTTCAGGCCCTCCTATGAAAAACTTATGCAAGCCTATTCAATAAGTTGTGACCTACTAGACCTAAGCCTTTCATTGATTCCATTCCTCTATACTGAGATCCAAACTCTAATTTTGGTGCATCACCTAGTAGGTAGTTTGCTTTTAGTCATTTCCTTTCCAAGCATTCCTTCTATTTCTTTCCCTCAAAAAGTTTATTTTTCCATCTAGAAGCAAATTAAGGTGATTATCTAGGAGGAACCAGCCTAGAACCTGGAGGTCTCATCTCAGTTAGCATAGGTCCCACAACCTAGAGATGATTCCCATGTTATACTAGGTTATCAAGACTGCAAGAGCTTGAGACAAGGGTGCAAACTTAATTGTATAACACATACATTAAGATCCAATGATACACTTACTATTTTGAATTTGAGCTCGGGCATCATGAAATGTTATTGCTATCATTGCATGCTTTTTGCTATTGTGCACCATATATTTTTTAATATTTTGTTTCATTGAGACCGTGAGCTTGACATTTGTAATGTATTTTTTGTTATTGGATCAATGCTACCATATTGTTGAGGTTGTAGATGCATTGAATCACCACTGCCATTCTATTTTGATAGTAGCAATATAACAAACAGAGCACTGTCCAATCAAATAGGGACATCAATAAGACATTTAATGCATTATTACTTCATCATGATGATGAAAATTTCATTGGCTCAAAGCACATGGAAATTCAAAACAGTAGGATATCTTAATCTTTATGAGCTCAAATTCAAAATAGTAAGTGTATTATTTTATTACTGATGTCCCTATTTGATCTAATAGCATCAATATAACAAACAGAGCACTGACCAATCAAATAGGGACACGAGGTGCTCAAACAGTGAGCTCATAAAATAATATATTTAGGATAGTTTGACAAATAGTCCCACAAGAGACACAACAATCTTGTGGGAGAATAGGCAAATGATCTCTTTTGGCAAAGAAATTTGTAACCTTGATTTGTGTATGTTCGAACAAATGTTTTCACTGGGTCTGATGACTTTGAGAACATGCACAAGCAATTTCTACCTATAAGACAAGCTAGTATCACAACCTTTGCCCACAACTTGGTATCCCAAAAGAGGAATACAAATGGTGAGTAATCTTTAGGTGACTCGAGAAATCGCTTGGGTCAGTCCTTGCACAAAGATCATGATACCTTTGGGATTAGATCGGGTAGGCCTTTGATTAATGGCTCTTAGTAAGATCCATGGCATCCCCCCAATCAGTTTGTACGCGCGTGACTCACTTAAGAGCATAGTTGACCATGTCGAAATCATAGGGATATTCACCTACCTTGGGCTACCATCAACATGCCTCGCCTAAGCTTGAGAGGATAAGGTGAGAGTTTTCTCAACACCTTATTTATATACCAATCAGGGAATTACCAGTTTGAGGTCGTTCTCTAAAGAGGAAGTGCTTCTCTATAGATAGGCCTCGCTAGAAGTGTTCTCAATTGGACTTGATCTTTCTCTTCACCCAAGATCCATGAAGGAAAGGAGAGAGGATACAGATACAAGTGGATTGCTTCCACGTCACTTACTTTAACAAGGTTTTGCAAAGAATTTAAAATCTCTAAGAAAGTGTTGAAAAACACTCCTTCAAACATGCCAAGAAGTATTCATTTCCAAATTGAACCTAGTTTAGACTAAATGTTTGCTATCCTAGAACATCAAACACTCATTTTCTTAACATGCAAGGTTCTTTTTGAAAAATAAATGACAATGCTTGAAAGTGGAAATTGCTTTGCAAAAACAAGACAAGTGTTTACAAGGAAAATAAATTTTAGAAAAAAATGCAAGAGTACAGGCATACATAAGAGGATGAACATAAATAATAAGGGTCCTAGAAATTTCCTGAAGCGATGAATTTTGACCTGGGTATGAATCTAGTGTGCCCCTGTGTGATCCAAAACCTGCAAAGAAAAGAGAGATGGGGGTTAGATAAAAAATATCTAAGTAATGAATGGCATCCTATTACTGATCCTCATATACAATTATGCATGTGCATATTCAAGCCATACACTTCTGAAAGAAAAACCATGCTATAGGACATGTGCACTCAGAAGAATGTTGCAGAGAGTAAATGGATGCATTTATGTCTGCATGAACAAATAGTGAGTCACTATTGTGACTACATCATCTGGTGTTGTTGTGACATCATTTCCAAATGATGCACTCACAATAGTCACACACCATGCCCATCAACAAAAGGTAGTCATGAGAAAACATGAGTAAGCAATGGAAGGGGCATACATCATCATCAAATCAGAGGAGAAAAGCATCAAATTTGCATATTAAGGGAGGAGTACATAATAGATTTCAAGTAAAGATTATAACATCACAACATGGTTGGCAGCCCCAAGGAGGTCCCATTGCATATAGTGAGTAAGCTACATCGAAACAAAGAGGTACACAAATCTGCATCATCTATACATTAATGCTATGGCATGGAGTATATTTGAATCTGCATTTTAAAGGATAAGTAAGAAAACTGCATGATGCTAGTGAAATTAACAAAGGTACAGATCTAATGAAGTAATGAAGCTACCCACATTCTATGTGCTTTGAACCAATGAAATTTTTATCATCATGATGAAGTAATAATGCATTAAGTGTCTTACTGATATCCCTATTTGATTGGACATTGCTCTATTTGTTATATTGTTTCTATCAAAATAGAATGGCAGTGGTGATTCAATGCATCTACAACCTCAACAAAATGGTGACATCGATCCAATAATAATGGATTACAAATGCCAAGCTTACAGTCTCAATGAAATAAATAGTGTATAAAACAATATACGGTGCACAACAACAACAAGCATGCAATGACAACAATAACATTGCATGATGCCCAAGCTCAAATTCAAAATAGTAAGTGTATTAATGTATGATCTAATAGCAGCAACCTCATTGATCATTACCTTTCACTCCTCCATCATTATAGAAGAGATAACTACCTACAACTATATTTCATAATTCCTCTTTGAAGAATATATCAAGTATAGTTATGAGTTTACATCATATATTTAGTCTTAATAAAATCTTATAAAACAACATAAAACTAACCCAAAATAATTTGTCTTAATAAAATCTTAATAAAACAATATATTTAGTCTTAATAAAATCTTATAAAACAACATACATTGTGTGAAGTGTTTGATCTCTCTTTATTTGTTTTGTTGTTGATATTCACTATGTGGTACTCCCCGTTTATAATCATTTCATGAGGAAATGTCTTGATGGCTCACGGGCTGCAAGCTAGGGCATCATGCATTGTTTATGAGCTCACTGTTTGAGCACCAGCTAATCAAATAGAAACATGAGGTGCTCAAATAGTGAGCTCATAAACAATGCATGATACCCTAGCTTGCAATCCATGAGCCATCAAGACATTTCCTCATGAAATGATCATAAACGGGGAGTACCACATAGTGAATATCAACAACAAAAAAAATAAAGAGAGATCAAACACTTCACACAATGCCTTGAAGGTAATAGAAATGATGCCCTAGCTCTCAAAGCTTGTGGGTCATCAAGCATTCCAAATGAAAAGATGTAAACAATGCCAGTATTAAACAATGAGCTCATGAACAATGTATGATGCCCTATCTTGTAGCCTGTAAGCCATCAAGACATTTCCTCATGAAATGATCATAAATAGGGAGTACCACATAGCTAGTGAATATCAACAACAAAACAAATAAAGAGAGATCAAACACTTCACACAATATATGTTGTTTTATAAGATTTTATTAAGACTAAATATATTGTTTTATGAGCTCACTGTTTGAGCACCTCATGTCCCTATTTGATTCTGTGCTCTGTTTGTTATATTGATGCTATTAGATCAAATAGGGACATCAATAATAAAATAGGGACATCAAATAGGGACATTAGTAATAAAATAATACAATTACTATTTTGAATTTGAGCTCATAAAGATTAAGATATCCCTATTTTATTACTGATGTCCCTATTTACATCTTTTCATCAAATGACCCAAAAACATCAAGAATGGTCCTATATGGTCCCTAATAGCCAACTTTCAGAAGAATATAAATGAATGCAAACATACATAACTGGATGAACATAAATAATGAAGGTCCTATATGGACGGTTCTAATGCTTTGCCATTACAACAATTGAGCATTCATCATTTGGTATATGAACAGGTGAAAAACATGCAGACATCCAGACATGTGTACTGTGAACTTCCTTGCAACAAATGGACTTGTGATGATTTTCACAATAGTACATGTGTTGAAGGAAAGCTCATAGTACTACTTAGGAAAATATGAATGTTCATCACCTGTGCATATCAGAGTTGATCAGAGAAGGTATATGCATAAATAAATAAATAAAGAGAGATCAAACACTTCACACAATTTTTTGAAGGTAATAGAAACGATCAAACACTTCAAAATAGGGACATCAGTAATAAAATAATACACTTACTATTTTAAATTTGAACTCATAAAGATTAAGATATCCCTATTTTATTACTGATGTCCCTATTTACATCTTTTCATCAAATGACCCAAAAACATCAAGAATGGTCATATATGGTCACTAATAGCCAACTTTCAGAAGAATATGAATGAATGCAAACATACATAAGTGGATGAACATAAATAATGAATGTACCAAATATTGCTTGAAGTAATGAAGTGTTGACCCAGGGTTCAATCCAGTATGCTCTTGTATGATCCAAAACCTGCAAGGAAGGAAAGGATGGGGTTAGATCCAAAGGATCTAAGAAATGTCTATCACCCTATTACTGATCCTCATCTACAATTATGCATGTGCATAGTCAATCCATACACTTCTAAAATGAACTATGCTACAAAACATGTGCACTCAGGAAACATATGCATGCAGTGAGTAAATCAAGACCAAAATGGAGCAAAAAGTATGATGTCAAATGTGTTATCAAGCAACACCTCATGGGATGAGTCAACATGGTATATATATGTTGTTTATACAAGATCAGTAAAAGGACATCTACAACCTTAACAACATGAAAATATTAATCCAATAATAGGAAATACATTACAAATGCCAAGCTCACGGTCTCAATGAAATAAACAGTCTATAAAACAATATATGATACCCGAGCTCAAATTCAAAATAGTAAGTGTATTAATATATGTATGATCTAATAGAAACAACCTCATTGATCATTAACTTTGACTCCTCCACCATTATAGAAGAGATAACCACTTACAACTATATTTCATAATTCCTCCTTTGAAGTCATAGGTTAGTTTAAAATGAAGAAGTATACAAACTCACCAATTTAATCATAAAAATTCATAACATTGCATTCTTATTGCTGTTATGGTGCACAACAGTAGCAATCATGCAATGACAATAATAACATTGCATGATGCCTGAGCTCAAATTTAAAATAGTAAGTGTATTATTTTATTACTGATGTCCTTGTTTGATATCCCTATTTTATTACTGATGTCCCTATTTGATCTAATAGCATTAATATAACAAACATAGCACCGACCAATCAAATAGGGATATTAGATGCTCAAATAGTGAGCTCATAAACAATGCATGATGCCCTAGCTAGCTTGCAACCTGCGAGCCATCAAGAAATTTCCTCATGAAATGATCATAAATGGGAGCACTACATAGTGAATATCAACAACAAAACAAATAAAGAGAGATCAAACACTTCACACAATGTATGTTGTTTTATAAGATTTTATTACTTGACTAATTTTTTTTTTTTTTATGACAAGCTTTTCAAAAGTGTATCATAATTAAAGGCATGCGAATTCATATTGTACTTAATCTGAATGTCACTGTGTAATGTTTTTACTTATGATATTTTGAGATCCCTCTCCATTTTAAACTAACCTATGACTTCAACATATGAACACTGAAGTGTTCATATGTTGAACTCAAGGTGTTGAATCCATCAGATCAATAGGAAAATATCCGGAGACCATCTAATTAGAAAACCCTCATTTCTAGGGCTTGAAGAGGATTTTGGGGCTTTTGGGTCTAAAATGTTCAAGGGTCAAAATTGATTGCAGAAATCTCTAATTGGAGTCCAAACATAAGACTGTCCAGGGTTTGGAGGATTGGGTCAAAGTCTGGTGTATACTTCCTTTGTAAAATGACCTCATTGTAGGCCTAAAAACTAGGTACAGTGCTAAGACAATGTTTAGTCTGGTGTACACTTACTTTGAGCTATTAGGTTTCCTTAGGCCATTTTGGGGTAAAACCTTGCAAGTCTTGTATTTCCCTTGTAAATTTCCAAAGACCTTGAAGTCCACCACATCCCTCTGCATCACTTTATGATCCTAATGTACAGAACAAAGGGTAGTTTGTGAGGGTGCAAGTTGTGATGGTGATGAATACACTAAGTTTGTATTATTATCTTACAACTTGTGTAGTTCATTATGATGCTGGGGTTTGGTGTGGTAAGCACAAGTATGGGTGTGTGTTAATGTGATTGAAAATCTATTATGAAAGATTGTTTTATTATTGAGATAAGGATATCTTAATTCTACAAGAATAAATGTTTTGAGAAATATTTGAATTTAATTTTGACAATAACATGAGGACTGATATATTTCAAGCTTCGATGACACTTCATACCATGCAGTGTTCATAGATTACGTTCAATGCATTATTTACGCTTGTGTTAGTGGGAAAACTCTTGAAAATGTGCAAAATAGATTGCATTCAACCATGTTGTTTACATGAAACATGTAGTTTACCTCCAGCCTAAATCAACATTGCATACAAATTTGTGGACAGTGCATGGCATGAAACCTCACTCAAGCTTGAAAATGATAAGCATTATGATGCTGAGGTATGGTGTGATAAGCACAAGTATACTTATATCTTGAATTGTGAAATGACCAATGAGTGATAATTTCAAAAAGTGTATCATAATTAAAGGCATGTGAATTGTTATTGTACTTAATCTGAATGCCACTGTGTAATATTTTTACTTACGATATTTCAAGACTCCTCTCCATTTTAAACTAGCCTATGACTTCAAAGGAGGAATTATGAAATATAGTTGTAGGTAGTTATCTCTTATATAATGATGGAGTCAAAGGTAATGATCAATGAGGTTGTTGCTATTAGATCATACATTAATACACTTACTATTTTGACAACAATAACATTGCATGATGCTAGAGCTCAAATTCAAAATAGTAAGTGTATTATTTTATTATTGATGTCCCTATTTTATCTAATAGCATCAATATAACAAACAAAGCACCGGACAATCAAATAGGGACATGAGGTGCTCAAATAGTGAGCTCATAAACAATGCATGATGCCCTAGCTTGCAGCCTGTGAGCCATCAAGACATTTCCTCATGAAATGATCATAAACGGGGAGTACCACATAGTGAATATAAACAACAAAACAAATAAAGAGAGATCAAACACTTCACACAATGCCTTGAAGGTAATAGCAATGATGCCCTAGCTCTCAAAGCTCACGGGTCATCGAGCATTCCAAATGCAAAGATGTAAACAATGTCAGTATTAACATTCATATTTTTCCATTAAATCAACAAATGTCATCAAAATGAAATTGAGTTAATGAGAAGACAAAGCTCGAATGACTACCTCAAGTCATGGTTGCCATATAAAGATCAAATGCTAAGGAACTATGTTATAAAATTTCATGCCAAATTTCAAGGCATGAAATTTTATAACTGTACATATATTTTCTTCGACTCCGCCACATTGTAAACTCAATTCTAAGGAGAAAAAAGTATGATGTCAAAAAGTATAAAATTTCATGCCTTGAAATTTTATAACATAGTTCCTTAGCAGCTGCCATATGAAGAGCAGTGCAAGGTGGCAACTTTCCCATTTTACCACAGTTATGGCCCTCTTTTACCATGCTTTATGAGCTTTATATTTTTTTTTAAGTGAAGAAAAAGATTATCTTAATTTTTTATCTTTAAATTTTATTCATTTTATGATTTTAAAAATTGAAATAAAAAATAGAAACTTTTAAGAAACTTTTACATCTTTTCATCAAATGACCCAAAAACATCAAGAATCATCATATATGATCACTAATAGCCAACTTTTAGAAGAATATGAATGAACGAAAACATACATAAGTGGATGAACATAAATAATGAAGGTACCAAA
Source organism: Chamaecyparis obtusa (assembly GCA_027943335.1). Lineage (NCBI taxonomy): Eukaryota > Viridiplantae > Streptophyta > Pinopsida > Cupressales > Cupressaceae > Chamaecyparis > Chamaecyparis obtusa. The sequence continues at coordinate 4,539,930 of BSBK01006771.1, read as the reverse complement.
CATTGTCTAAAGTAATGAAGTGTTGACCCGGGGTTCAATCTAGTATGCTCTTGTATGATCCAAAACCTGCAAGGAAGGAAAAGATGGGGTTAGATCCAAAGGATCTAAGTAATGTCTGACACCTTATTACTGATCCTCATCTATAATTATGCATGTGCATAGTCAATCCATACACAAACTCAACAACATGGTAGCATTGATCCAATAATAGAAAATACATTACAAATGCCAAGCTCACGGTCTCAATGAAATAAACAATGTATAAAAAAATATATGGTGCACAACAACAACAAGCATGCAATGACAACAATAACATTGCATGATGCCCGAGCTCAAATTCAAAATAGTAAGTGTATTAATGTATGATCTAATAACAACAACCTCATTGATCATTACCTTTGACTCCTCCATCATTATAGAAGAGATAACTACCTACAACTATATTTCATAATTCCTCCTTTGAAGTCATAGGTTAGTTTAACTATTGGATAATGAGCCGATAGGAGTTTCGAATAGATTTGAATAAAAACTAAGAGTATTGAATTTTATTTGTTCCTATTATGATTTTAGGGGAGAAGAAGGCTAAGACCTTTTCAGTAGATCAGGGTGGTGTATATAGCTTGTAAGTTTATACGTTTGCACTTTTTTTGTTTGAGGCTTAATTATACTAGTTTTTAAACAACAAGATTTTTCTTTCTTATTTCAAATTCATTCCTTCATATGTCATACCTAATGCATAGTGAATTCATAGGAGTTTCAAATAGTTTTGAAGAAAAACTAAGAGTATTCAATTTTAAATGTTCTTATTGTGAATTTGATGCAGGAGCATCCTAGGATTCTTGGCAATCCTGTATCAACCGAAAATATGTTTGTCTTTGAAGGTAGATTGTTAGTTTTGGTCTTGGTTTGGAGAGTTCTTGCTTGGTTTGGGAGACTGGTTGCTCAATTTTTGTGGTTACCGGGGTGCTCGGTCTCTCAAGAACGCTCGATGACTGAAGGCATCGGTTCTCTGGCACTCGGTAATAACTGTGCTTCTTGGTCATGCTTGGTGTGGTCGATTGACTAGCGCTCGATTATTTCCTCTGTTGCTCGGTGTTCTTTCTTACCGATAGGATTGTTTTGTTGAATTGGCTTGGCCGACTGGTGCATTTAATTTGGGTCGCACTCCTTAAGTAATGGATTGACCGTTGGACATGTGGGGACCTAGATCTAGTGTGTTGCATTCTTCTATGTGGATCTGATGACTGTTGGGGCCATCTTTTGAAGAGTTTATTTATTTTGTAAGGCTATGTGAGAGCTGACTGATGTTTTAGCATTTAACATTTGTTTATAGAGATTTATTGTTTCATCAGTCAACTTGTGGCTGGGAATTAGTATTTATAGGATGCTTGGGTAGTTGTTTAGGAATCAGATTATTGGAAGCAAGGTTAGTAGCCTGCGAGCTTAGGCACAGGAAGATTGCTTGGAAATTTGAGTACAAGTTTAGATCTTTCCTAGGTGCCTACCAGTGTGCTGTATGTTGCAGACCTGGACTAGATGGATGCTGATGTTGGGGAAAAGATTTAGATCTTGTGAGATCTTGTAGACTGTTACTTTCTTTGTAATTGGTCGTAACCGGGAAGGCCTTATAGCCCAGCACATTGCATGTAATCAGTGTTTTCATGAATAAAGACTTCTGTTTCATTGCAGATTTATTGTTTGTATTGTTAATTTCCACTGCATATTGGTTTGGCTGCAAGGTCGGTCAGTCCTTAATTGGATCCACCCACCTTGATTGCATTAGAATTCAAGGGAGAAGAAGGCTAAGATCTTTACAACTGATCTTGTGTGGGAAAGGTATGAAATTTGGGTGGGCTAACCTTCTTGTTCTATCAGCGTCCTCTATGATTTCAAATGCTATCTTTTCCCGAGTCTGGTTGGTGCCTTACTTTCCCCTCTTTGGTTCCATGCTTGCTTACATTAAGAGTTCATTTTGTCTCTAATTAGGGCACTATTTCTCCTTGACTTTATTCTTTTGAGGTCTGATATATTGTAGTTGTGTCTTTTTTCTTTGAATCATTATTTACAATTACTTTTGATGTAATATTTGTGTGAGGAACAAGAAAAAAATGGTGAACAAGTGTATTTGACAAAGATAAACATGACACATTTTATTGGGCTGATTGGGTTGGCCTGGTACTATTTACATAGCCTGGCCAGATATTAAATAGTGAGCTCATGAACAATGCCAATATTAAAGATTAAGCTCATGAACAATGTATGATGCCCTAGCTTGTAGCCCGCGAGCCATCAAGACATTTCCTCATGAAATGATCATAAACGGGGGGTACTGCATAGTGAATATCAACAACAAAACAAATAAAGAGAGATCAAACACTTCACACAATGCCTTGAAGGTAATAGAAATGATGCCCTAGCTCTCAAAGCTTGCATGTCATCAAGCATTCCAAATGAAAATATGTAAACAATGTCAGTATTAAACAGTGAGCTCATGAACAATGTATGATACCCTAGCTTGTAGCCCGTGAGCCATCAAGACATTTCCTCATGAAATGATCATAAATGGGGAGTGCCACATAGTGAATATCAATAGAAAAACAAATAAAGAGAGATCAAACACTTCAGACAATGCCTTGAAGGTAATATCAATGATGCCCTAGCTCTCAAACCTCACGGGTCATTAAGCATTCCAAATGAAAAGATGTAAACAATGTCAGTATTCAATAGTGAGCTCATAAAAAATGTATGATGCCCTAGCTTGCAGTCTGCGAGCCATCAAGACATTTCCTCATGAAATGATCATAAACATGGAGTACCACATAGTGAATATCAACAATAAAACAAATAAAGAGAGATCAAACACTTCACACAATTCCTTGAAGGTAATAGAAACAATGCCCTAGCTCTCAAAGCTCATCGGTCATCAAGCATTCCAAATGCTAAGATGTAAATAATGCCACTATTAACATTCTTATTATGCCATTAAATCAACAAATGCCATCAAAATAAAATTGAGTTAATGAGAAGACAAAGCTCGAATGCCTACCTCAAGTGCCAGTGTACTCTTCCCACATGGTGTCGGCCTCCTCACGCATGCCAAAATCGAATGCCCTCTTCGTACCATGCAAAAGTGCAATGTCATCTTTGCGACAGCTCTTCAAACTCACAAATTACAAATGACACTTTCTTTTTCTTTTTTTGGGTTTATAACCAAAGGGGTGTCACAATTACAACATCATCATCGCTATTATGACACCATTAGGGGTACTTGCACAAAAAAACACAAAAAACAAACACAAATTGTAGTGGCATCGCAAATTGGTGTCAAAATTTGACCCCAAATGTTGTAGTGAGTCAATTTACTAGTGAATTTATTATTAAATAAATTTTAATTTTTTTTATAAAAATAATAAATTAAAAATAAAGAAATTAAAAAAAATATGGGAGGAGGAGGCGGGGGCCATCCCCAACCTCCCCACCTTAAGGAAACTCTAAGGTTTTCATGACAGTCCTAAGGCTATCAGCGGTAGCCTAAGGCTATTGTTGGCAATCCTTAGACTAAAAATCTGAGCCTCAAACATGACAAGGAGAGTGTTCCAAATATCGGCTAAAAAGAATCTATCCAGCTTCTCAGCAATGTTAGAGAAGCCCAATCTCCTGTTAGTCCAAGAGTAGTTCCCGCCTTTAGCTACTACTTACCACAAACCATTATTGGCTACAAAAATTTGAAAGTCTATCTGAACCCTATTCAATCTCCCCCTGCCACCATGTTTATCAGAGTGTGCAAGGGTAGCATTGAAATCCCCTGTAACAATAGTTGCATACTACTTAAGTGCTCTCAAAGCCAAAGAAATCTCATCCCAAACTAACTGCTTATCCCCAGTTTTAATAGGACCATACACATTAACCAAAAACATTGAGCAGTTAATAGTAAAAGAACTCACCTTAGCCAATTTCCAAAACCTTGACATAGAGATCGCTTCCACCTTAACTAAAAGAGGGTTCCATATTATACCCAAACCTCCTGAAGCACCAACTACATCTATGAAAAAACCCGACCATCTCTGTCTAACCCCAAAAATCTTTGTTGTGCTAACACTATCCAACTTTGTCTCTTGTATGCAAACAATATTAGGCTTCCCTTGATCAAGGCCTCTCTTGATCAGGTGCCACTTGTTAGGGGCATTGAAACCCCTAAAATTCCATGTTAGGACCTTCATGGATGCCCATAAGGGAACAAGTCCCTTCCAGATCGAAGCTTAGTTTGTCACTTCGTGTTACCCGCATCTTCCAATAGTTGCTGGGTAGATTTTCTCCCTCTTGATTTATGGCCTCCAATATTGGCTTTAGTCATTTGGGATTTAGATTGCTTGATGGTTCACTTCTCTATGATGCCCACTTCTTCATTCATCCTCAAGGGATACCCATTTAAAAATCCTCTTCTATTGTCTCATTAACTATACCAGAACTACCTGAATACTATTTGACAGGGGACATGTGGATGTATTTAAATTCTCCATTATTCTCTCTGAGGATGCAACATTACTCCATAGATACCCTTGAGCCTTCAACCTCCAACAATGGTTCCATCTCCTAACATCTCAAAAGAGGTGAGGACCCTAGAGGAATAGTGATATTGTCTAGTGCCTTATTTGTTTCTTCAATGGGGCCAGGAACCTCCATCTCCTCATGCAATCCCTTTTGAGGTGAGAAACTTACAACACTTGGTCCTACCCCGAAATCCTTCACATGGAGACCTTTATTCTCTTCAAATGTCTCTGTCTCTTCAAGGATAGTCGTGTGAAGATTCTCATCTTGATGACCTACTGGCATTGAAACCATGGGGGTCATTGAACCAAGGATTAGATAAGCCAAAATGTCCTCCAGACCATCGACTTCTTTTCCTTTCCCTTTCTAGCCTAATAGGCATTCTTCTACATTGTGTCCCCATTCCTGACACTTTTTACATTTTTCTAGAACCTCCTCAACTTCTATTTCCTGCCACCAATACCCTTTTGTCATGTGTTCTTCCATTGCATGTGGAAGCAGAAGGTGGGGCTTCCATAAAATACATATCCTAGCATACATGCAATAGTCTTTTTTATCCACCGCTTCATCTGCCTTGATGAACTTACCCAAACGATCGTCGACGATCTTGAAAAACTCTGCATGCCAATATTTGTGAGGAAGATTGTAAAGCTATATCCAGATCAGGACCTCCTCAATTGAAGCTTGCCTTAGGTTAAAATTAGGGATCTAGTCCTTAATATAGAAACTGATTCCTCCCATCAAAAAGGGCCCTTTGAACATGATTCTAGATTTTTTGCTCTCCATGCCCACAATGATAAAAAAGAAACCATTCGGGAGGGTTTTTACTTCAAAGTGTGATCCCCATTCCTCATTAACCCAGTTCCTGATCTTAGGGTACGTCAACTAGCCCCCACCCCACTTCATAAAAAAATCCCTTTCTTTCAGTATTTGGACCGAGTTCTTCCATGCATCATAATCGATGCGTACATTAATTGTTCTATTATCTGTTGTTTTTGGGATCTCCTTGGTAAGCGATGGGGCGCTCAGACCCATATTTGGTTTCCATATTTTATCCACCACTTTTTGAAGCCCTTCTTTTTACCAGAAAAGATTCTCAAAGATCCCCATGTGTTCTTCTGTTGTTCGTACCGAGACCATAAACCATCTCATCTGTCTAGTGCTTTACAACCAGATTCTGCACGTCTAGATGGTGGGAACCACGCCTGCCTAGGACCACGACTGTCAAAACCTCTTCCCAAGAAGCCATCATTTATCCCTCAGGTACCAAACCCTACCTTCCTTCACCACTCCATTGTGTACTAAATTTATTTTTTATTTAATAATTATTAAATTTCTTAATTAATTAATTTTGACTTTATAATTAAATTATTTATTAAACATAGGTAATTAATTAACTCTCATTAATTAATTAACCTTATATTTAATATTTTAATGTATCATAAGGTGTAATTATTTAATCTTATTTAATTAAACTTAATTAATTCCTCAATCCATTTTAACACCAAAACCACATCAAACCACATGACATGCAACCATGAAGCAAAACTGACTAAACCAAAATGCAACAATCAAGACTAAATGAAGGGCTCATGAATTTACATCACCTTAGTGAGTTCGGATAGGTAGAAAATCAGATACTTGTCCACTATTTTAGGACAATTAATGACTTAGGTTGGGATTGGACCTGTATGTTATCTCCCCTCTTTTACCATTGAGATATTGTGACAAGGAACACTCATCCTAGCAATTCAGGGAAGTTAATGCCCAATACCTAAAATCTTGCATAAAAGACAAGCATGTACAAATATATAGCAGATAATGTTGGAGATTGACTGATCGTGTGGATCCCATAAGAAAGTAACTATGACTCTGTCCCTCAACCATATCAGGCACATCAAATAGAAATATAAAACATACATGTCAACCATACACATGCAAGTATGGGGTCAGTAAAACCATAAACATAAATAACATCAAATCTATCTAAGGATCTAATACACACATGAAAAATGGCCTAAGAGAGTCTGGCCAATTAAATTGAAAAGAAAACTATGGAAGGGGTATTACAAGAAACATACAAAATGCAGTCTATTAAATATAGATTAAACCTGAGAATACTTTTCCATATTTTAGACATGGTTAATAACACATTTTGTGCATAGTGATATAACTTGCTATAAAACATTGAATTTATACACTCTCAAATGAGAGAGAACTACCTAAAATATCAGAGGAAGGGTGGAAAAATACCCGAAGAGGTATTAATCACACCTATTAAACAATCCCCATTCATAAAAAAATATAATCTAATATTCATTACATCATAATTATTTTAAATGGGATATGGTTAATCAAGCATATAATACAAAAGATTTTATAGCCTTACATTAGAAAAATAAATAAATGTTATATGAGTATGTGACCCCTAATACCATTATGTTCTAAAACTCCCCCTTAATGTTAATAAGTTATCACAAGTGAGTTTCCATAAAAGAAAAAATGAAGTAGCCCATGTTAAACATACAAATATACTTGAAGGTGGGGATGAATCAATATATGCCAATTTCAAACTTATTCAGCATTAATTACCAGTTACTACTTCTCCAAGCATCACAACCAATCTCACATCCAAATCATTAGAACACTTACTAGATCTTACTTTTTTAGTGTAGCTAAAAAAACAATAAATACAATCAAACATTAACATATAAGAACACTACATGTGTGTGGAAACATTGAAGGGTAAAACCACAACTTCATAATAGTTTCTTGGATTTACTGCCCAAAGCTAGTTTCACAAGATAATATAAAACTTACAATATGAAGTAGGCACCAATCTATTGGAGAAAACAATCCCCAATTGCATTGTTTGACACCAATCCATTAATCTAAGATTTGAGCACCAACTCAACATATGAAACACCAATCTCAACAATATATAATAGATATTAATCACAAACCTTAAAGGTTGAATTTTTAGCTTATTTATGATATGATCAACATCAGGACATCCTCACATAGTGCATATGATCTTTTGATGTAACTGCACAATGATTGAGATGCTACTCACATAACATCACCCACATACTTGCACATGAGTTCAATACATTTTAGATATTACAATGACAAAGACACTAGGAATGAACCTAGATCCAATATGTATATGTTACAATTATTATTACATTTACATGTATGTTGAAGCTCAACTATTGAAACTTTTTAATTTGATACTTCATGGCCAACTTGACTTTGGTTCAAAATGGTAGGCTATAACACTCCACTATAGAAAAATGTGGAGTATCAAAAAATTTCTAGTATAAACACTAAGTCTAAGAGACAAGCCTTAGTAGCATTCTACGAACCATTCCAAATCACTTTAAACACTTGTAATAAATTCAAGATGATATTAAAAACATTCTATAACATATGTTATAAACATACCTTTTTAATGTCCTTCCAAAACTCACATGGTCCAACATAGGTATTGATGAGACAATTTATTGTCTCTATTTTGTTATAATCTTCATACTTTGTTGACACTGTTTATGCTTTGATAAGACATTTCTAAAACATTTATGAACTTATACCTATGTGAACTTATGATAAGTACAACTAGAGCCACAAAGTCTATGGGTAGCTAGAATGACACGTTTTGCTGACTATAATAAATATAATGCAGTACTTCATATAGTTATTTTAATTTGTGTTCTAACATTTGAGTAGGAGTTGAAATGTTGACTTGTATATGTATACCGAATGTTACTAACCTTCCAGGTAAACAAGGAGCAGTACAAGAGTGGTGCAACCGCATTAAAGAAAGGAGCATTAGAGGACTAGCCATGGTAGAAGAAGCTAGTATGATTCCTAGGATTATGCCACACCTAGAAAGAAGTTGTTGTTCCCAGAGGATATAGGAAATAAGTTTTGCTATATTTCCTCAGAGTTGTTATTCTATTAGCTACACTAATTGTAATATGTCATGGTTGTTTTATCTCCTCCTTATTTGGTGAGGTTTAATCAGAATTTTCTTTTATGTTTTCAATAAGCGTCAATCCTCTATATAAAGGGATTTGACTGATTTAGATAGGTAATGAGAAATCTTAGAATGTTGCGTTCAGTGTAACAGAGTTACTATTTTTTGTTCTTCATGTATTGTTCAGTTATTATGTAATCTGTTAAGGATAATATAATGGAAGAGTGATTTTGAAGTATTTTTTGTGTTAGTAGTTAGCAGAAGCCAACCAAGGGGGCCCACTTGGGAGGTGGATTAGATTAAGATAGAGTAGATTTTCTTCCTGCATTTTTTGTGCTTTCAAGTAGAGTTACTATTTTATTCCTGCAACATTACTACTATGAATGTTCCTACAACACTTGCAGAGATAGACAAACTAAATTTTTTGCGTTGTTAGACATGCTTAGAATAAGTTCACAAGCTTTTTTCAATAATTTCATTAAGTAGTCAAGTGTGTTTACTTTCTTGCAGCAATAACATAGGTTTCTTTCATGCATTTTATCTTCCTGCAGCATAGGTAGTATGACTCTTAGAGGAACTTAGTGCACAAATTGTGTTGTCCCATTTCAAGTCTACGTCCCTGGGTTGACAATCTAAATGCATTTCATGATGGGGAAAGTAATCCTTCGTATGAATACATCAATCCTAAGAGATACAATGGCATGATTATCATTACCTATTGTGAGACTGTTCAGGTATGATAGTAATTGCACTCTCCCAAATACTTAGCCCTTTTTCAAATACCTTGACATCAATGACATAAAAAGTCAATGCCTTTGACATCAATGACAACCTTTATCTAGCACCTAGTAACATAGGTCTTTTTTGAAAATGATAAACCAAGACACAAATATATGCCAACTTGAAGATCATGTATTCCATACTACATGAAAGTTGTCAGAATTTATTTTCCCAATGTTTTAAATATGATGCTATGAGGTTTTCTATAAAAAAATTATAGATTGGGTCTCCTCAAATTAGCATCTCCCAAGTTCATTGCATAGTGCTTGTAGGTGTTATATAATACAATGCTTCTTACAAGTAAAAAAATTATAGAGAATAATTACAATATCTCAATATTCCCAAATAACTTATGAATTCCTAGAGGTCTTATATTATGAGCTTATTAGGGATTTATTATGCTTAAAGGACTCACATTTGGGATTTAGCCATAAGGTGGTGTTAATGATACACACAATTCCCCTCAATGACATCACCCAAGGGTGATCATTGACTTGAATTTGGAGCATATAAAGCCTAAATCTTATTCCCATTGGGTCTTAAATATGGGATTTTTCCACTAGGTGGTGTCATGTACACTCCCCTTAAATGACATCACCTTAAACCCAATCACTGACACACATGTTTTGATATGTGATGGCTAAGATTCCAATCTATAACATACTTTCACTTTAATAGAATTGGAGAGAAATTTTATGGAGTAATTTTTATTCAATGAGACATACATGATCATTAATGTGCTTTTCTCTTCATATGGTAATATGGCACTTTTAAACACATCCAATTGAAACTCTATGATAAATGCTCAAAAGTCATATTGATTTTTCAAGAGCTAATTTTGTATTTCACCTTTTTTATTCAAATGAAAAATTGAAGATAGTTTATTCTTTTTTTTAAGTATTGCACCATCTATGTAATAACACCTACACTTTTTTTAATCATTAAACTTTAACTATATGGGGTTGCACCCTTGTATTAACTTTAAAAAAATGTACATACATAGAGAGTTCATCAATATCACATTCCATCATTTGAGAAAATAATGCTCCCTACTAAGGTCATATCTATCCACCCATTGGACACTACTGACAACTATATGCTATTTTTTGTTGATAAATTGTCATAAGAAACTTTATACCTACCCAAAATTGGGGCATTCCCTAAGACAAAAAAATAACCACATTATATCTAACATACTATAACATACATACCAAACTATGTCTAATTGCATCTTAGATAAACAACTCAAGAAGCAAGAGAATCAGTGTCGATATTTCTTTCCCTCAAAAATAGAAGTTGCCAATGGAAAATCAGGTTTGCATGCACATTTTCCATGGGTGACCAAAGCATCAGAATGCATCTCCACAACCCCTAGTGTGGGCATCACTTCCTCCATAGCCTCCTCCACTTCATCCTCATCTATGACCAAACACTCTGAAACAAGGAAACTCTACAACCACCTTGGACCACCATCATCAAACAAATCTACCAACTTCTTCATGAAAAGGGTATTCCTTTCAATGATCATTCATCTCTTGGAAACCCCAATGTCATCCCTATACTCAATTATAGGGAATTTTGGCACCTCCTTACTCCTTTTGCACAAAATCAAGTAGTCTTGGGGAAAATGGATTCTTCCCCAATTGTCTACATTGTTTAGAACATCATTTAGCTCCCCAAGAAAGTATTTCCTCATTGTTTTCCTACAAAGAGCTGCCACCACCTCCTTCTTCTCCCCCACGTCCAACAAGCAAGCCACAAGAACAATAGAAATATTAAAATTTATCCAATATCTATGTTCAATTTTCAAGAATTCATCACCCAACACCCTCTTAATCACATGCATGACCCAACTATGGTCTACAAAAAAAACACCCTTTTCAGCCTTTTTTTTACTAACCTCACCTAGGAAGGACACTTGTCTCTTCTGAAACCTCAGTCTCACAAGAGTGTCCATGAATGCAATGTAACAGAGTTGAGAATACCAAATACCCAAATGAGAGAGGCATAAAAAGACCTCGATATATTCTATCATCCCACCACGGTCCACAATCATTCAACTTTCATCACCACATACCATCTAGGCTCTAGCAATCTCTAGAAATTTTGTGAGCCAGGTAAATTCACATGGATGACGCACATAAAAGGTACTGCCTATGTAGCAAGTAGCCTTATTTCTTTCCATCTCACATGCCCCATGTTGCCATGCCATCGAATTATAAATTTTAAGGCATTACACTTAATCATTTCTTTATGTCGATTAAATATCCATCATGCCAGCTGTACTTGGGGGGAAGAAAACATAATTACACACTATTGGAAGGGTTACAACATCCCTCATTTGCACACTAATATGTCACACCCCACTTCCAATGTTTGTCCTACCAGTTGAAAGATCACCTTCATTCATGCCTCCTTTATTATCCACTTAAGATGAAATCTTAGAAATTAAGTATGCCTCTTGGTTGCCTCCTCGATAAACATTTGAGACATTAACATTGTCAAAATTATTCATGAGATCTTTAATAGCCCTCAACCATCTTCCCAATTTCTAGATTGGGGTGTAGTCTTGTTTTATTGTATTAACCATAATCATAGAGTCACCCTCAAAATAGAGATTCTAAGCATCAATTACAAGCTCACACTTAAGGCTAAGAAGTGCTTCTCTTATCCATGTTTCATTGTTCGATGTCAACCCTAGATGTTTCAACATTTTTTAATGATTATGCCTTCATGGTCTCTTGTAGTGCATTCAGATCCACTCAGGTCTAGATTTTCCCATGAGGCCCCATCACACTTTGATCCATCCAATTTTTGGTTTCTCCCACTTCACGTTCTCTTGGGGGTTAAAAGAAAGATCATCCTTTCTATCCCCATTAACAAAGGAACTTTAAGACCACTAAAAACCTTCATCATCTTTGATGGAACCTTCAAAATTCCTAGCTTTTGGCTATTATGGTCGAGTTATTTAATTATTTTAACCTCTATTTTCCCTAAATCGTAAGCCCTAGGTCTTTCAAAATTTTCCAAAGTATAGAACCCTCGTGTGAAAGTCAAGGGTCTTTCCATCATGCAATTACCAGTCCCATCGCCAAGGAACCCGTTGTCCCAGTTAATTTTATCTTCCTTAGTCCATCAAGATTTATTATCCCTAAATATGATTAAGGTTTTAATTAATCATACGATCTAACGGTCTGCGTTGCTAGGACTCATTTTCTAGTGATCTACTCCCTAAGTATTACTTAAGGGGGAGGGAGTGTATTAGTGTGAAAAGTGTCTATTTGCATCTAGTTATATTTTATCTAGTTCCTACACCTAGTAGTTCTACTCGCACTAGCTTAAGTGTTCTACATGTGCTATACCTCTTGAAGGGTTACTCAACCTTTTTATTTCACCTTCCCACTTCCTCCTCTATCTATATATTTAAGGAAAGTTTATTATACATGTACACACATTTTTATGATAGATTATTGGCTATTACATTGTGCTTGATGAATTTTCTATTCATTTGTTGTTGTTCCAACAATAACAAATTTCAAACAACAAAAATCAATAAGACCAATTCCATAAGTTACAAGTTTAGATATATGTATAGACTTTTGGTTTGCAGTTCCATAAAATACCTCCAAACTCAAGAAATTGAAGCAAGAGAATGCACAAATAAAATTTCAAATTAGTTAACTTCTTAATTTCTTTATCTCTTGCAAAATGAATTCTTAACACTTGTACAATATAATATTCATCAATAAATACCTTTATATTAATTTATTATTTTTTATATTTATGATAACATTTATTTCGATACAACAAATATCATTCTAAAATATTTTATCGAGTGATTAACTTATATATTTATGCAAGTAGTTTATTTCCCCTTACAAATTGCTGGTCTGCAATTTTCACCATTAAAGGTAGAAACAAGGTCTCTAGCAAGGAAACAAAGCAAACAAAAAATTCTTGCTCATATAAAACGAAAACCTGAGAAAAACCTCTGCGATAAAGTTACAAACATCAATGCAAATTTACACAATTAGAATTACAATTAGCATAACTGTAATCGCATATACCCACACATGGATTTCCACAGGAGGAAGTTCAAGTTCAATATCAACAACATAACTACTTTACCTTCTTCCAAGTTAGCCACACCCTCACGCCATCAGACAACTCAGTATGTTTCATGTACTCGGGTGATTTTCATTCTGTGGCATCTCCAAAAGTACATCCACCAGGTCCTTATTATGGTTTTCATTTTCTTGACTTCCCCTGCTCCTTCTCTGTTCCAAGTGTCCATCTATAATCTTCTCAACAACTGCAGATAATAATAGTAATGGGTAAAGACAATAATTAGAATCCATGAAGTTTCTCAGAGATTCCTATAGCCTTACCAGATTTTTAAAGAATTGTGGCAGTGCTGGATCCCTAGAAGAAGGTAAGCATGCCCATGCATATACGATCAAAGTCGGGTTTCAGCAGCACTTTTTCTTGCAAAACAATATCCTTCATATGTACATAAAATGCAGGAAAATGGAACTTGCTCACCACATGTTTGACAAAATGTCTGAACGAGATGTAATCACCTGGACTTCGTTAATCACAGGATATGCTCACAATGGACATTATGAAGAAGCTCTGCAGCTTTTTGAACGAATGCAGAACGAAGGCGTATCACCCAATAAGTTTACTTTCACTAGCGTTATAAAAGCTTGTGCGGGGTTGACGGATTTGGAACGGGGTAAAGAGATTCAGAATCAGATTAGGAAGACGGAGATTGATATTGATGTTGCTGTGGAGAATGCGCTTATTGATTTGCATGCAAAATGTGGTAACATTGAAGATGCGCGGCAAATATATGACAAAATGTTTCATCGAGATAATTTTTCTGTGAATGCCATGATTGCGGGTTATTTTGGGAATGGGTATCTCGAAGAGGCCAAGAAGCTTTTTTATGAGATTCCAACAAAAGATGTCGTGACATGGAATGCAATGATTGCAGGATATTCACAGAATGGGATGAATGAACAGGCGCTGCAATTTGTATTTCCGATGCGAAGTGCAGGTATTGGGATGGATCAATACAGCTTATGCATAACAATTGGAGTATGTTCTACACTGGGAGATTTAAGAAAGGGAAAGCAAGTTCACGCTCATGTTTTCAGAACTGGGTTTGATTTGAATGTTGTTGTTGGTAATGCTCTTGTTAACATGTATTCCAAATGCAGGAGTATAGATGCTGCACGCCATATGTTCGACAGAATGACAAACTTCAGATTTGGAATGCCAACCGGGATGGCTGTTGGATTTATTCCTGGTGAAGCATCAAGAATTTATTCAGGTGAACCCATAGCTAATACTGTCTCGTGGAATGCCATGATTTCTGGATATGCACAGGATGATCAAGGCGAGGAGGCTGTGAAGCTCTTTCGGAGAATGCTTAGAGAAGGGGTTAAGGTAGACTTATTCCCTTATGCGAGCACCTTAAAGGCTTGTGCAAGCATTGGAATTCTGGAACAGGGGAAGCAAGTGCATCCACACATTATCAAAAGTGGAAATGAGATGGCTGCCTTTGTAGGGAGTTCTCTTGTTGATATGTATGCAAAATGTGGAAGTATATATGATGCTCGTAAAGCATTTGATAAACAGTCCAAAAATGATGTTGTATTGTGGACTGCTATCATTACGGGATATGCACAGCATGGACTAGGACATCAGAGTATCGAATTGTTTGAACAAATGCTGCAGGCAGGTATCAAGCCAAATGCCATAAGCTTTGTAGGACTTCTCTTTGCTTGTAGCCACTGTGGTCTCATTAATGAAGGCCAACGCTATTTTGATTCAATGAGCCAAGAACATGGCCTCATTCCAGAAATAGAACACTGTGTCTGCATGGTTGATCTTCTTGGTCGTTCTGGGCGGCTAGATGAGGCAGAGGAATTTATCAAAAAAATGCCAGTAAAACCAAATGGGGCTATTTGGGGTGCTTTGCTTGGTGCTTGCAGAATGCATGGAAATATAGAAATGGGAAAACGGGCAGTAGAATGTCTTCTTCACTTCAGTTCACGAGATACAGGGTTGTATATTCTGCTGTCAAATATATATTCCACTGCAGGGAGATGGGCTGATGCGGCCAGAGTTAGGAAAATGATGAAATATAGAAACTTAAAGAAAAAACCTGGGTGTAGCTGGATTGAGGTCAGAGATAAGGTTCATTCGTTTACTGTTGGAGATAGATCACATCCACAAACAGAAGAGATCTACACTTTCTTGGATAAGTTGTCTGCGGAAATGAAACAAGTAGGATATGTCCCTGACAAAAACTTTGTGCTGCACGATGTAGAGGAAGAGCAGAAGGAGTTTCTTCTTGGCCACCATAGTGAAAAGCTAGCAATTGCTTTTGGACTCATCAGCACATCTTCAGAATCAACATTACGAATTGCAAAAAATCTCCGCATATGTGGTGATTGCCACATTGCTATTAAGTACATCTCTAAGCTAGTTTGCCGAGAAATAGTTCTCAGGGATAACCATCGTTTTCATCATTTTAAGGATGGGAAATGTTCCTGTGGAGATTATTGGTGATGGTGGGTGTGGAGCAACAGTTGTAATCTTTTTATTGGCTAAGAGAGGAAGGACTGACATGATATTGATTTTTGTGATTGTGTCAACTGGGAAAGGATGTTATATTGGAAATGTACAATGAAGAGTTTAATGTCCTCAATATAGAGAGTATGGTTTGTTCTGTGCAGAGTAATGGACATATACTTTTATGGATACAGATCATAATCAACAGCTTAGGAAGCTTACATTAAAAGCTTTCTGAACAGATGGAAACAGATATAGAATGTACCTTAACATTCAATCATCTCTCTTTGTAAGGTTGAGGATAGATCCCAAAGTTTACTAATCATGCTGTGGAATCATCTTGCATCTTTTCCACGATGTGATTTGTTTGATTTCTTGAGGAATTTTCAAAATGTTAAATTATGTAGCTCGTCAAGTGTTCCAGCCTTGAGAGGTGTCATAGACGTTGAGAACACAAAAGAATGTGAACCGGCAGCTGTTGGGATTCCAAGCCCTTTCACTTCGTGGCCCTTTAGTTTCCAAATGAGAGAGTATATGTAGGAGATTGTTGAGCCACATTGTAGGAAAAGAGATTGATGGGAATCAGTTGAGTTTTCAGGTAGATAGAGGACATTGTTTAGTATCATATGTAGGAGAAACTTCTAGCTTTTGAGTTTTAGAGGGAGGTTCAACATGCCATTGTTGGCAGTTCCACGAGTGACGGAGAGGAGACTGTCTGTTTTGTCAGTATTTGGAAAACAGTTGTTAATAATATACCTTAGACTTGAAAACTAGTTTTCCCCAAATTGGGGTTTTTCCAGAGACAGCTGTCCAAATTCTGTGTTATCTATGTATTTGATTTCTCTCATTTTCCGTTGCAATTTTCATTTGCTGCTAGCTTGTTGTGTATAGTTAGGAATAATACTAGGCTGATAGCACCTTCTAGATAGATAAAATTCACATGGTATCAAAGCCCTAAAGTGCTGTAGTTATATTCTAGCTAAGTGCAAGGTATTCCTGAAAGAGAAATCAAAGGTTTTCACACTGGTTGATTTTCATTTTTCTTCTGATTTATTGGGGTGGTTGTTTGAGGATTTCAGAAATGGCTTCAGCTGGTTTGAGAGATCAAGACATACTAGATGGTGCATCAAACTTTGGTATTTTGAAATCCAAAATATTGTTGTTGCTGGAAGAACATGAAATAAAGGAGTATGCACAACTAATTTTGTTGTACCCACAGATCCAAAGCTACCAGGAGATTACTGCAAAGCGGATGCCAAAGCCAAGCATATTATCCAAGATGGTGTTAAAGACCATATTGTTCTCCATATTGCAAGATTGGATACTTGCAAGAAAATGTGGGATGCCATCCAAAAACTATTCCAGAGTGCAACAATGAATAGGAAATTGATCCTCGGGGAGAAGCTAAGAAACACACCATACAGAACAAGGGAGAAGGCGTTATCAGTTATCTCACCAAGGTTAGACAAGTCAAAGATGAGTTAGTAGTTGTAGGAGGAAAAATAGATAATGATGAGCTTGTGAGAACTGCCCTAAATGGGTTCTTAA
Organism: Chamaecyparis obtusa; assembly: GCA_027943335.1. Taxonomy (NCBI): domain Eukaryota; kingdom Viridiplantae; phylum Streptophyta; class Pinopsida; order Cupressales; family Cupressaceae; genus Chamaecyparis; species Chamaecyparis obtusa. Next base: position 4,522,496 of record BSBK01006771.1, on the reverse strand, counting down.
AGCAGTGGGACATTTTTGTCCAATTAATTAATGGACGGCGTGATCTACCCGACTGGGATTGCCTTTGGAGTGATTTCACTTAGCAAGAGCTTAGGCTGAGCCTCGTCATTATAGGTAGCAGTAAAGACCAGAAGGGTGATGATGACGAGAATGTTGCTCTTGCAAAAAAGGGCAATTTCAAGAAAGGCTCAGGCAGAGGGCCTAACTCCAAAGGAGAGAAGAAAAAGAAAGACTTGAGCAAAATCAAGTGTTTTGGTTGTGATCGATAGTGACACTATGACAGTCAAATGTCCAAATAGGAAAAGGGTGACAAGAAGAAACAACAAACAACAACTGTAGAAGACAGCAATGAACTGTCTTCAAGATTTGAAGAAGATTTCACTCTTATAGCTTGCCTATCTAGCTCTACCTCCACACGAGTCTGGTAGATCGACAATGGGGCATCATGTCACATGACAGGAGTTAGAGTATTTTTCTAACTACAAAGAAGAAGAGATAGACTTCCAGATACAAGTGGCTAACAAGTCTAAGTGTACTCTAGTTGGGAGAGGAACAGTCACAGTTCAGAGAGAGTTAGGCAAGAACCTTCAGATTACAAATGTGTTATATGTGCTAGGAATGGGTATATGAATCCGATTTCAGTATCTACTCTTCAGGATGAAGGGTATGGCGTACTCTTTTGAGGAGAAAAGGTGTATTAAAAACACCAAGATTGGAAATCAGTAAAACAAATTGGGGTCAGGAGCAATAAGTTATGTAAATTGCAAGTGGTAGATCCCAAGGCACTAATTAGAAGTAGCAATAATAGAGATATGGGAGAGTTGTGGCATAGGAGGATGGCTCACATCCATCTTGGAGCATTTAAGTTGCTCAAAGAAACTGTGAAAGGTATTTAAGAAGTAAGAACATAACATGTTGATGTATGCGGAGGGTGTGTACTTGGAAAGTTTTCAAAAGCAGCATTTCCAAGGAGTGATTGTAGAGCCAAGGGTGTTTTAGAATTAATACATTATGATATTTTTGGTCCATTATCCACTAAATCTCTCAGGGGTTATGAATATTTTGTTACCTTTATTGATGATTTCTCTAAGAAGACCTGGATTTACTTCTTGAAGACATGAGATGAAGTCTTCAGTTGGTTCCAAGAGTTTAAGGCTCTTGTGGAGAACTTGCTAGGAAAGAAGACAAAGTTTCTTCATACAGATAATGGGGGTGAGTATAATTAGAAAGCCTTCAAGGATTTTTGCGCTAAGGAAGGAATCAAGAGAGAATGGACAACTCTCTACAACCTGTAGTAGAATGGCGTTGTAGAATTAAAAAATAGAACAATAGTTGGAGCACCTAGGGCCATGTTATATGATCAGGATTTGCCTAGATATCTTTGGGTAGAAGCATGTAACACAACAATTTATATTCAAAATAGAGTCCTACACAAAGTGTTGGGAAAATGACAGGCGAGGAGGCATTTCAATGAAAGAAGCCATAAGTCTGTCACTTTACGATTTTTGGCAGTATCGCTTATTGTCATGTTCCAAATGAGAAGTGCACCAAACTTGATTCAACTACAGAGAAGGGATACTTTGTTGGCTATAGCGAAACATCCAAGGCATACAAGATTTATATTCCAGTGAGTAGGAAGATCGTCATAAGGAGGGACATTAAGTTTTTGGAAGAGAATGCCTTTAGGAGATCTCGCGAGCAGCCAGTAGTTGATCAGAATGAGCAAGTAGAAGCTTCAAGGATTGAACTGTAATCTCAAACACAGGACATAGATACAAGTGTTTAGGAAAGTTCCCAACATGTGGAACAACAACGTGATGTGGAACTTGAAACTCCAACCTGTACAAGTGGGAGAAGGAATTGCAAGGAGTTTCAGACATTAGAAGATGGACATAAGTCTTTGGGAGTCATTAGATCAAACACCAGGGACAAGAGACTACCAGAGAGATCGTCAAATTATGTGGAATTGATGAGTTGGCTGATTGACAACGAGCCTTCCATCTATAAAGAGGCTGCACAACACCAAGTGTGGCAGGATGCTATGGTGGAGGAATACAACTCCATGCATAATGAAGTTTGGAAGGTAGTCCCTAGATCTTTGAACAGATCAGTATTTGATTCCCATTAGATCTATAAGATCAAGCATATTGCAAATGGCAGCATTGACAAATTCAAAGCTAGATTTGAGGCCAAGGAGTTCTCTTAGAAAGAGAGAATAGATTATGGGGAGATGTTTGCTCCTGTAGCTAGGTATACTTCCATTAGAGTTGTGATATCACTTGCAACACATATGGGATGACAGATTCATCAAATGGGTGTCAAGATAGCATTCCTGAATGGAGTCATTATAGCGGTGTACATTGAACAACTAGGGGGTTTTGAGACACATGGGAGGGAAACTCATGTACATAGATTAAAGGGTACACTATATGGACTCAAACAGGCTCCCAAAGCCTGGTATAGTCATATTGACAGCTACTTGCAGAAGATGAGCTTTGTAAAGAGTGAGGTGGATTCGAATCTATACTATTCTATGGTTGGAGGCTAAACACTCATTCTTATTTTGTATGTGGATGATCTATTTTTTACTGGATCACCAGGGCTCATAAGAAACTGCAAGAGGAAATTAGCAACAGAATTTGAAATGAAAGACTGGGGGTTGATGCACTATATTCTAGGACTCAAGGTGTGGCAAACAGATGGATAAATCTTTCTTAGTCAAGGGAGATATGTTCTAGAGATTGTGAAGAAGTTCAAGATGATGGACAGTAGACCCATGTCTACACCTATAATAACCGATTGGAAGGATATTGAAGCATCAAAGAAATAGGTTGTAGATCCCACTTTATATAGACAACCAGACATTTCTTTTGTAGTCAACTCTCTTAGTTAGTTCATGGTGGAACCAAAGTTAGTGCATTGGACAACAACAAAACATGTGCTGCAATATTTACGTGGTATAGTTGAGTATGGGTTGAAATATTCTCAGAGTGGTGATGTCAGGTTCATTGGCTACATTGATGCATACTGGGCTAGTAATGCAGAAGACTAGAAAAGCACCTCAGGGTGTTGCTTCAACATTAGATTAGGGGTTGTCTCTTGGTGCAGTAGGAAGCAAAAATCGATTGCATTAAGCTTTGCAAAAGCAGAGTACATTGCAGCAAACATGCCTACATGTGAGACCATATGGATTTGGAAGCTACCAGTGCCTCTATTTGGTCACAGGATGGAGTTGACCATTATTCATTATGATAATCAAAGTTGCATCAATCTATTTGAGAATCCAGTATTCCATGATTGGTTGAAACATATTGACATTGGATACCATTTCATCAGGGATTGTGTATAGCGTGGATCAATTCGATTACAATATGTGCCTACAGATCAACAAATGACAGACATTCTGACGAAGGCCTTGAACAAAGGAAAGTTCATTTTCTTTAGAGATAAGCCAAGTATTGTGAAGAACACTTTCCTCTCTAAGAGGGAGTGTTAAATTATGTAGCTTTTCAAGTGTTCCAGTTTTGAGAGGTGTCATGGAGGCTAGGAATACAAAAGAATGTGAACTGGCACCAGTTGGGAATCCAAGCCCTTTCACTTCATGGCCCATTAGTTTCTTAACAAGAAAGTATATGTAGGGGATCGTTGAGCCACATTGTAGGAAAAGAGATTGATGGGAATAAGTTGAGTGTTCAGGTTGACAGAAAACATTGTTTAGCAGCGTATGTAGGAGAAACTTTCAACTTCTGAGTCCCAAAGGGAGGTTCAACATGCGATTGTCAGTAGTTCAACGAGTGACAGAGAGGACACTGTTTGTATTGCCAATATTAGGCAAACAGTTGTCACAAATTCTCAATAGAAGATTTGCTAAACATATTAATAATATACCTCAGACTTGAAAACTGGTTTTCCCCAAATTAGGATTTTTCCAAGGATAGTTGTCCAAATTCTTTGTGTTATCAGTGTATTTGATTTCTCTCATTTTCCGCTGCAATTCTCATTTGGTGCTCGCTAACTTGCTATGTATAGTTAGGAACTCTCATTTTTTGCTGCAATTTTCATTTGGTGCTAACTTGCTGTGTATAGTCAGGAATAATACTAGGCTGATAGCACCTTCTAGATAGAGTAAAGTCACACAAAACACGGGGATTCTTCTTTTATGATCCTTATGTATCAGCTTCATGCTTACCTTTTTGAGAATACAACATTTATGTCAAGGAGTCTTTGTTTCAGAAAATGTATGTAACATAAAACATCTTTCTCTAACATAAATTGATGACAGAATTGAATTTTCATTCAAGATTGACGGGTATGATTAAGGCCCAAGTTTTCTTAAAACCCTTGTGGGGTTTTGGTGGCCATTTTGTTATCTCAGTTTAAACTATTACATGCTTTTATTGAGTTAGTCTAAATTTTAAAAACACTTACAGCAGGATATCGAATTAAATACTGTGCTCCATGATTAAAAGTGGAACAATGGAATTGGTGAAGGTTGATATGATTAGCATTATACTTGATTAATTACTGTGATCCATGATTAAAACAATGAAATTTGCACAGGTTGATATGGTTAGCGCTATACTGATAAGATTGCTAGATCGTAATGAAGATTACAAAATTTCTCTATGCCAAATTGTTTCTTTTATTTTACCATGTTTGTATGTAACTGGACGATATGTGATGACAACATGCTTAAGCTATTTTACCCTTGATGTTTTGATTGGTGTATTGAGTATGCAAATCAAGCAGGGAAATAAGAAGTGAATCTAAACCACTTAGTCTCAATGTAAATCTCATGATATTCACACTCAACTATGCCCTCTCTCAGCTTTTTTCGCCATATAAAATTGAATCACATTTTTCTCATAAATATTCTCATCAAACCAAACCCAAACACAAAATATAATTTATGGCTAGACCTAAACTTTTATTCCTTTAACTTGTCATACCCATAATATTTCACTCAAAATCACACCAACTTTTTTTTGAAAGGAATATAAATTTAAGTTTAACAGTTGTCTAAAGTTTGTACGGTTAAACTCAAGAGGGTGTTGGTTGACATTCGGTTGAGAGGTAGCATGACAAGTGGTCATTGACAATGCTCACCCCTAAGTGTACGAGTGTCTTATCTAATACCTGGGTTGATTATTAAGTTTAAGTCTCATTCCATTTAAATATACATGTAATAAATGGGTTGAAAGCTTAAGCTCTAATGTCCTCTTGAGCATTGCATAGACAAGTTCATATGCAGGGTACACTAACTCAATAAGTATATTAGGTACATTAACTTTAATTAACCACCCAATTAATTGTGTAAAAATTAAATACTTAGAAATTTCACTATAAACCATAAAAGATTATCGAACTACTTTCATAATCCATTAAACTAAAGGGTTGAATTCTACACCTAATATAATTAGACTTACGAAACTATATTTAAAAAAAAAAAAAAATCCTCACTAATAACTTTTGTTAACGTTCTCCATAAGAAAATAATTTTCTAAATGAAAAGGAAAATAAATCTATCAACTTTCAATTAATTAATATATATTAATTAATGGCATTCATTAATTAATAATATATTAATTTTTAATGTATTATTTTGGAAGAGATAAAGATAAAAATAAATAAACATATTAATTAATTAATATATTTTAATTAATATTATATTAATTATTAATATAGTTATTAAGAAATAAAATAAATATTTAAATATATATATTAATTAAGTATTATATATATTAATTAATAATGTAACATTTAATAATGTTCATTAATAAATATTATAACAAACATAAAAAATATTTATTAAATAAAATCAATATTAATTAAAAAGTTTAAAAAAAAACAACTTAAAAAAATTTGTTTAACCATCGCATATGGTGGAGTCCCCAAGGGATTGGGTGGTAGGTCCCACGTGGGCCCACCGTCCACGGTAGGGCAGGTCGCTTGCGTGGTAGGCCCGTACTTGTCGTCGCAGGTGGAACTTGCGGAGCAGGCCTGCGGTCCCCTGCGATGCTGTGGGCTAAAGGGGTGTGGGGACCACGGGGTCCCCCCCCAATATATAATTTTTTTATATATATTTTTTAATTTTAAATTTTGTGATAAAGGTACCTTTTTTTATCCTTTGACACTACATAAGAGTAGTTTTATTTATTGATAATAGGGTATATTTTGACATGTATATTTCTTTTAAATTTCTCTTAATCCGAGAAGTATCATATACATATATTTTGTTGTAGATATATATTTATATACTATTTTTTTTTTAAAGGCATTTGAGTGCCTTTTAGGGGTGTCCGCCTAGGTGGGTCCCCCAGAATGACTTGGCTTCCACTAGGCTAAGGAAAATATTAATTTATTCACTGTGGTATTGGAAAATGTATGAAAATTTTTTCCATACATTTTTCAGAGACCTACAGGTCTCTATTTGACAACTTTTGCTTGTTTTTTTCCTTTTTTGACTTGCTTTTAAAAAAAATTGATTTCTTCACACTTTTATTTACTCTTTCTTTACAAATAGCTTAAAGTTGTTTGATAAGGATAAATGAAAATAACTATAACTTAGAGTCAAATTATTTCAAGGAGCACTATACTATGATATTTGATCTTAATAAATTAGCTAAACATTTCCAAGCTTACATTTTCCAACTTGAAATTTCTTTAACGGGACTATTAAGAAACATTTTTCAAGATACTAAATCTTCCTTTCACTACATGAAATCATGATTGCAATGTAAACTTAATTTTCTTCCTTTCATAGAGATCATCATCCTAACATTTACAAGAATAGAATACATTATTCATTTTTCTATTGATTACATAATACAATACAAGATCATTACTTTCCTTCAACTTGATATGGAAAGAAAAACATAAATTCAATACAAAAGTTCACTTCAAGATTCAACAACACAATATTGAACAAGATGAACTATTACAAGGAGAGATATGTTCACCCTTTCAAGACTCAAAAATGAATTTAATACCACGTTACAAAAATTCAATTTTTGGGTGATAGCAAGTTTTAAATCCACATAATGCTATTGCTTCAATATGACATCAAAGAAGTCCTCTCCAAGAGCCTTTTCCCACATGAACATAGCCTTAATAATCCTGCAAATAAAATTTATCGATAGACCATGGGAAGCTCACCTCCCATCCTAGGTTTCTAAGAAGCCACCCCCAAGCTTGGGGAACTATCACATAGACAAGGTTTCATACTCAACAAACCACAATCACATTAACACAAAAACCACATTTAAACTCCCATCCAAGGCTAAAACAAGAGTCTCCAAATGACTCATAAAATTGGGGTGAAGGTGGAGCCAAACTCAAGGGGAGAAAGCACATTTCATAGAAATACAAGACAAGCCTACTCTTGGCTTTCTCAACACACATTTTGCCACAAAATCTCAACCCAACAAAAAAACTCCTTATGACCCCCAAGGCTTCAAGCCACAAAATCATTTATGACCCCCAAAAGAAATGGCTACATGGAGCTCATACATCTATGTTTCTTCCCTCTCCATAACAAGGAGAGACTATACACCCATGGTTGTCCCAAATTCCCTTCACCCCCAAGGCTACTCTTACTCTTCCCTCCCAAGGGTGAGTGTGGTCTTGAGAAAACTCCCTTAACAATACAAAACAACAAGAAATCTTCAAGAGCAACAAAGATTTACATTTACATAACAAAGAACTCATATACTACAACAAGCTCAAGAATTTACATAAAAGCTACTCACATACAATAACAAGATTCACAAACAATAAGCACGTAATAACACAAAACTAGTTTCTCTATGCAAGAATGGAAATATTCTTGAGAGCTCATTCACATGAAAACATAACAAGTAGAAAGATGAATGCCACCAACCTAGAATCCAAGCTTAAGAAAGAAAGTTGATGAAGAACCTCCTCTAAGCCTTCCTTCTCCAAACTAGCAAAGTCTCCAAATCTAGAGAGTGGGTGTCAAACTCTTCCAAAAGAAGAGTCTCATCTAAAAAGGCATCCACACACTCTCCTAGGGATAGGATCTCATTCTAATTGGATGGCCTTCCCAAGCTTCTTACATGATTTTCAAATATGGATTCTTAAAAAGGTAGTCCAAAAAGGTGGACCAAAGACTTACCACTTTATTGGTTGGAACTCTAACCAAGACCATACTTCAAAAGTGGATTTTCGGCCATTTTGAAAATCTAACTTTTGGAGGGGTCTTTTGGTCAACTATGAGTTGTCCTATGGTTAAAAATGTCTATTACCCATAGGTATATCAAGTGGGCTTACTAAAAATGGCCTAAACACACTTTTAGGCACTTTTTAAGCCCCCCAAAATCCATACAAAGCTCAAATTCGAAATTCATGAAATGATTCCACCTCAAGCTCTCTAACCAAGGAGATTCTCATAGGGATCCTAAAGGGGTATATCCTAGGTTGATGGGCATCCAATCCCTAAGTGGACATGTCATGGCCACAAGTACACACACATGTGTCAAGTGACACAAACAAAAATGACACATCACAAGCCATGTGGCATATCCACTTGGGCATTCTCACATAAATCACATTTACAATAAACATATAAGTCAAATACATTCATGCACCATACTTTTATGAATTAAATACAATACAATGAGGTTTTTGGCTTCTCACTAGAAGCAACCTTGGCTCGAACTGATTTACACAAAAGTCTATGCTCTAGTTCCCCGAATTCACCATGGTCTAATTCCCTGCACACTAAAGTCCAACATCAGTAGTCCAAGAAAATATATACATGTAAATTTATAACATTAACGATCAAGATAATTCATTCATCTGAAATATCATAATTCACATGGCATAATCATTCATCTATAACATACATACAACTCATCATGAAATATTCAATTCATCACTAAATTAAGCTTGTAGCATATTCATTGCATATATAATTTAATTGCAATTAAATGTCATCATGACACTCATAAACTTCACCTAAGTAATTAACATTTCAATTCATAATAGAAATCTCATCGTATCATAATCAAATCAAATCTCCATTTCCTAGTTACTTACATAAGCGTATAAAATCCATCACTTCATCCCAACATTCATAAATCAAAATAACCATAAATTAGAATTCATATTTATATCATAAAATAGTCATCAATAATTCATCACCTAACATTTAACCCGAAATGAAATACACATCTCAACCTTATTCATTTCTTGATTTTCATTTTCCTAACAACTCACATCGACATAATTTTCCTAATTGCACATCTCAGTATTTCATCTAAATCAATCATCATAATGTCACTCATAATGTATCATAAAGTCAACATTGTGAGTATAGAAAGCATCATAAAATGTAATATATTCTCATCTACTGTAATCAAATCTTTGTCTAAAAGAGTAAAATCTACTAAGCTAATCAAAACATTAAGCCAATTACTAGGGCTACCATAACGATAATGGAAAAGCCATGGTGGGTCTAGGGTGAGGCCTCACATTCAAGTCACACTTCTTATCCCACCTAATGAAATAAAATTCTATCTCTCAATTCAATTGTAATCTCACATTTTGGATCATCATGCATTCCCTTGTGCACTATCATATTTTCAAGATGACTTGTACATAGATGCATGCCCAATAATTTTGCTTCACGAGTAGTCATGCAACCTTCAAAAGTTGTTTATACATAGCAATGCAAGCTCTAATAATTCCTAGTGCACTATGACCATGTCCATTCTTATTCAAACTTTACCATTATGGTTATCAACATCATTGTTCATGATTGTTCATGAATATCTTTTTCAAATACCTAAGACGTCCTATTGACCTTTGAAATCCTTGGAATTCCTAGCACTCACTAATAATCAGCCCTCTTAACTGCACCTGGGGAACCACAAAAAATTCTCAATGAGATCGACTAAATCTAGAAGATAATAAAGCATATGAAATCAAAGATTTAAAATGTGGCTTATTAAAAGAAGATACTCACATTGGTGTTAGTCTCCCATAGTTCTTCTAAGTGATATCCTATTTCCATAGAGTTCTAAAACACTTCATTTTTTCAATGACCCCAATGACTAATGTTTTCTCTACTCGATGCCATGCCAGTAAAGCCATACAAATTATGTTGATAGATCATCAATTACTTGATTGAAATCGTTTCCTCTAGCATGAAATTTGTGTAGTCCAAGCGAAGAGGGTTCAAGGCTATAGTTTACTCCACTTGCCTTAACAATAAGCTTTCCATCCTTGGATCATTGAGGAAAGCCCTCATTCTCACTTGTGGTTTCAACTATTTTGGCCATTATTCCTCGAATTGCAATTCCCTCCCTTTTGTACAAAAACAAGAATGGTGTCAAATAGTTATGGAAATGTGAAACTTCATGGAAACAAGAATCAAATAAAGTACAAATGGACAAAGAAAAGTATTAACCTTACCAATACTTCATTACCAACATTAATGATCTATAGGAGAGAGCAAAGATGGAAGGGTGACTAATGATTTGTGATATCTCTTCCCAAATCACATAAATGGTCATGTATTCTCATGCAGTCACAATTGAACTCAGTATGTATGTATTTTCATGTAGTAACCATTGAACTCAACATGTCAAGCCACTCAACATTTATAACATGTGAAGCCACAAATTGTTTTCAGAAATTAATGAAAGTTGGCTACAAGATACATTCAATGCCATCATATATTTAAAACAATATTCTAATATCATTCCAGCTTAATGTTCATTCAATATAAAACCAAAACAGTATATTACTCTGAAATTTGAGCATGACTTTTTTTTTGTCAAGCATGACTCTCTTTTATCTAATTAATAAAAGATATCAAACATGTGAGAATTTGTAAAGGAAAATAAGAGATCATGTAGAATCATCAACCAAATTCTCAATTAATTATAATAATAATAAATATTCATATGTAATTGTTATTTTTTTCACTTTACTTTTAACCAATTTTTTGTTAACATCCCTAGTTCTCTAAATTTATTTTATAGACTTAGAAAACAAAAGAAAAAATATATTTCTAAATTTATTTTATTTAGATTTTTGAACCTTTCTTAATTGTAAGGTGTTGTTTCATTATATAAAATTATTTTTTTAAAAGTAAGGTTAGTTTTTTATTATAAGAATTAATTAAGATAATCAAATAAACCTAACAAATAAGTATATTTTAGATAAAATTATTGTTTAATTTTTAGAAAATTAAGTGCAAGTGGTAAGGAAATTAGTTTCAAGAGTAAGGATGAATTTGTGTTGATTTCATATGCAATCTTATTTTGTAATACAAAAATTCAATGTTGTGAATGGGACAAAGTATAAACAGTCTTAAAATTATAGATAGTTCAATCATAGGTTCTTTGGTTAGAACTTGTGACACATAGATATAATATGAGGCGTGGATATGAACAATGATCCATAGGAATGATTTGATAAATAAAATTAGTAGAGATCTATTCAATGATATTGTACCTCCTTTGTACCTTAGTTGTAAGTTTTGAATTAAGAGGCAATCACTCATTTTTCTCCTCCTTACATATGTTTTACTTATGTTGTACCAACTAATAAAAAAATGTATTGTCATCCACTTAAGCACTAAAACATTTATCACAAGTGAATTAGATGCTCATTGAAAAACAAAAGGATAGGTTTAAGATTATTTCAATTACAAACATGAGTATTAGATGCCCATTCATGAACACACGATCTAAAGGACAAGGATATGGAAGAATAAAATACCTCATTGGGAGGTCTATAGGAATTTAAAGCTTTTAATATAAGTGAAGAAACAATTGTTACTATGTATATAGTTTTAGAATTCTTACTAAGACCTATCAAAATGAAATCTAAATGATTTTGGACATATTGCTTCACCACTTAAGTCATGTTCCAATGTCATATTAATGACTAACTAAAGGTTATTAGGAATGTCCAAGGATGGTGTCTCATAATATATAATAATGGGTTCCATAACAAGACTAGGAAGATATGAAAACTAAAGGTTAAAATATTAACATCATCACTTACGTGTACACTAGAAAATAAATAGTGAAACTTAAATGATAAAATGGAATGGAGTATAGTGAAAATTAAACTAATCAAATCATTATAATACTTTATCAAATTACCTCTTTCTAAAAGCACTCATGTTAATAAATTATCATGTTCATGTGCTTATAGTATGAATAAATGGATCTAATATTTCTCATGGAAGCACATATATTCATATTAACTTCTTGCAAGAATTATTGGTATGTTAACATTATGTTTATTATAAGAACTACGAACTAATACCATGTGGTACAAGGGTAAAAGTACAAACCTGTGTCACACTTTTATAAAGGAAAAAGTTAAGAGCACCAAAACTATTCAACTTAAATGACATAAAGTGGTATTTCTATTTAGAACTTGAAGATGATGTAAACTGATGAAATGTGTAAAATTCGATGAAGTATATGCCTATTATTTTTAATAATTTTTTTGAACAAGAATTGATATGAAATTTCAAATTTAAAGCCAATTTTTTAATTGTTGAAAAATACTAAAAATCAAGGGGTCTAATTCCCACAAAAAAACTATATGTAAATAATATTTTTTTCTTCTAATTGTTAATATGATTTAGAACAATAGAGAAGGGGGGTGAATCAGTTGTTCTTAGGTCCTGATGTATAAAATAACTTCAAAAACTTTTCCTTAAATCAGATCAAGCAACCAAAACAAACTCGGTCATCATTGATTCAATAATAGAAACATATAACACTGCAGTCCACTACCCAGCTGTAACTAACTTGTAAAACTCAGAAATGTTCAAACCAAAACATTCACACAAGTATTGACACCAGGATTTATAGTGGACACCCAATATGGGAAAAACCACTTTGTAACATGCTACTATTATTTTCACTCTTCTGAAGTGAGCTCGGTTAAAAGCCAACCCTGTCAAAGGTTACAATACACACTGTCAGGTGTGACCCGGTTAAAGGATTTCAATCACCTTGTTAAAAGTGAGCCTTGTTACAGGACTTACATACACTCCATTAGAATGCAACCTTGTTCAAAGGATTTAACATATGACTGTTAGGTCAACCTCTGTTAAAAGGATTTTGACTGTTACAATGGTTAGAAAGTAGCAGTAGTATTTATTTGAAAAATATACAAATCACTTTGCAAAGATCAGATCCAATTCCATACACAAATGCTGGTTTACTGACTTTGAAACTTTGCCATCTCCATCTCTGATCTGCTCGAAACTTTTCTTCAAGCAATCACCAGACTTCTCCTTCAACCTTTTTGCTTATATAGTCAATAAAACTTACTATTCTTCCAGCATCTACTTCACCCATGCATTCGCATACCTAATGTTTAGGTTCCCTTAATACTTTCCTCTATTAGGTTAACTTATCTTTTGCTGCTTAATCTCCTTCGTAGATCTTAGGGTTAGGTCAGATTCATTGAATCCACCCACTTCATGTTCTTCGTCTCCTCTTCTAGAATCATCTCAAATCTCATAAAGATTTACAATAAAATGTTTTACAAAGCATTAAATGCTTTCATACAATCAATAAATAAAATCAACACGTTTTACATAATCCAAGAATTCAACAATGTCGGCTCCAAATTTGAATTCTCTTCAAATATAAAAATGTTGATGCTCGGTCAATACTGTGATCATCCACTCGGTCTTCATGTAAAATGCTCGGTCACTACTAAAACTATTTCCTCGACATATATTGTCTTCCTCAGCAAATTACTGATACTCAGTCGACACTAGATTTTTGCTCGGCATTCACTAACTCGATCGACACTAACATAACTCGGCTTAAACATGATTTCTTCATTTTTTCTCAGTTAAGCCTACCAGTTTAGTCTTCAATCTTACTAAGATAAACAATACATTGTCCCATTATTGTACAACATAGTCAAGTACACTTTGTAGTATCAAGATAACTCAACCTCTCCCTAGGTGCTATTGTTACCATCCTTTCTTTCTCTTCTCACAATAGATATAGTACTTTCCTAAGTAGCAACAGTCTTACCAGTTTGGGTTTGACATCAATAACAATACAACAATTGTTTCAATTGCAGTTTCCAACACTAATTTCAAATATGTTATAGATGACATATATAGCCACTGCATGAAGAAAGAAACATTAATTTTTGATGTATATTTTCTCTATTATAACAATTCAAAATCCAACTTACCCAAAATCGACAGTTTTCATCTCCCACATATTTTCCCTATAAAATGTATCTCAATCAAAAAATAAATTACATATTCTTGAAGAGAAATATCTCCTCTTGTGAACCATATATTTTAAAAAATTTTCTAATATGATTTAGTATTTTTTTCCTTTTTTTGAATTAACATCTTCTCAAATATTAAAATACCTACTTGTAGTTTTTTTAAATTATAATATATTATATGTAACCAAAATACTATACAACTTATATAAGCATATTCTTGACTCCAAGCTCTACAAAAAGGGTATTTTTAGTTTTTTTTGAAAGTTAGGTTTTGATACAGAAATTATTTGCAAATGTCAAAAGTTTTACAATCCTAAAAAAATTGCTTATTTAGCTGCCACATAGGATGCCACATAAGCGACTTCGGTCAGAATCGATCCGGTCTAGACTGGTTCGGTCAAACCAATTCCAACCGAAACCCTTGGCTGAATTCCAAGGTTGTATGAGCAACCATGTCTCTTGAGCCTTGCATATTAGAGGGTTTTTTTTGGAATTTTTAATTCAAACAAAAATGCAAAATTATGTAAATTAATTTTTTAAATAAAATCAGTTTTTGGGTGAATAAAGCAATTTTTTGGCATTCAAGGGTGTTTTCTCAAATAAATCAGAAAAAAGGTTAGATTTGTTTATAGTAAGTTAATTTTATACTTTATTTTTTCTTATTTTTCAATTATTTTTTAGTTTTTAAATTAAAAAAATTGAATTAGTGAGATTTATGAGCTTATAAATATTATATATGAGTTTTTTATTTGGTATATCTAGTTTTCTGTATGTAGGTGAATTGAAGTTATCAATTTGAATAATTTATGAAATGGGGAATAAAAGAACAAGATCAAGACTGTATGATAAAAAAGGGGATGACAAAATGAAAGGTCATACAAAACCTAGTCAAAAGCAACCTGTTGTGCTCAAGAAGAACTTGTTGATGTTCAAGAAGCTAAAAATCAGGTACGAGAACAAATTGGTAGTAGTCAAGTTAGAAATATTTCTCCTCGCATGGAAAATTTGATGGAGATGGAGATGGACAAAGATTCTCTTTTCAGTCAAATTTCATTTGAACACATGGTACCTGAAAGCACAACTAAATTGCATTGTAGAAAAATTTGGGATGAATATTTTCAAAATAAAACTTTGTTTGGAGTAGTACAATTATTTGCTAGGTTATTTAGGAAAACTTAAATAAATCATGTTTTAGAGTTGTTGGGTGTTTATAATAGGAAATGCTCAACAGATGTAAAGGAAATAATAGTTGAAAATTTGCAAGAAGTATTGGATGTTATTGATAACACAAGTCAAGGAGTTGATTCAAGTGTTGCACATAGAGCGTTGATGACTACGATTTCTAGTAAGAAATTATCTCAAAAAAAAAAATTTCAAGCAATTTTTGAATTATTGAATGTATATAGAAGAATTATTTAAAGATATATTAGGAGGAGAAATATGTTAGATGAAAACATTGAAAATAATTGGGTAAATATTTGTAGACTTCCTCAAAAAGATAGAATTTTTGAAGATATAAAAACATAGGTCATTGAATATTGGACCAACCACTCCTATTTTTCTTCCAATAGAAGGGACACTATATACAGATGAAAGATGAAGAGTCCGGTATGCAAATTTTACATCCAAAAAATTTTGTAGACACAACACAAAGTGAATTGTTTGAAGCATTCAACCAAGAATTTTCAGATGTAAAAATATGATAGAGAATCTTTGAGAGGTGGCACCCTTTCTTTGTACACATAAATAAGGTATGTGAAACTTGTTGTTGAAATCATGTTGAGTTTCATCTACACCTGTAATCATATAGATATGATAGTACTTAATCCAAATATAATCATCCTTGGAATTATGACATAATTTGTGACGTCTATTTAATGTGATAAATCAAAATATTCAAATGAGTTCAATGTACAATGTATAAAAAGTGCATGCATTGATTATAGAGATTTGAAGAATTTTCTAATGCAAATTGAGAATATTGATGTTTCAATGTCAGTTTTGTGGAAGAGATTTGAATATAAGTACCTAACTAAGGCAAGAGATGAATCCAAAAAAATTATATTTAAGGAGACTGAATTTCCCTACATTGAGTTTATGACTAGATTTTGTAGTATCATTTATCCACATATCCAACATTGTCATGGTGCAAGATGGCAAGCTAAACAGTCTAAACAGTTTCACGATTCAAAAAAATATTTTCCACTAGGTTGTATTATTTCAATTGTAGATTTCTCTAAGAACTATATATTTTCCCCTCAATCATAGATTCAAGCTCCATATTATCATTCTGATCAAGTTGCAATATTTGTACAAGTTATTTATAGACACATACAATTTGATTTGAATGGTGTAGAAAGTACTAATCTATATGAACACATTATCATCAAGGAAGTTCATTTCTATATCAAGGATGATAAGGTTCACAATAGGAGCTATGTAGCTCATTGTTTTGCAATGTATTTTGAAGATATGAAGCAATGTGGGATACATGCTTCATAACATTGGATTTGGTGTGATGGATGTGCTGGTAAGTACATACTTTAATTGATTTTTTTTCTCTTTTTTTGTGATCGGTAAAAGGCCGAAGCCCTTAAATATTTTTATTAATATAAATAATAATTTTACAATTTTGACCCCGCTCACTGCAGGCACTGGTAGGAAAGAGCGGGGTTGAGAAAACCTCCAGTCTTGCCCAGGACCATAGGTCCTATACTTATACAAATTATACGTGGGCATACCCACGACTCGACATTTGTCGAGATTAGTTCTAATACATAATTTTCATAGGCATTCCCACAACTCGATATCAATCAAGATTTTACTACGAATACAACTTTCAGTGGGCATACCCACTTACTCAAGATTTAAAGTTACATTAATTACAATGCTGTTTAAAGATATACAATTCCTATTACATATACTTCCATTGATAATTTTGAATAGTTTGTTCTAGGGTCTTCAATATCAGAGTGATTTAGTTGCTTGCTTGTTTATACCATCATTAGAGCATATTCTCTGCTTCTTGTGCTTTGGAGGGAAGAAAGGACTTTCTCCCTAACGAAGCTATCCACCTGAAAATGTCAGACAAAGGGGGACTTCTACAACCAATGGTTAATCCTCATCAAACATTATAGATTACCATCTTTTACTACATTACATCATTTAAATATTTTATAAAAATGATATATGAAAATGATCAATAAGAATAGGTACCAGATTAGGTTACCTTCGCTAAAAGGAAAAATTATAAATAAAGAAGCTTATTCTAAGATTATAATACTACTCTAGCTTAAGCCCAATTATCCTAGTATCCATGAGAAGCAATAGTCACTCTAATTAATTAGCATTTGATTTAAAATTAACACTAAGATCCAAAATTATGTTTAATTATTAACATTATTAAACCTTATATATGTATGGAAACTTTAAAATCTATTGTTCTAATGCATTACCTGCATATTTTAGGGAGTATCATCTTGAGCAATTTGGGAAAGATAACATGGTAGAAGCCACTATCTATAACTATGATTAATATTCTATCTAATAAAAGACAATCCCCGATTGGGATTTCATTAAAAGGATGTGCTGAATGCATTGCTACCTTTAATAAACCCATAAACAAAGGTTCCTACTGAAAAAGTAAACCCCTGAAACTTAAGATTGATTAAGACTGAAAAAAATTCTTAGTCTTGTATATACATACATACATACATACATACATACATACATACATATATATATATATATATATATATATATATATATATATCTATAGATATGTATATATATGTATATATATATATATATATGTATGTATGTATATAGATATCTATATATATATATATGTATATATATATATATATATATATATATATATATATATATATATATATATATATATATATATATATATATATATATATATATATATATATATATATCTATATATATATATGTATGTATATATATCTATATATATATGTATATATATATGTATACACACACACACATATATATATATATATACATATATATATATATATATATACATGTATATATATATATATATGTATATATTTATATATGTACATATTTATATATGTATATGTATATGTATATATATATATATATGTATATATATCTATATATATATATATATATATATATATATATGTATATATTGTTGGAAACAATTGTCTGAAGAAAATTGCTACTCAAATTATGTATTGTCTTTGATGTCTCACAATGTCATAGTTCGCAACAATCAGTACCTACCGAGCTCAGTCGGTCTGCCTGGCATTAAAATTAGTGTTTACCGAGTCCACTCGGTTATCGAAGAAAAGTTAGCATCTACCGAGTCCACTCGGTTATCGAAGAAAAGTTAGCATTTACCGAGCTCACTCGGTTATCGAAGAAAAAGGATTATCAGTGTTTACCGAGTTCTCTCGGTCTCCAAAAGATTGTAGAAAATTTCATTATGGTCACCGAGCACTGTCGGCCCTTGAAGGATCTTTGCAAATAAAGTTTGCTTAATTCAGCCGACTGTTATACTAAGTAATGCCGATTTGACAAATCTAAAATCATATAAATAAAAGGTCAAGTGTGAAAAATAAAGAACAGATATAGAAGAAGATATATAGAAGAAAGACAGGAAAGGTGTGTGAAGGATGACCAGATATCCTTGAGGAGTAGCAGAGATATATTCGATCAGGAAGGATCTCACTTATACAGAACAGAGATCTGTAATCAGCAAGGTAGTTGCATTATTATACAGGTCATTTTCATTGTTACCTTTTTATCATTGTAACAGTGAATTCTAAATCTCTTAACCGAGTTGGTTTAACAACCATATTGTAAATCCTCTAACAAGGTGACAATTCCATTGAATTGTTCTCAAGACCTCTTACCAGACCACTCCTAGCAAGGTGATTAAATCCTCTAACAAGGTCACACCTAACAGTGTGTTTTGTAACCTTTTACCGGGTTGGCTTCTAACCGAGCATCACTTCAGAAAAGTGAAAATCAGTATCTAGATACATTGGTGGTTTTTCCCATATTGGGTTTCCACGTTAAATCCTGTGTCTCTTGCGTTCTTAATAGTTATCTTAATCATATACAAGTGGTGATGAATATCTAAAAGATAATTTTACTAATACTCTTTGCATCTACCAAGTTACTGCAATCTATTTTACCGAGTGTTAAACAGATAATATTCATTAAGATATCCTAAGGGATCTGGAAAGAAATAATAGTGAAGTGTTTTATGGTTGACTGATTCACCCCCCCCTCTCAGTCACTTCATCCATATTCCATCAATTGGTATCAGAGCTTTTGGTGCTTGCAGGAAGGGTTTCAAGGACCTAAGCTAAAGATCAGGATGTCTTACAAGAGAGAAATTCCAAAGCTCAATAGAGATAACTTTTCAGCATGGCAAGGTCTCATGAGACTTCATCTAGCTTCCATTGGTGATTCAGGATGCAAATACATTGATGAAGAATACACAGTTCCTACTGGTGCATTAACTGTTGAAGACATTGTAGAGAAAAAGAATCATAACACCATGATGATAGACATTGCATCAGCTCTTAGCTATGAAGAATTTGATGAAATTAAAGAATGCACTACTGCATATGAAATGTGGATCACACTGAAGAAAATATATGGTGGTGATGCAAATGTGAAACGAGCCAAAGCAGAAAGCCTAAGAGGACAGTTTGACAAGATGAATATGAAAGAAGATGAAAACATTGCAAAATATGTTGAAAGGATCAAAGCAAGTGTTAGTGCAATTAGAGCTTCTGGAGGAACAATCACTGATGAAACTGTTATAAGCAAGGTACTCAGAACATTACTCCCTATCTATGTAATAAGAGTATCAGCTATTCAAGAAAGAAGATGTGAAACAAACCACAATATAACTTTGGATGCTTTAGTTGGAAGATTGACAGCCTTTGAATTAGACAACTATGACAACTATGTTCCAAATTCCAAAAATATTGAGTCAGCATTTGAGGCCAAGGTTTCACTAAGGCAGAACAAGAAAATAAAAGAAGTTCAGTCAGAAAGTGAAGAAGTATCAAAAGAAAGTTCTGATAGTGATCTTGAAATTGTAGAAGCACTACTTGCAAAGAAGTACTCTAAAGGGAAAGGTAAATATAAAGGTAAAACTCCTTTAATCTATTTTTCATGTGAAGAAATTGGACATATTGCAGCTAGGTGCCCAAACAAGCAGGCCAAGGAAGAGAAGAGAGGACACAAGTACTATGGCAAAAAGAATTTCAAATCATTCAAGGATAAAGGTAAGAAAACATGTTTTATGGCTAAAGATTCTAATGATAGTGAAGAAGAAATTGTCTTTATTGCTATAAAAGATGAATCTGATGATGATGAAGATAAGATGGCACTTATTTCTCATATAAGAAAAGATGATATATGGATAATAGATAGTGGATGTTCACATCACATGACTGGGGACAAGACAAAATTTGAATACCTAGAAGACTGTGATAGTGGCAATGTAAGATTTGGAAACAATGAACCTTGTTGTATAAAAGGAAAAGGAAGAATCTCATTAACCAAAGAACTCATATGTGATAATGCTTATTGGGTTGAAGGACTAAAACATAATCTTCTAAGTGTAGCACAGCTAATCAACACTGGTTTCAAGGTTGAATTCATGAATAGTCAAGCAAGACTGCTGGATGGAAAAGGAAAACTCATTGGATCAGGCAAACAAACAAAAGGTAACTTATTTTATCTTGATCTCAGTGAATCTTCATGTTTTATTGCTCAAATTGAAGAAAGTTGGCTATGGCACAAAAGGTTATGTCATGTGAATTTTGATAACATGATAAAAATAAGCAAATTCAAGAAGGTAAGAGGCATTCCTACTTTGAAGAAACCTGATACTGGTCTATGTAAGAATTGTCAGATTGGCAAAATGAGTAAGACTAGTTTTAAGAGTAAGAACTATCAGTCTAAAGAGATCTTGGAAATTGTGCATACTAATTTATGTGGACCTATTGGAATAGAAAGCTATACTAGAGATAAATTCTTTATTCTTTTCGTTGATGATTATTCTAGAATGATGACTGTTATGTATTTAAGAGAAAAGTCAGAAGCATTTGAAAAGTTCAAATGGTACTTGGCAAGAGTGGAAAAGGAAACAGGGAAAATATTGAAATGCTTAAGATCAGACAGAGGTGGTGAATTCATCTCCCATGAATTTAACAACTTTTGCATTGAAAGAGGAATCAAAAGACAGGTATCAGCTCCTAGAACTCCTGAGTAGAATGGAATAGCTGAAAGAAGAAATAGATCTATTATGGATTGTGCAAGGACTTTAATGATAGAAAAGAACATCGCTATAAAGTACTGGAAGGAAGCTATCAGCACTGCAGTTCATACCTTGAACCAAGTACAATTGAAGAAAGACACATTCAAAACTCCTTATGAGTTATGGTATGGCTATAAACCCAATGTAAGTTACATGAAAGTATTTGGTAGCAAGTGTTATATCTTAAAAGAATCCAGAAGAAATAAATTTGATGTGAAAAGTGATGAAGGAATATTCCTAGGATATTCTAGCAAAAACAAGGCATACAAATGTCTGAATTTGTCTACTCACAAAGTCATAGAAAGTATACATGTAAAATTTGATGAGTTTGCAGAAAAGACTGAAGAAGAAAGCAAAAGGGAACCTGAAAACTACAGGAGATTCATTTACATTGAACCTGAAACATTGCCAGACACAACTATCAATGAGGAAACTATATCTACCGAGCCTAGCACAGTAACCGAGTCACAAGAAGAAGTTCAAACCGAGTCACAGGAAGAAGTTCAAACCGAGTCACAGGAAGAAATTCAAACCGAGTGTCAGCCTGAAGTTACCGAGCAAATATCTACCGAGCCAGAGCAACCTGAAGAAGAGATCCTAGAAGACAACAACATGACTCATTCAAAAAGCAAGGAACCTATACTAGCCAAATATGTCAGAAGGCATCATACACCAGATCAAATTATTGGAAACAAATTAGATGGTACTATGACAAGAAGTAAGCTAAAAGGTACATGTCTGCTTACTGATTTTGAACCTAGAAATATCAAAGATGCATTGAAAAATGAAAGTTGGATTGAAGCAATGAATGAAGAATTAGAACAAATACAAAAGAACAAAACATGGACTCTTGTACCTAGACCTAAAGATAAGAATGTAATTGGAACAAAATGGGTATTCAGGA